>JBBDGP010000271.1:5015000-5615000 GCA_037952835.1 Lithobates septentrionalis | reverse complement strand
GGCGTCCGGTTTTGTGACGGACCACTTGCGCGCCTATCTAACCCTTAGATACCCGTCGGTTTCTGAGGGTTAGGTTGTCTGAGCCTGGATGGGCCAGACATTTTCGGAATCTCTTCAGAAGGACACGTGGGGTTTCTCCTACCCCGTATCCTTTCTTTCTCTTCTAGGAGATCTTTACTATCCTTTTCTGTTCTTCCCTCCCAACCGTGCGTATAACTGCATTCTGTTTTTCAGATAACATTCACATCCTCGAGGAAGTACCTACCCATAACCCACCGACAAGGAACAATGATCTGCACACCTTTGCCCAAGTGTCAACACATCTCAGGGTAAGTGGGGGCTGTTTACGTTGCATCTCTATCCTTCTGCTCCATGGCTGATAGCACCATAGCTCAACTACACATAGCATCACACAATGTTCAGGGACCCAACTCCCTGGTTAAAAGGAGAAAGGTCCTTGACTATTATAAACATCTCAAGCTAGACGTTATTATGCTGCAAGAAACACATTTCCTGTCCAGGTATAGCCCTAAGTTTCTTCACCCACACTTCCCACAGTTCTTTCTAGCGAGCGCAAACAACAAAACCAAGGGAGTCGCCATCTTAATCTCCAAAAAACCATAAATTTGTGAAAATTTCTGAACATGCAGACCCAGAGGGAAGGCTCCTCTTGGTAAAGGGCATGGTGGGAGACCATCTGTATTCACTGGTCTCCTATTATGCTCCGAATAGAGGACAAGCTAAATTTTTCGACTCACTCTTACACATACTAGCTCAGAAATTGGAGGGGACGATCATTCTTGGTGGTGATTCGAACGCAGCATTCGATCAGGGGATGGATAAGTCTAAACCCCCGCGGGACTTCACTCATTATTCTTCCCCGCACAACACTTACGTACAGATCGACCACATCCTGACCCCATCCTCTATACTCCCATCAATACACAAAGCCCAAATTAGAGAATCGGCCCTATCAGATCACTCCATTGTCTCCATAACACTGAAAACAGGGGCCCTGGGTGGATCTAGGGGACTTTGGAGGCTCAATGAGTCGCTACTATCTGACCCCATAAGAGTCACGGAACTTGAAACAGCACTGCAGGAGTACTTTACACTCAATAAAACAGAGGACACATCCCCGGAAATGCTCTGGGCAGCGCACAAGGCTTTAATAAGGGGTAAACTCATTCAGATCAACACGCAGATAAAAAGAGAACAAAGAGCCGAAATACTTCGGTTAGACACAGAATACAATAAACTCAAGGCTTCACACAAAAAAGATCCATCCAGGACCCCCTCCTCGCTTATCGACAAAGCCAGATTAGATCTTAACCTAGCACTCACAATCAAAGTTGAAAAGGCCATTCGCTGGAACAAACATAAATTCTACACACAGGCTGACAAAATAGGCCCCCTACTAGCAACAAAACTTTCTCCCCCCATCAAAACTCATGCTCTACCTAAGATCAGGGTAAATGGTCAACCCCCCACGACCAATCCGTCCAAGATACTAGAAGCTTTCCAAGAAGTTTACTCTAACTTGTATAGACGACCTACTACACCCACCGCTGACTTAATCCCTAGCTTCCTGAAGGACCTTCCTATCCCCTCCCTAAAAGACGCTCACAAACAAAGGATGGAATCACCCATAACGGAAGAGGAAGTATTGGGGGTCTTCAAGGACCTCAGAAAGGGGTCCACCCCAGGTCCTGATGGTCTCTCCATACCCTATTATAAATCCTTTGCGCATATTCTAACACCTCACCTGACCTCCTTCTTTAACTCCAAGACCAGTGGAGACCACCTAGACACTCACCTTAACACAGCCTTGATTACGGTCATACCCAAACCTGACAAGAACCTCGAGGATGTTAGCAACTACAGGCCGATCTCCCTCATAAATAACGACCTAAAAGTACTCACAAAAATAATGGCTAACAGGTTATCTTCCTTCATTAGTCAGTACATACATAAGGATCAGATGGGATTCATACCTGGAAGACAGGGCCCTGACCAAATACGGCGGGCAATAGATATTACCTCGATCTTACAAACTAACTGGGAAGGGGGATCAACCCAAGCAGGATTCCTGTTGTCCCTGGACCTGCAGAAGGCCTTTGACACGGTCTCCTGGCCCTACATTTTCTCATTATTGGAGAGGTGGGGTTTCGGTGATCGCTTCCTCTGCCTTCTGCATGCCCTTTACTCTCGCCCGAGGGCCCAGATACGTCTACAGGGACACTATTCCAAGCCTATAGAAATTATGAGAGGCACCAGGCAAGGGTGCCCGTTGTCTCCTCTCATATTCGCAATAGCTATAGAAACACTGGCGATCGCGGTGCGACATAACTCGGACATCAAAGGGGTGACCTGCGGGGACCAAACGCACAAATGCGGCCTTTTCGCCGACGACATCCTCCTCTTCCTGACCTCCTCCCTAACTACATTACCCAATCTCTGCTTATTGTTAGAGAAATTTGCCAAAATCTCAGGACTTGAAGTTAACTCCTCTAAATCCCAAGCTCTCAACGTCTCTTTACCTCCTCAAACAGTCTCCTCTCTCAAACAATCCTTCAGGTTCAAATGGAGCGATACATCCATTCGCTACCTACTTATCACACTAACTGCCAAAACAGAAACTCTTTACACACACAATTACCCCTCTCTCTTTAAAAAACTGGAGGCAGACCTTGTCCAATGGTCGAAACATGAGCTATCATGGCTAGGCCGAATCAACTCCATCAAAATGACCCTCCTACCCAGACTTCTCTACTTTTTTCGCTCACTTCCTATACCAATCAGGAAAGTCCACTTACGATCTCTACAGAGTAACATAATTAAATATATCTGGGGTAAAAAAGGATATCGCATCCCCCAGAACACTTTATTCATCCACAGACGCAAAGGAGGGCTAGGTCTCCCAAATTTGCATAAATATTACTTAGCAGCCAGACTCGCACAATTGTCCACGATTTACTCCAGATATGAAAAACCTGATTGGGTCAATATAGAAAGACAGGCCATCCCCAACCACACGCTAGATCACATACTCTGGTGCCCGACCAAATCCAGGCCACCCATCCTCTCACCCACTCTATCCCACTCCTGCGCCTTATGGGATTCCCTCCGACTGGTCCCGACTCTGGTCTCCAAGGGTCGCCCTCTAGCACATCTCTTTCACAACCCCGATTTCCCACCCGAACTAGACATCTCAGCTTTCAAATGGTGGCTTAACAAAGGGCTATACCGGATAGGACATTTCTTCACCCCCACTGGACCAATCGATCTCAAATTTTGCATCAAACACCTGGAACTCCCGGAATCTGAACGCTTCCGTTTCTACCAAATCACCAATTTCCTACATACCATCTGGAAGGAAAAACTCCTTCCCCCCAAATGTACAGCTTACGAGTTGTGGTGCGGTCAAGCCATGGAGCAGAGGGGGGAATCTCGGTAATATATTCAGCCCTCACTTGTCCCATGGACAAAACCCCATACATGAAGGCTTGGGAGACTGACTTCCAACACAGCAGAGATCTGGAGACTTGGCAAGCAGCACTATTCAGATCCTTCAAAGGGATCCAAAATATCTCACTCATGGAGGCAAGCGTCAAACTGCTAACCAGATGGCACCTAACCCCAACCAGGCTAGCAACCATATACCCCTCAACAAGCCCTCTGTGCTTCAGTGGATGCCAACACCTAGGCACCATGGCCCACATTTGGTGGGAATGCCCCAAAATTCGCACTTTCTGGAGAAAAGTTTTCTCCATGATCCTCTAGGTGATGGCTTGCCAGGTCCCCAGGACCCCAGAGGTAGCTCTTCTAAACACATGCATCCCAGGCATAACCAAGGCATCACAAACGCTGATTTACTTTATCCTGCTGGGTACAAAAATCACAATTGCCAAAGCCTGGAAACAATCCAAACCTGCAATCCACACAGTCAAAAAGAAGATCTCTTGGATCATGACCCAAGAAAAACTCACCAGCATCCTGATGGACACCTCCTTGAAATTCCAAACAATATGGGAGCCTTGGGCCCAATATATGGGTACTTCCCTCATTCCGGGTGCTCAGGTACAACATCATTCTTAAACATTCTTTGGGCACGTCTATCCAATAATTATGCAAGAGGCACGCAGAAGCAAGAATCATATCTCCTCACCTAACATAAGGACCCCCTTCCCCACCTCTCCCCTTCTCACTCTTTCTTCTCTTTCTTCTTTCTATCATCTCTATTGGTTAACTCATGCCAGAGGGCTAAATGTTGATGAATTAATTAGATGCTACAGTTAGGTAGTCCCCCTCGCTCAGGGGGATACGCAACTGTCCTATTTTACCTGTTTACTCGGCCCATATGGGCAGTGTAGTAAGGGAGAATTCCCTCGCCCGGCACAGTTGATTCCCATCAGGGGTGCCGGGGGTAGGGAAGAGATCCCTAAAGTTTTAGGGGTAGAGCCAGGTTCTTGTTATGTTTGTATTTGGATCCAGATGTTCGTCAATGAGCCTCCCTACTAGTTTCCAAGGCCGAGCAGACTACCGTAATATATTTCTGTTTGTAACTTTTAAGTGTCTTACCCTAGGAGGCATTCCCTTCTGAGCGTATACATATGTTATTGCATCATTTGTATGTACCAATTAAAATAAAAACATATTGAAAGTAAAAAAAAAAAATCACAGACTGACAGTTCCAGTTAATTATCTTCAGACTGCAGTCAGATGGCATCAGCTTAGTGCTTTCTTACTTGTGAATGTGATAGATACAGTATCTACACACTGACTGTCTGTGCTGCTTTCTGAACTGTTGGTTCCTCCTCGGTGGCACTGGCTCCTCTTGATTGCAGCAGTCAGCTCTCTGGTCTCTACACTCCTTCCATGATAATCCCCTTCCTCCTCTGGCTGTGAGTGACGTTACGCCGCCAGGACGAAGCTGTAAACTTAGGGGGAGGGACATCATGGCAGCGATGATGTCTATTGGCTGGCGGCTGGCGCTGGGTGCAGGAGCGTTGACATCCACACAGACAGACTCAGAGATGAATGAGTGACGCAGTGTGACACTGATGGTGGCAACTGGCCCACTGAGCCGATTGGCCCACCGGGAAACTTCCGGTAGTCCTGATGGTCAGTCCATCCCTGTGGCTAATGAAATGAAACACCTTCTCTGCTCCTGGCTTTGGATGCAGAGAAGGTGTTAGATAGGATACATTGGCAGTTCATAGCCCAGGTGCTGTCTAGATTTGGTTTTAGTGGTCCTAAATTCCTAATCCTATCCTAAATTTAGGCATACCAGAAGAGATTAGAATAAAACTAGCTCCAAAGTTTCCGTATGTATGAGAAAAAGATGGTATCAAATACCTGGGTATTATATTAACTCCCAAACTAGAGGACCTCATAATGACTAATTATATACCCTTCCAGAAATCATTACAGTCCAAGCTGAATAATCTTGTTACGCTTGAGCTGTCATGGCTGGGCAGATTGGCAGCATTCAAGATGCAAATTCTACCACAACTACTACATCTTTTGAGGACATTACCAATCACACTACCCAACTCATACTTTAATGCTCTTCAACTAATCCTAAACAAATACTTATGGCAGGGTAGGAGGGCTAGATGTGCATTTAGCAAATTAATCAAACACAGGAAAGCAGGTGGCATTGGCCACGTTCATCTACAAGACTACTATTGTGCAACTATATTAACACAGATTCAACATTGGATGCTGCCAGACTCTGACCCAGTGTGGAAAGAGATAGAACAAACCCAAATCCCAAAAGGTAACTTACAAGACTTCTTAATGACAATTCATCACAACATGTTTCTAGATCTCAAACTTTCTCCCCCCATTTTAGCATCAATAAGGGCATGGATCCACCTTAGGTAATACCAAAAATGGAGTGGGAAAACGTCACAGTTAAAACCCCCCATTTCAGCAATAGATCACATAATACCGGATAGCAACTTTAAACTATGGCTGAGAAAGGGCATCACCTATTTAGAGGACATATTAGATAGCTCAGGAATTAAAGAATTTAAAATTTTACAAACAGAATAACATTTACCACCACAAGAACAATACAAATGCTCCCAATTAGCCCACCTTCTTAAGAAGAATTCCCAATTATGCACAATACTCCCAGAAAAAATAACTCAATGTTACCAGCAAAACCCACCTGGGACCAAGGGTATATCTATCATGTATTCAAGTCTGCAGGAAAAAAATATATGTACTAAATCTCATTTAATGCCAGCTTGGGAACAAAAAATAGGGACAGGTTACTCAACTCAACATTGGGAAAAAATACTCTTTCTCATATACAGTTCCACAAAGAGCACTAACCTATGGGAAATGCAACAGAAATTAATTCTTAGATGGTATTTAACCCCATACCATATTGCAAAAATATACCCAGAGGCTTCACCAAACTGTTGGGTGCAGTGTGGGCTTAGAGGAACACTTTTACACATTATGTGGTCTTGTCCAAACCTATGGTCACTTTGGTATCAAATAGAAGGGCTAATATTCAAAACCACAGGTCTTCAAGTGCCACTTAGTCTAGAAATGGCAGTACTCTCACTAGAACTAAATAACATCCCCTCAAAATATAGGATAGTGGTATCACATATATTACTGCCGCTCATCTAACTGTCTTAAGACATTGGAGGGATCCAAAAACACCAAATATTGCTGAAGTAATACAAACCATACATACACATGGTACATATGAAAAATGACATTCCTCATCTACAGAAAACTCTGAAAAGATGAATCAAAAGTGGAAACCTTGGTTTGAATGGTATTTAAGAGAATCAATGTAAGAGATTTGATTAACAAGAGATGAGGCACCAAGACTGATTAACAATACTTAGCAGACTGTTGATGAAACAGGTTGTGTTACTTGTTACCGATAATTCTTTTTGATCACACATATGCAAGACTTGATTGTTTGAAATATAGGGGACAACTTAACTTAGAATTTTAAAAATATAAACTAATTGAAGAATTTAGGTGCGTTTTAGATTCTGCCTAGAACATCAATGATGTTTTTCAGTCTTTTTTCAACATCATTGATGTCTTCCTTGATCTTCTGTAAATCCCGATTGAACACCTTGATCTCCCCGATGAGGACGTGTGCACTTGCATTTGTTAAATGAGTTTCTTCTTCCACAACATCCACATCACCTAAAATAAAAAAACACACCATGTATTATAAATATACAGGCATACATCTATTACCTGAAGCTGTGGTCTCAGACACTCACCTGTTTTCACTATTTCACCCACTTCATAAACCTCTCCTTCCTCCACATCCTCTGGTTGTGGTGTTGGTATTTCCCCTTCTTTATGAGGTCAGAGGCCCCTGGTGTCCTCTGATGTCCTAAGTCTTTTCTCCCCTATGTGAAAAAAAAAAGGTATACTTAGCACACAGATATTTGAGGGCAGAAATAGGAATCTGAAACATTTCTTGAAGTGTTGTACAATTGTCATTTTGGGCAGAGTTCCAAGCTGAAGACATTTTTTTCCCTTTCTAAAGCTGGAATACTTACCTTTTTTGTACAATTTTCACACATGGAGACACCCCTAGTATCCACTGGAGCACCTGTGTGGGACACCCTAAAAAGTTTGTTCTGGTGTCCCACACTAGTGTTCCTGTGTCCAGATGTGTAAACAGCTGCTGAGTGTCCTCTCCTTACACTGAATCAATTTTACATTTCATTCTAGTTACAAACCCATCTACTAAACTTCTTTTAATACACATAGGCATGAACAAATGTAGTAAACCTGGACCTGCCAAAAACATCTTATTAGTAGTCGAACGAACGTTGTTTACTACGAACGATTTTACTGTGCCCACGAAACTGAAAGTTACCATTTTAAACTGTACAACAGTAAAGAAAAAAACACATGGAGCAGCACGAATGTAATAATAATAATAATCGAAACACAGGACAAATACTTACTTTTTAGAAGCAGTTTCCTGATCTTTTTGTACTGATCCTGCTCCCTCAATTTCAGGTCTGACCATCGTTTCCTCAGTTGATCCTTGGATCGTCGTATCCCAAAATTCCTGTGCAGACTTTTCACAACTTTAGCGATGATCTTGGCCTTTCTCACATTTGGGTTTGGGTAAGGTCCATACTTCTCATCATAGTCGGCCCTCTTCAAGATGTCCAACATCTCCACCATCTCTACAAAGGACATATTTGAGGCCTTAAATCTCCTCCGGGATCGGGACGTTCATGGCTCAGGGCTTTCATCGTTGCTGCTGCTGTCTGCATGCACTTGCTCTTTCTCCGCCATGTGCTCTCCCACTGCGCCAAAAGAGAAGGGGCGGGATTCAACTAGCTAGAAGGTCAGGGACAGGCAGAGTTTCACGCATGTGCAGTGTATATAAAGCGCAACACGCGTACGTCGTACGTAAGATCTGTGAGCGGAGGAAGGAGTAGCGGAAGCGCAGACAGGGCAGGTAGCTGCCCTGTATGTGGCAGGTGAAACACCCATTTTTTAATAAGCTAAGAAAAATGAAGGCAGCGCTGGAGAAACTGCTTGAATTTGTGAAGCCGATAATCCCCACGGCAGACATCAACTGTATGAAGGCAAAAATTGGTGGCATGAGGAGTACTTATCTTAGGGAGTGAAAGAAGGTCCAGGATTCCATGAGATCAGGAGCAGCAGATGACGTTTATGTACCCAGGCTGTGGTACTATGACAGACTGCATATTCTGTCAGACCAGAGTGAACCCAGGCCAGCACTCTCCACTCTTCTTTCAAGGCTTACTTCCACCTCAGCTGAGGCTTCCAATGTCCTACCTGGGCCTTCCAGGCAGGAAGATGTGGAGGAGCCCAGTCTGAGTCAGGTAGAGCATTGTTCAACATATTTCTTGTCATAAAATTAATGATGTTAACTAGATGTTATTATTGATCACTAATTTCTGATTTAACAAAGTGTTTTACATATCAATATATATTTTATATGTGATATTTACATATCACATATAGTTACATAGTTAGTCAGGTTGAAAAAAGACACAAGTCCATCCAGTTCAACCATAAAAAAAATAAAAAATATTGTACAATCCAATATACCCAATACTATACCCACAGTTGATCCAGAGGAAGGCAAAAAACCCCAGCAGAGCATGCTCCAATTTGCTACAGCAGGGGAAAAAAATTCCTTCCTGATCCCCCAAGAGGCAATCGGATTTTCCCTGGATCAACTTTACCTATAAATGTCAGTACCCAGTTATATTATGTACATTTAGGAAAGTATCCAGGCCTTTCTTAAAGCAATCTACTGAGCTGGCCAGAACCACCTCTGGAGGGAGTCTATTCCCGACAACAAGCTCCCATCGAACATTTGTTTTCATAAATTCTGACCGTGTGTATGCGGCATAAGATGTATGTTACATGTGTGCTTTTGCAGGTAAATCATTTTTTAATTGCCTATTCTTTGCCTGTGGTGGTGGATCTAAAAAACTCTTTTTTCCTGCTCGTCTCTTGGCTGGTTCTGCATGGTAGTCATTTTTTACATTGAAAGAATCCCTTTAGATTCAAAAACATCCTTATTTGTTTTGGAGGGTCCAGTGTGTTGTGGAGGACTTTATTTCTTAGGGTGGGTGCTCTCCTATAAATTAAAGTGGGTTGCTGTTGGAGAATTGTCTTCAATATTTTGTCCGATTTTAGAATTGGCCAATGTTTTGTTCATGACTTTATCTAATGTTTTATATTGTCTATTGAAGCCTGTGAGGAAGGCCATTTCCATATTTTTATTGTCCTTTTTCTTCTTCGTGGTCAGCATAGTTTCTCTATTCATCTTTTTTACTTCATTCCTGAGAGCTTCAAAGCTTCAAGTTTTCCTTTACTATAACCTTTTTCCACAAATCTGTGCATTATCACTTTGAATTGATTTTTCATAATCACTGCAATTTGTGTATATCCTTATGAATTGCCCCTATGTTTCCTATCCATTTGGGATGGGGGCAACTTTTTGTGGGTATATAACCATTACGGTCTGTTTGTTTGAATTAGGTTCTGGTGTTTAATTTTCTGTTCCCTTTATAGATTTGTATATCCAGGTAATCTATAATATATTTACTCCAGTTCCCTGGAAAGGACATTTTGTATATATTCTGGTTAATTTCATCAAGAAATTCTTGTAGCAATTCTTCCGTTCCTTGCCAGATTATTACAATGTCATCAATGTATCTTCGATAAGATTTTAGATTTGGTCTTTCTATGCTATAAATTTGTTCTTCTTTCCACCTGTTCATAAATATATTCACCACACTTGGCACATATTTGGCTTCCATTGCCACTCCTTTTGTTTGTATGTAATGATTGTCCTTATACCAAAAGTAGTTGTTATTCATCTCCCCCATCTCCAGGCCCTCCAGTATGTAATTTATTTGTTCTTGTTTCACATCAGTGTGTTTCTGTAGTGCCCATTCCACACTGCTTAGGCTGTTTTTTTTTGTACATTGTTTGTATATGTGTTGACGTCTATTGTACCCAGGAGTTTTCCCTCTTCCTCTTCGAGATGTTTTAATTCTGAAATCAGTTGTCTGCTGTCTTTTAAGTATGACCTGCCCTCTGGGACCAGTGGTTGCAAGTACTGATCTAGGTACTCCCCTAATCTGGAGAAAAGGGAATCTGTTTCACTGATAATGTGTCTGCCAGGGGTTTTCCTGATGTTTGTGGATTTTAAGGACATATTAAATTACAGGTGTTTTTGCTGCTTCTGGTGTTAGATATCTGGCCTCTTTTTAATTAAGGATTCCTCTGTCCTTCCCCTTCTTTAATTTTGTTTTCAATTTCTTTTTGTATCCTTTTTCGGATTTAGTTTGAGTTTTTTGTATGCGCCTTCCATTTTCAACAAATTTTCCATTTCTAATTCATAATCCTTTTTCTTGTGGATTACCAAACCCCCTTCTTTGTCTGCTGGGGGTGTGAAAACTCTTTTTATTTTTTCTATCTTTGTAATTGTCTTCCAAATATTGCCTTCTCTGTTTTTTTTCACTTTAAGTTTTTTGATGTCTCCCTTCACCAAAAATTTGGACGAACAAACGAACACCGTTAAAGTCTGTGGGACACAAACAAACCTTTGGGTCTGGTATGAATATGAAGGGTACCCCGAACCAAAAAAAAAAAATAGCTTGGGTGTCCCCCAAAGTTCATACCAGGCCCTTCAGGTCTGGTATGGAAATTAAGGGGAACCCTGCGCCAAAATTTGAAAAAATGGCGTAGAGGTTCCCCCCAAAATCCATACCAGACCCTTATCCGAGGACACAACCTGGCAGGCCGCAAGAAAAGAGGGGGGATGAGAGAGCGCCCCCCCTCTTGAACCATGCCAGGCCACATGCCTTTAACATGGGGAGGGTGCTTTGGACAAGTGCCTCATCCCCTCAAGCGGCGTGATAGAAAATGAATCAGCATGGGGACAAGGTGCTTTAGGGGGCTACTCCAAAGCACCCTCCCCATGTTGAGGGCATGTGGCCTGGTATGGTTCAGGAGGGGGGTGCTCTCTCATCCCACCACATTTACTTGCCAGGTTGCGTGCTCGGATAAGATAAACTTTGGCACAGGGTTCCCCTTAAAATCCAAACCAGACCTGAAGGGAACCCATGCCGTTTTTTTCAATGAGTTTTATCTATACTGCCGAGACCCGACAATTCATTACGGCCGCGATCAGTTTTAAATGCCTCTGTGCTCTTTTTCTGCATATGGTTGCATATTGAGCCGTACTCACACCTGAAGAGGGAGGAGATCCTTTGGAATCAGACACCTGGAGCGGGTTTTTCTTTGCTGTTTTTAGTTTATGTTGTCTCTTCCTAACAATTATTTGAAGGAGGTCAGTCTCACTTTGGTTGAAGAATTTATACCATTCCACCATGAGACCTTTCTCATTGACCCCATTGTTGGGCGAAATGTCCCATCTGAGTCTTCTTGGTGTTATTTTTCCAGGGATATACATCTCCAGTGTGGAAAAAGGTTATAATAAAGGAAAACTTGAAGCGCTCACTTTTCTCTGTTTACAAGCACGGATAAATGGCACCAGTCACTTCAATTTTGAATGTTTGCTTTACATTTTTCAACATATATAACCTGATTTTCAATACCAGGACCAGATTGTTCATAAATTGATTCTGATTGCTACTATAGAATTTTTGAGTTACATAATTTGTCACTTTATCAGTTGCTTATTTTATCTCTTTATTGATGATTTGCACATATTTATTCACTTAGTGGTTTGTTCACAAACAAATAGCACCTGTCACCTTATATTTACAACTTTTTTCGGTTTTTGAAACCAGGATTGTTTGTTTAATTTGAACTGTCATATCATATGTTTAAATCCACTACACATTTAGCACTTGTCCCTTTACCTAATGCATACTTATTCATATAATTAGTGGGATTAGTTTGCCAGTCACTTTAAAATAGTTGCACTATTAAATTGAGTACACAAGCACTAGCACTAAACACATACATTTATAGAGCAGCACCACGCCCACTATTTTTCCAGATTTAAAGGATGAGACTTGGCCATGCTGGAAGTCAGAGTAAGGTTTGGATAGTAGTTAGGCCCGCCTATATGCAAGGTTCTCCCCTTTTTCATGGACTATATAAGTAGCATGGTGACGAGCATGGCTTCTGCTTCCCAGATGACGTCAGACGTGATGAAACATGTAGGGTGGAGCTATTGCTCTTGATATCACCACGCACGCTGTAACCAAGAAGTGACCAGATCGAATCTCAGGACCGGCTAGTATTCTTTCAAGAAATTTTGTATACAGCTTTACACTATATTGGCATTCTTTAATCTCTTTACATGTCACGGTTGAACACCTTGCTTTATTGGATGTGATGTTTTGGTGACCATATGTGGGGACCTAGAGGAAGAACATGTTCCCCAACAGATGGTATAATGACACACAAGCTCATGTGACTTGTTTTATTTATAAAGAGTCCATTTGCTCTGGTAAGAGTCTTTTATATTTAAAGTGGAAGTCCAGTCAAAAATGAAATGTTTCCTATTAATAGTGTGTTAAATATCGTTATCTTTGATATTCATTTTCTGGCTAGCTGATTGCTTAGCTTAGAAAGTCTAATTTAAGGTAGACAATCAACTTCTTCCTGTTCTTCAGAGACAACTCAATTTCCCTTTATCTGAATTTGCTAAGCTGTCTTTCAATTCCTGAAAAGGTTGTCAGTGGTTCTTAGACAAACATGCCTAGACCTGCTCAGTCCAGCCCAGACCCACCCCCATCCCTCCTATCTTTCACAGATCCCCTTCTGTCTTCATAGCCTTGTTCTGGCTGGCAGCTTCTCCAGAGAGATATAGAGAGAGAGAGAGAATGAGAGAGAGAGAGAGAGAGAGGGGGGAGGGAGGACAGGCCTTTGGAAGTATGTTATGCTCGCTTTTCATGGTTCCAGCAGTACATAACACACACACACACTGTTAGAAACTGTAAGATAGATTACAATGCAACATGCTGTAGACTTTCTACAGTATAGAACCACATGGTTGTTTCTGCATGGCATTGTGATGGCACTGATGGGCACTGTGCACATGGTGTGGCACACACCCAGCTGCTGTGAACAGCGGAGGGAGCTGGGGAAGAAATATGAAAGAAATGGGGAACATTTCTGAAAGTGTGGAAGGATACAGATCAATTTTCATTGCTCATTACATGTGAGTAATGAGTTTAAGGCTCCATTTCCACTAGTGCAACTTGTCATGCCACTTTGGACACATAGTCGCATGACAAGTCACAGCACATTGATTTCAATTGCGAACATTCTCATATATGTTTTTTTGAAAATCAGTGACTTTAAAACGGTGCCTGCACTTTGATGCGACTTTTGATGTGACTTTGATCCAGAGTGTAAAGTTGGATGAAAGCTGCACTCAGTCGCACTCTAAATCGCACAGCTTTGGAGTGGTACTAGTGCAAACATAGCCTAAGGCTAGAGTGTGACTTTGATGCAACTTTAAATGCAGCTTTGATCCAACTTTACACTTTCTGGATCAAAGTTGCCTCAAACGTTGCATCAAAGTAGTGCAGGCACCTTTTCAAAGTAGCTGATTTTCAAAGTCGATGGGAACGGGTACCATTAAAATCAATGAGCTGTGACAAGTACTAGTGGAAACTGAGCCTTAGTGTACATATCCATTATTGCAACCCCAAAGTTACACAATTTAGAGTGCAACTTTGATGTGACATTGAGTGCAGCTTTGATCCAACTTTACACTCTCTTAAGTCGCATCAAAAGTTGCATCAGTGTAGAGCAGGTACCTTTTCAAAGTCACTCATTTTCACATAGATGGGAATGGGTACCATTAAAATCAGTGGGCTGTGACTTTGGACACCCCCCCCCCCGTGTCCAGCTCCCTACTCCTGTGATAGTCTTCATTCAAAGCCCAACACAGCTATACTGTATATGTGCCCTGCACCTCCCAGTCCCCTGTGTCCTGTGTGGATGGCTATTTTTTTATTTCTTAGTTTTCTCATGAAGTAGGATATACAATGAGAGAACACTGGGTAGGAACATATGATCAGCTCCTCCCATACTGTATACGCCCACTGGCTACACAGGAACAGTGCCCCTCCCTGGAAGTGATGTCACTAACTTTCAGTAACCACACCCACTGGCTGCTTTTAAACTCAGAAGGAAGTAGAATTGAAGTCATGTGACGGCAACTGGATACTGCAAAATAAAAGGAGAAAAACTGGGATTTTTTTAATTTTGAGACATAAGGCTGAACTTAGCTCACATTAATGATTGCAGGGGAGAATTTAAATGTTAGGGTGGACTTCCACCTTAAGGTGGCGGTTTACTTTGATGTTTAGAGTTGTCAATCAACAAGATCTTTTTCACCACATTAATTAACAAGTTTGGACTTGTTTGGGACTAATATACTTATTTTCTACATATTTGGATTTATATGTTTGATTCACTGTATTTGCTTGAAGTTTTTGGAGCGGCACTGTAGATTTATATTTTCTACACAATTTACCTAATTGTGTTTGCCAGCTGTTATTTTTGATCTGTTGGCGCAATTTCTGTTTGTTTATGTTTTTGATAAAAATTTTCTAGCTTGCACCCTCAGGTTTTTGCCATCCGAACAGTTGGAATTGGCTGTCGAAAGCATTATACAAAGATCATATGATTGATCAATCGGTTCTCTTACGGAAATTTTTGTCCGAATTTCTTATCATGTGTACGGGCCATAACTCATAGCTGACAGCCAGCTAACAAAACTCACAGCAGCAGCGTTCTGTTTTATTCCAAAACGTAATTTACTTCTGTGGATAATTCTGTAAAACTACAATACAACCAAATAAACTGAGGTTAGAATATGCTTCTTACACGTGTCTTTCTCAAATACAAATAAAAAGACACATTTCTCTTGGAGAGAGCCCACTTTCAAATCTCAAACAAATACATAGCAGTATAATTTAAATATACCATAGTCTTTAACAAACAATAAATAGACTTACAAACACATGTGTATCAGAGGGAAAAATAGGAGAGCTTCAATAGTGTGCTTCTGGAAGCTAAATTGGCTCCACACTAATGGGATTTTGGAACGTTATTAATGCAAAAAACTTCCTGTTTCCTTCCTGAAAAGAACTAGACTACAATTGTAGAGAACAACCAATAGATGGCTCCATCATTAACACAAAAATAATGTAATAGACAGTGCAAAAACTGTAAAAACACATGATCAGATGAAAAAAATCACATGAAAATCATAGGAAAAATACTGCTTTTGAATCGATCGTACGATAATTGGATTGTTAGTACAGAGCTTTCGAGAGCTGATCAGGACATTTCATCCGATATTATTTGATCGGACATGCATACATTTTTTTTTCGTACAATGCCAGATTTTCGTTTTATCAGTACAGCTGTTGTTCGAAAATGCAATACAAATGCATTACAACACATGAAATCACTTCCGAATTTTTTTTCTGTCGTACGAGAATTTTCGTGACTTTAGTAAACTCTTCAGATTCGATCTGAGATTAGCATGCAAAAAAAAAATGGACGATCATTCGCCCGATAATCTCATCGTGTGTACCGGGCATAAGATTTTGATTGTACATGTGGGTGGGTACAACTAGGTGGGTAAACTGTGCTTTTACTGCC
This sequence comes from Lithobates septentrionalis, assembly GCA_037952835.1. Classification (NCBI taxonomy): domain Eukaryota; kingdom Metazoa; phylum Chordata; class Amphibia; order Anura; family Ranidae; genus Lithobates; species Lithobates septentrionalis. The sequence continues at coordinate 5,598,839 of JBBDGP010000271.1, read as the reverse complement.
CCCTACCACTTACCTGAATAGTGATATGCAGCTGGTCACAGCAATGCATATTCTGCAGCTGTGTTGTTGTGCTTCATGGCCACAGCAAAAAATAAACAGCATGTAGCTTCTGAAAAAAGTGCAATCGTGACAGATTGTGAACGTGTTTCTGCGCAAACAATATATTAATGTGAAAAAGAACTGCTTTCTTCCAAATACAATCCCAACTGGGATGCCACAGGTTAAATGTATAAATAAGCAGGGTAAAGGTCCATGAAATAACATAAAACGTGCATCAAAGTGTCCGAAGTGTGGTTAAATTCACATAAAACAATAAATAAAGCATAAACAATTGTGACTGGTGAGTGAACATGCGTTGCTAGGTGATCCAGTGACTGTTCGTGGAAATGGACACCCACTCGGGGCTCACAGAACTCTCACCTCCATGGCACAGTATAAGTGCCTGTAGATTTCAATGAATCTGTGGTTGCTTTAATCCGGTGGTGGTAGTAGCGTCCTGGGCCTTCTCTGGGGTGGCGTCACTTCCTCCAATGGATAGGCTCAACTGCAATCAGCATGTGGCCTGGAGCATGACCAAAAAAAAGAGTGGGAGTCCATTTCCACGAACAGTCACCGGATCACCTAGCAACGCATGTTCACTCACCAGTCACAATTGTTTATGCTTTATTTATTGTTTTATGTGAATTTAACCACACTTCGGACACTTTGAGGCTGGGTTCACACTGGTCCGACAAACGCTCCGACATTGGGAGCTCATGTCGCATGACGTGTGAAATCCAATGTTTCCCTATGGGAGCCGTCCTAACTGGTCCGACACAAGTCGTTCCGACTTTAGAAATGCTCCCTGTACTACTTTGGTCCGACTTTGATCCTACTTCAGCCTATTGACTATCATTGAAGTCGGATCAAAGTCGGATCGCCGTCTCGCATGATCCGACTTCGGCACGCGACTTGTGCTCTGATGATCTTGAGGGGGAACTCCGCACCAAATTTTAAATAAAAAACCGGCATGGGTTCCCCCTCCAAGAGCATACCAGGCCCTTGGGTCTGGTATGGACCTTGAGGGGAACCCCCTATGCCGAAAAAACGGCGTGAGGGTCCCCCCCAATCCATACCAGACCCTTATCCGAGCACACAGCCCGGCCGGACAGGAATGGGGGTGGGGACGAGCGAGCGACCCCCCCCTCCTGAGCCATACCAGGTCGCATGCCCTCAACATGGGGGGGTTGGTGCCTTGGGGGAGGGGGCGCACTGCGGCCCCCCCACCCCAAAGCACCTTGTCCCCATGTTGAGGACAAGGGCCTCTTCCCGACAACCCTGGCCGTTGGTTGTCGGGGTCTGCGGGCGGGGGCTTATCGGAATCCGGGAGCCCCCTTTAATAAGGGGGCCCCCAGATCCCGGCCCCCCACCCTATGTGAATGAGTATGGGGTACATCGTACCCCTACCCATTCACCTAGGGAAAGTGTCAATTAAAAAAAAAACCACTACACAGATTTTTAAAGTAATTTATTAGACAGCTCCGGGGGTCTTCTTCCAACTTCAGGGGTCTCTCCGGTTCTTCTCCGCGCTCTCCGGATCTTCTGTCGGGCTCCTCCGCTCTCTTCTGCTCTTTTGCCGCTCTTTTGCTATAGCGGAGGAGCCAGGTCTTCAGTCTTCTGCCTTCTGCCCTCTTCTCTTCTTCTGATGTTGACACGACGCCCTCTCTGGCTGGAATGCTCTCTGTGCTCTCTGCTATGGCTTATATAGGCGGTGACCCCGCCCCCTTATGCCGTCACAATCCCTGGGCATGCTGGGATTGTGACGGCATAAGGGGGCGTGGTCCTCGGGTGACGACCACGCCCCTTAAAACGTCACAGTCCCAGCATGCCCAGGGACTGTGACGGCATAAGGGGGCGGGGTCACCGCCTATATAAGCCATAGCAGAGCGCACAGAGAGCATTCTAGCCGGAGAGAGCGTCGTGTCAACATCAGAAGAAGAGAAGAGGGCAGAAGGCAGAAGACTGAAGACTGAAGACCTGGCTCCTCCGCTATAGCAAAAGAGCGGCAAAAGAGCAGAAGAGAGCGGAGGAGCCCGGCAGAAGATCCGGAGAGCGCGGAGAAGAACCAGAGAGACCCCCGAAGTCGGAAGAAGACCCCCGGAGCTGTCTAATAAATTACTTTAAAAATCTGTGTAGTGGTTTTTTTTTAATTGACACTTTCCCTAGGTGAATGGGTAGGGGTACGATGTACCCCATACTCATTCACATAGGGTGGGGGGGCCAGGATCTGGGGGCCCCCTTATTAAAGGGGGCTCCCGGATTCCGATAAGCCCCCCGCCCGCAGACCCCGACAACCAACGGCCAGGGTTGTCGGGAAGAGGCCCTTGTCCTCATCAACATGGGGACAAGGTGCTTTGGGGTGGGGGGCCGCAGTGCGCCCCCTCCCCCAAGGCACTAACACCCCCCCATGTTGAGGGCATGCGACCTGGTACGGCTCAGGAGGGGGGGGGGCGCTCGCTCGTCCCCACCCCCATTCCTGTCCGGCCGGGCTGTGTGCTCGGATAAGGGTCTGGTATGGATTGGGGGGGACCCCTACGCCGTTTTTTCGGCGTAGGGGGTTCCCCTCAAGGTCCATACCAGACCCAAGGGCCTGGTATGCTCTTGGAGGGGGAACCCATGCCGGTTTTTTATTTAAAATTTGGCGCGGAGTTCCCCCTAAAGATTCATACCAAACACAGTGCCGGGCATTGGCGGGGATCCAAGTCGGATCCCCGTTCATTGAAAGTCGGACATATGCCAGCTTCATGTCGCAGGGCAAAGTCGGATCCAAAGTAGGATGGCTGTCGTGTCGCACCAGTGTGAACCCAGCCTGATGCACGTTTTATGTTATTTCATGGACCTTTACCCTGCTTATTTATACATTTAACCTGTGGCATCCCAGTTGGGATTGTATTTGGAAGAAAGCAGTTCTTTTTCACATTAATATATTGTTTGCACAGAAACACGTTCACAATCTGTCACGATTGCACTTTTTTCAGTTTATTAGTAGTGAGGGGTGTTCACTATATTTGTTTTTGCAGCATCAGTAAGAATCACCATCACAGTTAATAGTAGCGCAGAAGTTTTTTCTTTAGATTGAATTTATACCAGCATGTAGCTTCTAATGCAGGTCTATAGGGTCTATGGAGCTGCCCTGCAACCATGTGCAATGCACACAATGTCAACACTGTAATGCAGCCTTTAAAAAGTCAAATCAGGCAGCGAGGAGGTGACATATCATTTCCTCATTGCCTGTAAAATGTCTCTGGAAAGCAATCTAGGCATAGGTTGCTTTACAGAGAATGTGTCCTTACTGCATATCTAAATGAGCCCTTAGAGAAGAGCGTACATACTCATAGTGTTGAACAAGGCTTCATTGATAAGTAATAGTCCACTAAAGTCCATAGAAGACACTTCCAGAATTGTTGATTTCTTAGATCTCACACAGATCTTGCTGGCTCTTCCCGCCCCGTATCTCGGGGCCACTTAGTGCTAGAAACCCCAGCTTTGGATATGTTGTAGAACCAGTTCCAAATTTGGGGTTCCTAGCACCAAGTGGCCTTGAGATACGGGGCCCCAAAGTCGGTTCGGAAAATGAAATTTTTTGCTGCAGAAAAGTGCTTGACTCGAGTATAAGTCGAGGGGGGCACTTTCAGCACAAAAAAATGTGCTGAAAATTTTGACTTATACTCGAGTATATACGGTAGTTGACCTGGAGGTCAGTAGTAGGAACCAGTGATAGCTGCAGAAAACCCAAAAGATTAATACTCTTGGATGTGTCAGCTGTGGACTTTAGAGCACAACAACAGAGTCGGGTTCAGCAGCAAGGTGCCAGGAAAGGTGAGCATGTACACCCTTATTTTACAGGTAAAGCTTTTCTTGGAAACTCTAATATAGGAACAGAGTCCCTTTAAAAGTCAACCATTGTTAATATAATTTAAATCTGCAATTTATACATTAGCTGTTCAGAGCAGATGATCAGTTTAGACGAACATGATATATTTTACAAACGTGCCAACATAACAAATTCATTTTTCAGCATTTACTTTTGATTATAGCTTAATTTCAGTAAAATGCAGGAAATTGAGAGCAGCCATTATTAAAATCTGGCCAGAGAGAGATGCTCCCAGCTGTACGCTGGAAAGGCAGTGAGAACAAAAGCAACCTGACTGCCCTAATAAATATATATACTCAGTCAGTAGCACAAGCCTGGAAGATACACAATTCGGAATCTCTGCTGTAGGCAGAGATTTCCAAGTAGCTGGGCCAGATTATGTAGGCATATTTCACACTGTGGGGGATCCATACCTTGTAGAATAAATGTTTATTTGATGGCGGGCCAGACTACTGGGAGGCCAATATATAATATATACTTAAAATAACTGCAGAGTTATGGACAAAATTATGTGACTATTTGACTATGCATTGCATGTTTTTATTATTATTACAAAGGATTTATATAGCACCAACAGTTTGCGCAGCGCTTTACAACATGAGAGCAGACAGTACAGTTACAAAACAATTCATTACACGAGGGATCAGAAGGTCCTGCACATTAGGGCTTTCAATCTAGGAGGGAGGGTCAAGTGATACAAAAGGTAATAACTGTGAGGGACGATCTGATGGAGAAAATACACTCACCAGCCACTTTAATAGGTACACCTGTTCAATTGCTTGGTAATATAAATTGCCAATCACCCAATTACATGGCAGCAACTCAATGCATTTAGGTATATAGACATGTTGAACATGACTTGCTGAAGTTCAAACCGAGCATCAGAATGGGGAAGAAAGGGGATTTAAGTGACTTTGAATGTGGCATGGTTATTGGTGCCAGATGAGCTGATCTGAGTATTTAAAAAACTGCTGATCTACTGGGATTTTCACACATAACCGTTTCTAGGGTTTACAGAGAATGGTCAGAAAAAGTGAAAATATCCAGTGAGTGGCAGTTGTGTGCACGAAAATGCCTTGTTGATGTCAGAGGTCAGAGGAGAATGGGCAGACTGGTTTGAGATGATAGAAAGGCAACAATAACTCAAACACTCACTCATTACAACCAAGGTATGCAGAATACCATCTCTGAATTCACAACACATCGAACCTTGAAGCAGATGGGTTACAACAGCAGAAGACCACACCGAGTGCCACTCCTATCAGCTAAGAACAGGAAACTGAGGCTACATCTCACACAGGTTTACCAAAATTGGACAATAAAAGATTGGAAAAATGTTGCTTGGTCTGATCCTAATTTTCAGCTGTGACATTCAGATGGTCGGGTGAGAATTTGGCGTAAACAACATGAAAGCATTGATCCATCCTGCCTTGTATCAACAGTTCAGGCTGGTGGTGGTGGTGCAATGGTGTGGGGGATATTGTACATTCTGGGCCCCTTAGTACCAATTGAGCATCGTTTAAATGCCATAGCCTACCTGAGTATTCTTGTTGACCATGTCCATCCCTTTTTGACTACAGTGTACCCATTTTCTAAGGGCTACTTCCAGCAGGATAATTGTCAGAGAAGTACTTACCGAGGCCGAGATGCCGAGAGCGGTTCACCCTTGCGACTAAGCGCAGTCCGCCCCCTGGAGGTGGAACAGGGAGTGGATGGCACAAAGAGGCACAGGCTACACAGTAGGCAGGAGAAGACTTGCGTGGTAGTCCTTGCAGGGATGAACAGCTGTGCAGAGACTGGGATATGAGATGACTTGCTGAAGTAAGGTAAACAGGAAGTCCAGAACCAGGCTGAGGGCCAAACACAGAAGATCTGTATATTCAATCACAGGCTGAGGTATGGTGTCTGGGAGACACAAGGCAAGTCCAGGTCACAAGCAGAGGTTTAAAGGCAAGGAGACAGGAGGCAGGTCCGGGTCACAGGCGAGTGGTCAAACACAGGAGACAAGCGGAATCCGTTTAAACAGGCCGAGGGTCAGGTCCAGGAGAAAAGCAGAAGAGTCAAAATCAATCCGGGTCAGAGCAGGCAATCAGGTATAAGTAACAGGATCAAGGTACAACAGGAAGCTGAAGATGAACCAACAATTTGTCTGAGCACCAGAGCATTCGGTATAAGAACCTGTATGCAGAGGTAGTGCATCACTGGATCCCATTCCCTGTTCATTTTTTAATTCTATTCAGGCTTCCATACTCAGTTCAAGAGGTGGGAGTTTTTCCATTTGGGTGTCATTCACCATGTGTGCAAATGCAGTCATATATTGTTTCCTTTTTATTACTATTACAAAAATTAAAGTTGACTGAGTACAGGTTCTTATACTGAATAAATGAATTGTCACGTTCTTTCCTCAAGAAGCCATATGACGAAACATGTAGAAAACATGAATGTGATTAGAGTAAAACATTGTCTCTAATAGGATGTTTTGCACACACCTATGGCTATGATTGTATCTTATGTATTGATTTTATGATAGAAGAAAACAAAATAAGTGCAGCGCTAAAACTAAATATGAGTTGTATATCATACTAAAAATAACCATAAAGAAGAGATTGATCCACCAAAAATAAAATATAAAAAACAAAGAACAGGTCTCCCATAGAGGACAGAGACAGATGTCTCACCATATATCACATGTGAGAAATTATAAAATAAAAAAGTGATAAAATGAGTCCCAATTATGAATATTGCAGAAAATCAAAAAAGTCCATAAATAAAGTGAGTTGATGATCAAAGTGCATATAATCAGGAGAGGAAGTGGAAAGGGCTGAGCTGTTCCTGGGGACGGTACATTTCATTCAGTGCTGTGTGGAGTGTGCAGAGTGCTGATCATTGCTGTGCCTCCTGCAGCCTGCACAGAGTCAGGACACCAAGCAGGAATACGGGTCATCACTAGACCTCTTCAGGAATTACCAAACCCGATTCAAGACAAGCCATTCATAAGTCTTCTGAGTTCCACATTTACTACTGGAAAGATCGGCATAGGTTTGTGGGTGACCTGATAATTTCCCAAATGCCTGGTGAGACCACTGTCATGGTGGTCATCTTGAGCTGGTAAGGAGCCTCATACCTCACTTGGGTGCAAGTCACTTTGGATGCTGGATTCACCTGTGTCACACCTCTCCTGATTATATGCACTTTGATCATCAACTCACTTTATTTATGGACTTTTTTGATTTTCTGCAATATTCATAATTGGGACTCATTTTATCACTTTTTTATTTTATAATTTCTCACATGTGATATATAGTGAGGCATCTGTCTCTGTCCTCTATGGGAGACCTGTTCTTTGTTTTTTATATTTTATTTTTGGTGGATCAATCTCTTCTTTATGGTTATTTTTAGTATGATATACTAAAGCGCTGCACTTATTTTGTTTTCTGGTGTTTTGGAGTTTAGTATTGGACTTTTAGTGCTGGCAGCTTTTACAATTCACCTATCAATATACACTTTTCTAGCGCAGCGTTAACCCTCTCCTTGGGTTTTTTATTTTATTATTGATTTTATGATGTTGTTCATTTAATAAAATGTGTATATATATATATATATATATATATATATATATATATATATTTTTAAATATACTGTTGATTTAGTTTTCTGTCGCAATGCACCCTTAAAGTCCCATATCTCCCAAACATTCTTCTCTACTTTACAAGGGATGTTGGTGCTATACTTTATATAGATCTTGATACTGGTCTCTACCCACATATTCTACTATGGTGGTTGCCGTGGGTGGTGATGTCATAAGGGGTGGGGTCACCGGGTGACATCACCTGGTGACCACACCCCATGCCTATATAAGTCGTTGCGCACCGCACACATGGCATTACAGCGGGAGAGAGCGTCATGTCAACTTTGGAAGAAGAGAAGAGGGAAGAAGACAACGGAGAAGACCGGGCCACCGCTAGCAAAAGAGGGGCAAAAGAGCGGGCAAAAGAGCAGAAGATAGTGGAGGAGCCCGGCAGAAGATACCGGAGAGCGGGAGAAGAGGCTGGAGAGAGTGGAGAAGTCAGAAGAGACCCCCGAATTTGGAAGAGGCCTCCAGAGCTGCCTAATAAATTACTTTAAAAGCCTGTCTAGTGTGTTTTTCTATTGACAATTTTTTCTCCCAGGTGAATGGGTAGGGGTACGATGTACCCCATACCCATTCACACAGGGTGGGGGGTTGGGATATTAAAGGGGGCTCCTGGATTCTGATAAGCCCCCCACCCGCAGACCCTGACAACCAACGGTCAGGGTTGTCGGGAAGAGGCCCTTGTCCTCATCAACATGGGAACAAGGTAATTTGGGGTGGGGGGCCACAGGACACCCTCCTGCCCCAAAGCACGCACCCCCCATGTTGAGGGCATGCGGCCTGGTACGGTTCAGGAGGGGGGCGCTCGCTCATCCATACCCCCTTTCCTGACCGGCCGGGCTGCATGCTCGGATAAGGGTCTGGTATGGATTTTGGGGGGACCCCCACATCATTTTTCGGCGAAGGGGGTTCCTCTTAAAATCCATACCAGACCCAAGGGCCTGGTATGCTCTTGGAGGGGGAACCCATGTTGGTTTTTCATTTAAAAATTTTGCGTGGAATTCCCCCTCAAGATCATCAGAGCACAAATCTCATGCCAAAGTCGGATCATGCAAGACGGCGTTCCGACTTTGATCCGACTTCAATAATATTCAATGTATATAGGCAATAATGAATCAATTAAATTAGATAAATATATAAATACACAATTATAAATATATAAATATATAAAGTGTCTCTTCAGTATTGCAGCAGCGCTGTGCACCCCAATTAAACAGGGTTTCTTTCTTAATCTATTTCAGAAAGTTCAAACACGGATCTGATAGCCAGAGTCCCACCAATAAATAATCAAGATGTATTCTGTGAGGGTAGTAATCCTTTCACCAAGCGATACACCACGTGCTGGGGTCCCCAATGAAAACTCACTCACCAGAAATCAGATCAATAAAAGCCTTGATTAATAGTAGTAAATCTGCATCAATATCCAAAGCGACCACCAGATGTCAGTATTATTCCCAGTAGTTCCAATAGGATATGTAGAAGAAACAAAAATGCTCACATAGCGTGATACTGCTAAACATCTTTATTTGAACCATCCAAACATCCCCTTAAAACCATGCGTACCAAAATTTAATAAACATTGAGCAAAGATAACAAAGTGCACTGTGCCTGATTACGTCCTCCAGCCGTGAAAACCTGTCAGGAGCGCTCCCTGTGTGTAACCACAGTCACACGCTTCCTGGTTCCTCGGTTGGTGGAGCACATGTGTCACTTCCTGTGCGACACGTCCCTAACGTTTCGTCACTTCCTGGACTTCTTCTGAGGGCGTTGGATGGTTCAAATAAAGATGTTTAGCAGTATCACGCTATGTGAGCATTTTTGTTTCTTCTACATATCCTATTGGAACTACTGGGAATAATACTGACATCTGGTGGTCGCTTTGGATATTGATGCAGATTTACTACTATTAATCAAGGCTTTTATTGATCTGATTTCTGGTGAGTGAGTTTTCATTGGGGACCCCAGCACGTGGTGTATCGCTTGGTGAAAGGATTACTACCCTCACAGAATACATCTTGATTATTTATTGGTGGGACTCTGGCTATCAGATCCGTGTTTGAACTTTCTGAAATAGATTAAGAAAGAGACCCTGTTTAATTGGGGTGCACAGCGCTGCTGCAATACTGAAGAGACACTTTATATATTTATATATTTATAATTGTGTATTTATATATTTATCTAATTTAATTGATTCATTATTGCCTATATACATGTTCTACTATTTAAGCAGCTGCTACTAGTCATATAATTATTTATGTGCCGCACATACACCGTTAGAATATTGTACTAAGCGCAGAGCATTGTTGTTTTTTTTTGGGACGGGCATATACAACAATAATATTCAATGGGCTGAAGTAGGATCAAAGTCGGACCAAAGTAGTGTAGGGAGCATTTTCAAAGTCAGACCGACATGTGTCGGACCAGTTAAGATGGCTCCCATAGGGAAACATTGATATTCACATGTCATGTGACATGAGCTCCCGATGTCGGAGCGTTTGTTGCACCAGTGTGAACCCGGCCTAATCTTCTCTTGTCCAATTTTTGGTGAGCCTGTGTGAATTGTAGCCTCAGTTTCCTGTTCTTAGCTGATAGCAGTGGCACCTGGTGTGGTCTTCTGCTGCTGTAGCCCACAGTGTAGCTTTAGCAAAGTAGATCTCACCAGTGGTGTTGCGTCCATTAAGGGTGCCCGGGAGCCGCCCCCTCTCTCTAGCCACCCCCTCTGTTTATAATGGATTGATTCATGCATTGCATGAATCTATCCATGGCCACCGCTGCCACCCCCTATTCAGACTTCCGACCCCTTTTCAGACATTGGGTGCCTGAATTCCAGCGGCGGGGGTGTATTTTTGAAGCACCTGATTAGAGCCATAGGCTGCGTTTGATGACACAGTGGCTGCATTTGATGGCACAGTGGCTGCATTTGATGGGCACAGTGGCTGCGTTTGATGGCACAGTGGCTGCAATTGATGGGCACAGTGGCAGCATTTGATGGCACAGTGGCAGTGTTTGATGGCACTGTGGCTGCATTTGATAGCTCAGTGGCTGCATTTGATGGACACGTTGAGGCTGCAATTAATGTTTTTTTCAAAATCTTTCAGTTTGTTTGCGCCCCCCAAAAAATGAGTCTTTATACAAAGGTTTAACAGTCCTTGCAAGTGCTGCTGGAGGCTGCTAAAATAATCAATAAGGACTGTTAAACCTTGGGATAAAGACCCATCCACGTACTTGTTGAATTCCATTAAGCCTACAGGAACGCCTGGCTTGACTGGCCACTGGAGGTGCCGGGGGGTCTAAAGGCACTGGCCGGGTATAGGCCACAAGCTTCCACAGCTTGTCTAGCTGGTAAGCCTTCAGTTTGTGTGGTGGTGGATGCACATTGTCACCTATATATAGAAGATCTCTCACAGGGTGTTCTTAACCCTTATTCCCCGTTGGGAGACTCCATAGAAGAGACGTATATGCATTTAAGGATTTTTCTTTTTTAATTTTATGAGTTATTTTTTATTTTGTATTTTTATATCACTTACTCATTTATCATCTTGGATTATAATTTTTTCAATAAGTCACATATATGTGTTTTTTTACCGGATCACATCCACTTGCATTGCTTTGTTTGTAGGTTAAGGTGTAATCAATACACTATGTATATTTGATTGATTATTACTTGTTCAATATATTGTGTGATATCATATATTTTTCTCATTATTAACATTACTATATTATACCCAGGGCTGCCAACTCACTGCAACATTTTTACTGACAAAACATGAAACATTTATTGACAGAGCACATTTTTTACTGACACCTGAAAATGACAAAAACCCTATTAGATACAGTACTAAGACAATCAATATTTTACCACTTCAGGACTGCTCATAGCACATACTGTGGCAGGGTGGCCCTGTAAACCAAATCATGTATATGTATGTGATTTGGTATTTCCTAGGTAGGGGACGTGTGCACGCCACACTGTGTTGTCATTTGCTACAGCACAAGCCGATCAGCGAGTCCCACCCAATGATTTATGGCCTGGAAGCCACTGATTGGCTGAGCGAATGACAGAAGAGAGCCCTGTGTAGGTTAAGAACACAGGGCTCTCTACAGACAGCAGTGATCGGCAGATACTACACACACTAAACATTGTTAGGCACACACTTAACCCTTTGATTGCCTCTAAATGTTAACCCCTTCCCAGCCAGGGTATATTATTAGCACTGATCACTGTATTGGTGTCACTGGTGATGTCAGTGGCAGTTAGTCAGTTCTCACAAAGTGTCACTTGGTGTGAGACAGTCCCTCTATAAGTCGTTGATAACTGCCATTAGTAGTATGAAAAAAATAAATACAAATTCCAGTATATATACCATAGTTTGTAGACGCTATAACTTTCATGAAAACCGATCCATATACACTTATTTGTTTTTTTTCCAAAGACAAGTATAAGAATACATTTTGGCCTAAACTTATGAAGAAATGTGATTTTTTTTTAAATTGGATATGTTTTATAGCAGAAAATAGTGAAAATAATATATTGTTTTTTTTTTAAATATTTCATTCAACACTCACTGAATACCCACATACAGATAAAACAAATGAGTAAACATGATTGTGTTGCCCTATCAAATAAAGTGGCAATACATCAATACATCAATAATTCAGTTCAATTACATATGCATATAAACAGTGCACAAAAATGAAAAAATTATCAACACGTGATAACAAATTCATCAGAAGTGTCCAAAGACAATATCTTAACCACTTGCTTACTTGCTTACAGGGCACTTAAACCCCCCTCCTGCCCAGACCAATTTTCAGCTTTCAGCGCTCTCACTCTTTGAATGACAATTGTGTGGTCATACAACACTGTACCCAAATGAAACTTTTTTTGTGGTATTTGATCACCTCTGGGTTTTTTATTTTTTGTTAAAAAAATGAAAAGAAAAATGAAAAATTTAAAAACAAAAACAACGGTTTTATTAATTTTTTTTATAAAATTTTGCAAACAGGTAATTTTTCTCCTTCATTGATGCACTCTGATGAGGCTGCACTGATGGGCACTAATATGCAGCACAGATGGGGACTGATAAGTTGGCACTGATAGGCACTGATAAGGCAGCACTGATGAGCACTGATAAGGCGGCACTGTTAGGTGGCACTGGTGGGCACTGATGAGGCAGCACTGGTGGGCACTAAGAGGTGGTACTGGTGGGCACTGAGAGGTGGCACTGATGGGTGGCACTGATGAGTGACACTGATGGGCACTGATGGGCATTGATAGGTGGCACTGAAGGGCACTGATGGGTGGCACTGATGGGTGGCAGTAATGGGCACTGGTAGGTGACACTGATAGGCAGCACTGCTAGATGGCACTGATGAGGCACTGACTGGCATCAAAAGTGGGCATTGATAGGTGGCACTCTTGGGCAGTGATAGGTAGCACTGATTGGTGGCACTGATATTCACTAGTGGGCAATGATTAATGGCACTGTGGGCACTGGCAGGTGGCACTGGCAGACGGTACTGGTTGGCACAGATGAGGCGGCTATGCCTCTTCCTCTTCAAGACTGATGTCCCTTCAACAGAAGCCAGTGATCGACTTTTTTTCTCCTCACACTGTCAGTGTGAGGAGAAAAAAAAAGATTACCAAGCTTCTGTTTACATCACGTGATTGGCTGTCATTGGCTGACAGCTGATCACGTGGTAAGGGGCCAGGATCAGCTGTGATCTGTGATCACCCGAGTCTCATTGACTTGGTGATCACAGAGCGTGCCGCGTCTGACCCGCAGGGGGCACGCGGGGAGCATGCAAAGGGGGGGACGTCTATTGACAGCAATGTAGGTCCATGCTGTATCCGTCATTCAGCTATAGCGTGGAAGGGAAGAGGTTAATAGAGTGCACAGTGCATCATGAGTCCAGATATTAAGTGATCTGTGCAAAACAATTCTTGAAGTTGATGTGCATGTCGCCCCAGTCCTCTTGTGTAAACGTACACCACTTCACACCCGAGTGCGCACCTAACTCACAAACGGCAACCAACAGGTAAGACCCCAGAAATGGAGGCCTGGCTGCAATTTTTGGGAGAAATCCCCACTGGGATGTATGGATAGCACACTCCAGGACACAGTAAAAGAGCTTCCAGAACAATACACCAAAGGAACTCAGGAGGATACAAAGATAAAGGAGGAGCTCATAGTGTGTAAACAGATAAGCACTGTCACCACCCCAGAGGGCATGATTACATGAGCAATGTTGCTGCACTCAATGCGCTTTATCCAATAGGACGTCATTGAGTTGTATAGGAGCACTTCTATATTCTTATACCCTTGGATGAAGTCATATCAGATGAAATGCATTGGTTGGAGTTACAGTGATGGCGTAATAATTCCCACCAGGGTGGTGACTGTGAGTATCTGTGTACATGTTTTGTTTTACCTGGCTTGTGTAAGTAGTTTTATTTATTTTAATAAATTGTTGAAGTTTTACATTACTATACTATAAGCTCCTCCTTTATCTTTGTATCCTCCTAAACTTATTTTTTTAATTGCTCTGGAAGCCCTGTTAATGTGTCCTGGAGTGTGCCATTCATCCCTCCCCTTAGAGTGCAGCCAGGCCTCCATCTCTGAGGTCTTATTTGTTGGTAAGCAGTTTGAGAGTTGAGTGTGCATAGGATGCATTAAAGTGAAAAAACATGAAAAAAGAATAACTTTAACTCTTTGGGAGTATTTCACCAAAACTGAAATTTTTGTTTTCATATTTTAGTGTAGAATTCTGGGAAATCAGTAAGCCAATCACACAAACAGGATATGACATTTCTAGGGGGCGTTCCCACACACCATCTGTGTACAGAAGGCCTCCAGGTTGCCAGATTGCATTGCATTTTGCAGAACATTACAACACTGTAGATTGAAAAGGAAAATTTATTTTAATAACATTAGTGACTGTAAAGGGAATATTTTTATTAATAATAATGAACATGTTATACCTGCCTGCTCTGTACAATGGTTTTTCCACACAGCAGCCAATCCTCCTCTTCTGCCCCCCCCCCCCCCAGCACTTCTGGCTCTTCCTCTTTTCAGTGTGGCACCATAGGAAGCCGCTTCCTATGATAGTGGACCCCATGCCCTGCCTGTGTCTATAGACATAGACAGTATGTCTTTCCCCCCGTTCACAGGATTTGATTGACAGCAGCAGGGGCCAAGGGCTCCCACTGCTATTAGTCTGCCCTGTGAGGAGGGAGAGAGTAGAGAGAGCTGTTGCTCTTGGGCACTGCATTGGATCGAGAGTGGGCTCAGGTAAGTATAAAGGGGGGGGGCTAGTGGGGGGAGGTGCACACAGAAGGTTTTTACTTTAATGCAAAGAATGCATTAAGATAAAAAACCTTTTGCCTTTAGAAACACTTTCAATTACAACATGACTTGTGCAGCAACTGTATATGCTATATTATTATTATTTTTTTTAAATTTGCTATTCTTTTTTTCTCAAAAGTGGAGTTACCCTTTAATAGGGCTTCAGTATTTGTCCTGGAGTCCTTTGTGTGTGCTGCATTATTTGTTTAATGTAAATCTTAACAAACCTTTTTCTAGTAGTACACAGTCATGGCTGAAATTGTTGGCACCCCAGAAATTTTTCCAGAAAATCAAGTATTTCTCACAGAAAAGTATTGCAGTAACACGTTTTGCTATACACATGTTTATTCCCTTTGTGTGTATTGGAAAAAAACAAAAAAAGGGTAGGAAAAAGCAAATTGGACATAATGTCACACAAAACTCCAGAAATTAGCCGGTCAAAATTCTTGTCACTGTTAACTTAATATTTGGTTGCACACCCTTTGGAAAAAAATAACTGAAATCAGTCGCTTCCTATAACCATCAATAAGCTTCTTACACCTCTCACCCAGAATTTTGGACCACTCTTCCTTTGCAAACTGCTCCAGGTCTCTCTTATTGGAATGGCGCCTTTTCCCAACAGCAATTTCAAAATCTCTCCACAGGTGTTCAATAGGGTTTAGATCTGGACTCATTGCTGGCCACTTTAGAACTCTCCAGCACTTTGTTGCCATCCATTTCAGGGTGCTTTTTGACGTATGTTTGGGGTCATTGTCCTGCTGGAAGACCCAAGATCTTGGACGCAAACCCAGATTTCTGTCACTGGGCTATACAGTGCAACCCAAAATCCTTTGGTAATCCTCAAATTTCATGATGCCTTGCACACATTCAAGGCACCCAGTACGGTAAACAGTAGAATGATGTGCTTTACCAAAAAGCTCTATCTGGGTCTCATCTGTCCACAAGACGTTTTCACAGAATGATTTTGGCTTACTCAAGTACATTTTGGCAAACTGTAGTCTTGCTTTTTTATGTCTCTGTGTCAGCAGTGGGGTCTTCCTGGGTCTCCTGCCATAGCGTTTCATTTAATTTAAGTGTCGACGGATAGTTCGCACTGACACTGATGCTCCCTGAGCCTGCAGGACAGCTTGAATTTCTTTGGAACTTGTTTGGGGCTGCTTATCCACCATCCAGATGATCCTGCATTGCAACCTTTCATCAATTTTTCTCTTCCATCCACGCCCAGAGAGATTAGCTACAGTGCCATGGGTTGCAAACTTCTTGATAATGTTGCGCACTGTGGACAAAGGCAAATCTAGATCTCTGGAGATGGACTTGTAACCTTGAGATTGTTGATATTTTTACACAATTTTGGTTCTCAAGTCCTCAGACAGTTCTCATCGCCTCTTTCTGTTGTACATGCTTAGTGTGGCACACACAGACACACAATGCAAAGAGTGAAATTCTCTCCTTTTTATCTGCTTTCAGGTGTGATTTTTATATTGCCCACACCTGTTACTTGTTACAGGTGAGTTTAAAGGAATATCACATGCTTGAAACAATCTTATTTATCCACAATTTTGAAAGAGTGACAAGAATTTTGACCAGCCCATTTTTGGAATTTTGTGTGACATTATGTCCAATTTGCTTTTTTCCTCCCTTTTTTTGTTTTGTTCCAATACGCACAAAGGAAATAAACATGTGTATAGCATAACATGTGTTACTGCAATACTTTTCTGTGAGAAATACTTGATTTTCTGGAAAAAATTCTAAGGTGCCAACAATTTCGGCCATGACTGTATGTCCAAATCTTTCCACTAGAAGCTTCTGTTTTCAGTTAAAAAATGTAGGCTGGGGAAGGTATGGGTTGCGGTGCTGTGCTGATTGGCTAAGGGGGTGGTGGGAGGCAAAGCAACTATTGGTTGCTACACTGTGTATACAGAATTACAGAATTATAAAGGACATTCTGTGTCTGTAATGGAGATTCATGGACATCTTCAAAAAAATATTTTTTTTTTACAAACTGAATTTATGGAGAGTTGGCAACCCTGATTATACCATACAATTCTATACTGAAGCTACACTGTGGTCTGTCAGTCTGTGTACCACATGTACTTGAAAAGTGAGTTTTCTACAATAGGTGTGAGCACTTTTAAGATTATTTATTTGATTGCAGATGATTACTTTACCATGCCAGAGCCTTCTTGCTTCATATCGCAACTCACTCAATTTTAAAGTGGTGTTCGTTCCCTAATTGAAGAGAGATTAGCATACCTTTTTGCAATGAAACAATATGCAAGAGTATGTTAATCTAATTATTGCAGATTCAAAAAAAGGCTAAAGGGCCAGCCCACTAAAAAGTAAAAAAGAGTTTTTTTATTTGCTTACACGTGAAATGTAGGTAGCTGTGACATCCTCTAGCATTGTGTAACTTTTGTAGATTAATTTTGCCAAGATCTACCTCGTAAAGGTCCAGCCATCATTGCCACCCTGGGTTTTCATCTGTTCCCATCAAACTTGCAGCACCTCTGTTGCATTCTCTGTAAAACAATAATAACATTAGATTTTAAGATAATGAAAACTCCTTTGTAATGGTTGCATCTGAGAACTCAAGTGGAGAGATCTTATAAACTAAAGGCTTCAAGAGGTATAGAAATCCATTAGGTGGTTTATTGCACCTACCAATGAGTAAAATATTAGCTCTAAATGGACTGACCCTTTAAAAATGCATGTAATATGCAGTGCCTTAAAAAAGTATTCATACCCCTTGACATTTTCCACATTTTGTCATGTTACAACTAAAAATGTAAATGTATTTTATAGAGATTTTATGTGATAGGCTGACACAAAGTGGCACATAATTGTGAAGTGGAAGAAAAATGATAAATAGTTTTCAAATTTCTTTACAAATAAATATGTAAAAAGTGTGGCGTGGATTTGTATTCAGCCCCCCTGATTCAATACTTTGTAGAACCACCTTTCACTGCAGTTACAGCTGCAAGTCTTTTTGGGTATGTCTCTACCAACTTTTCACATCTAAAGATTGAAATTTTTGCCCATTCTTCTTTGCAAAATAGCTCAAGCTATGTCAGATTGGATGGCGAGCATCTGTGAACAACAATTTTCAAGTCTTGCTACAGATTCTCAATTGGATTCAGGTATGGAATTTGGCAGGGCCTTTCTAACACATGAAGATGCTTTAATCTAAACAATTCCATTCTAGCTCTGGCTGTCAGTCAGGGTCATTATCCTGCTGGAAGGGGAACCTCTGCCCCAATCTCAAGTCTTTTGCAGACTAATGCCCCGTACACACAGTCGGACATTGATCGGACATTCCGACAATAAAATCCTAGGGTTTTTTCCGACGGATGTTGGCTCAAACTTGTCTTGCATACACACGGTCACAGAAAGTTGTCGGAAAATCCGAACATTCTGAACGCAGTGACGTAAAACACGTACGTCGGGACTATAAACGGGGCAGTAGCCAATAGCTTTCATCTCTTTATTTATTCTGAGCATGCGTGGCACTTTGTGCATCGGATTTGTGTACACACGATTGGAAATTCCGACAACGGATTTTGTTGTCGGAAAATTTTATAGCCTGCTCTCAAACTTTGTGTGTCGGAAAATCCGATGGAAAATGTGTGATGGAGCCTACACACGGTTCCGACAACAAGGTCCTATCACACATTTTCCGTCGGAAAATCCGACCGTGTGTAGACCGTGTGTAGGGGCATAACAGGTTTTCTTCTAATGCCGCGTACACACGAGCGGACTTTACGGCAGACTTTGTCCTGCAGACTTTTTGACGGACTTTGCCGACGGACTTTCCGAATGAACGGACTTGCCTACCCACGATCAACCAAAGTCCGACGGATTCGTACGTGATGACGTAGGACCGGACTAAAACAAGGAAGTTCATAGCCAGTAGCCAATAGCTGCCCTAGCGTTGGTTTTTGTCCGTCGGACTAGCATACAGATGAGCGGACTTTTTGACCGGACTCGAGTCTGTCGGACAGATTTGAAACATGTTTCATTTCTAGGTCCGTCAAACTTTTGAGAAAAAAAAGTCTGCTGGAGCCCACACACGATCGAATTGTCCAACAGACTCAGGTTCGCCGGACCAAGTATGCCAGAAAGTCCAATTGTGTGTACGCGGCATAAGATTGCCCTGTATTTGCCTCCATCCATCTTCGCATCAACTCTGACCAGCTTCTCTTGTCCCTGCTGAAGAAAAGCATCCTCACAACATGATGCTGCCACCACCATGTTTCACAGAGGGGATGGTGTGTTCAGGGTGATGTGCAGTGTTAGTTTTCCACCACACATAGCGTTTTGCTTTTAGGCTACAAAGTTAAATTTTGGTCTCATCTGACCAGAGCTACTTCTTCCACATGTTTGCAGTGTCCCCCACATGGCAAATGAGACTTCTTATGACTTTTTTTCAACAATGGCTTCTTGCCACTCTTCCATAAAGGCCAGATTTGTGGAGTGCACGACTAAGTTATTCTGTGAACAGATTATCTAGCCTGAGCTTTGGATCTCTGCAGCTCCTCCAGAGTTACCATGGGCCTCTTGGCTGCTTCTCTGATTAATGCTCTCCTTGCCTGGCCTGTCAATCTAGGTGGACAGCCATGTCTTGGTAGGTTTGCAGTTGTGCCATACTCTTTCCATTTTCAGATGATGGATTGAACAGTGCTCGGTGAGATGTTCAAAGCTTGGGATATTTTTTATAATCTAAGCCTGCTTTAAACTTCTTCACAACTTTATCCCTGACCTGTCTGGTGTGTTCCTTGGCCTTCATGATTCTGTTTGTTCACTAAGGTTCTCTAACAAACTTCTGTGGACTTCACAGAATAGCTGTATTTATGCTGAGATTAAATTATACCCAGGTGGATTGTATTACTAAATAGGTGACTTCTGAAGGTGATTGGTTCCACTAGATTTTAGCTGGGGTATCAGAATAAGGGGGGCTGAATACAAATGCACACCATACCTTTCAGATATTTATTTGTAAAAAAAAAAATGAAAACCATTTATTATTTTCCTTCCACTTCACAATTATATGCCACTTTTTTTTGGTCTATCACATAAAATCCCAATAAAATACATTTATGTTTTTGGTTGTAATATGAGAAAATGTGGAAAATTTCAAGGGGTATGAATATTTTTTCAAGGCACTGTATGTCATATGAAGCTTATTTCTAGGGATAGAAAAAAACCTTCCCTTTCCAACCCCAACCCCCATCAGAATCTATATTTGTTATTATTATTTTTTTTTAAAACTAAAAGCCCCAATTCCTTTCCTAAAATGCCAATCGTGTCATTTCCCAGATCTACGTTACACTGTTCTACAGTGTGTGTGGTTTTGGTCTGCCAGGTTTTTTGTTTTTCTTTCCTTGTGGATGTACTGTAGATGCTGTTCATTGACTGCTCCAAGTGTCCATCTTCGGGTCCTCACAGCATCCAGAAGAATTCCAGCACAATCTCCCAATTAGGAGTGGACACGAGAGCTAAGCAGCAGAAATCAAAGTGAAAAATTTCCAATCACCAGTCATTGTTACTAGAAGAGGAACTATATAGGACCATATGATTCAGGGGTAAGTGCAGGTGAGAAGGAAATGATGTGTGTGTTTTTTTTTTACCTGCCTTAAGTCTTCTAATGGGTACATTACTGCAATTTCTTTCAAGTTCAAACTAGAATGTCTAATCCTTTTACAGAAAATCTTTAGCAGGTATGTGTCTCAAGCAGAATTAAACTGCCACCCAATCATCTAGCATTGTGTATTATGGAATGCAGCAATCTAGTTTACCTGCCGCAATATGTATGCGTTGCAATTAAAGCAATTAACTTTTTCATCAAGCTGCAATTATGCACATAATTAATTCATGCATATTTCTCATTTTAACTGAGGTTTCTTCAAGATGCAAAAGAAGCAAAGAGCTTCCTGAGTTAAGCATTTCCTACACCTGCCAACTTTCTCCAGTCATTACTGATATTAATGTTTATCCACAGCTTCCAGCTGCTCCAGTTTTGAACAGACTAGCTTACTAACCTAAATGCCTCTTTCCTGTACAGTGTTTTTTCTGGTTTAATTTAAAAATGTGCTATTTACCAGCCAAAACATTTTCATTGCTTTTTTTTCACATTAAAAGATATCTGAACCAAACAAACCATGTAATGTATTGCAGCTTACCATGCCTTGGATGTGGTAGCTGCAAAGTTTTCTTTTTATTTCAATAACTTTTTCAGAAAATACAAAAAATATCAGTTGATCTTGCCAGAAATGCACTGTCCTTGTCACTTCCTTTGAGCTGTTATGAAGATTATCTTCCTTCTGAGTTATCTTTTGTAAAGTATCAAATTCCTTGCCCTTGTGTAATGGATGTAGGCAGGTGGCCTATTGTAAGGTAGTAAGGATGAGCCGAACACCCTCCAGTTTGGTTCGCACCAGAACTTGAGAGCAGGTGAAAAATTTGGACAAACACACAAACACCGTTAAAGTCTATGGGACACAAACATGAAAAATCAAAAGTGTTCATTTTAAAGGCTTATATGCATTTTTTGTCATAAAAAGTGTTTAGGGACCCAGGTCCTGCCCCAGGGGACATGTATCAATGCAAAAAAAATGTTTTAAAAACTGCTGTTTTTTTGAGAGCAGGGATTTTAATAATGATTAAAGTGAAACAATAAACATGAAATATTTTTTTTAATATCGTGCCTGGGGGGGTGTCTATAGTATGCCTGTAAAGTGGCCCAGTTTTCCTGTGTTTAGAACAGTACCACAGCAAAATGACATTTCTAAATGAAAAAAAAGTCATTTAAAACTGATCGCATAGTGTGCATGCGCGGGGCTCATAAAATGGCCGCTAAAGCCTAGAGCTCCGCTCCCTAATGATACAGCGGCGCCCACAGCACTCTCCACGGTGCACTGAACGGCTTCAAATCAGCGGGAGGCACTCTCCACAGTCCCGGGCACACACCATATGATCAGGGCTCCGGTAAAACGAAATCTGAGGCCACAATTTGAGAAGGCAGGAACGGCCGGGACATCCAAGATGGCCGCCGCAGCACAGGCACAGCTACAGACACAGGATCTCTGCTCCACAAGCCAGGCAGACTACAGGTCAGAGCAACCCCTCATCCCCCTACACTTCACACCAGGAAGGCAAACGGGATTTCCACCAGCCATCACCCCTTCCCCAGCTTCCACAGAATCCCTCCTCGAGCGCTCTCTAAATGACTATTCCCTGTCCCCCATGGGGCCTAATGCAGCGGGACAAATGTGCTACCCTCTTCAAGACATCCCGGCCAGAGACCCTGTCTTTAACATGGACACCCTCTTCCACAGGTTCTCTGAGCTACTGGACAAAGGCCTGGCACAAATGGCTGCAAAAATCACAGGGGATCTAAAGGCTGACTTTATCAATTTAGGAGCCTGGATCGATATGATCGAACAAAAAACTGTAGCTATCACTAACCAAAATTCTAAGCACATCTGTACTGTGCAGGATCAACTAGACCTAGCCTTGGCTCATATTGATGAACTTGAGAATAGGTCAAGAAGATATAATATCAGAATCCGCGGCCTACCGGAGACAATACAAAATGTTCCAGAAGCAGTGCAAGACCTGATTAAACAACTGATTCCGAACATTCCCCCCTCACCACCTTGAGCTGGACAGGGCCCACAGAGCCCTGGGGCCCCCCAGAAATGATGGCACCCCAAGAGATGTTATTGCCAAACCCCATCATTACACCGTGAAAGAAGAAGTGATGAGACAGGCCAGGTCTGCTCACAAAGTAATGTGCCTGGGACACCAGGTGCAGAACTTTGCGGATCTCTCACCCTCCACGATCCAGAGGAGGAGATCATTGAAACCTCTACTTCACGCTCTCACCCACAGAGACATAAAATACAGATGGGCCTTCCCATTCGCGGTTAAGTTCTCCGTTAAGGGGAAACATTACGCCTTCTCCTCCCTCCCAGAAGGAGAGAAACTTCTCTTGCACCTTAAAATCATAACCCAGGAAGCTGAGATGGACACCTCCAATGCCAGTGCTAGCTCCAACAAATGACCGACACCCACCAGCCCACAATCTCCCTTGTGGTGCACAGGAAAAGTGAAGAAGGCCAAAGACAACAACCTAACCTGAAGCTAGTCATTTGGACTGCCTCTCCTACATCCTGGACATGCAGAAGGGACCAGAGGAATAGTTCCCCCAAATGTGGGGGGTCTCTCGTGCCTATAGCCTTAAGGCATGTTTGCCACCCGGGCCTCGTTTTCTGAGTTTTCATTTTTTTTCTTGTTTTTTTCTTGTTTTTGTTTTGCATCAGTTCTCCTTTCTATTTTGTGATTCTTGTTGCTGGATTTGCCCATAGCATAGAAAGGAGGTCACAAGACTGCTGAACCTCTCCGGATCGATAGTAACTCTTTCCCCAAACCTTCCTAAGGGGAAGTTTAACCACTCTGTGCAAGGCTCCCTGACCGGTCCCCCCAATGGACCCTCTGCTGTGATAGAGAGGGGATTTGGGAGCTTAGGGGATATTGCATTCTGGGAAGGTGGGGGGCCTTATGCCAGTCAAGCTGTTTGGTAACCGTGTTATAATATGAATGGTTTTTATTTTCCCTTGAGGAACATGTTTTTTGAAAGACGCCCTGTTTAGTGACGGAACACTTGAGCATCTGCCTAACCCTTAGACACCCGTTGGTCTCTGGGGGTTAGGTTGTCTGAGCCTACATGGGCCAGACATTATCTGATTGCTATCCTAGTGACATGGGGGGTTTCTCCTACCCTGTATGCTTTCTTTCTTTTCTAGGAGACCTTTTCTTATCTGTCCTGTTCTGCCTTCCCTCCTCCCTGCTCACAACAATGTGCCTAACTTCACCTTGTGTTTCAGATATCGCACATACCTCCAAGGAAGTGCCCACTCAGAACCCAACGAGACGGAGTGAAGATCCCCCCAGTGCTGTCCAGATTGCAATGCGTCTACAGGTAAGTGAGGGTTGTTTCAGCTGCGTTACACCCCATCTGCTCTATGGCTGACGGCCCCGCATTTTAACTCCACATAGCATCCCACAATGTCCAGGGAATTAACTCCCCGATTAAGAGGAGGAAGGTTTTAGACTACTACAAGTCTCTCAAGCTAGACATTCTCATGTTGCAAGAAACACATTTTCCCTCCCGGTATAGCCCTAAGTTCCTCCACCCACACTTCCCTCAGTTTTTCATAGCCAGCGCTGACAATAAAACAAAGGGGGTTGCAATCTTAATATCCAAAAACTGCAAATTTGTAAAAATCTCTGAACATGCTGACCCAGAAGGTAGGTTCCTCCTGGTCAAGGGCATGGTGGGGGACCACCTGTACTCCCTGGTCTCCTACTATGCTCCAAATAGAGGACAAGCTAAATTTTTTGACTCCCTAATGCGCATCCTCGCTCAGAAACTGGAAGGGACGGTCATCTTTGGTGGAGATTCGAACGTAGCGTTCAATCAGGGGTTAGACAAGTCTAAACCCCCGCGGTCTCAACTAACACGTCCCACAAAAGAAAGCCTCAGAATCGCAAAGATGCTTCACGCCCACGGTTTAGCAGACACTTGGAGGGAACTCAATCCCACCAAGAGGGACTTCACCCATTACTCGCCCCCCCACAACACTTATGCGAGGATCGACCACATACTGACCCCATTCTCCCTCCTCCCATTAGTACACAGAGCCCACATCAGGGAGTCGGCCCTATCGGACCACTCCATTGTAATCATAACAATCAAAACAGGCGCCATGGGTGGGTCTAGAGGACATTGGAGACTTAATGAGTCATTGCTATCTGATCCCATCAGAGTCACAGAAATTGAAAAAGCCCTACAAGAGTACTTTGCACTCAATAAAACAGAGGAAACCTCCCGAGAACTGCTCTGGGCCGCGCATAAAGCTTTCATAAGGGGCAAGCTCATTCAGATCTCCACACAGGTCAAACGAGAACGGCGGGCCAACATAACTCGGTTAGACAGGGAATACGCCGAACTTAAGGCTTTACACAAAAAAGATCCATCCAAGACCCCTACCACTCTCATTGATAAAGCCAGATTAGACCTCAATCTAGCATTCACAGCCAGGGCCGAAAAGTCCATCCGCTGGAGCGGACATAAATTTTACACGCAGGCAGACAAAATGGGTCCCCTATTAGTGGCCAGACTATCCCCTCCCATCAAGATCAACACATTGCTCAAGATCAGGATAGATGGTCAACCCCCACGACCAACCCATCCAAGATACTGGAAGCTTTTCAGGGTTTTTACTCTAACATATATATTATAAATGATGCAAAATGTAAAAGAATACAGCGCTGTCAGAAAAACCATAACATGACATACATAAATTGATCCAATAAATAGACTCCAAATTGAATAATAAGCTGCGGTTACAAAAATGCGAGATACCCACACTATGAATATTAGAATTATATAAGAAACCGCGCTATATGAACTAAAAATTAAAAAATAAAAAAATTAAAAAATTGAAATATGCACATCAAAAAACTGAGTCCATCTGAAGATAATGCCAATAAATGTCCGACAAAAAATCACCAAGGGATATAACTCTTCATCCACATAATTAGTGACATCACACTCAGTTCACCATTGGAAGTAGTGTTAGAGATAGGACAGTCCTCCACCTTCAAAACAACTGCCTCTTACCAGCTCCCTTGATCTCTGGTCAGGAGATCAATAGCGCCTTTTGGCTTATAACCCAGCCACAGTCTCAGATAGGGATGGATATAAGGTCAGATCGACTCCTCCTGTTATCCTAAACAGCCCATACACAACTTGTCCAATGGCCAATCATAAAAGGAGAAAAGAGGCCTCCATAGTGTAAAAACGTATATAATGTTTATTAATAAAACAGTATTGCACTCACATGTAGGCGAAATCGTTCAGGCAAAAACAGATGAACGAGCCGGCCGGCTCTCTCTACAAAGCACCCGTAGCTTCCGGGACTGCGTGTGTGTGTTGTGGTGGCGTCAGCACGCCGCTCTCCCTACGCCGTTTCGTCAAACCTGACGTCGTCCAGGGGCACGGGCGGCGTGCTGAACGCCACCTATTATATGCCAGTTAATTTCTAGAAGCACCGCCCAGTCCTGAGGTCCGAGCAGTAAGTGGAACTGTTGCCGCCATATTGCAATGGGGCAAACGCCAGTACAGTCTCAGGGAAAAAAAAACGCTGATAGCAATCAGTATCCGCCCTTAGTTTAGACTATGTGTTAAATTGTAGTTTATGTGTACACAAGCAATATTATGAAGGAGTATGTATAAATATTGTACATTTAGTCATTTGTATTGGGATTAGGCGTACCACACGGACCATAGTGGCGGCATCTAGTGGCCAAAATTTATATAGCCTGGCCTAAATCATATGGTCAATTTGTGGAGTACCCTAAATACATCAATTAAATTCCTAATAAGCAAAAAATTGTTAAAAAATTTTTTTTTAAAAAATTCTTTTTTTTCAATATATGAGTTCTTCATTCAATTCCCTTATAAAGGGGAAGGGCAAAAAGAAAAAAGGAAGAAAAAAGAAAAGGAAAGAAGAATAGTGTTCAAATTAAAAGTAATATATTCATATTGGACCAGGTTATATAAAAACCCCTAATTATCAATAACAATTGTACTGTAATTCATCTAAAAAAAATAGATGAATCACAAATAGGTACAAACATGTCAAATCACTATGTCATGTTATTAGATAATCTACGTTAATTGATACCTTATAGGGCAACTCAAAAATCCAATATTCAAAATTGGCTGAAAAATGGTGGGTGTGTGTACACACCATCCCCATCCTTCCCCCCAAATAAACTGCTGGGGACTCAGGACTGGTTCACATATAATCACCCTAACTATTATCAATAAATGAATTGACATCTGTGTCTATATTAAGGCCATAGGGGCTATAACAACGTACCCTATGGATCCACGCCATTTCCATCTTGGATAGTTCTCTAACCAGAGATCCACCTCTCCAATGGGCATTATATTTGTCAATGGCTAAAAAAATTGTGTTGGCTGGGTTCCGATCATGGACCTTATCATAGTGTTTGGAGACAGAATGGAACTTAAAACCCGTTTTGATATTCGTAATGTGTTCCCCTAACCGTACCTGCATGGCCCGCTTGGTCCGACCTATGTATTGGAGACCGCACGGGCATTGAAGCAGGTATACAACCCCCGTGGAACTACATGTGATAAAAGGTTCTATTCTGTGCTCTATAGAGGTATTGGTTGAAACAAATGACAATGTTTTTCTCGTTTTGATGTAATTCAAAGTGCAAATTTGACATCTGCGACATTGGTGATAACCCGAAAGGCCCTGAAAAAAGGACAATCTTTTGCCAGGAGGGTCTACTACATTGGGAGCAATGATATTTCTTAGTGAGGGAGCCCCTCTAAATATCACCTGGGGTTTCTTGGGCAGAAAGGTTTTAATCCATGTATCATTGCCCAACAAATGCCAATGTTTGGCAATGATTTTCTTAATCTGGTAATGTTGGGTTGAGTAACCTGTGATGAAAGGAATAACTGGACTATCCCTTTTTTTAATAGGTGCCATGTCCAGAAGTTCAGATCTATTGCGCCTTTCAACTTCTTTTATGATGGTATCTAGCGGATCACCGTCATACCCTTTCTCCAAAAACCTCTTTTTTAGAATGTCTGCCTGAATTCTGTAATCCTCAACGTTTGAGCAATTGCGTCTCATTCGAACAAACTGGCTCCTAGGCACCGACTGGAGCCAGCTTTCTTTATGGCAACTGTCAAGAGGTATAAACGCATTCCGATCTGTTTGTTTGAAGAAGGTGATTGTTTTAAAGGAGTCTGTTTCTTTATAGATGGTTAAATCTAAGAAATTGATCTTTTCCTGACTGGCTTCATGAACAAATCTAATGCCCCTCTCATTGTTATTGATTTGAGAAAAGAAGATTTCCAGTTCAGGAATCGATCCCTCCCAGAGGAGGAGGATGTCATCTATATACCTAGCCCAAAAAACCAGGTGTGGACAACGGTCCTTATAGATGACGTCCTCCTCCCACTTGGCCATGAAAAGATTAGCCAAGCTTGGGGCGTACTTGGCGCCCATAGCAACACCCCTTTGTTGTCGATAATAACATTGATTGTACCAAAAGTAATTGTGATTAGCCGCAAAATCTAATAGCTCCATGATGTAATCTTGCTGTTTTGATGGAATTTTAGAAAGAATATTCAAAAAGTGTTTTACGGCTGCGAATCCTAACTGGTGTGGAATTATGGTATATAACGAAGTTACATCCGCCGTCACCAACCATGTTTTACTATTGGGTTTCAACTGGGACAGCAAATGGATCACATGCTTTGTATCCTTTATATAGGACGGCATCTGCTGTACCAGGGGTTGCAAAAAGAAGTCTATGTACTTGCCCACCCGGGACGTGACCGAATCGATGCCGCTAACTATCGGCCGTCCCGGGGGGCAAGTCAAACTTTTATGTATTTTCGGCAAACAATACAGGATCGGAACTCTTGGGGCCCTAGGGACTAGAAAAGATTTTTCTTTATCATTGAGTATCCCTTCTTGGAAACCCTTAGTGACTAGTTTCTCAAGATCACTTTTATATCTAATCACCGGATTTCCAGGTAAGGGGGTATAAGTATCCTGGTCTCCCACGATGTTAGACATTTCCCGTAAGTAATCACTCCTATCGAGAATGACTATCCCCCCACCCTTATCTGCGGGCCGGATTACAATCCCCTTATTATTACAAAGGGAATCCAATCCTTCTTTCAATGTCTTAGTCATCTTCTGGTTGGCCACTTTCAGGGAGTCTAGGTCTCTGAGGACCACATCCCTAAATACCCTTAATGACGGTGCCAGAGTGCCCGGAGGGTTGAAGGTGGAAGCATTAGCCAGTCCAGTGTGTTGGTACTCATGTACAACTGGCAACCTACAACCCTCTGAACAATTGGCAAAATGTCTTTTGATATTGATCTTTCGGACGTATTTGTGGACGTCCATATATGTTTGGAATTTGTTTAGTTTTTTTGGAGGTGCAAATTTCAAACCCTTATTAAGAAGTGCCAGTTCTGATTGAGTTAGAACCTGGGTACTGAGATTGAAAATACCATCGGCGCTTACTTCCTTATCTTTTTTGAATCTTGCTCTCCTCCCCCCTCTGGTTCCTCTTTGTTTTCTACAGGCCTTTTGATTCCCTGATTGGATCTGGGAAAACCCCAAGGGTGCGATTCCTGATTCCTGCCATGGGTGTTGGTAGGCCTGTCCTTAACTGATCTATAATATCCCTGTTCATAATTGGGGTAATCCCCTCTGTCATTATGGTTAGGGCCTGCTCTATCCCTCAAAGGATAAAAACGATTACGTGTATCTACCCCATAATCCACTTCATCATCATCACCCTCTGTATAATAATGCTGAGGATTATCACCATAATGATATTGGCTAGATTGTGTATCATAGCCATGTTCATTGTATCTTGGTTGATCATAATCGGTATCAGAATACGGGGCAGTCCTATAGTTCTGATGCTGATTCGAACCATATGGTTGAGACTGTCTTTGTTCACGGTTCACATTCTGATTGTACTGCTGATATCCCCCAACTTTTCGTGTGTGTTGGCCCCCTCTGTTGGAGACAGCTGATCTCTGTGGTGATTGGTAGGACACTCGTCTACCTTTTTTAGGCTGTTTGTTGTTTACATGGGGTTTTTTAGGAGTTCTCTGTGGTGATAATCCTCAGCATTATTATACAGAGGGTGATGATGATGAAGTGGATTATGGGGTAGATACACGTAATCGTTTTTATCCTTTGAAGGATAGAGCAGGCCCTAACCATAATGACAGAGGGGATTACCCCAATTATGAACAGGGATATTATAGATCAGTTAAGGACAGGCCTACCAACACCCATGGCAGGAATCAGGAATCGCACCCTTGGGGTTTTCCCAGATCCAATCAGGGAATCAAAAGGCCTGTAGAAAACAAAGAGGAACCAGAGGGGGGAGGAGAGCAAGATTCAAAAAAGATAAGGAAGTAAGCGCCGATGGTATTTTCAATCTCAGTACCCAGGTTCTAACTCAATCAGAACTGGCACTTCTTAATAAGGGTTTGAAATTTGCACCTCCAAAAAAACTAAACAAATTCCAAACATATATGGACGTCCACAAATACGTCCGAAAGATCAATATCAAAAGACATTTTGCCAATTGTTCAGAGGGTTGTAGGTTGCCAGTTGTACATGAGTAACAACACACTGGACTGGCTAATGCTTCCACCTTCAACCCTCCGGGCACTCTGGCACCGTCATTAAGGGTATTTAGGGATGTGGTCCTCAGAGACCTAGACTCCCTGAAAGTGGCCAACCAGAAGATGACTAAGACATTGAAAGAAGGATTGGATTCCCTTTGTAATAATAAGGGGATTGTAATCCGGCCCGCAGATAAGGGTGGGGGGATAGTCATTCTCGATAGGAGTGATTACTTACGGGAAATGTCTAACATCGTGGGAGACCAGGATACTTATACCCCCTTACCTGGAAATCCGGTGATTAGATATAAAAGTGATCTTGAGAAACTAGTCACTAAGGGTTTCCAAGAAGGGATACTCAATGATAAAGAAAAATCTTTTCTAGTCCCTAGGGCCCCAAGAGTTCCGATCCTGTATTGTTTGCCGAAAATACATAAAAGTTTGACTTGCCCCCCGGGACGGCCGATAGTTAGCGGCATCGATTCGGTCACGTCCCGGGTGGGCAAGTACATAGACTTCTTTTTGCAACCCCTGGTACAGCAGATGCCGTCCTATATAAAGGATACAAAGCATGTGATCCATTTGCTGTCCCAGTTGAAACCCAATAGTAAAACATGGTTGGTGACGGCGGATGTAACTTCGTTATATACCATAATTCCACACCAGTTAGGATTCGCAGCCGTAAAACACTTTTTGAATATTCTTTCTAAAATTCCATCAAAACAGCAAGATTACATCATGGAGCTATTAGATTTTGCGGCTAATCACAATTACTTTTGGTACAATCAATGTTATTATCGACAACAAAGGGGTGTTGCTATGGGCGCCAAGTACGCCCCAAGCTTGGCTAATCTTTTCATGGCCAAGTGGGAGGAGGACGTCATCTATAAGGACCGTTGTCCACACCTGGTTTTTTGGGCTAGGTATATAGATGACATCCTCCTCCTCTGGGAGGGATCGATTCCTGAACTGGAAATCTTCTTTTCTCAAATCAATAACAATGAGAGGGGCATTAGATTTGTTCATGAAGCCAGTCAGGAAAAGATCAATTTCTTAGATTTAACCATCTATAAAGAAACAGACTCCTTTAAAACAATCACCTTCTTCAAACAAACAGATCGGAATGCGTTTATACCTCTTGACAGTTGCCATAAAGAAAGCTGGCTCCAGTCGGTGCCTAGGAGCCAGTTTGTTCGAATGAGACGCAATTGCTCAAACGTTGAGGATTACAGAATTCAGGCAGACATTCTAAAAAAGAGGTTTTTGGAGAAAGGGTATGACGGTGATCCGCTAGATACCATCATAAAAGAAGTTGAAAGGCGCAATAGATCTGAACTTCTGGACATGGCACCTATTAAAAAAAGGGATAGTCCAGTTATTCCTTTCATCACAGGTTACTCAACCCAACATTACCAGATTAAGAAAATCATTGCCAAACATTGGCATTTGTTGGGCAATGATACATGGATTAAAACCTTTCTGCCCAAGAAACCCCAGGTGATATTTAGAGGGGCTCCCTCACTAAGAAATATCATTGCTCCCAATGTAGTAGACCCTCCTGGCAAAAGATTGTCCTTTTTTCAGGGCCTTTCGGGTTATCACCAATGTCGCAGATGTCAAATTTGCACTTTGAATTACATCAAAACGAGAAAAACATTGTCATTTGTTTCAACCAATACCTCTATAGAGCACAGAATAGAACCTTTTATCACATGTAGTTCCACGGGGGTTGTATACCTGCTTCAATGCCCGTGCGGTCTCCAATACATAGGTCGGACCAAGCGGGCCATGCAGGTACGGTTAGGGGAACACATTACGAATATCAAAACGGTTTTAAGTTCCATTCTGTCTCCAAACACTATGATAAGGTCCATGATCGGAACCCAGCCAACACAATTTTTTTAGCCATTGACAAATATAATGCCCATTGGAGAGGTGGATCTCTGGTTAGAGAACTATCCAAGATGGAAATGGCGTGGATCCATAGGGTACGTTGTTATAGCCCCTATGGCCTTAATATAGACACAGATGTCAATTCATTTATTGATAATAGTTAGGGTGATTATATGTGAACCAGTCCTGAGTCCCCAGCAGTTTATTTGGGGGGAAGGATGGGGATGGTGTGTACACACACCCACCATTTTTCAGCCAATTTTGAATATTGGATTTTTGAGTTGCCCTATAAGGTATCAATTAACGTAGATTATCTAATAACATGACATAGTGATTTGACATGTTTGTACCTATTTGTGATTCATCTATTTTTTTTAGATGAATTACAGTACAATTGTTATTGATAATTAGGGGTTTTTATATAACCTGGTCCAATATGAATATATTACTTTTAATTTGAACACTATTCTTCTTTCCTTTTCTTTTTTCTTCCTTTTTTCTTTTTGCCCTTCCCCTTTATAAGGGAATTGAATGAAGAACTCATATATTGAAAAAAAAGAATTTTTAAAAAAAAAATTTTTTTAACAATTTTTTGCTTATTAGGAATTTAATTGATGTATTTAGGGTACTCCACAAATTGACCATATGATTTAGGCCAGGCTATATAAATTTTGGCCACTAGATGCCGCCACTATGGTCCGTGTGGTACGCCTAATCCCAATACAAATGACTAAATGTACAATATTTATACATACTCCTTCATAATATTGATTGTGTACACATAAACTACAATTTAACACATAGTCTAAACTAAGGGCGGATACTGATTGCTATCAGCGTTTTTTTTCCCTGAGACTGTACTGGCGTTTGCCCCATTGCAATATGGCGGCAACAGTTCCACTTACTGCTCGGACCTCAGGACTGGGCGGTGCTTCTAGAAATTAACTGGCATATAATAGGTGGCGTTCAGCACGCCGCCCGTGCCCCTGGACGACGTCAGGTTTGACGAAACGGCGTAGGGAGAGCGGCGTGCTGACGCCACCACAACACACACACGCAGTCCCGGAAGCTACGGGTGCTTTGTAGAGAGAGCCGGCCGGCTCGTTCATCTGTTTTTGCCTGAACGATTTCGCCTACATGTGAGTGCAATACTGTTTTATTAATAAACATTATATAAGTTTTTACACTATGGAGGCCTCTTTTCTCCTTTTATGATTGGCCATTGGACAAGTTGTGTATGGGCTGTTTAGGATAACAGGAGGAGTCGATCTGACCTTATATCCATCCCTATCTGAGACTGTGGCTGGGTTATAAGCCAAAAGGCGCTATTGATCTCCTGACCAGAGATCAAGGGAGCTGGTAAGAGGCAGTTGTTTTGAAGGTGGAGGACTGTCCTATCTCTAACACTACTTCCAATGGTGAACTGAGTGTGATGTCACTAATTATGTGGATGAAGAGTTATATCCCTTGGTGATTTTTTGTCGGACATTTATTGGCATTATCTTCAGATGGACTCAGTTTTTTGATGTGCATATTTCAATTTTTTAATTTTTTAATTTTTTAATTTTTAGTTCATATAGCGCGGTTTCTTATATAATTCTAATATTATAAATGATGCTCACAAACAAAGGATGGAAACACCCATCACGGAAGAGGAGGTATTGGGGGTCATTAAGGATCTCAGAAAGGGGTCTGCACCGGGACCTGATGGTCTATCCATACCCTACTATAAGTCCTTTGCGAAAACCCTAGCACCGCACCCGACCTCCTTCTTTAACTTCAAAACCAATGGAGACCCCCTAGACACTCACCTTAATACGGCTTTTATCACAGTCATACCCAAACCTGACAAAAATCACGAAGACATTAGTAGCTATAGGCTAATCTCCCTCATAAATAACGACTTAAAAGTGCTCACCAAAATAATGGCTAACAGGTTGTCATCCTTCATTAGTCAATACATACATAAGGATCAGGTGGGATTTATACCCAGACGACAGGGCCCTGATCAAATACGGCGGGCAATAGATATAACCTTGATCCTGCAAACTAACTGGGAAGGGGGACCGAACCAATTGAAATTTCTTCTATCCTTAGACCTGCAAAAGGCCTTTGATACAGTTTCCTGGCCATACATATTCTCTCTTTTGGAGAAATGGGGCTTTGGCGATCGCTTCCTTGGTCTTCTGCAAGGCACCAGGCAAGGGTGTCCTTTATCCCCTCTTATATTGGCTATAGCCATAGAAACCCTAGCGATCACTGTTCGACATAACCCTAACATCAAAGGGGTGACCTGTGGGGACCAGATGCACAAATGCAGCCTATTCGCCGATGACATCCTCCTTTTCCTGACTTCCCCCCTCACTACACTCCCCAATCTATACCAAGTGTTAGAAAAATTTGCCAAAATCTCTGGACTTCAAGTTAATTTCTCTAAATCCCAAGCTCTCAATGTTTCCCTACCTCACCAGACAGTCTCCTCACTAAAACAATCCTTCAAATTCAAATGGAGTGACACCTTCATTTGTTAACCTAGGTATATCATTGACAGCCAAAACAGAAACTCTTTACACTCAAAATTACCCCTCACTCTTCAGGAAACTGGAGGCAGACCTTAATCTCTGGTCAAGGCACGAGCTATCTTGGCTGGACCGGATCAATTCCATTAAAATTACCTTACTCCCCAGACTCCTCTACTTCTTCCGCTCTCTTCCTATACCAATCAGGAAAGATCACATACAATCGTTCCAGAGTAAAATACTAAAATATATCTGGGGTAAAAAGGGATATTGCATCCCACAGAGCACCCTATTTATCCATAGACACAAGGGAGGGCTAGGTCTCCCAGCTCTGGTCTCCACAGGATGCCCTCTAGCACACCTCTTTCACAATCCCGATTTTGCACCCGGGCTACTAGACATTTAAGCATTCAAATGGTGGCTGGATAAGGGGCTATACCGGATAGGACACTTCTTCGCCTCTAACGGACCAATCACTCTCAGTTTCTGTATCAAAAACCTGGAACTCCCTGAATTGGAAAGATTCCGCTTCTACCAAATCACCCATTTCCTACACACTATTTGGAAGGAGAAACCCCTCCTCCCAAATTCACAGCATACGAATTGGGGTGTGGACAAGCCATGGAGCAGAAGGGAGGTATCTTGGTGATATATTCAGCCCTCACTTACCCTACTGATAAAACCCCATACATGAAGGCTTGGGAGGCCGACTTCCAATGCTGCAGGGACATGGAGACCTGGCAAGCGGCACTAACCAGATCCTTTAAAGGTATCCAGAACATCTCCCTCATGGAGGCAAGCGTCAAACTAATAACCAGATGGTATCTGACCCCTGCCAGGCTAGCAGTAATTTACCCCTCAGCAAACCCTCTATGCTTCAGAGGCTGCCACCACCTGGGCACCATGGCCCACAAATGGTGGGAATGCCCCAAAATCCGCACTTTTTGGAGAAAAATCTTCACTATGATTCACAAGGTAATGCCTTGCCAGGTCCCCAGGTCCCCAGAGGTGGCGATTCTCAATGCACCATCCCAAACGCTGATCTACCTTATCTTTCTGGGTACCAAAATCACAATCGCCAAAGCCTGGAAACAGCCGAAACCATCATTACAAACATTGAAAAGGAAGGTTTCATGGATTATGACCCAAGAAAAACTTTCAGTATTTTGACAGACACCTCAATGAAATTCCAAAAGATCTGGGAGCCTTGGGCCCAGTATGTGGGAACTTCCCTCATACCGGGTGTTCAGGTACAAAACACCTCCTAAACCATCTACAGGCATGCTTCTCTAACAGCTCCGCAAGCGGCACACAGCTGAACTCCCCCTCCCTCCTCATCAATCCTGAGGACTCCCCTCCCCAACCTTCCCCTTCTCACTCTTTTTCCCTTTCTTTCTTCTCTTCTCTCTGTCTTCTACCTCGCCTCAGATTGCTAATTGGTGATGCTTCAGTATGAAGCTACCATATGGTAGTCTCCCTCGCTCAGGCGGAATCCCAACCACCTCAATAATCCTGTTGGCTCAGTCCACATAGGCAGAGGAGCTGCTTAGGAATTTCACCGTCCGGAACAGTCAGATCCCGTTGGGGGTGCCGGGGGGGGAAAGGAACCCTGATGATCTGGGGGCACAACCTGGAGATAGATAATTTGGTTTTTGAGACTTACTCGTTAACAGGTTGGCCTTCCCAAACGCCCATATGGTTAAGACAATTATTGTAGTATATTTTCGACTGTAACCTTTATGTTTTGTGTATCGGGGGCATTCCCTCCTAAGCACTGCGATATGATGTGACATAACATGTTTGTGCTATTTGAAAATAAAAACATATTGAAAGTAAAACTGATCACGGCTGTAATGAATTGTCGGATCTCAGCAATATAGATAAAACTATAAATGAAAAAATGGCATGGGTTCCCCCTCCCTTCCAGTCCATTATCAGGCCCTTTGGGTCTCGTATGGATTTTAAGGTTAACCCTGCCCCAAAATACAAAAAAATGTTGTAGGGGTCCCCCCCACAATCCATACCAGACCCTTATCTGAGCACACAACCTGGCAGCCAGCAGGAAAAGAGGGGGGGTGAGAGAGTGCCCCCCCTCCTGAACCATACCAGGCCACATGCCCTCAACATGGGGAGGATTCCTTGGGGTCCCCCCAAAACATCTTGTCCCCATGTTGATGGGGACAAGGGCCTCATCCCCACAACCCTTGCCCGGTGGTTGTGGGGGTCTGCGGGCAGGGGCTTATCGGAGTCTTTCTCTCTCCACGCCAAAATCACACTGGAAATAGCTGCAATGGGAAAAATATTTTTATAGTGTGGGGTGGGACTAAGAGCAATGAACCATGATTGGATAAAGTCATCATCACAGTGTCCAGTCCTGGCTCTGACAGTGCTATGTGCCCTGATTGGCCAGAGCTTTCATTGCTTCAGCCAATCAGGGCTTCCAATGCACTGCGCAGTGCATTGTGGTCATTCTGCGGGCCGAACAAACGGTCGAATGCCCCGATAGTTCAGGTGTTCGTCGAACGGGTAACAGCCAATATTCGGCCTGAACTCATGCTTGGGCCGAACCATTCACATCAACACTACTAGTTTAATTTTTCACAAAGTGCAATTTGACTTTGACACAATGCAGGAGATACACTCACACTGGTATGTGTTTTTGATGTGTCTTTTTCTTCCATTCTCCTTTTTTTTTTTTCAAGAACTCGGAGGGTGGGTGGCTGACTGGCTTGATTGGGGGTAAGGTTTCAGTCTTCCTGCAGCTTTTTCCTTATAAGAAGGGTGGGTTGCTAGGCATCCACTCACTCACTTGCAGGTTAATAAAAATAGTAAATCTTTGCCGCTGTTTATGTCATGTGGAGATTATTCAAAGTTTAGATGATTTATTGTGTAATAATGATAGCAACTGACAGAGTGGCTATGGTCTGTTTTTCCATAATTGTATTTTACTTTTACTTCTATTATGTACAGTACAGTATAACCAGGCATATGGACATATCATACTGTTTATTATAATTGCTGCTACTATTACTACTATGTATTATGATGATGATGATGATGATTATTATTATTATTATCCCTGCCATTGCCCTCTGTATTCCTATATACTGTATACCTAGTATATTATTACTAACTATTATTAGTAGGAATACTATACTATTACACACCTGTCCCTATCCTTATGAATTTGTAAGTTTTATATCAGTGAACTGTACAATTACCATAGGAGAACCTACTGGTGAGCATGAATGTGACTGTCTGATTTACGCAATGGGGACAAACCCGAGTTCTCATGGTTTGGCTGTGCAGCCATTTTAAAGATGAACATCCTCCCTCACATCTTATACATCTTACAAACTTCCTTCAACTTTCTCTCAGACTGTCATGAGAGGGTTTACCCATTGGTGGCGCTATCGGTCTCTTGGATCGCAGTACCAGTGTCCACCAGCGGGTGTCTTCCAACACCTAGGACCTGTAGTAAGAGGACTCTCCTGCTGGTGGCACGGTTGCATCCTTGGGCCGTAGTACCGGTGTCCACCAGCAGGTGCACTCCGGCAGTGTGGAGCAAACAGCACCCTCTGCGCTCAGCTGTGACATGAGGCCAATTACTACAGCCTTATAAATACCCGGCAAGCCCTCACAGGCTTGCCTTGGTATCTTTCTTCCTTGCGCCCTGACCTGTATCTGTAAATCTGTATCTGAACCTGAGCCTGCTCCTGAGCCTGTATCCGATCCCATCCTGATCCTGTCCCTCCTGTGTTCCTATTCCCTTGTATCCATATCCCATCCATTATCTCCCTCTCCTATCCTGCCCTTGTTCAGTTGCTGATCCCCTGTGTATGACCCTGGCCTGGCTTACGTGCTTGATTTTGGTACTTCCCTTTGGCTGTATATATTATTTGTTGTCTGTGGGTTTCTGTTGGTTGGTTGAGCACTATTTGTATTTGGGGTGTTTGTTTATTTATATCACTTATCTTAAATAAACATTATTCTTATTTCACTTTACATGCGTTTTGGTTTCCTCTTTGCAGTCCACACAATCTGGTCACACCTGTTCATGACACAGACATATAAACTAATATGTGTCAAATTCTTCTGGAATCGCAAACACCCTAGGACAAGCTTTGACCAAACTAAAACCTAAAACTAAAGGCGGAATCGGTCTCCCAGACATTAGAAATTATTTCTGAGCATGCCACTTGGGGAGAATCGTAGATTGGATAGTACACGATCGTGTCAAAGTCTGGGTTAGCTTAGAAGATTCTTTCTCACCATTACCGCTTAGGTCTGTTCCTTGGATCCTTTCCTGCCACATCCCCAGACCTTAAAAGAACTTCCTCTTACAGATTCCACTCTAAGCTTCTTCAGAGAGGTATGCAAGAAATTTCAACTTTCTTCAAACCCAGGGCCTCTTACACCCATACAGTTTAATCCAGATTTCACTCCCGGAATGTCCATCCGATTCCTGACAGGCTCTTGGCCACACTCTTGGCGCACCAATTCTTCCAAGATGCCACCCTCTTAGACCGCAACTTGCCCCCAACAAATCTGAACAACAACCCCTTTCCTTACTGGATCTACTTCCAGGTCTGCCACTTCCTTCAAAACATCAACCACGACTCCACAGTATCTCGCTCCCTCACCCCATTCAAAACTCTCTGCACCCAATCCACACTGCAACAACACAAGATTTCTAATATCCATACCATGCTCTTTGCATCCATCTAAAGCTTGGAAAGCATGCCAAGCCTGCTGAAGGGAACTGCAAGTAGACCTGTAGTGGGATGCCCTTTTGTCCAGATTCTGGTACAGGTCCCTTTAACTCAACTCCCCACAATCCTCTGAGCCTGGGGGATATAAAAGTCAGCTCCACCCAGCTTCCTGTGCTCAGAGAGATCCTGCCTGATGGGACAGCAGTGACTGGGCAAGTGAGCTGTTCCCAGGTGCTGGGTCCTCCCCTGTTAAGTCTGGTGTGCGGGCCACCAGCAGTGAGCACAAGAGCACGCAGTATCTTTCCAAGCCCCAGTCACTGGAGAGGACTCTGTTACAGTCCATTGGTGGAAGCTGTCCATGAAGTGAGTTGGCCCTATCTCCAGCCACCAGAACCCCCTGACCAAAGCAAGTAGAAAGCAGTGCCAGCGTGAAGTTTGTGTCAGCAGGAGGTCCACTCAGCTCACAGACTGTGGAATGAAGGATTACTATGTTGGAACACATGGCATTCTTAAGTTACATTTCTATCTGTAGATTGGACTCAGAACACGCTGCTGCCACCTTGTGGACATTAGTTGAAAGGCAGTGAAATTGTTATATCCTCTTCCTTTATGGTTCATGGTAATGCTCTGTACTGTATACCCAGTTTCACAGGATTTCCGGTACAATTTATGTTGAACTTTACTGTTAAGTAAAATAGAGATTGCACATCACCACTGGTCTGATTATTTGGCTGTGACCGTTACACTACACTTGGCGTCACGAACAGGATACAGCCATGTCA
Organism: Lithobates septentrionalis; assembly: GCA_037952835.1. Lineage (NCBI taxonomy): Eukaryota > Metazoa > Chordata > Amphibia > Anura > Ranidae > Lithobates > Lithobates septentrionalis. The sequence continues at coordinate 5,558,772 of JBBDGP010000271.1, read as the reverse complement.
GACAGTGATGAGGAGAACAGTACAAGGGCAGAGCCAGCCCACAGCGGCACTGAGGGAGTTAAACAGTCTGCCATAGCTTCTCTACTGCTGGCAGGATTGCTACCACAACAGCTGCCTAAGTATACAGGACCGGATCAGGACTTAGATGATTGGATTAGGAGGTTGCGGGGCTTGATCCAGTCATATGGGGTCCCACCTGCACAGCAGGCAGACCTGGCCATTAATGCCCTTGAAGGGGAAGCAAGGAAGTTGATCCTACACCTTCCAGCAGAGGACCAGGACTCCCTAGACAAGATAATCAGCCGCTTGGAAGCAGTGTACACCCAGACGGTTGCATTAGGGGATCTTAGAGCACGCTTTATCAGTAGAAGGCAAAGAGTGGGAGAATCCATTCCGCAGTATGCCCTGGAACTGCAGGATATAGCAGCCGAGATCCGCCGCAAGGAGAGGAGGCGAGCAGGACGTGCTGGCTGGAGTGATACAGATGGGTGGCTGAAGGATCAGTTTGTGGATGGGCTTCTGTCTGACAAAGTCAGGGAGAAGTTACAAGAGAAGGACAGAAGTAACCCAAACTTAAAATTCCACGAAATTCTGGAAGCAGCTATACTATATTCAGAACCCAGACGTGCCAGTACGGACGTCCTCATGGCCAGCACAGGTGATAAACCATGTAAACCGCCACAAACTGGACACACAGCTCTGTGGGAGGTGGCCATCCACAAGCTGACAGAAGGAATGGCCCAGCTCCAGACAGAACTTGCCACGCTGAGACGTGAGCGAGACAATCCAAGGGGGCCAAGGGAACACACCCCTTCATGGAGAAACCGATCACCGCCCCGCAGACGACCAAGACGGGAGAGGTCACCCTCTCCATGTTGGGGCTGTCGACAAAAGGGACATCGCTTGAGGGACTGTCCTGATCGAATACCGAGGGAGCCATTAAACTCAGAGCGCCCCGCCGCTAGGAGTCAAGCAGTGGGGCGGCCCAGCAAAACGACTCCCCCGTCACACACGGAGGGTGTGGTGGTCGATTGCCCTGTGGTACATGGGTACTTTGATGGTCAAGAGGTCGAATGTCTTTTCGACACGGGGTCCCAAGTCACCATTCTACCAGAACCCTTGTTCCAGCGATACTTCCCAAAGAAGAAAATGAGTCAGGATACCCCCTGGATCTCACTGACAGCTGCCAACGAACTTCCTATAGAAGTGGTCGGAATTACCTGGATGAAAGTAGAACTGTGGGGACAGGACCTTGGTCAAAAAGGTGTTGTGATTACACGAGCATCCGGAAAAGGTCGACAGCAGGTGATATTGGGCATGAATATCATCCAGGGGATGAGGCCTGAGCTGTTTAAATGGTGTCCTACACACCTGGGACCACCTAAAGAAGTTAGAAAGCTGCTCCTTACCTTGGCAGCACTAAAGGGCTCTGACGCAAGTATCGCAAACATTAATGAAAAGGCTGGTGTCGTGAGGGTTCCTTTTGGGACAGAGATTGTAATACCTCCCTGCAAAGAACTTGTACTCCCCATGAATGTTGGATCATGCCATAGACTGCAGGGTGTCCCAGTGCTAGTGGAACCCTTACCCTCAGATATGGCCCCGTTTGTTGCTAGAACTCTCACAGTAGTTTGTCAAGGCACCGTGCTAGTTAGGATGCGGAACAGCAAGACAATCCCACTTCACTTGCCCCCAGGGACACCAGTGGCAGAACTGGCCCTGATTTCAGGTGTGATTTCTCCCAAAGTGGACCACATAGAGCTCCAGAAATTTCACGGACGACGCTATGTAGCTAAAGTGAATGTTGCCACATGTTCAGCAGGAGCGGACCCAGCATGGGTGGGAGAACAGATACTTCCACTTCTACAGCTGTCCACTGAGATGCCTGAAAGTGAAGATGTACCTTTGCCTGCTCCTGAAGAGGAGCCTGAACCTCAACCCTTGAGATGCTCACAGAGACACAACTTTGGGAAACCACCTGAACGTTTTGCACAGGAGGACTTTGTCTGGTCGGTAAACTTGCCTGGAATCGCAAGTTCAAGCGGGGTGGAGTGTAGTGGGATGCCCTTTTGTCCAGATTCTGGTACAGGTCCCTTTAACTCAACTCCCCACAATCCTCTGAGCCTGGGGGATATAAAAGTCAGCTCCACCCAGCTTCCTGTGCTCAGAGAGATCCTGCCTGATGGGACAGCAGTGACTGGGCAAGTGAGCTGTTCCCAGGTGCTGGGTCCTCCCCTGTTAAGTCTGGTGTGTGGGCCACCAGCAGTGAGCACAAGAGCACGCAGTATCTTTCCAAGCCCCAGTCACTGGAGAGGACTCTGTTACAGTCCATTGGTGGAAGCTGTCCATGAAGTGAGTTGGCCCTATCTCCAGCCACCAGAACCCCCTGACCAAAGCAAGTAGAAAGCAGTGCCAGCGTGAAGTTTGTGTCAGCAGGAGGTCCACTCAGCTCACAGACTGTGGAATGAAGGATTACTATGTTGGAACACGTGGCATTCTTAAGTTACATTTCTATCTGTAGATTGGACTCAGAACACGCTGCTGCCACCTTGTGGACATTAGTTGAAAGGCAGGGAAATTGTTATATCCTCTTCCTTTATGGTTCATGGTAATGTTCTGTACTGTATACCCAGTTTCACAGGATTTCCGGTACAATTTATGTTGAACTTTACTGTTAAGTAAAATAGAGATTGCACATCACCACTGGTCTGATTATTTGGCTGTGACCGTTACACTACAGACCTACCTAAGGAGAAATGGGAGTGTATTTTCACAGTAGCCCACAAAGGCTCACTCAACGTCACGACCCAAGAGAACAATTAAAAAAGCCTCACTTAATGGTACCGAACACCTGAGTTGCTCAACAAATTTAATAATGACATTACGGACAAATGCTGGAGATGTTCCAGAGAACCAGGCACACTTCTGCACATCTGCTGGTCTTGTCCACTAATACAACCATTTTGGACACAAGTTCATGCAATAACATCACAAGTCTCCACATACTGTCTTGATTACACCCCAGTCCAATACATTCTTCACCATTCCTCTACATCTGTTCACTCGTACCGGAAGTCTCTAGATATCATATGATTAACGCAGCCAAGCTATGTATCCCATTACATTGGGGTTCACCCCGCGTTCCAACTGTACTTGAATGGCTTAACCGTATTGACAAAATCTCTAAAGTGGAGGAACTAATTCACATAGCACGAGATTCTCCATCTAAATTTACACAGATTTGGGCATGTTGGAGCCACTTCTGTTCTACAGAGAGATACTTAACCCTGATGGGAGTAAGCAATCCTGACCCCCCTAACAGCTAACTGCCCACCTCCAGTGATACTTAAAATGAGATCACTCCTTTGACCTGACACAAAGAACCTCCCGCCCCTACCCAAGGGCTGAGCCTGGGAGGGGACCCTCCCCTTTAAAAGAGAACCCTCTTGAATAGATCCAAACACTGATCTATATGCATATGCTGCACCCCGTGGAGATCGAGAAGATGACACCCCCGGACTTCGCTTCCTTCTGGCACCCCCACACCCACTCCTCTTACCTACTCCTCCTGGGGTGACCCCCCATGTTTTTTTTTTCTCCTTTTGCCCCTCTCTATCCCCCACCTCTTTCCCCTTATTTTTTTCCCTCTCCTCTAGGCTACCCTTCCTCACATACACATCTTCACACGTACATAAGCACAGGTAGTTATCTGTCATCCCTACGTCCCATACCAATAAGCTAACCAGTTTAGACTGCCCCCTTCACTGTCACACCCCATTCCTAGGATCCTACCCTTCCTTATTCAATTAGATGACTTGACACATATACAAGCCCTCTTGGGCTAGTCTTAGCTCTAGACGTAAGAAATACCTTTGCCATCTACTCCCCACTCCATAAGCTAAGGTTTGGTTGAATCCCTTGTTTCAATCCTGTCACAGAACTCTGTTGAATGTTGGGACTAATGGCTACATTACCTGGTCTGATATATTTCAACCAGGACTTTTTTTCAGTGGGAACGCAGGGGAATGCAGTTCCGGCACCTCCTGGACTAACTATATGTAATGGCAAGGGGTGCTGGGGTGTGCTGCAGGGTATTGATGCTCACTGCTGGGGGATCTATTCTAGCTGGAGGGGATCTATTTTTGCAGGGGGGTCTAATGTTGCTGAGGAGTTCTATTGTTGCTGGTGGGGGACCTATTGTTGCTAGGGGTGGGTCTTATGTTGCTGGGGGGTCAGTTGTTGCTGATGGAGATCTACTGCTGGGGGAGGGGTCTATTGTTTATGGCTGCCAGAGAGTCTATTAATGCTGGCTGTGCAGAGATCTGTTGATGCTGCCAGGAGTCTATTGTTGCTGGGGGGGAATTTTGTTTTGGGTGGTACATTGTTGTTAGGGGGATCTATTGTTGCTGGCTGAAGGGGATCTATTTTACTGCTTTTCTTGATATCATTACCAAATTCCATACAAATTACTTAGCACCACAAAATTATACTTGGTTCTGTATTGTCTAAAAGGGGTGGTACTGGGAGGTGGGTAGGGAATGGAACCAAGGGATGGTGCTCGGAGGTGGGTAGGGGCGGGAAAAGGGGGAGTTCCTGCACCTATTGTCTGAGAAAAAAAGCCCTGTGTAAACTTATGAGCACAACTGTATATTAGAGTTGATGGATGGTTGGATGATCACAATGATTGCTCAACACCACTGGTGGTAATTGAACCCAAGACTCAACCCCTCCCCTATCTTTCTAAATTTAGGTAACCACTGCTTCTTTGCTGCTAGATAAGTACATATAGTGGGGTTGATGGATGGTTGGATTGTCACAATGATTGCTTAAGTATACCAAATGAGATAAGCCTAGAAACCCCTCCCCCATTATTCTAAGTTTGGGTGACCGCCTCTTCTTTGCTGCTAGATAAATACATGTATTGGGGTTGATAGTTGAGGGAGGGGTCTATTGTTGCTGGTGGGGTTACTGGCTGCAGGGGTTCTAATTTACTGCTTTTCTTGTTATAATTACCAAGTTCTTTATGGATTACTAAGCACCACAAATTGATACTTGGTTCTGTATTGTCTAAAAGGGCAGTACTGGGAGGTGGGTAGGGGAGGGAACCAAGGAACGGTGCTCGGAGGTGGGTAGGGGTGGAGAAAAGGGGGAGTTCCTGCACCCATTCTCTGAGAAAAAAAGCCCTGGTTTCAACGTATAATGCTACACCCACTATGTACACACTAGTAATGTTCAATTATTTTTCGCATGTTTGATATTGTGTATTGTTATACTTTCTTTTCCAATAAAACTTATTTGGAATAAAAAAATGAATGTGACTGTCAATGAATTTAATAGCCTTTCAATAAATAAATAAATAAATAAATATATATATATATATATATTGTATATATACACTATATTACCAAAAATATTGGGACGCCTACCTTTACACACACATGACTGTTAATGGCATCTCAGTCTTTGTCCGTAGGGTTCAATATTGAGTCGGCCCACCCTTTGGTGTTATATCAGCTTCAACTCTTCTAGGAAGAATGTCCACAAGGTTTAGGAGTGTGTCTATTGGAATGTTTGACCATTCCTCCAGAAGCACATTTGTGAGGTCAGGCACTGATGTTGGACAAGTAGGCCTGGCTTGCAGTCCCACTCTAATTCATCCTAAAAGTGTTCTGTCAGGTTGAGATCATGACTCTGTGCAGGCCAGTTAAGTTCCTCCACCCAAAACTTTCTCATCCATGTCTTTATGGACCTTGCTTTGTGCACTAGTGTGCAGTGATGTTGAAAGGAAGGAAGAGGCTATTCCCAAAGTGTTCCGACAAAGTTGGGAGCATGAAATTGTCCAAAATGTCTTGGGATGCTGACACCTTAAGAGTTCCCTTCACTACAGTAGAACTAAGGGGCCAATCCCAACCAATGAAAAACAACCCCACACCATAATCACCAAATGACTTGGACCAGTGCACAAAGCAGGGTCCATAAAGACATGGATGAGCGAGTTTAGGGTGGAGGAACTTGACTGGCCTGCACTGAGTCCTGACCTCAACCCGTTAGAACACTTTTGAGATAAATTAGAGTGGAGACTGCGAGCCAGGCCTTCTGTTATGGTTGCAAAGGGTGGGCCAACGCAATATTGAACCCTACGGACTAAGACTGGGCTGACATTAAAGTTCATGTGTGTGTAAAGCAGGTGTCCCAATACTTTTGGTAATATAGTGTATATACACAGTATCGCACAAAAGTGAGTACACCCCACATATTTTTGTAAATATTTTATTATATATTTTCTTGTTCTTGACAACACTGAAGAAATGACACTTTGCTACAATGTAAAGTAGTGAGTGTACAGCTTGTATAACAGTGTCAAATTGCTTTCCCCTCAAAATAGCTGAACACACAACCATTAATGTTTAAACCACTGGCAACAAAAATGAATACACCCTTACGTGAAAACATCCAAATTGGGCCTAATTAGCCATTTTCCCTCCCCGGTGTCATGTTGTGATTTGTTAGTTCCCTCCCTGGTGACTTGTTAGTTTTACAAGGTCTCAGGTGTAAATGGATGTGTTAAATTTGGTGTTATCACTCTCACTCTCTCATACTGGTCACTGGAAGTTCCACATGGCACCTCATGACAAAGAACTCTCTGAGGATCTGAAAAAAAGAATTGTTGCTCTACATAAAGATGGCCTAGGCTATAAGAAGATTGCCAAGACCCTGATACTGAGCTGCAGCATGGTGGCCAAGATCATACAGAAGTTTAACAGGACAGGTTCCACTCTGAACAGGCCTTCTTGATCTAAGAAGTTGAGTGCACGTGCTCAGCATCATATCCAGAAGTTGTCTTGAGAAATAGACGTATGAGTGCTGCCAGCATTGCTGCAGAGGTTGAAGGGGTGTGGGAGTTTGCCTGTCAGTGCTCAGACCATACGCCGCATACTGCATCAAATTGGTCTGCATGGCTGTTATCCCAGAAGGAAGCCTCTTTTAAGGATGATGCACAAGAAAGCCCGCAAACAGTTTGCTGAAGACTGGATTACTGGAACCATATCCTGTGGTCTGATGAGACCAAGATAAACTTATTTGGTTCAGATGGTGTCAAGTGTGTGTGGCGGCAACCAGGTGCGGAGTACAAAGATAAATGTGTCTTGCCTACAGTCAAGCAAGGTGGTGGGAGTGTCATGGTCTGGGGCTGCATGAGTGCTGTCGGCACTGGGGAGCTACAGTTCATTGGGGGAACCATGAATGCCAACATGTACTGTGACATACTGAAGCAGAGCATTATCCCCTATCTTCAGAGACTGGGCTGCAGGGCAGTATTCCAACATGATAACGACCCCAAACACACCTCCAAGATGACCATTGCCTTACTAAAGAAGCTGAGGGTAAAGGTGATGGACTGGCCAAGCATGTCTCCAGACCTAAACTCTATTGAGCATCTGTGGGACATCCTCAAATGGAAGGTGGAGGAGCACAAGGTCTCTAACATCCACCAGCTCTGTGATGTTGTCATAGAGGAGTGGAAGAGGATTCCAGTGGCAACCTGTGAAGCTCTGGTGAACTCCATGCCCAAGAGGGTTAAGGCAGTGCTGAAAAATAATGGTGGGCACACAAAATATTGACACTTTGGGCCCACTTTGAACATTTTCATTTAGGTGTGTACTCACTTTTGTTGCCAGCTGTTTAGACATTAATGGCTGTGTGTTGAGCTATTTTGAGGGGACAGCAAATTTACACTGTGATACAAGCTGTACACTCACTACTTTACATTGTAGTAAAGAGTAATTTCTTCAGTGTTGTCACATGAAAAGATATAATAAAATATTCACAAAAATGTGAGGGGTGTACTTTTGTGAGATACTGTATATGCATATACAGTTGTGCTCATAAGTTTACATACCTTGGCAGAATTTATGATTTCTTGGCCATTTTTCAGAGAATATGAATGATAACACAAAAATGTTTCTTCCTCTCGTAGTTAGTGTTTGGCTGAAGCCATTTATTATCAATCAACTGTGTTTACTCTTTTTAAATCATAATGACAACAGAAACTACCCAAATGACGATGATCAAAAGTTTACATACCCTGGTGATTTTGGCCTGATAACATGCACACAAGTGGACACAAAGGGGTTTGAATGACTATTAAAGGCAACCATTCTCACCTGTGATTTGTTTGCTTGTAAATAGTGTGTGTAATAAAAGGTCAATGAGTTTCTGGACTCCTGACAGAGCCTTGCATCTTTCATCCAGTGCTGCACTGACGTTTCTGGATTCTGAGTCATGGGTAAAGCAAAAGAAATGTCAAAGAAAAGTGAAAAGGTAGTTGAACTGTATAAAACAGGATATGGATATAAAAAGATATCCAAGGAATTGAGAATGACAATCAGCAGTGTTCAAACTCTAATCATGAAGTGGAAAATGAGGGGTTCTGTTGAAACCAAACCACAGTCAGGTAGACCAACTAAAATTTCAGCCACAACTGGCAGGAAAATTGTCCGGGATGCAAAGAAAAACCCACAAATAACTTCAGGTGAAATACAGGACTCTCTGAAAATATGTGGTGTGGCTGTCTGTTTCAAGATGTACAATAAGGAGCCACTTGAAGAAAGATGGGCTGCATGGTCGAGTCGCTAGAAGAAAGCCATTACTACACAAATTCCACAAAGTATCCTGCTTACAATATGCCAAACAGTACAAAGACAAGCCTCAAACCTTCTGCCACAAAGTCATTTGGAGTGATGAGACCAATATTGAGCTTTATGGCCACAACCATAAACACTTCATTTGGAGAGAGGTCAACAAGGCCTATGATGAAAGGTACACCATTCCTATTGTGGAACACAAAGGTGGATTGCTGATGTTTTGGGGATGTGTGAGCTTCAAAGGCACAGGAAATTTGGTCAAAATTGATGGCAAGATGAATGCATTATGGATTGAGAGAGAGATTTTGGCACTGAAAGGTTCAAGAGTTATTTGCATGCACCAGGACATGACTTTACGTTTGCCATAAAACGTCACTATAAGATAAACTTATAGACTGCACACAAAATTGGTTGAGAACTTTATTCCTGCACACCTTTATTTTATTGTGCCATTTTGTCATTAATTAATTTATCTTATATTTTTGCAATTTTAAGTATACATGTATCTAACTTATTTATTCACAATACTGTTGTCATATGTGCATACGTGGAGGTAACAGCATGTGGTGTAGTTGTCATTTTAGTCACGAGGTAGCGTAGCACCATTTATTGTTTGTAGTTTTAGCAGTCCTTGTGGGAACACAATTAGGTGTTAGCAGATGCCACATTATTTATTTATAATTTTGGTTGCTTTATGGTAGCGTGGGAGTTAATTCTTACTTTAGCACCAGCTCCACCAACACATTCAGCAAAAACCTGACAAAGCATTAATCTTTTTTCCCTACTGTATGTGTAAAACTAAAAAATTTAAAAAAATGGGCTATTACTTAAACTTTACATTTCTATGATGTCTTTTGAAGAGTCCAGAGAAGGGGGAGCCATTTGAACTAAATAAAAATGAGTCATGAAATAATATAATAAAATAATATAAAATATGTGGCGCTGCTCTATCAATCAGTAACAATCAGACAATGAAAAAGCCTAAACCGTAAAAGTCTGAGGTGGGAGATAAGGTAGACAAAATAAACTCCAACCCATAAATACAAGACAAAAGAAAATTATAGTAAGCTAGGGACTAGTACCACACAGGAGTCCCTCAGAGAAGACAACAATTCTGAATTGTAGAGGTAGGTGGGTGAATGACAATCATTAAAATGCTCAGTGAAAATAAGATCAATAGTATACTATATCAGCCACCCTGCCCCAAGGGGAGTGACAATCAGGAAAAAAAAACGTATAAATAAAATATAATGACTTCCCAAACAAACTGAACAAAAAACTTGGATGATAAGCAAAGCACCAAATAAAACTTAGGGTGTACCGCAAGTAACAGCTAAAAATCAATAAATCTCTAGTGATGGTAACATATCTTAAAAGTGAGCCATATTAGATAATGTGCAATAAACTATCATAAAGTGCAAAGAAATCTGAAACATGCAGAAATTCCATATTGATGTGAATCCACAGTATCAAAATAAAATACAAATAGTGAAAATGGTGCAATCATAATATTCTCATGCACTATAAATGAATAATTAATGAATAGAATAATAAATAATAAATATGAGGACAGGCAATCCCACAACAGAGATGCCGTCCCACACAGTGACAATGGTGCAATTTAGTCCATAAAAAAGTGATGAGTGATGTCTGCAAAAACCAATCTTTAGTTAAAGTGCCAAGTGTGCAGTGACTGGTGCTCTCCTTTTGTATACGTTCTGGTGCATACACCAAGTGTTTCCCCCAGCCTCTCACCTCCAGCAGCGGCCCCCAATGGGCCAAGTAGAGTGGGTGGATAATCTAGGAGAGGATGTATTTCCTGGAGCGGTGTCAGCAGAACTGTCCCTCTGGGTCTCCTCCCGCCGCTCACAGTAATCCCAGCAATTGTTTAGGAACAAAGGAGAGGTCTCATGGTGTAGTAATTATGAATAAGTTTATTAATCAAACATAAAAACTTACATTTAAAATAGCAGCGATCAGTAGATGTGTAAAGCTTCCGGGTTCGGCCGTCCCAGAGAAGCGTCGGCACCTGACTCCTCCTACCCTGACGCGTTGCGTCACACCACGTGACTTTATCAAAGGCATGGCTGATATAGTATACTATTGATCTTATTTTCACTGAGCATTTTAATGATTGTCATTCACCCACCTACCTCTACAATTCAGAATTGTTGTCTTCTCTGAGGGACTCCTGTGTGGTACTAGTCCCTAGCTTACTATAATTTTCTTTTGTCTTGTATTTATGGGTTGGAGTTTATTTTGTCTACCTTATCTTCCACCTCAGACTTTTACGGTTTAGGCTTTTTCATTGTCTGATTGTTACTGATTGATAGAGCAGCACCACATATTTTATATTATTTTATTGTTTTCCTTGGGGGAACTGAGTGGACCCATCTATGTTGGCAGCTCTCTACCGGGTACCTCATTGTCAGTTTCAAAAAAAAAAAAATTTTGTTCACATTGTGGTCTTTTGCGCACTAGTCCCCATACATTTATTTTCATGAAATAATATAACAACTCATTCAATATTTGGGTATTAAGTGGTTAAACAGCTATTTCATAAGAAGAAAAAAAAATACATCTATGTGATATTTATATACACTGATCAGCCATAACTTTATGACCATTCACCTAATATTGAGTGGGTCCCGTTTTGCCGCCAAAACAGCCCCTTTTTCTGCCAAACCAGTTCTGACCTGTTAAGGCATGGACACTATTAGACTTCTGAAGGTATACTGTGGTATCTGGCACCAAGCTATCAATAGCAGATCCTGCTTTCCATCACATTCACATGCAATTGGACTAAGATCTTGAGAATTTGGAGGCCAAGTCAACCCCTCAAACTTGCTATTGTGTTTCTCAAACCATGCTTGAATGATTTTTCCAGTGTGGCAGGGCACATTGTCCTGCTGAAAGAGACTACTGCCATCAGGGAATATCATTTCCATGAAGGAGTGTACTTGGTCACCAACATTGTTTAGGTAGGTGGTCAAAGTAACTACCACATGAATGGCAGGACCAAGATTTCTCAGCAGAGCATTGCCCAAAGCATCACACTGCCTCCACAGACTTGCCTTCTTCCTGGTGCCATCTCTTCCCCAGGTAAACGATGCACACGCACACACCTGGCCAGCCATATGATGTAAAAGAAAAGATGATTCATCAGACCAGGCCACCTTCTTCCATTCCTCAGTGGTCCAGTTCTGATGCTCACGTGCCCATTGTAGGCACTTTTAGCTGTGAACATGGATCAGCTTGGGCACCCTGACCGATCTGCAGCTATGCAGCTCCATACACAACAGTCCATTTTTCTTCTTTCAGCACAGTTAACATGTTTACTTGATGCTTTATGTAGCATCCTCTTGCTAGTGTGCTAGTGTAAAAAGGTTAGTTGTTAGTTTAGGCAAATAGGCTTGGCTGAGATCTAGGCTGGGGTGTGAATCTGGGTCAGGGTTTAGTGACTTAGAGAGGCTGGATGACTCATCCTGACAGATTTTCTGGTGCCCCTCCCTGTTCTCTGGAACACTGAAGAATGTTCTAGACATAGTGGGTGGAAGCTAGGAGGGGCTGTCATGCATATTTATGAGGGCCTCAGCCAATCCCCAGCAAATTGGCTGGCAGGGGGCAGACTCCCCTCATAAATAAGCATGGGTCATGCCAGCAGGGGCAGCCGGGTGGAAGATGGATATGGAGTGCTGAGGAGGCTTTCGGTGGCCCTTGAGGGCACCCCCTAGCCTTGGGGATGACTTCGGGACTGGGGGTGGGTGCTGGAATAATCCCCCAAATCACCCCAAAAAACCCTTCATGGAGGTATGGGAGCAAGGAGAGGACAGCGGGAGCAGGTCAGCACGCTCGGGAGAGCTCCTGAGAGTCAGCCGGGTGGGCTGGTGAGTGTCTGTTTCAGGGACTGTGGGGATACGTTAGCATAAAAGGGGCAGCTGCAGCCAGGAGGGTTGGCAGTGCCTGAAGAGGTGGTGCTGGGATCAGCAGCCACAGGAGGAATGTAAGCTGGGCACTGAACTTTTGCTAAGGGGCCTCAGGTTCCTGCCTATACCAGGCCATTGCCCTAATCTGACTGAGGACTTGTCAGATATATACAGTATGCCAGCTGAGTTCTTCAAGAGAGTACTGGAGAAAGAAGTGGAGTGTATATAGAGACTGTAAATAGGACTATATATAGGAAGAGTTGTCCCTGGAGTTTTTCTGAAGTCAAGTGGGCATCCTATAATCTCCAATCCCTATCAAAGTTATTATCTCTCAAAAAAATAAAAAACACAATCATGGACTGTTCTCTGACTCAGAGTGCCTGTGGAAGTTCGATGTGCCTGGCTGTGAAAGGTGGGGGGAACCCATTCTATTTGCAGCTCCTTAGGGAGTGTGCTACACTTATATATCCTACTGACTTTCAGATGACATTGTAATGAGATAATCTTCAATTAACCTGTCAGTGTTCATAAAGTTATGGCTGATCTGTAAATGTGTATCGAAAATTTTAATAAGTAATAAGGGAAGTAATAATATAACAGTTAGAATACAATCAAAAGCAAAAACCTTTAACATTAAGAAAGGGGGAATACTTGTTCATATAAGAATACAGTATACTAATAATCTGGATTTGAATCCTTAGGGCGTGTGGCTTAGAAGAGAGTGATTGTTCTTACCTGCCTCTAATGATTGAAATTGAGTGCTGGTAAATCTAAAAACAGACTAATATGATAAGACATCCTGACAGACTGGAGACAACTCCCCAACAGAGTGCTGGAGTTGCTTCTGGCTTTTTCTATATGCCATGCATCATAAGGTCTTGGTTTCCATGGTAATATGTCATTGGCTCTGATGTCACATATTGCATCCAACCCTGTGAAGTCTGGGAAAAAGATTTATAAAAGCTGAAGTAAAATAATGTGTATTTATTGCCCACAGCAATCAGAATTTAGTTTAAAAAAGCAGACATTTTATTGTTTTCTCTGTGTGTGACAGAATTTTTTTTTCCAATAGAGTTTATTATTACTCATTGTTTATTAAAATATTATGTAATATCATAAAGGAAATGCCTGCTCATAAGATGGTAAAATCCACTTAGTGGAATCTTGCATCTTCGGGCCTTAAAAATAACTTCATGAAGTTTTTTTGCAGTGTTGTTTACACCACTATAAATGCAAGCACTATTCCTATATAGCAGACGGTGTTTAGAGAACAGTTACAGCTTTGTGAATTCAAACCCCAGAAGCACCCTGGCCATAGTCAGCAGTTCTATCTATTAGAATACTTATGTCTAATGTATTAGAACCTTTATGTCCAATTAGCTGATCCCTGAATCCATATGCTGTCACCATCACTGAAATTAACAATGCTCATCTGTTCCTGGTTGTGCCATACTGTGTATGTCTAACTTTTACAGTAGACTTTTAGGGGTTGATTCACTAAAGGAAAATGGACTGTTCCCTTTGAAAAGTACAGCTGCACTCTACAAGAGCAGTTGCTCCAGACCTTAGTAAATGAGCAGAAGCTCTGCTGACTTCTATCATCCAATCATGTGCAAGTAAAATGTTTTTTTTTTTTTTACAAAGTGAAACTTTACCTTATTTACCAAGCTCTTGCGCAAGTGCACTTGCAGAGTGCAGCTGCACTTTGCAAAGTTCACAGTCTATTTGCCTTTATTAAATCAACCCCTTAGAAAGAAAAACTGGAGTCTATATAATGCATCTGGCAATATATGTGTACCACATACACCATGCAAAGGTTTTTACCAGGGTGCGGTCAGCATGTATAATACAGCTAGAAGTAACATTAACAGGAAATCCTATAATAATGTGTGTGCACAACCATAACCTAAAATGGGGTCAAGCTTTTCAAGGGTTGTAATTGGAGTGTGTACCTCTGCACTTCGTTAGATCCAATTTGCAGGGATAGTATGGCCATTTGTTAACTTGGGAGGATCCACACACAGTTTAACTCTTCAACAAGACATTGAAGTTGAATTAAACTCAATTATACATCAGATAAGTACAGTATTATATTATGTAGAACAATGATTTCCTAAGCCCTGTCCCTGTAATTGAAATGGGAACTACATTGTGCATCAGAGAGGGGCAGGAAATGTCTAGTAAGGATCAGGCAGAGGGAAAAAAAACATATCAAACACATAAAAAAAGACAAAAAGACTTATAGCAGAGCATGCCTTCAGCAAGTAGCATCACAAGTGTTTGAGGAGAAAAACATTCAGAAAGTGTGTCTTCAATCTACTGCTCCTAGTCAATAAAACAATTTTTTCAGAATGTTTACCTCCTTGATCTACTCATCTTGGTGTTGAAGGTTTCTTACCTTCCCTACAGTGTGCAGAGCCTACACAGGATATATGTGATTACTTAACTGTTCTGACTATTACAGTGGAGACTGGAGAGCCTAGATCCTTCTTATCCAATCCAGGGCTTCTTCCTTGTGCACATGCATCTATTTCTCACCAGAAGTCTGCTACAAAAAAAATGTTTTCTAGTTTCTCTTGGGCCATATTATACAGTGTACTGTTCCTGCTGGTTGAATCACATGCCACATATCCCAGCAAAGCTTAGCACCAGAAATATCATTGATCAATGTGGTGGAGGGGTTGCAGTTGGCAGCTATAGGAAGCAATTGGTAAAAGCAATACAAAAAGATACATTAATAAATAAATCAATAAAACAGACAGTTTCATTAACACAAGTAGAACAGGGGTGAGATAAGCGGATATCTCTATAAAACAAGTAAACCACCAGGAGGACACCTGCTAAAGTGCACTAGTAAAAGGCTTTAACGAGAGTATTTCAATGGTCAACAAATATTTAAAAAAATCTAAGATAAATATGGCTAAATGCTAACATTGAAATGCATATCAAAGAGAAAAAAACCTGTACTTTACAAAATATAATGTAGAGGGATCACCATCAGCGTTCCAACACTACAAAGAATGCAATAGGAAATGTAAGAATGTGATCATGTCAGCAAATATAGACCACGAGAGACACATAGGGGAGGAGAGTAACAAAAATCCCCGAAAACGTTTTAATGGTATAATAATAATAAAAAGACAAAGTCAAAGCATATGGGCCCCATAAAGGATAATCAGGGGAAGCTAGTTACAAGTGACAAGGAGAAGACAACTGTGTTAAATCTGTTCTTCTCCTCAGTATTTATTAAGGAGAAGAGGGGGTATAATAAACAAGATTGTATTGTTAGTAACGCAACATGGAATGTATCCTACAGAAAACAGTATTCAAAAAACACTTGAAAAACGTAATATAAATAAATCACCAGGACCAGATAGTTTACATCCAAAAGTTTGTAAAGAATCTAGCCATGTTATAGCCAGACGGTTATTTCTATTCTTTAAGGATAGCAATCAGCTGGAATGGTACCAGCTGATTGGGGAAAGCTAACATGGTACCAAAATTCAAAAAAGGGCTAAAATGAATATCTAGAAACTACAGACCAAACAACAAAAAAAAGGAGGAAGTGACATGTAATCTCGATAGAGGAACGCCTGTGGATGTGGTGTATCTGGATTCCGCTAAAGCATTTTATCCAATTATTCCACTAGAGGTAAAGTACAGTCACAGTATGGTAACCATTTAGCCATACAGAACCGGTTCTCACCCTTGGCCAACTCTGGATCACGAGGGAGAGGAGATTTTCACGGAGCCTGGGGAGGTCAAGGGCCTTCCATTTATCCCCCCGAACCCAGGGGGGAAACGAGACATGCAGATTCAGGAACCCACACAAGGAGGATCGCTCGTGCGAAAAAGAAAAGCAATAGAGGAAGGAGGGGAGGCATTAGAACTCAAAAGAACAAAGCCCCATTAGGTGCTGGGATATATAATCTGAGTGGAACACCCTTAAGTGAAGAGGAAATTAAAGTACTCGATAAGGGCCTCAAATATGCTCCCACCTGTAACCTAAACAAGTTTCAAACATATGTTAATTTACAGAAATGTATTTGTACATGTATTTGTACATTGAACATCAAAAAATATTTTTTAAATACTCCGTCGGTGAGAACTACCAATTCCATGACCCAGGGGTGTCACCATTCCAATTTACGGAACAAGTCAGTGTTCAATCCTCCAGCCACCGATGCTGAACACTTGAAAGTGTTCAGGAACATGGTGATGAAGGATTTGGATTTGTTAAAAGTTCGGAAAGCGAATGACCCTTCATATATTAGTAGGGGCATTAAGGCTCTGACAGACAGGAATGATTTGGTCATACGCCCCACTGACAAGGGAGGTGGGTTGGTTTTGCTGAGCAAAACCTATTATAGGAATAAAATGGAAAATCTGCTAAGTGACACTAACACTTACAGTATCCTGACCAAGGATCCGATGTTGGAGTTTAAGGGTGAACTTCACTTTCTTGTGGAGAGAGGGAAGCACATAGGAGTACTTAGTGCTAAGGAGGCCCAGTTTTTGGACCCCCTGTTCTGTCGGACACCTATTATTTATTTTCTCCCTAAGATCCACAAGAATAGTGTTAACCCACCAGGTAGACCCATACTCAATGGGATCGATTCGGTCTCTTCAAGACTTGGCCAATATATCAATACCTTCCTACAACCGCTTGTCACCAAAACGAATGCATTCCTTAAGGACACTAAGCATATCATACAAATTTTAGAGTCTTTGACTATTACACCCTCTTGTTTTTTCATTACGGCAGATGTGGGTTCCCTATATATGATAATTAGCCATGAGGATGCCTTATTCTCAGTACAGTGGGCTTTGGGGCCCTCTGATCTGCCCAGGAGGCATCAGACTTTTTTTGATTGACAGTTTGACTTTCTGCTTGTCAAAGAACTATTTTTGGTATGACAAGCAATTTTTTCTTCAAACCAGAGGGGTAGCTATGGAGGCACGCCTCACTTCCAGTGCCAATTTGTTCATGGCACACTGGGAGGAGAAGGCTGTGTATAGGAATAAACCCCCTGAATTGATATGTTACCAGAGGTACATTGACAACCTCATTATGATTTGGGATGGTGATAAAGATAGTTTGGACGCCTTTGTGTCCAGACTTAATGCTAACAATAAAAATATTGTTCTATCCTGGAATATTAGCATGGATAAAGCAATCTTTTTAGATCTGGAATTGACAAAAAAGGGGGAATGTATTAATATGATTACCCACTTTAAGGCCACGGATCGAAATGCTTTTATTCCTGTTGAAAGTTGCCATCACAGGAAACGGCTATGCAACATACCGAGAGGGCAGTTTATCCGCCTTAGGCACAACTGCACTAATGCAGGTCACTTTCTATCTCAATCCCAGACCCTGGTCTCCAGGTTTACGGAAAAGGGTTATGATATATGCAGTCTTACTAAAGAAATGGAAAAAGTTGGTGCTATGGACAGAAAGGTGTTAGTTGCCAATGCCCCTAAGGTAGTCAAGGGCGAGTCCAAGCAGATCAGGATGATCTTAGACTTTAATATCCAACACAAGCAATTTGAGAAGAAAGTACAGAAGCATTGGCCCATTTTAAAACAAGATAGGACCCTGGGTCCGGTCCTACCAAACCGCCCAATTTTTATTTACAAAAGAGCACCTTCTCTTAGGGATAAGTTGGCCCCAGGGGTTATTGATCCCCCGATTTATCCTGCTAATAGGATGTTGGGCTTCCTCAATGGTTTTTATGCTTGTGGTCATTGTCCTGCGAGTAGACAGGCTAAAAATATGTTAAGAAAAGGAAGGATTTTGTGGCCTTTGCTACTGGTAAAAGTTATGAAATCAAGGAATTGATTACTTGTAATACTGCCGGTGTTGTGTATATGCTGCAATGTGAATGTGGCTTCCAGTATGTGGGGAGGACCTCTAGGCCCCTCCACGTGAGGATCAGGGAACATGTTAATAACATCAAATGAGATCTCCGTACACACAACGTCTCCAGACATTTCTGACTCTTCATAACCGCAGCCCTGTCGGGCTGAAGTTCTGGGGAATAGAGAAAGTAACTAAGCACTGGAGAGGAGGGAACTTCATACGGCAGCTCAGACAATGGGAATCAATCTGGGTATATGAGACAAAAGTGGGGCTTCCTTTGGGGTTGAACGTCGAGTTCGACCTCAATTGTTTCATTTCAGACCGTTAGTGATATTAGGGTATTCATGTTGTATATTCCTTGTATGTATTTCTATATTTTAATTTATTTTATAATTGGATTTGGTGTGTGTACAGATAAGGTGGTTGTACTGATGTCATATTTAATTTTTAAATTTTAATTCACTTAATGTATAACACAGCATAAGATCTTTGAGTTTTACAAATTGGTATTTTGTGTTTGTTTTAATCACTAGCCGATATTTTGACTAGTACCCTATTGCTGCTATTCAATCAATGTGTCCACATTGCAGCATGTCTATTTACACTAAGTTTTCAGTTAGTTTTCCCAATAGTTTATCGGGAAGCCCTTCGGGCAGTTTCCGTTTCTATTTGCGTTACTTCCCTATTTTTTAATTTTTTTTTTTTTTTTTTTTCCCAAAAAGATTTTATTAAATTTTTTGGCAAACAGAAGTTATGTAACATACATATCAATAAGCAAGGTTACAGGTGAGTTATAGACAATCACAATGCAGTGGTATAAGCTGTCCGCCCATGAAAAAGGCTTTGATCACCGTGGGTGAATCTATGTGAAATACAAACAGTAACATGTGTGAACTTACAATATCCCTAAAATTGTTTTTAGTGTATGTAACACGTCCACGGGCTGGTAATTAGCCTGAGGGAGTCAGTGAGAAGCACCGTGGATTTGACAACCATCAGATAATAGCTGATGTATCTTCTGTTAAGATAGACAGCAGTGAACAACAAGCCCGGAAGAAGCCCGTGGATGGGGTGCAGACCACTGGGTGATAATCCCGGTACCATTCACCCCTAAAGGGAACTTCGCTGTGAATGGACCGGGATGTTGGGGAGGAAAGTGAATAGGGTACAGATCGGTGGTGTGGTGGTACGTCTGTGTAGTTCCCGGTAGGGACTCTGGAGGACGGGCTGGGACTGTAGTGGTCACAGCAGTGTAAACATGTGCCCTTACTTGCGGGCTGAACAGGCAGGGTATTTACTGGCATTTGTATAATGCGAGTATTAGTGAGAGACAGTGCGGGGAAGACATAGTAGGGAGGAACTGGGATGGGGGGAGGGTGGCGCGAAAGGCGGTATTGTCATAGTGGGTAGACCACACGGGAAGCAGAGGATAGCCTTCAAGGGGGTCTGGGGAGAGTTTGGGACAGTGATGTCCACGTTTGGGTTTGTTTGTAGTGTAGCCAACTCGCCCAAGTGGTGTAGAATTTGGTAGGGTGGTCATTGGATTGGCATATAAGGTTTTCCATGTCGGCTATTCTGTCCACCCTGCGGATCCAATCTCGGACCGTGGGGGGGCAGTGTTCCTCCAAAAGGCGGGGATGCAAAGGTTGACTGCGTTGATAAGATGTAAGGTGAGGGATTTTTTATAAGAGCTCAGGGAGGCGGGAGTGTGGTGGAGCAGATATTGTGCTGGTGAGAGTGTAAGTGGGAATGTAGTGATTTGGGAGATCAACTGATTGATTTCATTCCAGAATGGTTGAATCTGGTTACAGTCCCACCAAATGTGTAGTAGAGTGCCCCGGGAAGTACCACATCTCCAACAGGTAGGGGGAATGGTGGGGTGAAAGTGATGGACTTTCTCAGGTGTCCTATACCATTTGGAAAACAGTTTGAACCTGTTTTCTTGCGTGGATACGTTGATGGAGCCTTTGTGCATAAGGGTGAAGATTTGGTCCCATTCATTGGCTGGGATATCCAGGGACAGATCCTGTTCCCATTGGCGTATCAGTTTGTCCTGTTTAACTTTGTGATGTGTGAAAAGGAGGGAGTAAAGCGTGAAAATTAGATGACTTTGGGGCTCGGTGCTCAGGCAGAGAAGTTCAAGTGGTGAGTGGTCTCTATGCCACTGGGACGTATGTGGGGTGGCCTGAAGAAAGTGTCTGAGTTGTAGATATTTATAGAAGGGTATAGCGTAGTTGGGTAGAGCTGCGGAGAGTAGCGGTTGGGTAAGGAGCGAACCATTCAGAAAAAATTGATGTGCCCTCGCCTGTGAGGTATGTGTGGCAGGAGTCCTATGTTTAAGTGTAAGGCCTGGGGGGAAGTCAGGATTGTTGTCGAGTGGCGTCATAGGGCCAGGTGAAGGGGTAAGATTGAGCAGTTTGCATGCCAATTTAAAAATGGAAAGTGTGGCGCCGACGCAGGGGTGGGAAGTGAGATCCTGGGGGATCTGTCTATGGTTGATCCAAGGTGAGTTGGCAATTGGGAGACTTGCGAAAGAATCTTCCAGAGCAATCCAGTCTTTGGAAAGATAGTGTATGTGCCAATCCACCACTCTGGCTAGATGGCAGGCCCAATGGTACTTTTGAAGATCCGGAAGACCTAAGCCTCCAAGTCGTTTGGGGAGAGCCAACCTATCCCAACTAAGTCGTGGGGCTTTAGTTGCCCAAATGAAGGTCCTGCAAATACGCTTGTATGAGAGGAAAAAGGAAATCGGGAGTTTGATCGGTATAGCTTGGAGAAGGTATAGGAATCTGGGAAGGATATTCATTTTTAGTATAGCGATCCTGCCCATCCAAGAAAAGGAGCCCAGGTGCCACTTCCTGAGATCCGCTTGGATGGAGAGGAGCAAAGGTAGAAAATTTTTGGAGTAGAGATCGGATAAGTTTGTGGTAAGTTTTATTCCGAGATAGGAAATGTCAGATTTTTCCCAACTGAATGGGAAGTTATTTTTGCATAGGTTCACGGTGGCCGTTGGCAGTGTGATGTTGAGGGCCTTTGATTTCTCAAAGTTGATTTGAAGATTGGAGAGGTATTTGAAGAGAGCGAAGTCTGTCAATAAGTTTGGTAAAGTCGTAATGGGGTCTGTCAAGAAAAGTAGAACATCGTCAGCATAGGCTGCCAGTTTATACTGAGTGTGTTGAACGTCTACACCCCTAATAGCCGGGTTGTCCCTCAGTTTTCGGAGCATAGGTTCCATGGTCAATATGAATATTAGAGGCGACAAGGGGCAGCCTTGGCGGGTGCCATTGGATACAGAGAAGGCGTCCGACAGTTCCCCATTAACCCTGATCCTCGCCCTCGGAGAAGAATAGAGGGCCAGAACCATCTGTATCATACGTGGTGGAAGGCCTATAGCTCTCAAAGATGCTGCCATGTAGTCCCAGGCGACCCTATCAAACGCCTTCTCTGCATCCAACGACAGGAAGAAACCAGGCGCAGACGTTTTAGTGAGCCAGTGGTGGATGTTCAGTGCTTTGGTGGTATTGTCCCTAGCTTCGCGGCCAGGGACAAAGCCCACTTGGTCCAAGGAGATTAGGGTAGGGATGAAGGGTAAAATGCGATTGGCCAATGCTTTGGCATAAATTTTTAAATCTACGTTTAGTAGGGAGATGGGGCGATAGTTGGTCACAAGTGTAGGGTCTTTACCCTGTTTGGGCAGTAGCGTAATGTGTGCGTCAAGCAGGTCGTTATTAGCCACGGAGTCGGAGGCTAGGGTGTTGAAAGCTTTGGTTAAATGTGGGAGGAGGGTGGTAGCAAAGGATGTGTAATAGCTTACCGAGAGACCATCCGGTCCAGGGCTTTTACCTGACTTCATTTGTTTTAGAGCCGTGTGTAATTCGGTCTCCGATAGAGGTAGGTCTAAGGATTCCACATCTTCAGGGGGAAGAGGGGTGGGGCCATATTGTGCTAAAAATTCTTTGATGGCAGTTGGACGGTCTATGGAAGTGTCGGTAGCGTGGGTGGATGGGGGAAGGTTGTATAATTTGGAGAAGTATTGGATAAATTGCGCTGATATGTCTTTATTGGTAACCAAGGCCTCCCCCGTAGGACTGTTAATCTTGTGGATGGAGTTAGAGGCCTTCCTGGCTTGGAGAGCCCTAGCCAGGAATTTACCAGCCTTGTTGCCGAATTCGTAGTAAAGCTTGTGTGTTAATGCGAATTTCCGTTTCAGTTTAATGTTTAGCATATCTAAAAGTTCCTCTCTCGTCTGAGTAAGTTCAGTTAGGGTGGCCGCAGCAAGGGAAGCTTTGTGTGATTGTTCGAGTTTGCGTACACGTGCAGTGAGTTCGTTAATACGGGCGGACCTAAGTTTGTTGCGTTGCGCCGCTAAAGCCATCAATTCTCCGCGGATGACACATTTATGTGAGGCCCATACAATAGCGGGAGTAACATCAGGAGACGAATTGTTTGAGAAAAAATCCGTGAGGCACGTAGACAGTCTGAGGGCGTTGGCCTCGTCAGACAGCAATGAGTTGTCGAGGCGCCATATACGAGTCCGTTTGTGTGGAGTGGTGTATTGTAGAGTCATGGAGATGGGGTTATGGTCTGAGAGTAAGGACGGTTCAATGGTCGCGCTAGTGAGGTATGTCAGGTCTTGTTGGGAAAGAAAGAAGTGATCCAGTCTAGAATATTTGTTGTGTGGGGAGGAAAAGAACGTGAAGTCCTTTTCTTTAGGGTGTAGGGTACGCCAAGTGTCATGGAGTAAGAGGTTGCTTAGTTGGTGTTTGATAGATCGTAAGGCTCGGTATGTGAGGGAGGAAGCCCCAGTAGAGGTGTCCATAGATGGGACGAGTGGGACATTAAAATCACCGCCGACTATAAGGGTGCCGGAGTAGAAGCTGGAGAGTAGGTGCAGTGTATTGAGAAAAAAGGCAACTTGGCCGGAGTTGGGAGCATAGATATTGGCGATTGTAAATGTTCTCTGGTGTAGAGTTCCTTTTATAAAAAGGAATCTGCCAAGCGGATCTCGGTGAACGTCAGTTACTTGAAGGGGGCAGTGTTTAGAAATAAGGATGGATACTCCTTTCGATTTTACCGCAGAGTTGGAGGCATGAAAGACAGTGGGGAAGAGGCTGTTGTGTAATTTAGGGATCGAATCTGTCCGAAAATGTGTTTCTTGTATCAGCGCTATGTGCGAGTTTGATTGTTTGAGCGAATGGAGGAGTTGGGAACGTTTTTCAGGGGTGTTTAGACCCCTAATGTTAACCGAGAGCAATTTGAGATCAGTCAGTTGAGAAAGAGGCATCTTTCCATGTGGGTGGGTGTTTGTGGTAGCCGCCATTATGAGGGAATGGGGAGAGGGGTAGAGGGTAGGGGGCAAGCGGAGCAGTCCGCTTTACAAGGGTTAGGCTCGTGTGAAGCGAGTAAGAGACTAAGGAGTTACCGAAGAGGTGTGGAACGATATGTCCACAAACCTCTAATATCAGAGGTCGGTGTGGTACGGAGTGCTCCTGTGGCACAGTTCCCGGTAGGGATTTCTGAACCACAGTGCAGATCCGTATGGGGGTTGACCCAAATCTAGGCGATGGAGAGAGGAGGGTATTCCGAGAAGAAGGTACAGGTGGGAAAGTGTGGTCTGCCGCCACAGGACAAGGAGAGACAACGGTAGAGGTAGCCAGCTATCATAACAGTCTTCTGTGACTGGTAGGGAGTGTTTTCCGTTAGTGTGTAGAGGTATGTGTTGTGCCCCCTGGGCTGTAGAAATATGTGGACCCCCAGGGTGCTTAGCATTGTATAGTGCGCTGTGTGTTCGCTCCCCATCTTGATCTGTGAGGAATGACAGCCCAAGAACCATGTCATTACCAGGTGCGCCATAGCCATGGCTCCCAAAGGGTCCGGTGGTGTGGTTAGGGGAGAAGAGCCACAGCTCACACACAAATTGCAGCGTAAAATAATAATAGTCTACTAGTGACTAAAAAAAAAAAAAAAAAAAAAAAGGATGTTTGCTAACTTGCGATACTTGAAGCAGCCCTGTGAGGGTCAAGTCTTGCCCTGTGAAACTTGGAGAGCAGAGCTATACAGGCTAGAAGCACTCAACGATATGTGCAAGGTAAAAATAACATAACATAACAACAGTGGCAGTTTTGGTGTAGGACCAAATAACACAGGCTCATATCTGTAAAATGATACTACCATGACAGTCCAGCAGTGAAGGGTGGGAGAAGCGAGTGGCACGTCGGTAACAGCAAGCGTGGTCCGCCGGGAGGCGCTGAGGGTGGCATTCTAGATCACGCACTGTAGAGGAATGTTGACGGGAGCCGGTTGATGGCAGGAATGCTGGATTGAGGCAGGTGTAGAAGGGGTGAGATGTGGAAGTTTAGCCGTCGTTGCCGGAAGCCGTCTATGAGGAGTCCGTCAAAGCGCATCATGGGGAAGACAGGAAGTCCGTGCAGAGAGGCGTGACGGCGTGGTAGATCCGGGCGGAGCGTACACCCGCTAAGCAGTGTGGGGAATGTAGTTCCACGCTGGGTAGATCGGTGGAGTGCAGTCCGGCACACCCGAAGCCGATCGAAATAGCATAATGGTGTTGCTGGGATGGCAGATGGCAATGGCTGTCAGGGGTGCAGGGTGCAGTCCAACGGGTGTTGGGAGGGTAGCAAGCGGTGAGGTACAGTTTGCAGAGAGGAGGATCAGATATTAAGCTAAGGTCCTGCCGAAGTAAAACCAAGATGGAAACAAAGAAAATAAAGTTTGCCAAACTAAACTGATTCAGAAGGTCAGACGGCTGTCATACGGTCGAACTGGGTGATCTGACAGGAGTGACAGGGTATTAACAACCCTGAGTTAACGATCCCTCTGGGTTCTTCTGGATCTCGAGGATATAGTGGGATTGGCTTCCTGCGTCTCAGTACGATGGATGACGTGGCTCCTTGGGGTAGAAGGAGAGCGGTGCCTGCGGTACCTGGAACCGTGTGTTTCCATGGGTTCGTCTTGAGGCCCGTCCCGACGGGAGGGCCTGGGGCGGAAAGCTGCATACCACAGGGGTACGGAGATCAGGGGTATGCCGAGTGCGGAGCAAAAATGCGGTAGGTCCTCAGGAACCCTGAGGGCAGCTGAACGTCCATTAAGGGAGGCCATGAGACAGAATGGAAACTTCCATTTGTACAAAATATTATTTGCTCTGAGGGCATCCAGCAAGGGCCTGAGATCGCGCCTATGTTGTAAGGTGATGCCCGAGAGATCCTGGTATATTTGGACCGGGCAGCCCTCGTGAAGAATTTGCTGCATGCCCCTGGCTTGTTTGAGGATGTCCTCCTTTAATTTGAAATCGACGATGCAGCAAATAACATCACGAGGCGGATCGTTCTCCCTTCCTTTAGGTCGCAGAGCCCTGTGGATTCTCTCCATAGCGATGGGGGTTTGAGGGGGGCGCCGTAGGAAGTTATTAAAAATGCCCACTACAGATCGTGAGATGTGCTCTCCTTCTATTGACTCTGGAAGACCTCTGATTCTTAAGTTATGCCTTCTACCTCGGTTATCGAGGTCTTCCAGATGTCGCTGCATGTCTCTCAATTGTAGGGTATGTGAGTCCAGGCCAGTAGTGACAGTGTGCAGCGTCTCCTCCTGTCTCTCCGTAGCGCTTTCAACCACTTGTACTCTGTCTTTGAGCTCACGTAGATCCAGCCTTAGCTCAGAGACGGCCGCTGCGAGAGCCTCCTTAATTTCGTCGGCGACTGAGCGGAGGTCTTGCAAATTAAGGGGAGGGTGAGGTCTGAGCTCAATTCCTTCTTCCCCGCCATGAGAATGCGGGGGATGTTGTGGCTGACCGCTCAAGTCAGTCGGCGGGGTCCGCATCTGAGGAGAGTGAGGGGGCCCGCGGCGGGAAGGCGCCATGTTGTGTCTGCCGGCTCTAAACATCTCCGGGATGTGCTGAACTTGTGAGCTATCTAAATCTCTGGGGGACCGCGAGCGGGAGGCAGAAGAGGTTCGGGAAGCCGTTCCCATAGTTAATGGGGATAGTAGAGTGGAAATACCTCCGCAATTCAGCAGCTATCTCCTGTGGCGGGCAGAGCTCGGGGATTAGAGGTCTTTCTCCATGCCAGGTCAGGCCACGCCCCCTTTTTTTAATTATCTTTGATTATTGTAGATTTTTGTCCTTATTTTCGTTATGCGGCTGATCTCAGTGCCGCTTGTCCGTCACCGTAGAGACTAGCTTGACTATTCTTGCAGATCTACACTTGGGTATGACGTGGACGTTATGGGCGTACACGCCCTCCGTCACGGTCGCTAGGGAGACCTGCCTACACTCTCACATTCATGTCGAGCTTACGTGTGACGTAGATGTCATGGGCGGATCGTGAAGTACGATCACGCTATCCATCTCTGTGGATACACTTATACTGAGTGGGGGCTCACCCCTGGAATGACTTATCGTCAGCTACCATTGGAGGATGTGAGTCCTCCTCCACCCGGAAACGATACCGTTCAGGTTATGGAAGTCATGGCAACTGACGGATATGTATTATTCAGTCAGGATGTTAACAGAGGTATTTACATGTCTGTGCCCTATCAGATCCTCTGTTATGTCCAGCACTCAGACCACAGTCACCAATAAGGCATGCCCATTCATTTGGGTTTTGATTGGATTAGGGGCGGGGTCTGTTTTTAGATGACTTGTTTGATGAACCAGTATCATATACCCACGGACGATATGCGTGCGAGGGGCTCCAGTGACGTCAGTACAGCCACCTATCTGGATTCATTTCTACATATCCTATACTCCTGCACTGGGATTCAGTGCTGTCTTTGTGAGTAACGTTTATTTAATAAATTCATCATTTTATTATATGGAGAGCACTATTTCCTGTTTTTTTGTTTCAATATGACTTATACCTGCCGATGAGATTGCTATGTGGATACTGCAAGTCCTTGGGAAAACTTATGTGGCCAGCCTTTTTCATCTTCATTATTACCCTGTGGAAGGGACTGCATGAGTGACCTATCTGTTAGCGCAGAAGGTCTACTCAATAAGGTGAGCGACCTCTACTCCTGGTGGTGGAACACAGTGGTGTCGATATACGAATGTCAAATTTATCTTATCACTGCACCTTTTTTCTTACCATCTGATGAGTTTCCTTTCTACAAGTGAACATTTATTTATTTCCTCGGATCAGGATATACCTTGGGACTTTGCCTCTTATTCTATATTTTATGTATTTGGTCTTCTAAGCGCTGCACTGCTTTATTTTGAGAGTTATCATTTGGATTTTATACAATACCCCATAAAAGATTGTCAAACCCAGAAGATCTCAGTTTGTAAAGTAGTGTATGTACTTGGATAGAAAACTGGATACAGGAGCGTGTCCAGGGGGCGGGGATAAATACCATATCTTTTGAATGGTCTGGAGTTGTAAGTGGGGTAACCTAAGTTTCTGTTCTGGGATCAATTCTGCTTATCTACTTCATAAATGATATAGAGGTTGGAATACATAGTTAAATCTCAGTGTTTTCTTTTCTTTTTTTTTTTAAATACTTTATTTAATATTTTATCCATACAAATCCAAAACCAATACAAAAAACATGAACTTGCATAGTTCATAGACAAAATAAAACATATTACTATCAATCAACCCACCCCCCCTCCCCCCAATCCCAACCCCCCCCCAATCCTGCAAATAAGTTATGAAGGGGACTTCTTACACCTCAGGTCCCCACATTGTTATCTAGCTCTACACCCTTTATGCTACTTTTGTGACCTCCTCCAAGTAACTCCAGGTCTTTTTGTAATTTTGCCATCCTACCCATTTGCCCCCCCGAACCTCTCCCTCCTCCGGAACCCCTCCTTCACTGTCAATACTTTCCACATTGTACACCTCGTTGATACAGAAGAGCCAATCGCGGATATTTGGGCTAGCCGGGTCCCGCCATTTCATTGCTATCTGCTTTTTGGCTGCGTCCAGCAATATAGGAACTAATGAGGAACGGTACCCCTTCAACGACTTTGCCGTACCGTGGAACAAACACTCCCACGGATCTTCCGCGATGGCTTCCCCTGTAATTTCCTTAACCAATGTTATGATTTTTTCCCAATAGATTTTTATTTGGGGACACTCCCACCATATGTGGGCCATTGTTCCCACACTACTACACCCCCTCCAGCATGACTCCGATTTAGTACTATCAATTTTGTTTAACTTGTCTGGGGTGGCATACCATCTTGCCAAACACTTAAAGTGAGTTTCAATTCTCCTCGTGTCGCGTGCTGCAAGGTGTACTAAATTCAATATTTTATCCAACCTGGGTTTACTGCATTGTGACCCTAATTCCCGCTCCCACTTTTGGATGTAAGGAGGTGCCTCCAGCTCCGACACCTCGCCCAGGATCCTATAAATTTGTGCTATAGTTCCACCCGCATGCTCCCTCACGCAGAGCCGCTGGAAAGGTCTATAGTCCTCCTCACTTCTGAGTGGTTTCGGTAATTTTTCAACGAAATGCGTAAGCTGGAGATACCTTCACCCATCTCTCACCCACCATCCTGGTTCTGCCCTTAACCCTGAAAATGTGCGTAGTTTCCCTTTATTCAAAAAAAATTTTAATTGAGTGCCTTCTTGTTTCAACCAATTCCCTCCCACCTCCCTCATTCCTGGCTCAAAAAACAAATTATCTTTCATATAAATTAAAGGTGAATTATGTGTCCATTTATTCTGGGCGTGTAGCAAATCCCAATGTTTGAGCGTGTTCCGTGTCAATTCTGCTGTGTTTGTGCCCAGAGCTCTATACTTTGGAGGATTCCAAATACTCCGTCCTAAATCTGTGTTGCTCAAATAGTGTTCTATGTTGACCCATCTTTTTTCTGAATCCTTTTTTGACCACTCAATCACACGTGACAATATAACTGCTAAATAATACTTATTAAAATCGGGTAGGGCTACTCCCCCCTTTTTTTTTCCCCTGCTCAAAACTGCATATGTTATACGTGGTTTTTTGCCACCCCAGACAAATCTTGAAATCAGACTTCTTAACGCTCTAAAATAGTACTGAGGGAGAGGGATTGGCAACATCTGAAATTTAAACAATATTTTTGGGGCCAATATCATTTTAGCCGCGTTCACGCGTCCAAACCACGACAGGGGCCTCGCTGCCAGTCTTCTAGCTTCCTTCCTAATCTCGTCCAGAAGTGGATTGTAATTCTTTAGGTACAGTTTTTTGAAAGAATTGGATAGTTTTATCCCTAAGTACTTAATTTCTTTTTTCCAAGGGAAAGGGAACACCTGAGCAAGATGAGCTTCCTCTTGTTTGCCCACACTAATGTTCAGGATTTCCGACTTCTTTAAATTTATTTTAAAATTAGAATTTTCCCCATACCTTCTTAGGGTCTGTAGCAAGTTCGGGAGGGAGATTCTGGGATTTGTAATAAAAAACATTACATCGTCTGAAAAGGCTGCCAGTTTGTGCTCATCTGATCCTATCTTCACCCCACTACAATCTGGATTATTACGAATAGTGGCTAACAGAGGCTCCAGTGAAAGTACAACCAACAAGGGGGACAACGGACACCCCTGCCTAGTCCCATTAGTCATGCGAAAGGGTTTTGAGAAAACCCCATTCACCTTGACCGAAGCCATAGGATTGTTATATAGGGCCTTGACCCAAGAAATATACCTCGGTCCCACCCCCATTACTTCTAATGTTTTTATCATGAACCCCCAGTCTACCCTGTCAAACGCTTTTTCCGCGTCCACTGACAGGAATAGAACTGGGGGTCCATCATGTTTACTGGCTTCCAACAGGAGCGCTGCTCGTACCCCATTATCCCTGCTCTGTCGCCCGGGCACAAAACCGGCCTGGTCCGCATGCACGAGAGTTGACATTTTATCCTTTAATCTGTTAGCCAACACTTTCACATAAAGTTTTACGTCTGCATTTAGCAGCGAAATGGGTCTATAACTAGAGCAGAGCTGGGCATTTTTCCCTTCTTTTAATAGCAAGGTAATCGAGGCTGAGAGGGCCTCTCGACCCATTTCACAATTAGCATCCAATTTGTTCCAAAAATGGCAGAGTCTAGGGACAGAATATGTTTCAATTTTTCAAGGTACAGAGTAGTAAAGCCATCAGGCCCTGGACTCTTGCCCTTTGGGGAAGTTTTCAGTGCTGCCAAGATTTCCTCTTCACCTATCGGTCTATCAAGGATTGTTCTCTCTTCCTCCGTGAGCTCCGCAACTCCTGCCCCCTTCAAGAATTCCTCGACCCTGCTCCTCTGTGTTGGGTTACCAACTCGATCTTGTCCAATGGAATATAGTGTCTCAAAAAACTTTTTAAACTCATTCGATATGCCTTTGCTAGTCAATATTAATTCCCCTTTATTGTTTTGTACTTTTTCAATGAAATTTCTGTCTCTTTTTTCCCTCACTAGGTTGGCCAGGTGCTTGCTAGTCTTATTTGCCCATAGATAATTATCCTTTGTTATCCTATTGAGAGCTCGCTTGGATTCCTGTTCCAAGACGTCCCTCAACTCTTCCCTTTTGGCTGCTAGTTGTCGAAAGACTTCCTGGTTCGGCCCCTTGGACTTCTTATGGGTCTGTTCTAATAGATGAACTTCCTCTATCATCCTCTCCCTTTCTTTCTTTCTCTTTTTCTTTATCCCAGCTCCTATGGAGATGAGGACCCCTCTAATATATGCCTTGTGCGCTTCCCATACAACCGAGGGGGAAACCTCTCCCGTGTCATTGGTTTTAAAGAAGAACTCCACCTCCTCTTGTACCTTTTCCAATATTTCTGGTTCCCTTAACAAGGACTCATTCAGCTTCCACGAGAAGGGCAACTCCTCCCTATTTGGGAGCCTCAACCTCATCGTGACCGGCGAATGATCCGACAAGGACATAATTTCTATTCTAGTCTCCTCCACCCATTCCAGTAGACTGTGGTCCACGAAGATGTAATCCAGTCTCGAATACGTCCCGTGCACAGGGGAGAAGAAGGTGTAATCTCTTTCCTTAGCATGTTGCAACCTCCATGCGTCCATCAGTCGGCAACTAAATAGCCGTTTTCCAATTGCGCTCCTTGGAGCCTTCCTAATCCCCTGGGCCCGGGACGTACTATCGAGACTGGGGTCAAGGCAGAAGTTAAGGTCCCCCGCCAGCACCACCTCCCCCTCCCTAAACCTCGTCAGCCTCGTGAGCACCTGTCCCAGAAATACCGTTGGGTTTTTATTGGGACAATAAATGTTTGCTAAAGTCATCACTTTATTCCCAATTTTACCCTTCAAAAAAATATACCGGCCATCCGGGTCCGTCATTCTGTCTACCAGGATGAAGTTGGAAGCCCTCGAGAACCCTATTGCAACACCCTTCGACCTCCTGATAGGGGAATCACTGTAAAACCAACTCGGCAGGTCTGTAGAGAAGAGTCTAATCCTAGTATCTAAAACCAAGTGAGTCTCCTGAAGGAAAACTATATTGGCTCCATACTGTTGGAGTTCCTTCAATATTTTGTGTCTTTTAGTGGGCGAGTTTAGACCTTTTACGTTAAAGGATACAAACTTGAGGTCATATATTACCCTGACTTTCTCCCTTTGCACCTTCCAAGTGCTCCCCTAAACTAGTTCTGCAGGATCTCATCCCCCCTCCCTCCCCCTCCCTCCCCCCACTCTCGCCCACCACCCCCCATACTCCCCCCTCCCCCCACCCGGCTGTAACCCAGCCCCAAGCCCGCACGTAGGAGATACTCCAGATCCCATACTGCGCGCTTCATGCTTAGGGGTGATGCTCCAACGACGGCGCCTGATACCCCCTCCACCCAACCATGCGGTGGAGTATGGTAAGGAAGGCGGTATGCCAGCACCCCGATTAAAGGTCGCCCCCCCCCCGTGCCCACCACCCCCCCAGCAGCTTATATTCAGGTAGAAAAACAGAAACACTGAAACAAAAGGAACACAAAGTCCAGAGTCACGGCATCGTGTACACTCCCCGGGTCACCTGGTTGGGAGAGACAAAAAAAAAAAAACGCAAAGAAGGACAGCACATTCTGTCCCCCTACCCCCCCCCAGATGACCCCAAGTTTCCAGTCCCTTTCATGTTGCTGGACTTTAAATCCTTATCAATCCCTTCCTGAGTCTTCAGGTATCGGAATCCCCAGGCTGTCACAGAAGTCCTGCATCTCATCCAGGAATCTCATCTTAAACGATCTCCCTTCCTTGACAACTATCAGGGATGTTGGGAACCCCCAGCTGTACTTCAGGTTGCCTTCCGAAGTTGTTCCAATAGTGGTCTCATCTGTCTTCTACGAGCCAAGGTTCCAGCCGATAGGTCCGCAAATATCTGTATGTTATTGCTCTCAAAACAGATTGGGGGGGCCCCCTTGAGATTCTTCCAGATTTTATCTTTGTCCCCGTATGTATGGAACTTCACAATTACATCTCTCGGGATGTCTTGCTTAATGTTGGGGGGTTTCCTCACCCTATGCACCCGATCGATCCTTAGTACCTCCTCCTCCTTTCTGCCCGGGATAGGATTGAATATTTTTCTCATCTTCTCCCCCAAATCCTCATTCAGTTGCTCGGGGATTGATCTAATACGCAGGTTTTGTCGCCTGCTCTGATTCTCTTGCTCTTCCATTCTGTATACCATCATGCGATTTTCATCCTGTATTTTCCTGACCTGTTCTTTAAGGGCCATGATCTCTTTTGCTTGATTGCCCGTTGCCTCCTCCGCCTCCTCCACTCTGTGCAATAGATGGCCCATGTCTATGCGTACGTTCATAATTTTGGTTTTTATAACATTTTCAAGTTTAGCGAACATTTCCAGCATTTCTGATTTATTCAGACCGGACTCCATATTTCTTTGATCTTATAAGATGCCGCTAGCAACTGCTCCTTCTAGTTCAGACTCCTCTTTGGTCCTGTCCCCCTGTCCCACCTTCTGTTTCTGCTGATCTTTTTTCTTATCTTTTGTTCCTGATTGTTTCATGTCCATTCCGGGGCTCTTTTGACAGGCTTCTTTGAGATATTTTTGTATGGAGCTAGAGTTAAGGCTCTCCCTTGGATTTTTAGGCTCAGTTGTTCTTAGGGACCGTCCTCTCATACTTCGATTTGCTGCCCGCTTTCTTGCGCAGACAGCTTAATTTTTCCTGTATACTTTTGCGATTCCCCAGCCTCCTTTTGCCCTATCCAATCCCGTTGCTACGCAATTTACCCGCACCCTCCCACCGGTGCGTCTTTACAACTATAGTGACGGGTAGCCAAGAGAAAGAAAGAGGGCCTTGCCTTCCCCGTCTATCCTCCTCCCCTCCCTTTGCTCATACCCCTTATAGCCGCAGGGACTTTCGTAAATTACTTCAGGGCTACCCCCTTCACAGAGTAACGTTCCTCCTTTTCTTTTCTTTTTCCTTTTAACTCTTATGCCCCCCCTTTTGAGCGGCAGGGGGAAGAGGTATATGAGAAAACCAGGCTCCAGTCAGACTCAAAGCATTAATCAACCAATAACACTTAATCAGCAGTTGTTCAGTAGTTCAATAATTCAGTAATCAGCTATTCAGTTATCAGATATTCAAATAACAGCGGATCTCCCAACAGTCCAGATCTCAAAAGATCACATGCCTCAGCTCTCCGGAGCTTGGTAAGAATAATGAACACTTTGCCTTATAGTTCATCAGCATTTAGCATTTAATTGTGGAAAAAAAAAGTTTTCATACCTTTTGCCTTCTGATTCATGTCACTCACACACCGGGCTGCTCCATTTCTATGGCTCAGCAAACTCTGTGACGTATGTGAACCAGGGATCTTGGCACAGGTGGAGGGGGACAGGTGGAGGGGGACAGGTGGAGGGGGAAGGAGATGAAAGGTGGAGCAGGGCAAGCAGCAGGACATCAGGCACTTACAAGGTGACTGCACTCTTTATGGTGATGATGGCTCCACAACTACTGGACGCACTGAATCCTCTCCCTTTCTGGCTCCCTGGACTCCTGTACGTCCGATCCTTATGGGGGATCCTCCCTTACCCGGTCACTGAACGGAAATCACAGCTGTGTCTTGTGCTGCTCTAGTGGCTGTGGGGAACGGGTGGAAAGGCGGCCCCACGGGAGGTCATATATCCCAGGCAGGAAAAACCTCCTGGATACGCTGCAGGCGCTCTCCCTGCTCAGCGTCTCACTCCCATTCGGAGCAACCGTCTTCCGCCCTCACATCGGCGCCGCCGTCAGGCATCTCCCCCTGTACGGGCGTCACGCGTCACGTCCGCATCATCCCCCCTCACATCGACAAGCTTTTTCATCTCAGTGTTTTCTGATGATACAAAGCCAAGCAGGGTAATAACAGAATATAGCAACTTTACAGGAAGACCTAGATAAATTAAAAGGGTGGGCAACTACATAGCAAACAAGGTTCAATACTGAAAAATGTAAGGTAATGCATTTGGAAGCTAAAATATGAGTGAAAGTTACTTCCTAAGGAGTGAGCCTCTGGGGATATCGAGTATGGAAAAGGATATGGAGATCTTAACAGATCCCAGACTCAGCAAATGCATGTAATGCCAAGCTGCAGTAAATAAAGCTAGCAGAGTATTAGCTTTCACTAAAAAGAGCATTTACTCAAGAGATAAGACTATAATTTTACCACTTTACAAAACTCTGATTCAGCCACATCATGAGTATGAAGTCCAGTTCTGGTCACCAGTCCTCAGGAAGAATGTGATGGGCCTGGAGATAGCCCAGAAAAAGACAACAAATGTAATAGGGGGCTGCAGGACCTCAGTTTTAAGGAACGAGTACAAACATTAACCATATTCTACCTAGAGAAGAGTTGCTTAAGATATAATCACAATATACAAATATCTAAATGGTGATTCTAGCCTAGGGAGAAAACTATTCAGTCTCAGGTTACCTAAAAGGGTTGTAAATCCTATGCATTAAGGTGAAAAAACTTCTGTCACTGACCGCCACCCCAGCCCCCCCATTTTACTCACCTCAGTCCTATATTTTCCTCAACCAGAGACGCGCTTTTCCTCTCTGCCCGGGGTTCTCGGTTCTTGATTGGATAGATTGATAGCAGCACAGCCATTGGCTCCCGCTGCTGTCAATCAAATCCAATGACGCAGGTGCTTGGGGGCGGGGCTGAGTCCTACATTCAGGATCTATGGATCCTGAATGCTGGACTCAGGAGCGCACCCGCAAGGTAACCCCCCCGGGAGAGTGCTTCTCCTAGGGGGTTATACGATGTGGGGAGGAGCAACCAGCACCACCGGGGGACCCCAGAAGTTGAGGATCAGGGCCACTCTGTACAAAACAAACTGCACAGTGGAGGTAAGTATGACATGTTTGTTATTTTAAAAAATAAAAAATCGAAGCCTTACAATCACTTTAAGAAGACATGTGGCCACTCAATGTAATTGGACAAGAAGTGGTTTAACCCTAAACTGCATAAGGAACTATTTACTGATAGAGTGGTAAGTATATGAAACTCCCTTTCACAGTTGTTAGTGTCAGTCTGGAGTGTTGATAATATCAAAAAACTTTTAGATGGGCATCTTAACCACTTGCCTACTGGGCACTTTTACCGCTTTCCTGCCCAGGCCAATTTTCAGCTTTCAAAGCTATAGCACTTTGAATGGCAAGTGTGCGGTCATACAACACTGTACCCAAATCAAATTTGTATTACTTTTTTGAGACAGAT
Organism: Lithobates septentrionalis; assembly: GCA_037952835.1. Lineage (NCBI taxonomy): Eukaryota > Metazoa > Chordata > Amphibia > Anura > Ranidae > Lithobates > Lithobates septentrionalis. The sequence continues at coordinate 5,522,700 of JBBDGP010000271.1, read as the reverse complement.
AGGGATTTCCTTTGGTGGCCACTGATGGGCACTGTTGAAGAGGCACTGTTGAGGCTGCACTGATAAGGCGGCACTGATGGGCACTAATAGGCAGCACTGGTGTACACTAATATGCTGCACTGATGTGCACTGGTATGCTGCATTGATGGACACTGATATCCTGCACTGATTGGCTCTGATGGGGCTGCACTATTTGTTTACATGTGATGAGCTGTGATTGGGCACAGCTGATCAAATGGTAAAGGGCAGCTGTTATTGGCCTTTTACCTCAATTTATGATCAGCTGCGGGCGTGTAGGGGGACAGGATTCTGGGAGGATGTCAATAGACACCCTCCCAGAACTGGACAATCATGCTATAGCCATCTTTTGGCTATAGCTCGGTCAGGAAGTGGTTAACAAACACAATATATAGGGATATGGGAAATGGTAGTGACATAAATATACACATACACACACACACTTGTTGAACTGGATGGACTGATATCTTTAATCAAGCTTACCAACTGTGTAACTATATTTTTTTCCCAATTTTTTCCAAGTGGCTATTAAGGATAGGGTAATGGGTCCACATATGTAAAGTTGACCTTGCTTTTTTCCTGCAAGGTCGGCTTTAAGAGAAACTGTGCCAACATGTACTGGGAGCAAATGAATTTAAATACCTATGCTGAACCTTATGCCGCGTACACACGGTCGTACTTTTCGTCTACAAAAGTCAGACAGCCTTTCCGACAGACTTCCGGCAGACTTTCGGTGGACTTGCGGCGGACTTGCGGCCTACTTTCTAACGAACGGACTTGCCTACACACGACCACACAAAAGTCGGTCGGATTCGTACGTGATGACGTACACCGGACTAAAATAAGGAAGTTCATAGCCAGTAGCCAATAGGTGCCCTAGCGTGGCTTTTTGTCCGTCGGACTAGCACACAGACGAGCGGATTTCGGGGTCCGTCGTAGTTACGAAGTAAAGTTTTGAAGCATGTTTCAAATCTAAAGTACGTCGGATTTGAGGCTAAAAAAGTCAGTTGAAAGTCCGGAGAAGCCCACACACGATCGGATTACCAGCCAGCTTTAGTCCGTCAGCGTCCGTTGGACTTTTGTAGACGAAAAGTACGACCGTGTGTACGCGGCATTAGAAATAAATATGTATGAGAAAGAAGGCAGTTAAATAATGCTGAGGTAAGAAATATATATAGAAATGAATGAAACTAGACTTTTAGTCATTTGTATTGTAACTGAAAATTTTAGCCTTTTTTTTTCTGCAACATATTTTTCCATTTTCTCACATGAACTGTCTGTTTATAATGATGTGTTTTCTTCCTTCTATAGAGTGACAATGTACTAAAGAGCATACCTTCCTGATAATGCAGAGATCTGTCTAAAGTATTCATGCACAAGCTGAACCAATTTTAGTTCTATGATTGTTATTATTAATATGGTTAAAGAGAACAGTCACTTAGGTTTATAAAAAAAACAAAAAAATGAACATTTAGATTTAATTTTCATAAATCGTCACTGCATATTAATGGTAAATTAGAAGGCCGCATAATGCTCACAGCTTGGGGGAGTTAGATGACCTCTTGATAGCCTGTATAAGCCTATTGAAATTTGGTTCAATTGCGAACTGTTCTCAAGTTAGTTGGGTGTGGAATAAATTACTTTTGCTAACAATAAATGGCATAGGTAATGTCTTTTGTTGAAGGCTTAAAATGTTGAGGATAAATACATAATTTGATGTGGTCATATGACCACTCAGCTTTTGCTTGCCCTTGCCTCCAACAGGGTCGGTGGTTGGACACTTGTACTGGGGAAGGTGCCTTCCTCCTTGTTAGATCTAAAGTTCTCTGTAGGAGATTTGAAGTGTGAGTGCATCATCCTGCTGCCCTATGGTGAGATTCCACCAGAGAAATGTGACAATGCTGCAAAATATGAATTGCTTTTGCAGCATTGTCAGCTCTTCAAAGTAAGAGCCATATTACAGGAACAGTAGGTAATAAGTCTGGGTTTCAAGTGGAAAATAAATGGAATTATATAAAAGACCATATTGAAGAACATACTATTGACTGTATTAAAAACAAAATGATTTTACCTGGACGTGCACTTGAGATACAGAGAAAAACTCAGGCTTTGCTAAGTGCTAATGTATGTTTTGCAGTTCATCTTCATGCACATGTTCTATCTCCTTTGCCAAAAGTGCTAAGCAGGCATCAGAGAACTCACCAAGCTTGTCATTTCAACTCTTATGTGTATGTAGCCTTTGGCACAGCAGAACAAAACATGTAAATTAATGTGATGAATCTGCAGATATTCTGACAGCAGGCAGCACTTTTAGGATTAGGAGAAAGTACAATTTTACAGCAAGGTTTATCTAATTAGCCTCTAACCAAAACTTATGTATGCGTTCTGCATGGGTTGTAAAGCATTTTCTAAGGACACACTGGGTGGGTATCTAAGCTCAGCATGCACTATAGTAACTTGGAAAATTTCAGAGCACTAAATAATTATGATATGTTTATTGATTTGGCAATAGAATGATTGCAGTTGGTGCTACAAAAAAAGCACTTAAAGGCTAACTCCAGCCAAATGGCTAAATTCACAGACAAAACACAAATAGAAACAGTTTTACTTGCAAATACAAGTTTAAGGTAATATACAGTGCATATTACTGTAGTGGACTATGCCTAGTATAAAGACAGTGACAGCATTTTTCAGACCTTTCCAGCATTCCCAAACCCATGTATAAGGATGAGATTCAGGTTTAGGTCATGGTTTCAATGCCAACTAAGCACATTAACCGTTTATGGACCAGGCAAATATCTTGACCTAAATTGGCCAGTTCACCCACCTGAATCATTGTCTGCTGTATATAAACAAACAGCCGGTGATACTGAGAGATGTCATTGACCAAATATGGTCATAACCATATTTGGTCATTGACGTCACCTAGGATCCTCAGTGCTGTTGTTTACATTACAGCAGCACCTGGACATATGTTATTTAGTGGTGGTAGCGCAACAGGGAGGCAGGTCACCGAGATAATAGATAAAGCATTGCTGGGCAGTGGGTCATCATAACTGATGAAGATTTACATTGGGGACATTATTTACAGGTTTTTTTTTTTTTTGCTATTTAAGGACTTTTTAACAATGATGTTGTGCTTATTTACATTTCAACTTCTTGGGGAATTAGTAATAAGGGGAACTAATTTATTTCCCTTGAAGGGGACAAATATTTTGGGGCATCCCTATGATTAGATAATGGTCTAGTATGGATTTTGGGGGCACCCTATGCTTTTTTGTTATTGCTTTTCATTGTGTGGGGTTCCTCTTAAAATCAATTTTGGTACACAGACCAAAAATTGTCAGAAAACGGTCTGTTCAGCAGTTACTGGCTGACTGATATATATATATATATATTAATATATACACTGTATCCAGTTTAGCTAGATCTTCCTACTGACAGGCAGGCAGGTGTTTTTACAGTATTTACAGCTACCTGAAGAAAATTGCTGGTGTTCTTCTGATCCTATTAGTCCTATAAGCTACAGAATTTACAGTTAGTGTAGTGCGTCCTCTGCACAGTGTGCACCTAAAGCTACCCAAAGAAAATTGGTGGTGTTCTTCTGATCCTATTAGTACCGCAGGCACCTCAGTATTTACAAGTTAGTGTAGTGCGTCCTCTGCACAGTGTGCACCTAAAGCTACCTGAAGAAAATTGGTGGTGTTCTTCTGATCCTATTAGTACCGCAGGCAGCTGTAGTATTTAGAAAGTTAGCGTAGTGCATCCTCTGCACAGTGTGCACCTAAAGCTACCTGAAGAAAATTGATGGTGTTCTTCCGATCCTATTAGTACCGCAGGCAGCTGTAGTATTTACAAGTTAGTGTAGTGCATCCTCTGCACAGTGTGTACCTAAAGCTACCTGAAGAAAATTGGTGGTATTCTTCTGATCCTATTAGTACCGCAGGCAGCTGTAGTATTTACAAGTTAGTGTAGTGCGTCCTCTGCACAGTGTGCATCTTAAGCTATCTGAAGAAAATTGGTGGTGTTCTTCTGATCCTATTAGTACAGTACCGCAGGCAGCTGCAGTATTTACAAGTTAGTGTAGTGCGTCCTCTGGACAGTGTGCACCTAAAGCTACCTGAAGAAAATTGGTGGTGTTCTTCTGATCCTATTAGTACCGCAGGCAGCTGCAGTATTTACAAGTTAGGGTAGTGTGTCCTCTGCACAGTGTGCACCTAAAGCTACCTGAAGAAAATTGGTGGTGTTCTTCTGATCCTATTAGTACAGTACTGCAGGCAGCTGCAGTATTTACAAGTTAGTTTAGTGCGTCCTCTGCACAGTGTGCACCTAAAGCTAAATAAAGAAAATTGGTGGTGTTATTCTGATCCTATTAGTACCACAGGCAGCTGTAGTATTTACAAGTTAGTGTAGTGCATTATCTGCACAGTGTGCACCTTAAGCTACCTGAAGAAGATTGGTGGTGTTCTTCTGATCCTATTAGTATAGTACCCCAGGCAGCTGTAGTATTTACAAGTTAGTGTAGTGCGTCCTCTGGACAGTGTGCACCTAAAGCTACCTGAAGAAAATTGGTGGTGTTCTTCTGATCCTATTAGTACCGCAGGCAGCTGCAGTATTTACAAGTTAGGGTAGTGTGTCCTCTGCACAGTGTGCACCTAAAGCTACCTGAAGAAAATTGGTGGTGTTCTTCTGATCCTATTAGTACAGTACTGCAGGCAGCTGCAGTATTTACAAGTTAGTTTAGTGCGTCCTCTGCACAGTGTGCACCTAAAGCTAAATAAAGAAAATTGGTGGTGTTATTCTGATCCTATTAGTACCACAGGCAGCTGTAGTATTTACAAGTTAGTGTAGTGCATTATCTGCACAGTGTGCACCTTAAGCTACCTGAAGAAGATTGGTGGTGTTCTTCTGATCCTATTAGTATAGTACCCCAGGCAGCTGTAGTATTTACAAGTTAGTGTAGTGCGTCCTCTGCACAGTGTGCACCTAAAGCTACCTGAAGAAAATTGGTGGTGTTCTTCTGATCCTATTAGTACCACAGGCAGCTGTAGTATTTACAAGTTAGTGTAGTGCATCCTCTGCACAGTGTGCACCTAAAGCTACCTGAAGAAAATTGGTGGTGTTCTTTTGATCCTATTAGTACCGCAGGCAGCTGTAGTATTTACAAGTTAGTGTAGTGCGTCCTCTGCACAGTGTGCACCTAAAGCTACCTGAAGAAAATTGGTGGTAAGGTGAGCCCAGGGAGGGGGTGCCCAAGAAGGACAGCAATCTGGCAGGCATGTTCCCCCCGCTGCAGCATACTGACAGCTTTGCACCAGTGATGAGGAAGGAGGGGATGATGAGGTCACTGACTCCACGTGGGTGCCTGATAGGAGAGAGGAGGAGGAGGAGGCACATCTCCAACGAGGCAGGATGCGCTCCAGGGGCCAGCGTAAGGGCAGCACATCGACTGCATCACACCGCAGAGCAGGGCACTGCTGTCTCTGCGCGTTATTCCAAAAGTTCTTTGGTGTGGGCCTTTTTTGATATGAGTGCATCAGATCCCACCGCTGCTATTTGCAACATATGTCTCAAGCGTATCTCGCATGGCCAAAACATCACTCGCTTGGGCACCACATGCTTGACCAGACATATGTCGACCTGCCTCGCAGTTTGTTGGCAAGCGTAGCTAAAAGACCTACACCAAAGAACAAAGCGGACCTCTCCTTGCTCCTCATCAGATGGGATCTCCAACCCCACTAGACCTTCAGTCCTCTCTGAAACCTGCACTGAGAGGAATGAAGGTGTAGAATTAGGTGTGTCACAGCCAAGTACTTGTGGGCAATCTGCTATCGGTACACCGACGTCCCAAATGCCACTTTTTCTCATGGAAGGCGATTCCGGCTCTCTACCGGCATGTGAAAGGCAATGTCTTGGCCTCGCTGGACAGGGCGGTCAGCGGTAAGGTGCATATTACCGCTGACTTATGGTCCAGCAGGCATGGACTGGGTCATTACCTATCTTTCACCGTGCACTGGGTGACTCTTCTGGCAGCTGGGAAGGATGCAGGACAGTGTGCAGTAGTGTTGGAGGTTGTTCCGCCATCATGCCTCCAAAATTCTACTAGTGGTGATTCTGCCACACCTGTTTCCTCCTTCTTCTTCCTCCATGGCCTCTTCCTGTGCTGATTTGTCCTCGGAACCAGTGTTGCTCCGTAGGCGTTCAAGGGGCTACGCAAGCAGGCAGGCAAAAAGATGCCATGCGGTATATGAGCTGGTGTGCTTGGGGGACAGGAGCCACACTGGGGCAGATATTCTGTCAGCCATGCAGGGGCAGGTTCCAAGGTGGTTGATGCTATGCCAGCTTAAGCCAGGTATGGTGGTTTGCGACAATGGCACCAACCTCCTCTCCACCCTCCGACAGGGACAACTGACCCATGTGCCCTGTTTGGCTAACACCCTTAACTTGGTGGTGCAGCGGTTCTTGGGCAGGTACCCGGGCTTACAGGATGTCCTGAGGCAGGCCAGGAAAGTCTGTGTGGATTTCCGTAGGTCATATAATGCCAGTGCTCGGCTGGCTGACCTCCAAGCACACGTGGAATAATGGACAGGTCACTTGAGGCAGAACAGAGGGAGGAAGAGGAGGACTTCCTTACCTCTCAAGGCCCCCTTTATCCAGACAGTGTTCCTGCGTGCCCGCCGATCACACAGGCAGAGGAGGAGGATTGTGTCAGCATGGACGTGGAGCATGGCACTCAGCATCAGCAGCAGTCTTCAAGGGATCATTTACAGTCCAAAGAAACCCATGGACTTGTATGTGGCTGGGAGGAGGTGGCTGCGGATCATGTCATCCTTAGTGACCCAGAGGACTCTGGACCGAATGCCTCAGCAAACCTACGCTGTATGGCCTCCCTGATCCTGCAAAGCCTGCGGAAGGGTCCTCGTGTTCGTGGTATCAATGGGGGGATGATTACTGGCTGGCAACCCTCCTTGATGCACGTTACAAGGGTAAGGTTGCGGACCTTATCTTGCCATCACAGAGGGAGCAGAGGATGAAACATCTTCGGAAAGCCTTGCAGAAAGGTTTGTGCAATGCGTTTCCAGAGCCTGGGAGGTTACAATTTCCTGGTCCTCCTGGACAACGTGTTTCTGAGGCTTCGGTCAGTCACAGAAGGAGCGGTGGAGAAGGTGGCCGTCAATTTTTTAGTCCACAGCCCCAAGGTCTGATCGGTTCCAGCAACCATCGCCAGCATCTGATTCACATGGTGCAGGATTACCTAGGGGCAAGATCTGACTTGGACACCTTTCCCACCAAAAATCCTCTGGGTTACTGGGTTTTGAGGATGGATCACTGGCCAGAGCTTGCACAGTATGCAATTGAGCTACTGGCCTGTCCTGCATCCAGCGTTCTTTCGGAACGCACATTCAGTGCTGCTGGAGGCTTTGTAACTGATCACAGGGTGCGCCTGTCCACCGAATTGGTCGATCGGCTGACCTTCATAAAAATGAATCAGTCTTGGATCACCAGCTACCAAACACCTGATGCTGATGTAACCAAATGATTTTTTTTTTAATGTGAGATCCCTTCAAGATGGCCTATGCTGATGCTGAGTGACTATCCTGTTATGCTGAGTCACAATCCTCCTCCTCAATTTTCATGCTGATAGCTTGTAAGAACATTTTTGGTTCTGGGCACCACCACCAGTGGCCAAGGCCCAATTTTTCTGCCCCTGTTTAACAGGGGCGTGTAATTAAAATTTTTGATGCAATACTTTGAAGCAGGGCTCATTACTGCGCTCCAACTACAGTATCTGTAAGGGGTTGCAGTGTTGTGGCACCAGCACCAGTGCCCAAGGTCCACATTTTCAGCCCCTGTTTAACAGGGGCATATAATTACAATTCTTGATCTAATATTTCACAGCAGGGCCCATTCCTGCGCCCACCAAGAGGAACTGTGAGGGCTTACAGTGTTGAGGCAACACCACCACCACCACCACCAAAGGCCCAATTTTTCTGCCCCTGTTCAACAGGTGCATGTAATTACAATTCTTGATATAATATTTCACAGCAGGGCCCGTTCCAGCGCCCACCAAGAGTAACTGTGAGGACTTACAGTGTTGTGGCACCAGTACCACCACCACCAAAGGCCTAATTTTTCTACCACTATTCAAGAATGACATGTAATTACAATTCTTGATCTAATATTTCACAGCAGGGCCCGTTCCTGCATCCACCAAGAGTAACTGTGAGGGCTTACAGTGTTGGGGCAACACCAACACCTAAGGCCCCAATTTCTGCAGAGTATATAGGGCAGGCCCCTACTTTCAAACATCCAACTTACAAATGACTTCTACTTGCAAACAGAAGGAAACAACAGGAAGTGAGATGAAATCTACCCCTAGGAAGGGAAATTCTCTCCTGTAAGAGTTAATATGGGAAAAATGTGTCTCCTCTTCACTGATGCTTTATCACCAATCCTTGTTTCTCTAAAAACCCCAAATTTTCAAAAAAAAATTGTCACTGGGACAGAAAGTGAGGTGAAATCTTCTGAAGAGGTGCACAGACAGCAAAACAAATGTTACAGGGGTGATAACCCTTCCCTATGTTTTCCAAAAAGCTTAAAAATAGATTTTTTGGCTGGAGCTACACTTTAAAAATGTACCAGTTCAAAATTACAAACAGATTCTACTTAACAACAAACCTACAGTCCCTGTCTTGTTTGCACCGCATGTATACTGCTTTTCAGATTATATAGGGCCTGGGGGCCCCACGCCTTTCCTTTTTTTAATTTGGGTGCAGGGTTCCCCTTAATATCCATACAAGACACAAAGGGCCTGGTAATGGACTGGGGGGGGGGGTGGGGGATACCCATGCCGTTTGTCTCACTGATTTTCATCCATATTGCCGTGACCCGACATTACATTAAAGCCGTAAGCAGTTTTAAATTACTTTTATTCCTTTAAAAATGTCATTTTGTGCAAGGACTGTTCTAAGCACGGGAAACACGCGCCACTTTACAGGCATACTATAGACACCCCCCAGGCATGATATTTAAATTAATATTTCACTTTTTTTTCACTTTAAGCATCATTAAAATCACTTCTCCCGAAAAAACGGCAATTTTAAAACTTTTTTTTGCATTGATACATGTCCCCTGGGGCAGGACCTGGGTCCCCAAACCCTTTTTAGGACAATAACTAGCATATTAGCCTTTAAAATTAGCACTCTTGATTTTGAACGTTCGAGTCCCATAGACTTTAATGGGGTTCTAAAATTTGTGCAAACTTTTGCACAGATTCTGGTGCGAACCGAATCGGGGGTGTTCGGCTCATCCCTAGTAGAAGTACATTTTAAAGTATATCTAAACCAAAAACATTTTTAGTAATTTTGAATAGAGCAGGAAATAAATAATATTCCTGTAATCCTTTTTGTTTTTGCCATCTCTATTATTTACACTAAGGAGTTTTTCCTTCATTTCTTATATCGTAGACACAACAGGAAGGGAGATAAAATCTCTCAAAAGTGAAGGAAGTTCTCTCTATCACCTCTTTCACACAAAGGGGTCCAATTGGGTCCACCTGTCAATTTTTAGGGTGGACCATTCACCCCTATGGATCTGCGGGTGTAAAAGAAACCTGTGTCAGTTTACACCCGCTTACCTCCAATCCAATCTGGTACACTAAAAAATAGGGGATCCATCCTCCTTTGTCTAGGCAGATCGGATCAGAGGGCAGTCAGGTGTAAACCGACAGTGGAGTCTGTATACACCTGGCCACTCATAAGGCAGAGCAGGCTCTGTCCATATCCGCTCTGCAGAAATGGAGCAGATACAGACTTGTCATCTGCCCGGTCTGCTCTGATCGGCAGGGGACCACTGGACATATCCCTTGCTGATCAAAACTGAGTCTGCCCCATATTAAAGAGGCTTTAGACAGTTGTCACCGAGAGGAGTGTCCATGTTGGAAGATTTTCCCTCTATTGCTGTTCTGGTGATAGCTCAAAATTGTGTATTTTTCCTTGCTTTTATTCCAGGTGACAATAGTCATCAAGACAAATAGACAGCGTTACTTGCCCCAACAGGGACACCAATGGCTATAAGCCTCATAGGTTCAAACCTCTCACCACTGTAACCAAAACAATCTTTTCTAAACTTAGCTCTTGGCTTTAGATACATTTCATTCTCATCATTCTTATCTGGACTAATCAGAACACACCCCACCTGTGATCTTCCCCCCTCCCCTCTCTGTATGGGTGTACCAACTCCTATTGAGTTAATTTTTCAGTTATATAAATGGCTTCAGCTTTAAACAACACTTAAGGCTCGTACACACGATCGGATTGTTGGCCAACAGAGCGTCAGATTTTTGTCCGAAGGGCGTGTGCCAGGAAATTGTCATACTAACGGCACACAATTGTCGGCCAACAAACACGAACGTAGTGACGTACTAGACATACTACAAGACAATAAAGAGGAAGTTCAATTGTCAGGCAACACCCTTTTGGCTCCTTCTGCTAATTGCGTGTTAGTAGACGTTTAGTGAGTGTTGATTCGTTCTTTTCAGTTCATGCTTTTCAGTTCGTTTCTGAACTGCCGTTCGTCAGCCAGCCATGTTCTGGAATCGGAGGAGTGAACACGCTATTATTGGGCTTGGAGTTATTGCTTTGACCCAAGTCCAGTCCAGGAACAGGAGGAGGAGTTCTTGGACCAGTCCAGGAACAGGAGGAGGAGTTCTTGGACCAAAAATTGATTGCTTAATCGTGACCAATTATGTCATATGCCATTGCTGCAGGAACTCAGTATTTCAGACACCTGCTCAGCCATTATTCAAGTCCTGCAGAAGGACTATATTCGGGTACATTTTTACCTTTAAGATCACATTCTATGTATTAATGTTTGCTAATGTTTTGTATTAATTTGTTGATTCCATAATTATCAATATTGGAATATGCTATGAATATCCTATTTGTCCTCATGCATGCTGTAAGATTTTCCTGCTCCCTTTTTTGGCCTACATGCATATTTTCCTTCACTAACCTCCCCAGCATGCTATCCTGGGCCCATACACACCTAGCCTAATAACTTAAAGTGGGGTTCCACCCAAAAAAACAAACATATCTAAAAAATTCTAAAAAAAAAAAAAATAAAACATTTGGATATTTTTTTTTTTTTACTTACCTCTAAATGCCTGTTGCTAGGTGGTCCCTCGTAATCTGCCCCTTCGTCTGCCTGGGCTGATGACATCACTTCCCCCTGGCACAGGAAGGGCTCGGCTCTTCTCCCTCCCTCCTGTCAATCATCTGGGACCCATTGCAGGTCCCAGGTGATTGAGCGGCCAATCACGGCGCTCGGCGCCGCTCGCGCATGCGCAGTGGGTGCCAGGCTGTGAAGCCACAGCCCGGCGCCCACAGTTGAAATGCCGGCGCCGACGAGCGGAGGGGGGGACGAGCGGGGCTTCGATCCCCCGCACCGCTGGACCCAGGGGCAGGTGAGTGTCCAATTAAAAGTCAGCAGCTGCAGTATTTGTAGCTGCTGACTTTTATTTTTATTTTTTTTTAATGGCCCCCCTGGGTGGAACTCCTCTTTAACAATGTTTTTTGTCAGCTATATTTTTGGGCTTACCCTAAACAACCCCTAAAATGTGTCCAAATGTTCTTTTTGTCCTCAAATTCAGGCAGAGTGCAAGAGACCATTTTTGCGTCACAAACTAATTTTGAACCCTCCCTCTCCCCCAAAAATCAACAGATACAAATACTCTATCTGCTGACTTTGCAAAATCCATACACACTATCCCTCTTTTGTGTTCATATTTCTGGCTTAATTCACCAAACCGTGTAGTGCAAGGGCCTGCCTGATTATCTTGAAATTGTAACATAGAAAGCTTTGTCTACTATTATATTGATAGTTTATTTCAGAATGTCCAAATGTGCTGCAATTTGGACAGTGTGTGTCCCTATTTTTAGATTATGACACTTTTTACCTGTCCACTGGGCTGCCAATAGTTACATAGTTACATAGTTACATAGTAGGTGAGGTTGAAAAAAGACACAAGTCCATCAAGTCCAACCTATGTGTGTGATTATGTGTCAGTATTGCATTGTATATCCCTGTATGTTGTGGTCATTCAGGTGCTTATCTAATAGTTTCTTGAAGCTATCAATGCTCCCCGCTGAGACCACCGCCTGTGGAAGGGAATTCCACATCCTTGCCGCTCTTACAGTAAAGAACCCTCTACGTAGTTTAAGATTAAACCTCTTTTCTTCTAATTTTAATGAGTGGCCACGAGTCTTGGTAAACTCTCTTCGTGTAAGTAAGGAGGGGCTGGCCAAAGTATCACACATTATTTCTGCAAACAGCTCTCATGGAAGTGGAGAGGATTACCTGTCCAAAACATCTACCCACTACCCCCACCATCATTTTTTAATAATGGGCCACCAGAGGGGGTGAGGAATCAGATAAGTTGACCTTACACTTTGGTTTTAAATACTCATTTAAGTTTTATCCTTATGTTGGCCAAGCCTGTTTGTGTCAACTCTGCTTGGAATGTTATGTGCAGAAGTAGTAATTTATTTTTTCTTTTTTTAATCCAGTTTCCTTCCAACCCACAGCAATGGCAGGACGTTGCAACCCAGTTCTATCATCAGTGCGAATTTCCCAACTGTGGTGGTGCTATTGATGGAAAACATGTCCGGATTATCCCACCACCCAACTATGGCTCATATTATTTTAATTATAAGGGCTTTTGCAGCATAGTCCTGCTAGCTGTAGTGTCTGCCACATATGAGTTTTTGTATCTTGATGTTGGGAAGAATGACCACAACTCTGATGGAGGAGTTATGCAGACAGAGTTCTACAAGTGGCTCCAGAATGGCACCTTAAACTTGCCACCAGCTGAGGAGAATGTTGAGGGCCTCAATTTTGTTTTTGTTGCAGATGAGGCCTTTGCTCTGGGGGAACATCTTATAAAGCCGATTTTTACAGGCTCTCGTGCCAGAAAGGTGGTCAAAAATGCCTTTGGAACCCTCTCCAGTTGGTTCAGGCTGTTTTTAACACCAATTAACCTGGCACTGTACAAAATAAACCATGTGGTACTGTGCTGCTGTATACTCCATAATTTTTTAAGGAGGAATGCTAGTAGTTACCTTCCCTCAGTGCCAACTGACGCAAACTCTGGCATGCCCAGCTGAAGAGGCTACAGCTTGGCAGTCTGTGGGTGTGATGACAGCTCTAGAAAATGCCCTTGCTGGATTACCCTGCCAAAATGCCAGAGATCTACGGCAAAATACCTGGATTATTTTGTGGGTAGAGGGGCTGTGGCTTGGCAGCAAATTGTAGCTGATCAGGAATACTATTTTTCTTTGATCTTAAACTCATATTTCATTTGACTTACTGTTGTCTGTGTTTCTTATCTGTCTAATATTTTCACAAATGGCCTTTATTTTGGACACTTGCTACAATAGTGTAAACGTTCCTTATTTGCTACATAAGGTGACAAGATCTTCTTCAACTAACTATTATTGTGTGCTGTGTGTCTGCTACACACACACACACACACACACACACACAATGTTTTGGTTATTAATGGTTCTAATACATTAAGTTCAAAAACATGCCTTTCCAACTCCTTTAATTTTTTGGAGGCACAAAATTTGCCGGAGTTGGCCACATTTAAGTGAACATTGTCACTGTAACTACAACAACTTAACAAATACACTGGTATCGAGCATGTGAGTTTTAAGGTTTTAAAACAAACCAACATCTTGGTGTATAACATGTATGTTTTGCATTATTTCTCCTTTTTTGTAGCTAAACAGGCATGTTAGAGAACATTAGATACATTTCGGTCCTGCCAGGGGACATGTATGAATGCAAACATTTTTTTAAAAAACAGACGTTTTTTCGGGAGCAGTGATTTTTTTAACGCTTAAAGTGAATCAATAAAGATGAAATATTCCTTTAAATATCGTGCCTGGGGGGTGTCTATAGTATGCATGTAAAGTGGCACATTTTTCCCGTGTTTAGAAAAGTACCACAGCAAAATGACATTTCTAAAGGAAAAATAGTGATTTAAAACTGATTGCGGCTGTAATAAATTGTTAGGTCTCGGCAATTTAGATACAGATAATTGAAAAAAACAGCATGGGATCCCCCCTTTTTACCAGTCCCTTTGGGTTTGGTATGAATATTAAAGGGAACCCCCGAATCAAAATTTAAAAAAAATTGGCGTAGGTTCCCCTTCAAAATCTATACCAGACCTGAAGGGTTTTAAGGGGAACCCTGCTCCAATTTTTTTTTAGAAAATGGCGTAGGGGTCCCCCCAAAATCCGTACCAGACCCTTGTCCGAGCACGCAACCTGGCAGGCTCCAGGAAAAGAGGGGGGACGGGAAAGCACCCCCCATCCGGAACCAGGACCTTGCCCGGTGGTTGCCTGGTGGTGGTGAGGGTCTGCGGGTGGGGGCTTATCAGAATCTGGAAGCCCCCTGTAACAATTCTGGCCTCCCCTGTGTGAATTGGTAACGGGGTACAAATATACCCTTACCATTTCACAAAAAAAGTGTCAAAATTTTAAAAAAGACAAGACACAGCTTGGGACAAGTCCATTATTGAAAAATAAAAAAATTAAAATGTCCCACAAAGTAAGTTCACGCCACCCGACGGACCGAAAAAGAGAAAAAAAAAAAGCCATGTCTGACCCACCTTCATGGGAGGCTCCCACTGTCTGACACATCTTCGCTTTGACAGCTCTTATATAACTGAGGGCGGGGCCACCCTGACATAACCAGGTGACCCCGCCCCCCAAGCGGTGTCTTGTCTTTTTTTACCATTTTGACACTTTTTTGTGAAATGGTGTGAAATGATAGTGGTACATTTGTATCCCCATACCAATTCACACAGCGGGGAGGCCGGGATCTGGGGGTCCCCTTGTTAAGGAGGGCTTACAGATTCCGATAAGCCCCCCTGCCCGCAGACCCCCACAACCACCGGGCAAGGGTTTTTTAATTTTGGCACAGGGTTCCCTTAAAATCCATACCAGGCCATACCGGGTCTGGTATGGATTTTGGGGGGACCTCTACGCCATTTTTTTAAAAATTTGGCGCAGGGTTCCCCTTAATTTCCATATCAGATCCGAAGGGCCTGGTATGGATTTTAGGGGGACCCCTACACAATTTTTTGTTTTAATTTTGATTCGGGCTTCCCCTTAATATTCATACCAGACCCAAAGGGCCTGGTAATGAACAGGGGGAATCCCATGCTCTTTTTTTCAATTATCTGTATCTATATTGCCGAGACCCAAAAATTCATTCCAGCCCGATCAGTTTTAAATGGCAATTTTTCCTTTAGAAATGTCATTGATACCTCTAACACATTTGAAAACTAGAATTAATAATATAAATTTCATGGAAAAAATATTTCACACAGTACACAATACGTATCATTTATATGATAAAAAATGGAACCCATGGTTTAATCACTCCAATCACTTCTTCAATTCAGAATAGTGATACCTTTCAGAGATGACAATAAAGATGATATTTTACGATACTAAAGCTATATTACTAATTAACATTTACTAAAAATTTATTTCAAATATTGAATACATTATGACAATATTGCATATTTGTAATTTTCTTTATTATACTTTCATGGCATATGTAAACAACTTTTTTGTACCAATAGTAAAAAGAAAAAAATGCGCTAAATTACCTAAAAAATTAATGGAATGATCATGCAAACCTATCCCAAGAACTTTTACTTTTGACATTTTTGATGCACATCTCACTGTTGTGCCACTTTGCAGGCATACTATAGACATCTGTAAACACTGGTACCCAAATAATGCATGCCCTCTTAGAGTTCCTACCACTGCTTTTAAGACAGGTGTATATCTCAACACTATGTGTAGAAAGATGTGTGCAAAGATGTACTATGTGAGAAAGTCTGTGAAACTTCCAAAGCTGCCGCTTTAAATGTGAATAATTAAATAAACGATATTAATTTGCAAAGACCAGAAAATTAATATAAGCGGCGCTGTTATTAATAACATAACGTAATGCAGTGACCCAGTGTATGACCAGTGTACTAAGTGATATCAAAAAAACAAATTATATGTATCACACAAAAACAATAAATCGTACATCATGTATAGCCCCCCTAGATCAAACAAAAATTAGATAGTAGAGTCCATCTATAGAAAAGACACATCCAAGGAGATGTTCATAGAAACACTGTGAATAATGTGCAGATATGTTGAATGTCCACCACATCAACCGTGCCAGTGATTCCTCTCCCTTCAGATTCAACACTCACCGAATAAATATGCCTCACACTCTCGTGTTTTGGCGTATAAGCATGGTAAACCTAACAATCAGGTTTTTGTGAAAAATCCAGATTCCATCCGTCTAAGTGCCATTTCATTCCATATGCAAATAAAAAAATGCGCTGATAGTGTGATAACGTAAAACACAAAATTTAATAAACTGTGTAAACTTCAACCATTGCACTCACATAAAATCTCTTTAACCACCTCAATACTGGGCACTTTCGCCCCCTTCCTTCCCAGACCAATTTTCAGCTTTCAGCGCTCTCGCACTTTTAATGACAATTACTCGGTCATGCTACACTGTACCCAAATGAAATTTTTATCATTTTGTTCGCACAAATAGAGCTTTCTTTTGGTGGTATTTATTCACGACTCCATTTTTTTTTTTTGCGATATAAGCGCAAAAATAGTGGAAATTTGGAAAAAAAACAATATTTTCTTTTTTCTGTTTTAAAAGAAATCCAGTAAAATTGAATTTTGTCATAAATTTAAGCCAAAATGTATTCTGCTACATGTTTTTGATAAAAAAAATCCTGTTAAGTGTATAATAATTGGTTTGTGTGATCACGGACATATGTACGCAAATGATCATGTACAGATGTGTGCAGGTGATCACGTACATATGTGTGCAGATTACCATTGGGACATGTGATTTTAGTGTGACATATGTGGGGGACAGCTTTTTTTATTATTTGGGGACATGTGTTTTGGGGACATGTGTGTTTTACATTATGTGGGGACATGTTTGTGTTTTACATTATGTGGGGACATGTGTGTGTTTTACATGTATGTATTTACATGTGTGTGTTGACACTAGGTTGGTGATCAGTGAGTAAAAAGCTGTAAAAAACAGCTCATACTCACTGATCATCAGCCGGCTGCAGCGATCCCCTCTCCTCTCCTCCTCAGCGACAACTTCCGTGTGAGGAGAGGAGAGCTGATCGCCTAGCAACCGGCTGTGTTTACATCACATGACAGCTGTGATTGGACACGGCCGTCATGTGATCAGGAGGGCCAATCACAGAGCCCTCCTGCCGATCCGAGATGCGCCGTGTCCGGGGGACACGAGCGCATCGGGATCGCGCTGCTGCGCGGGCACGCGCGCGCGCGATCCCGCTCCTTCTGAGGGACGTTCCTGAACGTCCACTCAGAAGGAGAGAGCGCCCACCCGGCCGTTTATGTACATTGGCCGGGTGGGAAGTAGTTAAGTCAAGCAAAAACAGCACAGCAACATGAACTCCCAGTACTCCTGTGTAAACGCCCAACACCAGATGTAATGATGGTCACGGCGGACCCGAGGTGTGCGGATAAGGCTCTCACCACCACTCACTGAACCTTGTCTGATCAAACTTGGATCCCCCGCTCACAAACTCAGATTCGATACAGCGCGTCCTCCGTCACACGCTGCTAGCGATGGATGCCATACAGCCACGCCCCGACATGTTTCGTCATACCTGACTTAATCATGGGATCCCCATGATTTTTTTTTGTATTTGCTTTGCAGGTATGGTAAGTATTACTGTTATACTGTAATGTTACTTTGTTTTTTGTTAACCATCATTTACTTAGCAGGTACGCCATTCAGTTGCAGCGCGGATTTATTTATCTTGACAGCAACAGCGTTTGCTCCCACGATACATAAAGCCGTAACTCCAGCGCTGTCGGAGGTGATTTCACCACCACAGTTACATACTTCAGCATATATTCCGAAGCGTGGGGGCAGCAGTGGGTGGAGGAGCGATTTGCTCCTGCCATTTGCGGGAGGATGCCTCCATGCTTCGGCATATCTATATTTTAGGTAGGCACAGGTTGCGTTAAATGTTTTATTTTTTACTATGTTTTTTTTTTTGTATTTGCTTTGCAGGTATGGTAAGTATTACTGTTATACTGTAATGTTACTTTGTTTTTTTGTTAACCATCATTTGCTTAGCAGGTAGGCCATTCAGTTGCAGCGCGGATTTATTTATCTTGACAGCAACAGCGTTTGCTCCCACGATACATAAAGCCGTGACTCCAGCGCTGTCGGAGTTGATTTCACCACCACAGTTACATACTTCAGCATATATGCCGAAGCGTGGGGGCAGCAGAGGGGGGAGGAGCGATTTGATCCTAACTTTTGCGGGAGGATGCCCCCATGCTTCGGCATATATATACGGTGCATGTATGCCCATCATTAGAAGTGGGTGGATGAAGAGAGGTATTCTAATGGTGGGCATACCCACCGATCAATATCTTTTTTTCGTTCAGCCCACAGACTGCATGAAAAAAAAGTTTATAATATATGCCCAACAAGGACCAGCAACGTACTGGTATGTTGCTGGACTTTGAGTGGTTATACCAGAATGATGCCTGCAGGTTTAGGTATCATCTTGGTATCATTCTTTTCAGCCAGCAGTCGGCTTTCATGTAAAAGCAATCCTAGTGGCGAATTAGCCTCTAGACTGCTTTTACAAGCAGTGGGAGGGAATGCCCCCCCACCCACCGTCTTCCATGTTTTTCTCTGGCTCTCCTGTCCCAACAGGGAACCTGAGAATGCAGCCGGTGATTCGGCCAGCTGACCATAGAGCTGATTAGAGACCAGAATGGCTCCAAACATCTCTATGGCCTAAGAAACCGGAAGCTACGAGCATTTCATGACTTAGATTTCGCCGGATGTAAACAGCGCCATTGGGAAATTGGGACAGCATTTTATCACACCGATCTTGGTGTGGTCAGATGCTTTGAGCGCAGAGGAGAGATCTATGGTCTAATTGACCCCAATTTTTTCAAAAAAGAGTACCTGTCACTAACTATTGCTATCATAGGGGATATTTACATTCCCTCTGATAACAAAAAAAATGATTAAAAAAATAAAAATGAAAGGAACAGTTTAAAAATAAGATAAAAAATCAAAAAAATAATAAAGAAAAAAAAAGCACCCCTGTCCCCCCCTGCTCTCGCACAAAGGCGAATGCAAGCGACGGTCTGGCGTCAAATGTAAACAGCAATTGCACCATGCATGTGAGGTATTACTGCGAAGGTCAGATCGAGGGCAGTAATTTTAGCAGTAGACCTCCTCTGTAAATCTAAAATGGTAACCTGTAAAGGCTTTTAAAGGCTTTTAAAAATGTATTTAGTTTGTCGCCACTGCATGTTTGTGCGCAATTTTAAAGCATGTCATGTTTGGTATCCATGTACTCGGCCTAAGATCATCTTTTTTATTTCATCAAACATTTGGGCAATATAGTGTGTTTTAGTGCATTAAAATTTAAAAAAGTGTGTTCTTTCCCCAAAAAATGTGTTTGAAAAATCGCTGCGCAAATACTGTGTGAAAAAAAAAATGAAATGAAAGGTCATTTGCTTTAAAAATTTTTAATTTTGGTAAATAGACACCCAAAGCTATTTGCTGAGAGATATAGTGAGTATTTTGCAGACCTCACTTTTTGTCACAAACTTTTGAAAATTGAAAAAAGAAAAAAAAAATACATTTTTCTTGTCTTTCTTCATTTTCAAAAACAAATGAGAGCTGCAAAATACTCACCATGCCTCTCAGCAAATAGCTTGGGGTGTCTACTTTCCAAAATGGGGTCATTTTGGGGGGTTTTGTGCTATCTTGGCATTTTATGGCCTTCGAAACTGTGATAGGTAGTGAGGAGTGAAATCAAAAATTTACGCCCTTAGAAATCCTGAAGGCGGTGATTGGATTTCGGGGCCCCGTATGAAGCTAGGCTCCCAAAACGTGCCACACATGTAGTATTCCTGTACTCAGGAGAAGCAGCAGAATGTATTTTGGGGTGTAATTCCACATATGCCCATGGCATGTTTGAGCAATATATCATTTAGTGACAACTTTGTGCAAAAAAAAAATTGTCACTTTCCCGCAACTTGTGTCAAAATATAAAATATTCCATGGACTCAACATGCCTCTCAGCAAATAGCTTGGGGTGTCTACTTTCCAAAATGGCGTCAGTTGGGGGAGTTTTGTGCCATCTGGGCATTTTGTGGCCTTCAAAACTGTGATAGGTAGTGAGGAGTGAAATCACAACTTTACGCCCTTAGAAATCCTGAAGGCGGTGCTTGGTTTTCGGGGCCCCGTACGCGGCTAGGCTCCCAAAAAGTCCCATACATGTGGTATCCCCGTACTCAAGAGAATGAGCAGAATGTATTTTGGGGTGCAATTCCACATATGCCCATGGACTATGTGAGCAATATATCATTTAGTGACAACTTTGTGCAAAAAAAAAATTGTCACTTTCCCGCAACTTGTGTCAAAAAATAAAATATTACATGGACTCAACATGCCTCTCAGCAAATAGCTTGGGGTGTCTACTTTCCAAAATGGGGTCATTTGGGGGGGTTTGTGCCATCTTGGCATTTTATGGCCTTCAAAACTGTGATAGGTAGTGAGGAGTGAAATCAAAAATTTACGCCCTTAGAAATCCTGAAGGCGACTTAGACGGGACGACCCTAACAGATCCTTCATCCATTAATGATAGATTCGCGTCATTTTATCGGGACCTATACAGTTCTAGAATGAATTGTACAGACGCGGAACTGGCGACATATCTTGACGGGGTGGAGCTCCCTTGCCTGACATCCACGTTTAGAGAAGCTTTGGACGGTCCTATCCTGTTAGAGGAAGTACAGAAGGCAGTGGCCTCCTTACAAAACGGCAAAACGCCAGGCCCGGATGGGATACCTGCCGAATTCTTTAAGACATATGCAGAAGAAATACTGCCATTGTTCAAAAGAATGCTCCAAAACGCCATGGAGGGGAATTCATTGCCCCCGACAATGGCTGAGGCGGTTATAGTAGTCATTCTTAAACAAGGCAAGCCTCCCGAACACTGCTCTTCATATCGTCCTATACCTCTCCTTAATGTGGATGCCAAGCTGTTGGCCAAGGTTTTGGCTGGTCGCTTAAATACTGTGATTACGGCACTGGTGCATGCGGACCAGTCTGGTTTTATGCCGGGCAGAGGGACCGACATAAACATCCGGCGTCTCTTAACGCATCTGTCCAGGGCGAGCGGGGACGGCCCGGAGGTTGTCGCCTCTCTAGATGCCGAAAAGGCTTTTGATTCAGTTGAGTGGCGCTACCTCTGGGCGGTCCTCCGCAAGTTTGGATTTGGCCCTCGCTTTATTAGTTGGGTCCAGATGCTATACTCTAGTCCCACGGCCCGTATACGCACAAACAATTAATTATCCCCACCGTTTCCCCTGTCTAGGGGTACCAGACAGGGCTGCCCACTATCCCCTGGATTATTCGCGCTAGCCATGGAGCCCATGGCAGCTCGTATTAGATCCGCTTCCTCAGTAAAAGGAATCCAAGTCGGTGTAATAACAGATAAAATATCCTTATACGCCGATGATACCCTCCTTTTCCTTAAAGATATTTCTTCCCTCCCACCCGCGCTACAAATAATAGACGAATTCGGATCGTTCTCGGGCATTAAAATTAACTGGGGAAAATCCCTTCTTTTCTCGCTGAATCCAGCGAGTCCCCACCCACCAACAGGCACCCCCCTAAACTGGACATCAGAGTTCAAATACCTGGGTGTGAGGGTTGGGACTCCATTGTCCTCATATTATGAGCTGAACCTTCAACCACTTCTTAAAATTTTTTCACAAAAATGTACAGCCTGGAGGACTCTTCCCCTATCACCCGTGGGTAGGGTAAATTTAATTAAAATGGTTTATCTCCCCAAGTTCCTTTACCTCTTTCGTAATGCCCCTTTAATCCCTCCGGCCTCATTCTTTGCAAGAGTGAAAAGTATAATTTCGTCCTTTGTTTGGAATGGCGGATCCCCGCGACTGGCCATTACTACCCTCCAGCTGCCCGTCACCCAGGGCGGCCTGTCCCTACCAGATTTTCAGATCTATTTCTGGGCGGCCATTCTGGTGACGGTCGGATGGTGGTTCTCACAGCTACAGGACAACCCGGCGGTAACCTTGGAGGCAGCCATAATGGGTTCATACTTCTCTCTCAGCAATGTGGTGTTTAGGGGGGTGAGGTCTCACCCCGGCATCACGGACTTGATGCGTACAACCATTACTGTATGGCACAAGGCCAGGGCCCGCTTTGCCTCTCCCGAGACATTTTCTCCCCATATTCCCTTATGGGGTAATCCCAACTTATCACACCTGAATACTGTTCCAGACCCCCAGGTTTGGGCAGGGAAGGGCATAGTAAAACTGAAACATATTGTGGTGGGGGGTAAACTGAGATCCTTTGCGGATCTCAAAAGTGCCTACTCACTCCCGGGATGGATGCTGTTTAGGTACTATGAACTTCGACACGCGTACAAGAAACAGTTCCCAGCTCAAATTATATTGAAATCAGACTCTGTGGAGGGACTACTCACGGCTAGGGTCATAGATAAACCCCTCTCCTCCCTATATTTTCATCTGTCCGTAGCTCCATTGAAAAAACTTGAAAAAACTCATGATAGATGGAAAATAGATATCCCAGATCTGACAGAGGAGGAATGGGAGTCCTGTGTATCATCCTTTGTCACTAATATGATCTCGGCCAGAGACCGTTTTATGCAGGTCAAGTTCCTCCACAGAGCCTATTATACTCCAAAGCGATAAACACTTATGAATCCTAACACTCCGGTGGCCTGTCCTAGGTGTGGTCAGAGTTCTGCTGCTTTTTTTCATATGATATGGTCCTGTCCTCGCCTTGGGGATTACTGGCTTGGGATAGCTGACACCCTTAGACGGGTTACCTCTCTAGAACTGGTCACAGATAGGGATGAGCCGAACACCCCCCGGTTCGGTTCGCACCAGAACCCGCGAACGGACCGCAAGTTCGCACGAACGTTAGAACCCCATTGACGTCTATGGGACTCGAACGTTCGAAATCAAAAGTGCTCATTTTAAAGGCTAATTTGCATGGTATTGTCCTAAAAAGGGTTTGGGGACCCGGGTCCTACCCCAGGGGACATGTATCAATGCAAAAAAAACTTTTAAAAACGGCCGTTTTTTCGGGAGCAGTGATTTTAATGATGCTTAAAGTAAAAAAAAAAAAGTGAAATATTCCTTTAAATATCGTACCTGGGGGGTGTCTATAGTATGCCTGTAAAGTGACGCGTGTTTCCCATGTTTAGAACAGTCCCTGCACCAAATGTCATTTTTAAAGGAAAAAATCTCATTTAAAACTGCTTGCGGGTTTAATGTCATGTCGGGTCCTGGCAATATGGATGAAAATCAGTGAGACAAACGGCATGGGTACCCCCCAGTCCATTACCAGGCCCTTTGGGTCTTGTATGGATATTAAGGGGAACCCCGCACCCAAATTAAAATAAGGAAAGGTCCCTATATACTCTGAACAGCAGTATACAGGCGGTGCAAACAAGACAGGGACTGTAGGTTTGTTGTTAAGTAGAATCTGTTTGTAATTTTGAACATTTTTAATGTGTTTAGCTCCAGCCAAAAAATCTTTTCTAAGCTTTTTGGAAAACATAGGGAAGGGTTATCACCCCTGTGACATTTGTTTTGCGTCTTTCCTCCTCTTCAGAAGATTTCACCTCACTTTTTTGTCCCAATGAAAAATGTTTTTTGAAAATTTGGGTTTTTTTGTGGAACAAGGATTGGAAAGCATCAGTGGAAAGGAGAAATTGTTTTCCCATATTAACTCTTACATGAGAGAATTTCCCTTCCTATGGGTAGATTTCATCTCACTTCCTGTTGTCTCCTTCCGTTTGCAAGTAGGAGTCGTTTGTAAGTTAGATGTTTGAAAGTAGGGTCCTGCCCTATATACTCAGCAGAAATTTGGGCCTTAGGTGTTGCTGTGGCCAAAACACTGTAAGCCCTCACAGGGCCCTGCTGTGAAATATTAGATCAAGAATTGTAATTACATGCCCCTGTTGAACAGGAGCTGAAAAATTAGGCCTTAGGCACTGGTGCTGGTGCCACAACACTGCAACCCCTCACAGACACTCTAGTTGGAACGCAGGAACGAGCCCTGCTGCAAAGTATTGCATCAAAAATTGTAATTACACGCCCCTGTTAGACAGGGGCAGAAAAATTGGGCCTTAGGCACTGGTGCTGGTGCCACAACACTGCAACCCCTCACAGACACTCTAGTTGGAACGCAGGAACGAGCACTGCTGCAAAGTATTGCATCAAAAATTGTAATTACACGCCCCTGTTAGACAGGGGCAGAAAAATTGGGCCTTAGGCACTGGTGCTGGTGCCACAACACTGCAACCCCTCACAGACACTCTAGTTGGAATGCAGGAACGAGCCCTGCTGCAAAGTATTGCATCAAAAATTGTAATTTCACGCCCCTGTTAGACAGGGGCAGAAAAATTGGGCCTTAGGCACTGGTGCTGGTGCCACAACACTGCAACCCCTCACAGACACTCTAGTTGGAATGCAGGAACGAGCCGTGCTGCAAAGTATTACATCAAAAATTGTAATAAAAAGGCCCCTGTTACACAGGGGCTGAAAAATTGTGCCTTAGGCACTGGTGGTGGCGCCCAGAACCAAAAATGTTCTTACAAGCTATCAGCGTGATGATTGAGGAGGAAGAGGATAATTACTCAGGAATAATCACTCAGCATCAGCATAGGCAGTCTTTGAAGGGATCTGAAAAAAATTATTCAGTTACATCAGCATCAGGTGCTTGGTAGCTGGTGGTGATCCAAGACTGATTCATTTTTATGAAGGTCAGCCGATCGACCGAGTCAGTGGACAGACGCACCCTGTGATCGGTTACCACGCCTCCAGCAGCACTGAATGTACGTTCCGAAAGAACGCTGGATGCAGGACAGGCCAGTAGCTCAATTGCATACTGTGCAAGCTCTGGCCAGTGATCCATCCTCAAGACCCAGTAACCCAGAGGATTTTCGGTGGGAAAGGTATCCAAGTCTGATCTTGCCCCTAGGTATTCCTGCACCATGTAAAACAGACGCTGGCGATGGTTGCTGGAACCGATCATACCTTGGGGCTGCGGACCAAAAAATTGTCTGAACGCATCGGTCAGACGGCCACCTTCTCCACCGCTCCTTCTTTGACTGACCGAAGCCTCAGCAACACGTTGTCCAGAAACAGGAGTTTGTAACCTCCCAGTCTCTGGGAACGCGTTGCACAGACCTTTCTGCAAGGCCTCCCGAAGATGTTTCATCCTCTGCTCCCTCTGCGATGGCAAGATAAGGTCCGCAACCTTACCCTTGTAACGTGGATCAAGGAGGGTTGCCAGCCAGTATTGGTCCTTCTCCTTGATACCACGAATACGAGGATCCTTACGCAGGCTTTGCAGGATCAGGGAGGCCATGCAGCGTAGGTTTGCTGAGGCATTCGGTCCGGAGTCCTCTGGGTCACTAAGGACAACAACGTCCGCAGCCACCTCCTCCCAGCCACGTACAAGTCCATGTGTTCCTTGGGACTGATCCCTTAAAGACTGCTGATGCTGAGTGCCAGGCTCCACCTCCATACTGACACAATCTTCCTCCTCCTCCTCCTCCTCCTCCTCCTCCTCTTCCTGTGTGATCGGCGGGCACGCAGGAACACTGTCTGGATAAAGGGGGCCTTGAGAGCTAAGGAAGTCCTCCTCTTCCTGCCTCTGTTCTGCCTCAAGTGCCCTGTCCATTATTCCACGCAGCGTGTGCTCCAACAGGTGGACAAGGGGGACAGTGTCACTGATGCATGCACTGTCAGTGCTCACCATCCTCGTGGCCTCCTCGAATGGTGACAGGACAGTGCATGCATCCCTGATCATGGCCCACTGGCGTGGGGAAAAAAAACCAAGCTCCCCTGACCCTGTCCTGGTGCCATAGTCGCACAGGTACTCATTGATGGCCCTCTGCTGCGTGTGCAGCCGCTGCAGCATGGCCAACGTCGAGTTCCACCTGGTGGGCATGTCACAGATTAGGCGGTTCTTGGGCAGGTTAAACTCCTTTTGGAGGTCCGTCAGCCGAGCACTGGCATTATATGACCGGCGGAAATGCACAGAGACTTTCCTGGCCTGCCTCAGGACATCCTGTAAGCCCGGGTACCTGCCCAAGAACCGCTGCACCACCAAGTTAAGGACGTGAGCCAAACAGGGCACATGGGTCAGTTGTCCCTGTCGGAGGGCAGAGAGGAGGTTGGTGCCATTGTCGCAAACCACCATTCCTGCCTTAAGTTGGCGTGGCGTCAACCACCTCTGAACCTGCCCCTGCAGAGCTGACAAAACCTCTGCCCCAGTGTGGCTACTGTCCCCCAAGCACACCAGCTCAAGCACCGCATGGCATCTTTTGGCCTGCGTACTTGCGTAGCCCCTTGAACGCCTACGGAGCACCGCTGGTTCCGAGGAAGAGGCCATGGAGGAAGAAGAAGAGGAGGGGGTGGAGGAGAGAGGTGTGTCACAATCAGCATTTTGGAGGCGTGGTGGCGGAACAACCTCCAACACTACTGCACCTTGTCCTGCATCCTTCCCAGCTGCCAGCAGAGTCACCCAATGCGCCGTGAAACTTAAGTAACGTCCCTGTCCATGCCTGCTGGACCATGAGTCAGCGGTAATATGCACCTTACCGCTGACCGCCCTGTCCAGCGAGGCATGGACATTGCCTTCCACATGCCGGTAGAGAGCCGGAATCGCCTTCCGTGAGAAAAAGTGGCGTTTGGGTACCTGCCACTGAGGAACCGCACATTCCACAAACTCACGGAAGGGGGCAGAGTCTACCAACTGAAAAGGCAGCAGTTGAAGTGCTAGCAATTTTGCCAAGCTAGCATTCAACCGCTGGGCATGTGGATGGCTGGGAGCAAACTTCTTTCGGCGGTGCAGCAGCTGGGGCAGGGAAATTTGCCTGGTACAATCTGACGTCGGTGTACCCAAAGCAGATTGCCCACAAGTACTTGGCTGTGACACACCTAATTCTACACCTTCATTCCTCTCACTGCAGGTCTCAGAGAGGACTGAAGGTCTAGTGGGGTTGGAAATCTCAGCTGATGAGGAGCAAGGAGAGATCCTCTTTGTTCTTTGGTGTGGGTCTTTCAGATACGCTTGCCAACGAACTGCATGGCAGGTCAACATATGTCTGGTCAAGCATGTGGTACCCAAGCGGGAGATGTTTTGGCCACGCGAGATACGCTTGAGACATATGTTGCAAATAGCAGCGGTGCGATCTGATGCACTCGTCTCAAAAAAGGCCCACACCAAAGAACTTTTTGAATAACGCGCAGAGACTGCAGCGCCCTGCACATGTGGAGCTTTGGGGTGTGATGCAGTCAATGTGCTGCCCTTAGGCTGGCCCCTGGAGGGCATCCTGCCTAGTTGGTGATGTGCCACCTCCTCCTCCTCCTCCTCCTCCTCTCTCCTATCAGGCACCCACGTTGAGTCAGTGACCTCATCATCCCCTCCCTCCTCATCACTGGAGCAAACCTGGCAGTATGCTGCAGCAGGGGGAGCATGACTGCCAGATTGCTGTCCTTCTTGGGCACCCCCTCTGTCCGTGCTCATGTTACTGCCTTCATTGAGCTCAGTATCATCATCAGAGCCTTCCAAACGCTGGGCATCCTCCTGGAGCATGTACCCAACACTGTGGTCAAACAGTTCGAGGGAATCCTCATGAGGACATGGTGGAGCTAGGGAAGGAGTCACTGATGACATTGAGCTGAGGGAAGAGGCCGCTGCTTTGCCAGACAAAGCACCCTGGGCATGGGTGAGAGAGGATGAGGAGGATGAGGACGGCTTGGTCATCCACTCGACCAAGTCTTCCGCATGTTGCGGCTCAACGCGGCCAGCTGCCGAAAAAAAGGCCAAGCGTGTCCCATGGCCACGTGCTGATGAGGATGCACCGTCTCCACGACCAGCACTAGACACAGAGCCTGCTTGCCCTCTCTTATTGGCTTGTGACTGTCTGCCTCTCCTTCTTGGCCTTCCAGACATACTAATGGCCAGTAGCTGCACTAAGCTGGGATAGAACACCTGTAATTTTCTTCAGGTAGCTTTATATACTGTAACCAGACAAGCCTGCCTGTCAGTAGGAAGATAACAGGAACGGATCTAGCTGAACACTGTGAGCAGGACGCACTGCACTGAATGTAAATACCAGGAACGGATCTAGCTGAACACTGTGAGCAGGACGCACTGCACTGAATGTAAATAGCAGGAACGGATCTAGCTGAACACTGTGAGCAGGACGCACTGCACTGAATGTAAATAGCAGGAACGGATCTAGCTGAACACTGTGAGCAGGACGCACTGCACTGAATGTAAATAGCAGGAACGGATCTAGCTGAACACTGTGAGCAGGACGTACTGCACTAAATGTATATAGCAGGAACGGATCTAGCTGAACACTGTGAGCAGGACGCACTGCACTGAATGTAAATAGCAGGAACGGATCTAGCTGAACACTGTGAGCAGGACGCACTGCACTGAATGTAAATACCAGGAACGGATCTAGCTGAACACTGTGAGCAGGACGCACTGCACTGAATGTAAATAGCAGGAACGGATCTAGCTGAACACTGTGAGCAGGACGCACTGCACTGAATGTAAATAGCAGGAACGGATCTAGCTGAACACTGTGAGCAGGACGCACTGCACTGAATGTAAATAGCAGGAACGGATCTAGCTGAACACTGTGAGCAGGACGCACTGCACTGAATGTAAATAGCAGGAACGGATCTAGCTGAACACTGTGAGCAGGACGCACTGCACTGAATGTAAATAGCAGGAACGGATCTAGCTGAACACTGTGAGCAGGACGTACTGCACTGAATGTATATAGCAGGAACGGATCTAGCTGAACACTGTGAGCAGGACGCACTGCACTGAATGTAAATAGCAGGAACGGATCTAGCTGAACACTGTGAGCAGGACGCACTGCACTGAATGTAAATACCAGGAACGGATCTAGCTGAACACTGTGAGCAGGACGCACTGCACTGAATGTAAATAGCAGGAACGGATCTAGCTGAACACTGTGAGCAGGACGCACTGCACTGAATGTAGATAGCAGGAACGGATCTAGCTGAACACTGTGAGCAGGACGCACTGCACTGAATGTAAATAGCAGGAACGGATCTAGCTGAACACTGTGAGCAGGACGTACTGCACTAAATGTATATAGCAGGAACGGATCTAGCTGAACACTGTGAGCAGGACGCACTGCACTGAATGTAAATAGCAGGAACGGATCTAGCTGAACACTGTGAGCAGGACGCACTGCACTAAATGTAAATACCAGGAACGGATCTAGCTGAACACTGTGAGCAGGACGCACTGCACTGAATGTAAATAGCAGGAACGGATCTAGCTGAACACTGTGAGCAGGACGCACTGCACTGAATGTAAATAGCAGGAACGGATCTAGCTGAACACTGTGAGCAGGACGCACTGCACTGAATGTAAATAGCAGGAACGGATCTAGCTGAACACTGTGAGCAGGACGCACTGCACTGAATGTAAATAGCAGGAACGGATCTAGCTGAACACTGTGAGCAGGACGCACTGCACTGAATGTAAATAGCAGGAACGGATCTAGCTGAACACTGTGAGCAGGACGCACTGCACTGAATGTAAATAGCAGGAACGGATCTAGCTGAACACTGTGAGCAGGACGCACTGCACTGAATGTAAATAGCAGGAACGGATCTAGCTGAACACTGTGAGCAGGACGCACTGCACTGAATGTAAATAGCAGGAACGGATCTAGCTGAACACTGTGAGCAGGACGCACTGCACTAAATGTAAATACAAGGAACGGATCTAGCTGAACACTGTGAGCAGGACGCACTGCACTGAATGTAAATAGCAGGAACGGATCTAGCTGAACACTGTGAGCAGGACGCACTGCACTGAATGTAAATAGCAGGAACGGATCTAGCTGAACACTGTGAGCAGGACGCACTGCACTGAATGTAAATAGCAGGAACGGATCTAGCTGAACACTGTGAGCAGGACACACTGCACTAAATAGTCTAGATAGAAGATAACAGGAACGGATCTAGCTAAACTGAATACAGTGTATATATATATATGCAACACCTGGGATGCATATATATACACAATACACTGTAAGTGCAGCTAACTGACTGACTGTTCTGCCTAATCTATCTAACTCAAATCAAATGACACTGTCTCTCTCTCTCTCTATCTCTCAGCACACCGGAACACACACTACACAGGGCCGCCGTGCAGGCGGCCTTATATAGTGTGGGGTGTGTACTAAATCCCCTGAGCCATAATTGGCCAAAGCCACCCTGGCTTTGGCCAATTACAGCTCTCTCTACTGACGGCGCTGTGATTGGCCAAGCATGCGGGTCATAGTGCATGCTTGGCCAATCATCAGCCAGCAATGCACTGCGATGCCGCAGTGAATTATGGGCCGTGACGCGCCACACGAATTTGGCGCGAACGGCCCATATCGTTCGCAATTCGACGGACGGTCGAACAGCCGATGTTCGAGTCGAACATGGGTTCGACTCGAACACGAAGCTCATCCCTAGTCACAGACCCCAAATTGATGCTGCTCAATGTCTTTGACTCTAGGGTAAGGGGTAAATACACTAGACTATTTTTGAATTATGCCACATTTTACGCTCGTAGAGAGATATTTCTTCACTGGAAGGACAATGCCCCACCCACAGTATCCTTATGGCACCTTAAATTGAACTCGGTGCTACCATTGTATAAACTTACCTATACTAACCGAAACTGTCCTGCCAAATTTGACAAGATATGGTCGGGTTGGATAGATGCGTGGGGTACATTGGGGGAGGATGACCACCGCGATGAGGCTGTTGGACCCGCCCGATAATAGTTTACCACTATTTTAATTTTCTGAATGTTTAACCCTGCTTTGAGTACTGTGAACCTAGCAAGATGGATGTGGTCCTTCCCCGCCCCCCCTCCCCCCCCCTTTTTTCCTTCCACCCCCCCCTTCCCTCCCCCTCCCCCTCTCCAAGACCTTCTCAACTATTAGTCCTGGAACCTATTGTCTTTGATCTCATCTCCTAATGTGATGTAACTCGACACCTCTGCACTTTTTTATACTGTTCAAGATGTCGCTCATTTGTCTTGTGACAACTTATGTGATAATATTTCTGTGTACAACTGTGTATATGCATCGCTTGTATTGTAAACATTGAATAAACATTTTTTCTTGTTAAAAAAAAAAAAAGAAATCCTGAAGGCGGTGCTTGGTTTTCGGGGCCCAGTACGCGGCTAGGCTCCCAAAAATTCCTAAACATGTGGTATTCCCGTACTCAGGAGAAGCAGCAGAATGTATTTTGGGGTGTAATTCCACATATGCCCATGGCATGTTTGAGCAATATATCATTTAGTGACAACTTTGTGCAAAAAAAAAAAAAAAATTGTCACTTTCCCGCAACTTGTGTCAAAATATAAAATATTCCATGGACTCAACATGCCTCTCAGCAAATAGCTTGGGGTGTCTACTTTACAAAATTGGGTCATTTGGGGGGGGGGGTTTGTGCCATCTTGGCATTTTATGGCCTTCAAAACTGTGATAGGTAGTGAGGAGTGAAATCAAAAATGTATGCCCTTAGAAATCCTAAAGGTGGTGCTTGGTTTTCGGGGCCCCGTATGCGGCTAGGCTCCCAAAAAGTCCCACACATGTGGTATCCCCATACTCAGGAGAAGCAGCTGAATGTATTTTGGGGTGCAATTCCACATATGCCCATGGCCTGTGTGAGCAATATATCATTTAGTGACAACTTTTTGTAAATTTTTTTTTGTCATTATACAATCACTTGGGACAAAAAATAAATATTCAATGGGCTCAACATGCCTCTCAGCAATTTCCTTGGCGTGTCTACTTTCCAAAATGGGGTCATTTGGGGGGATTTTGTACTGCCCTGCCATTTTAGTACCTCAAGAAATGACATAGGCAGTCATAAACTAAAAGCTGTGTAAATTCCAGAAAATGTACCCTAGTTTGTAGACGCTATAACTTTTGCGCAAACCAATAAATATATGCTTATTGACATTTTTTTACCAAAGACATGTGACCGAATACATTTTGGCCTAAATGTATGACTAAAATTGAGTTTATTGGATTTTTTTTATAACAAAAAGTAGAAAATATCATTTTTTTTCAAAATTTTCGGTCTTTTTCCGTTTATAGCGCAAAAAATAAAAAACGCAGAGGTGATCAAATACCATCAAAAGAAAGCTCTTTTTGTGGGAAGAAAAGGACGCAAATTTCGTTTGGGTACAGCATTGCATGACCGCGCAATTAGCAGTTAAAGCGACACAGTGCCAAATTGTAAAAAGAGCTCTGGTCAGGAAGGGGGTAAATCCTTCCAGGGCTGAAGTGATTAACTTGTGTTTTCCTGACTTGTTGTGCAGAACACCCCTGTGCTCTGCACTCATGGACTTTTGTCTGTTTGTCTGTTCCTTACACTCCATTGTTTTTGTTCTTCTCTGACATCATTGTATTTTCAATATGTATGTAATTTACATTATGCAACAATTCTGTATTTGTTTGCTTAAAAAAATATATAAAAGTTCAATATAAACACAATTTTGCAAAATGCATAGAAAAGGAAAGGTGATGTCATTTTACCGAGGGCAAACACTGGACAAGTGCCAACATTGAAAAAGTAGAGCAGTTGCCCCCCACCCCTCTTGTCGCCTATGGGATAGAAAGTGTTCTTGACCCCTTAAGTTCTGCCCTAAGCCCATGGCCTTTGGCCCACCTAGAAACACCCCTGTCAGTGGCTAAATGAGTGTGTTTGAAGTAGACACTTACGTTTTTGTGGGGAAGATTGCCTTGTTGCCTTCCCAGTTGGGGCCCGAGCGGGGGTAGCCTCCCTTCGTCCCTTGTGGTGGCTTGGCTGTAGCCTCCTTTTTTGGTGCCTCCCTGTTGAAAGAAGAGAAATAAATTTGATCCAAAAATAAAGAAATGTCCAAAAATAGGAGCAAATAAGAATGTTCATATCTGCTTTATATTTACCTTTATCTTTAGAATACCAAGTCATACAAAGACTTTAGAAAACATTAGATAGAATTCTCTCAAGCTACTTGTATAAAGAACATATACAGACAGCTAATTTTCACATATCCACATTGGTTAGATACAAATATTGCTTACTTTTTTATGATCTGATGAATGTACTCCATCTGGTCTTGTTCACAGTGTTTGAGATCAGACCATCATTTTCTGATTTGGTCCTTTGATAATTCCAGCGAAAATTCGCAATGCAAAACGGCGGTAACCTTCTCCAAAATGAGGTCCTTTCGAAAGATGAAGATGTGGAGGAGCCCAGCTTGCCCCACTTATAGCATTGTTGAACATATTTGTATCCAAAAATACAATGATGATAACTAGACATTATTGTTCAAATATTTCTGCCTTAACAAAGTGTTTTCCATATCAATAGACAGTAGTGACTAACAATGATTTGAACAAGAATGATAGTCTTTTCTATTTGTCCACATGCAATTTGCAACAGTGAGGAGATTAAAATTGTGTGTGATTGATGACCAAACCCTTAAAAAGATTCTAATTATGTCCCATTTTCATACACAGGAAAGTATCAGTCTGGAGGAACCAGCAGTCAGCAGCCAGACGGAGTCACAGATCCCTCCCCTATGACCTCCTGCTAAAAGGGCCAGCAAGAGCCAGGCCACTACTGCCATCCAGACAGACCCAGATGAGGCTGAGGGATTTGCTGTGTTGACTGCTAAAAAAATTAGGGTAGATGGACAGTGAGCAAAGGAGCAGGTGTGAGGAACTCATCCTGTAGCTCCTCAACAAGGATGAGGGGCCAAATTGACGAAAACGCACACCTGTTTGATTTTGTGGACCCACATCCACTACCTCCACAGCCACCCCACCCACCACATCAACATGGCAGTCAGTGGCAATACCAGCCACAAGACCCCAACAAGGCTGCTGGTATGGGGATTTGCACCAGTACCCCCTTTACTAATTTTTTGTTTTGTTTTTTTGAATAATGATTTTGTTATATTTTCTATATTTTTGTATGCATAGAATGCACTTTTTGGTTAAGTTCTTTATATTTGGATGGCAGATAGCATCTCTAATTTAAATTGTTTTCTTTTTTTAATGCACAATAAAAAAATAGTGTAGAACTATGCCCCATACACACGATCGGACTTTCCAACAACAAAACCGTGGATTCTTGTTCGAAGGATGTTGGCTCCTGCATACACACGGTCACACAAAAGTTGGCCAATAATTACGAACTAAGTGACGTACAAGACGTACGTGATGTCTCCATTACGAACACTAGTTATATCTCCAGCTCATACTTGATTCTGAGCATGCGTGGACTTTTGTCCAACGGACTTGTGTACACACGATCGGAAAGTCCTCCAACAAACATTTGTTGGTGGAAAATTTGAGAACCTGCCATCCAACATTTGTTGGCAGAAAGTCCGACAACAAATGTTCGATGGAGCATACACACCGTCGGACTTTCCACCAACAAGCTCACATCCAACATTTGTTGTCCGAAGATCCGATTGTGTCTACGGGGCATAATACTTGGCTGTGTGTTTTACTTCAAATGACAGTTTGGGAGTAGACAGTTACATTTTCAAAAATACAATGTAAAACTAACAAGGGACACCAACATAGTTGTATCTTTGATCTAAAAACTACAGGATAATGGTGTTGTGGTAACTTGCCCAAAAAATAAAACAACAAGCATAATAATATTATTCTTGATATCACTAGAAAAAAAAAGCCTTTTCAAATATGTTTGCCATAACTCTATTAGTATCACCAGCAAAACAGCTTCATTATTATCCCATTAAAGAAGAAGAAAATGTGTGCTGCATTTCGACATTTCATAAATTGCCGTGTCACGAATGTTATTTCTCCATTACGAGCGCTAGTTTATAAGACCGATTGCTTCGGGCTCATCATTGCTTCCGAGTAGGGATGAGCTTCGTGTTCGAGTCGAACCCATGTTCGACTCGAACATCAGCTGTTTGGTCGTTCGCCGAATTGCTAACGATATGGGCCGTTCGCGCCAAATTCGTGTGGCGCGTCACGGCCCATAATTCACTGTGGCATTGCAGTGCATTGCTTGCTGATGATTGGCCAAGCATGCACTATGACCCGCATGCTTGGGCAATCACAGCGCCGCCTGAACAGAGAGCCGTAATTGGCCAAAGCCAAGGAGGCTTTGGCCAATTATGGCTCAGGGGATTTAGTACACGCCCCACACTATATAAGGCCGCCTGCACGGCGGCCCTGTGCAGTGTGTTCCGGTGTGCTGAGAGATAGAAAGAGAGAGAGACAGTGTCATTTCATTTGAGTTAGCTAGATTAGGCAGGACAGTCAGTCAGTTAGCTGCACTTAAAGTGTATTGTGTATATATATGCATCCCAGGTGTTGCATATATATATATATATATATATATATATATATATATATACACTGTATTCAGTTTAGCTAGATCCGTTCCTGTTATCTTCTAGACTATTTACATTTAGTGCAGTGCGTCCTGCTCACAGTGTTCAGCTAGATCCGTTCCTGTTATCTTCCTACTGACAGGCAGGCTTGTCTTGTTACAGTATTTTGAAGAAAATTACTGGTGTTCTTTTGATCCTATTAGTACCACAGTCAGGCAGCTAGACTATTTACATTTAGTGCAGTGCGTCCTGCTCACAGTGTTCAGCTAGATCCGTTCCTGTTATCTTCCTACTGACAGGCAGGCTTGTCTTGTTACAGTATATAAAGCTACCTGAAGAAAATTACTGGTGTTCTTTTGATCCTATTAGTACCACAGTCAGGCAGCTAGACTATTTACATTTAGTGCAGTGCGTTCTGCTCACAGTGTTCAGCTAGATCCGTTCCTGTTATCTTCCTACTGACAGGCAGGCTTGTCTTGTTACAGTATATAAAGCTACCTGAAGAAAATTACTGGTGTTCTTTTGATCCTATTAGTACCACAGTCAGGCAGCTAGACTATTTACAGTTAGTGCAGTGCGTCCTGCTCACAGTGTTCTGCTAAACCTACAAGTTAGTGGGGTGCGTCCTGCTCACAGTGTTCAGCTAAACCTACAAGTTAGTGGGGTGCGTCCACCTCACAGTGTTCAGCTAAACCTACAAGCTAGTGGGGTGCGTCCTGCTCACAGTGTTCAGCTAGATCCGTTTCTGTTATCTTCTTACTGACAGGCAGGCTTGTCTTGTTACAGTAAATACAGCTACCTGAAGAAAATTGCTGGTGTTCTTTTGATCCTATTAGTACCACAGTCAGGCAGTTAGTGCAGTGCGTCCTGCTCACAGTGTTCATCTAAACCTACAAGTTAGTGGGGTGCGTCCACCTCACAGTGTTCAGCTAAAGCTACCTGTAGAAGGTTGGTGGTGTTCTCATACTACAGGCAGGCAGTTGATTTTGCTAGCTGCAGTATCAGTACATATATATATATATATATATCCCAGCTTAGTGCAGCTACAGGCCATTAGTATGTCTGGCAGGCCAAGAAGGAGAGGCAGACAGTCACAAGCCAATAAGAGAGGGCAAGCAGGCTCTGTGTCTAGTGATGGTCGTGGAGACGGTGCATCCTCATCAGCACATGGCCATGGGACCCGCTTGGCCTTTTTTTCGGCAGCTGGCCGTGTTGAGCCGCAACATGCGGAAGACTTGGTCGAGTGGATGACCAAGCCGTCCTCATCCTCCTCATCCTCTCTCACCCATGCCCAGGGTACTTTGTCTGGCAAAGCAGCGGCCTCTTCCCTCGGCTCAATGTCATCAGTGACTCCTTCCCTAGCCCCACCATGTCCTCCTGAGGAGTCCCTCGAACTGTTTGACCACAGTGTTGGGTACATGCTCCAGGAGGATTCCCAGCGTTTGGAAGGCTCTGATGATGATACTGAGCTCGATGAAGGCAGTAACATGAGCACGGACAGAGGGGGTGCCCAAGAAGGACAGCAATCTGGCAGTGATGCTCCCCCTGCTGCAGCATACTGCCAGGTTTGCTCCAGTGATGAGGAGGGAGGGGATGATGAGGTCACTGACTCAACGTGGGTGCCTGATAGGAGAGAGGAGGAGGAGGAGGAGGAGGCGGCACATCACCAACGAGGCAGGATGCCCTCCAGGGGCCAGCCTAAGGGCAGCACATTGACTGCATCACACCCCAAGGCTCCACATGTGCAGGGCGCTGCAGTCTCTGCGCGTTATTCAAAAAGTTCTTTGGTGTGGGCCTTTTTTGAGACGAGTGCATCAGATCGCACCGCTGCTATTTGCAACATATGTCTTAAGCGTATCTCACGTGGCCAAAACATCTCCCGCTTGGGTACCACATGCTTGACCAGACATATGTTGACCTGCCATGCAGTTCGTTGGCAAGCGTATCTAAAAGACCCACACCAAAGAACAAAGAGGACCTCTCCTTGCTCCTCATCAGCTGAGATTTCCAACCCCACTAGACCTTCAGTCCTCTCTGAGACCTGCACTGAGAGGAATGAAGGTGTAGAATTAGGTGTGTCACAGCCAAGTACTTGTGGGCAATCTGCTTTTGGTACACCGACGTCAGATTGTACCAGGCAAATTTCCCTGCCCCAGCTGCTGCACCGCCGAAAGAAGTTTGCTCCCAGCCATCCACATGCCCAGCGGTTGAATGCTAGCTTGGCAAAATTGCTAGCACTTCAACTGCTGCCTTTTCAGTTGGTAGACTCTGCCCCCTTCCGTGAGTTTGTGGAATGTGCGGTTCCTCAGTGGCAGGTACCCAAACGCCACTTTTTCTCACGGAAGGCGATTCCGGCTCTCTACCGGCATGTGGAAGGCAATGTCCATGCCTCGCTGGACAGGGCGGTCAGCGGTAAGGTGCGTATTACCGCTGACTCATGGTCCAGCAGGCATGGACAGGGACGTTACCTAAGTTTCACGGCGCATTGGGTGACTCTGCTGGCAGCTGGGAAGGATGCAGGACAAGGTGCAGTAGTGTTGGAGGTTGTTCCACCACCACGCCTCCAAAATGCTAGTGATTGTGACACACCTCTCTCCTCCACCCCCTCCTCTTCTTCTTCCTCCATGGCCTCTTCCTCGGAACCAGCGGTGCTCCGTAGTCGTTCAAGGGGCTACGCAAGTATGCAGGCCAAAAGATGCCATGCGGTGCTTGAGCTGGTGTGCTTGGGGGACAGGAGCCACACTGGGGCAGAGGTTCTGTCAGCTCTGCAGGGGCAGGTTCAGAGGTGGTTGACGCCACGCCAACTTAAGGCAGGAATGGTGGTTTGCGACAATGGCACCAACCTCCTCTCTGCCCTCCGACAGGGACAAATGACCCATGTGCCCTGTTTGGCTCACGTCCTTAACTTGGTGGTGCAGCGGTTCTTGGGCAGGTACCCGGGCTTACAGGATGTCCTGAGGCAGGCCAGGAAAGTCTGTGTGCATTTCCGCCGGTCATATAATGCCAGTGCTCGGCTGACGGACCTCCAAAAGGAGTTTAACCTGCCCTAATCTGTGACATGCCCACCAGGTGGAACTCAACGTTGGCCATGCTGCAGCGGCTGCACACGCAGCAGAGGGCCATCAATGAGTACCTGTGCGACTATGGCACCAGGACAGGGTCAGGGGAGCTTGTTTTTTTTTCCCCACGCCAGTGGGCCATGATCAGGGATGCATGCACTGTCCTGTCACCATTTGAGTAGGCCACGAGGATGGTGAGCAGTGACAGTGCATGCATCAGTGACACTGTCCCCCTTGTCCACCTGTTGGAGCACACGCTGTGTGGAATAATGGACAGGGCACTTGAGGCAGAACAGAGGCAGGAAGAGGAGGACTTCCTTAGCTCTCAAGGCCCCCATTATCCAGACAGTGTTCCTGCATGCCCGCCGATCACACAGGAAGGGGAGGAGGAGGAGGAGGAGGAGGAAGATTGTGTCAGTATGGAGGTGGAGCCTGGCACTCAGCATCAGCGGCAGTCTTTAAGGGATCAGTCCCAAGAAACACATGGACTTGTACGTGGCTGGGAGGAGGTGGCTGCGGACCATGTCATCCTTAGTGACCAAGAGGACTCCAGACCGAATGCCTCAGCAAACCTACGCTGCATGGCCTCCCTGATCCTGCAAAGCCTGCGTAAGGATCCTCGTATTCGTGGTATCAAGGAGAAGGACCAATACTGGCTGGCAACCCTCCTTGATCCACGTTACAAGGGTAAGGTTGCGGACCTTATCTTGCCATCGCAGAGGGAGCAGAGGATGAAACATCTTCGGGAGGCCTTGCAGAAAGGTCTGTGCAACGCGTTCCCAGAGACTGGGAGGTTACAAACTCCTGTTTCTGGACAAAGTGTTGCTGAGGCTTCGGTCAGTCAAAGAAGGAGCGGTGGAGAAGGTGGCCGTCTGACCGATGCGTTCAGACAATTTTTTGGTCCGCAGCCCCAAGGTATGATCGGTTCCAGCAACCATCGCCAGCGTCAGTTTTACATGGTGCAGGAATACCTAGGGGCAAGATCAGACTTGGACACCTTTCCCACCGAAAATCCTCTGGGTTACTGGGTCTTGAGGATGGATCACTGGCCAGAGCTTGCACAGTATGCAATTGAGCTACTGGCCTGCCCTGCATCCAGCGTTCTTTCGGAACGCAAATTCTATGCTGCTGGAGGCGTAACCGATCACAGGGTGCGTCTGTCCACCGACTCGGTCGATCGACTGACCTTCATAAAAATGAATCAGTCTTGGATCACCACCAGCTACCAAGCACCTGATGCTGATGTAACCGAATAATTTTTTTTGAAATCTCAGATCCCTTCAAAGACTGCCTATGCTGATGCTGAGTGACTATCCCTGAGTAATTATCCTCTTCCTCCTCAATCATCACGCTGATAGCTTGTAAGAACATTTTTGGTTCTGGGCGCCACCATCAGTGCCTAAGGCACAATTTTTCAGCCCCTGTTTAACAGGGGCGTGTAATTACAATTTTTGATGTAATACTTTGCAGCAGGGCTCGTTCCTGCATTCCAACTAGAGTGTCTGTGAGGGGTTGCAGTGTTGTGGCACCAGCACCAGTGCCTAAGGCCCATTTTTTCTGCCCCTGTTTAACAGGGGCGTGTAATTACAATTTTTGATGCAATACTTTGCAGCAGGGCTCATTCCTGCGTTCCAACTAGAGTGTCTGTGAGGGGTTGCAGTGTTGTGGCACCAGCACCAGTGCCTAAGGCCCAATTTTTCTGCCCCTGTCTAACAGGGGCGTGTAATTACAATTTTTGATGCAATACTTTGCAGCAGGGCTCGTTCCTGCGTTCCAACTAGAGTGTCTGTGAGGGGTTGCAGTGTTGTGGCACCAGCATCAGTGCCTAAGACCCAATTTTTCAGCCCTTGTTTAACAGGGGCGTGTAATTACAATTTTTGATGCAATACTTTGCAGCAGGGCTCGTTCCTGCGTTCCAACTAGAGTGTCTGTGAGGGGTTGCAGTGTTGTGGCACCAGTGCCTAAGGCCTAATTTTTCAGCTCCTGTTCAACAGGGGCATGTAATTACAATTCTTGATCTAATATTTCACAGCAGGGCCCTGTGAGGGCTTACAGTGTTTTGGCCACAGCAACACCTAAGGCCCAAATTTCTGCTGAGTATATAGGGCAGGACCCTACTTTCAAACATCTAACTTACAAACGACTCCTACTTGCAAACGGAAGGAGACAACAGGAAGTGAGATGAAATCTATCCCTAGGAAGGAAAATTCTCTCCTGTAAGAGTTAATATGGGAAAAACATTTCTCCTTTCCACTGATGCTTTCCAATCCTTGCTCCACAAAAAACCCAAATTTTCAAAAAACATTTTTCATTGGGACAAAAAGTGAGGTAAAATCTTCTGAAGAGGAGGAAAGACAGCAAAACAAATGTCACAGGGGTGATAACCCTTTCCTATGTTTTCCAAAAAGCTTAAAAAAGATTTTATGGCTGGAGCTGAACACGTTAAAAATGTTCAAAATTACAAACAGATTCTACTTAACAACAAACCTACAGTCCCTGTCTTGTTTGAACCACCTGTATACTGCTGTTCAGAGTATATAGGGCCTGGTGGCCCCACACCTTTCCTTATTTTAATTTGGGTGCGGGGTTCCCCTTAATATCCATAGAAGACCCAAAGGGCCTGGTAATGGACTGGGGGGTACCCATGCCATTTGTCTCACTGATTTTCATCCATATTGCCAGGACCCGACATTACATTAAACCCGCAAGCAGTTTTAAATGAGATTTTTTCCTTTAAAAATTACATTTGGTGCAGGGACTGTTCTAAACACGGGAAACACGCGTCACTTTACAGGCATACTATAGACACCCCCCAGGTACGATATTTAAAGGAATATTTCACTTTTTTTTTTTTTACTTTAAGCATCATTAAAATCACTGCTCCCGAAAAAACGGCCGTTTTTAAAAGTTTTTTTTGCATTGATACATGTCCCCTGGGGTAGGACCCGGGTCCCCAAACCCTTTTTAGGACAATACCATGCAAATTAGCCTTTAAAATGAGCACTTTTGATTTCGAACGTTCGAGTCCCATAGACGTCAATGGGGTTCTAACGTTCGTGCGAACTTTCGGTCCGTTCGCAGGTTCTGGTGCGAACCGAACCGGGGGGTGTTCGGCTCATCCCTACTTCCGAGCATGCGTGTTTGTACTTTTGACTTTTGTGTGATGGACTTGTGTACAGATGATACGAAAATCTGACAACAGACTGTTTACTAAAATTTACTAGCCTGCCATCCAACATTTGTTGGCTAAAAGTTAGACAACAATTGTCTGAAGGAGCGTACTAACGGTCGGATTTTAGGCATACAGTCTGTCATCACACAATCCCCTGCCAACAATCGGATCGTGTGTACGTGGCTTAAGTCTACTAAGAAACCAGAAAATATATTCTTTATTAAATGCATCCTATGAGAAATATGTTTTGCATTGATAGTGAAAGAATAAGCTGTGCATGAATAATTTTGTAATTACCTAGGATAAAAGATTAGATTGATTGCAATGAAGA
Organism: Lithobates septentrionalis; assembly: GCA_037952835.1. NCBI lineage: Eukaryota > Metazoa > Chordata > Amphibia > Anura > Ranidae > Lithobates > Lithobates septentrionalis. The sequence goes on along the minus strand of JBBDGP010000271.1, from coordinate 5,480,495 downwards.
TTACACTGCAAATATTCAGTTTCCCAGCTAAGCTATCCAAATCATAATAACATTTCAATAAATGAGCTAAAATAAGTACACAAAATAAAAAAAGGAATTTCCCAACAATGGTAATCAAGTAAGCCATGTCTGCTAGCAATAGGCAGAACCTCTGTACTGAGAGAAATATATACACTACTATTCCTGATCTTTCCATCTTAAAATGCTACTTATTTAGCTGACTGAAAATGGTAAAGTGTATATAAAGCTAAAATTAGGAGAGGGTTAAACCCCTACTGTTTTTTTTTTTTTTTTGCAGTCTGTATCCCGATGCCACAGATCCAAGGAGTCTTTTATTTTCATGGAAACACCATTCAGTTTGTAGGTGGAATATTGGGATGCTTGACTTACATTGCCTATTCCTGACAGAAGCTTCTATATTATATGACCGTAGACAATCACCAAGACTAGAGAATGCAGATATGGCTTAGTGAATAGGTATTAAAGATGGACTAAGTGAAGGCCATACATTAACCAATTTTGTTTCCTTCAACCACGGGTTGAAGAAAAGAAAACCGCTTGATCCCCCTATCAACACAATTAGTTTCTTTTTGTACCTGCTTTCTGTAAGGCTGTTAAGATGCCTAAAATGGCAGTGGTACCTGCAATGCAAGTATTTTAGCACTTCCAAAGGAGTGCATTGCCTTTTTTCCTATGATGTTTAAGCTAGAAGCTCATTCTTGAAGAAGAAGTGCAAATTGAACAGCAGGACAGAACAGCAGAATGCCTTAGTGGTCAGCACCTTGCAGTACTGGGTTGCTCAGTTCAAAACCAGAACACTTTTACCTGCAATGCAGGATATCAGATTAAGACACTTATGGGGAAGAGGTTTTCCAGCATAATGAGTGACCTGTTTGGTTGATGTGGCATTCATGAGCTTAGCTGTATACATGGAGTTGTCATCGGAGGATGCTGTGTCTTTCAGGGATATACTCAATCATGATGATTGGGTGTGTCCTTGGGGGGTGGAATGTTTTCTGGTGGTAGCTTTGTGTTGGACTTGTCCCTAAGGGGTATATCTGTCTGCAGTTGCAGCCTGGGAGCCTGCCTTAACTCTTGCCTCTCTTCCAATGCAATGGAAGTTGGGATGAAGAATATAATTCTATCCTAAAGAATACATCTGGTCTCCAATTATCCTCATTATCTTGATAAAGCCTTTAAACAATTTAATTGCACTATCCATACAGCCAAGTCCCATGGAGTGGCTATATTCATACGCAACACCCTGATGTTTGATATTAGCCATGTATATAAAGACCCTGAAAGCTGATTTATAAAATTCCAATGCACTATACAGGGCCGAGCTACCACTATAGCCTCTGTTTATGCTCCAAACGAGGCCCAGGCATAGTTTTTTTCGATGCTTTTTTGACACCCTGGATCGAAATCCCCCCCCCGCATCTGATAGCTGGGGATGATTTCAATCTTACAGCACACCCAACATTGGACAGAAGCAGAGTTTCCTTGTCCTCTAAAGCCTTTCCTAAATTGGTTGTCAGTTCTCTTAACACTTTACAGCTCATTGATGCCTGGTGAGCACATAATGTTGGCTCCAGATCATATACTTTTCACTCCAACCCACATGATAGTTACACTTGCCTATACTACATTTTTTGCACCCCTGTTGTCCTTGCCAACTCCTCTGCTGCAGAGATTCATGTATGCCCATGGTCTGATCACCACATGGTGGCCTTCTCAACAGCTAAAAAAGGCCTCAAACCATCAACATATACATGGAGACTTAATGATTCACTGCTTACTGATCCTGCAATTATGGAATCCCTCTCTAACCACATAGATAACTATTTTGCAGAAAGTTTATTACCAGACACATCTCCCACCACATTACAGCTGTCCATGGGCTGTCCATTACACATGGACAGCCCATAAGGTCATGCAGGGTCATCTCATTAATTTAGCAACCAAAAAACACAGAACTAAATTGACAGGTCTACGTTTCCTTACAAAGTTGCTAGATTGTCTGTACAACTGCTATAATCAATCTCCCACCCCCAAACAAATCAATTCCAAAAAAACGTTTTAGACCTATTACTTTCTGAAGATACTGAAAGGGCTTTATGTTGGTCCACAGCAAAATTTCTGTTGTTTAGTAACTCTGCTTCTACTATGTTCGCAAAGAGACTCAACCACATGGTAAAACCACCTCATGTGTATAAATTACGTAATTCTACTGTCACCTTAGTGTCTTACCCCAATGACGTTCTGAGTATTTTTGTTGACTACTACCAAAAATTGTTTTCAAATCCTAATATGGCCTGTGACCCGGCCTCTGAAGACTGGTTTACTGAATTAGCTCTACCCACTCTATCTGACCAGCAACTAGAAGCCTTGAACTCTCCATGCACTACCTCAGAAATTACAGACATTATTAAGTCCTTCAAATTGTCCACAGCCCCTGGACCAGGTGGCTACACTAACACATACTATAAAAAGTTCTCATCTACATTGACCCCAAAATTAGTCCCCCTCTATTTTTTTTTAATCCAGAAAAAATTCTTTATTGAAAATTGACAGTATACAATCCAGAGATTCATAAGCCTTACAATTACAGCAAGGTATATAACCCCCAGTTCCCTGAGAGCCAAGCCACAAACATGCATAATAATAGAACATGCCATTCTCCCCTACACACCCCACAATCAAGATACCCTACATGGCTTCCAATACATCTGCATTTAAATGTATGTTCTGTCAGATTGTTAGGGCGTGGGGTCTCTCAGCCCGCATTAAGTCTCAGGAGTCTATCCATGACCAGGTCCTACGGGGCCAATCCCGGAGTTCCCAGCCACGGTTCCCACAATTTTTTGAATTTGGCGGCACAACCCCTATGCTGGTATATGATTTTCTCCATCCTTAGCGTGTTGCCCACTGCTGTAATCCACTCCTTAACCGTAGGGGGCGACTCAGACTTCCAATGTATCATAATCAGTTTACGGGCCATGAAAAGGGTCCGCGTTAGGGCTTCTCTAATATGTGTCTCCCATTTTAATTTGTCCAGTAAGTTCAGAATACACTGTCTAGGGTCCAGAGGAATCTGCACCCCAAACACTGCAGACAGAACCTCTATCACCCCCTTCCAATACACATAGAGTTTGGGACAGCGCCAAAGCATATGTATCAACTCACCATGATCCCTTTTGCATCTAGTACACAGCGGGGTGGGCGTCAGTCCCATAGCTTGGAGTCTATGGGGCGTGTAATATACTCTCAGAAGTGTGTATAGTTGAGTCAAGTCCCCCTCTATAATCATATTCTGAAAGGCAACAACTTCCCACCAGAAATGCTTTTGACCAACATGTCCCTCATTCCAAAACCACACAAAGATCATTCTGTCCCCCAAAACTTCCGTCCTATCTTGGTGATCAATAACAATTTAAAAAAGCCCCCCAAATGCACATTAAATTACCAGGCAACAATTCCCAATTCTTCCCACTTCATAGAGGTACAAGACAGGGTTGTCCTCTATCCCCTCTCCTATTTGCCCTGGAAATAGAACCTTTGTCTAGAGCGATTGCAAATAATGCCGACATCAAAGGCTACAGTAAGGGACCTGAGGAATCCAGCAATACATTACAGCCACAAGCAATTTTAAATGACATTTTTTCCTTTGGAAATGTCATTTTCTGCGGCACAGTAAAACACATGAGAAAGATGTGCCACTTTACAAGCAGACTAAGGGGACCCCCAGGCACGATATTTAAAGGAATATTTAATTGTTATTGTTTTACTTTAAGCATTATTAAAAGCACTGCTTCTGAAAAAACGGCCGTTTTAAAAACTTTTTTTGCATTGATACATGTCCCCTGAGGCAGTCCCCAAACACTTTTTTATGGCAATAACTTACATATAAGCCTTTAAAATGAACACTTTTGATTTTTCACATTAGTGTCCCATAGACGTTAACGGTGTTCACATAAATGTTTTGTCTGTTCACTTGTTCTGGTGCGAACTGAACCGGGGGGGGGGTTTCAGCTCATCCCTACATGCAAGTAATATAGCTCCTCCTAATGCACCCCTTTACTTTTTTATAGGAGACCCTGATTTTCCCTTAGCCTTTCAACATAGAGACAGTGTTCTTAGGTGGAGCTCCAATGGCTTATCTACCTTTGCATTTGACATGGACATTCATTGTACTGTTCATTTAAGCACAAGAGAATCCATTTTGTTCTCACTGTTGAAATGTGTTCTGTAACCTTCACCTAACACACAGACACTTCTCCTACTAAACGCTCTCTACTCCCCCCCCTTTCAAGGTTTTACTTTTGCAATTGTTCTATTCGCTAGTTTTTAATAATATATTTCTATTTGTTAGCTTTTAATAACATATTGCTATTTGTTAGTTTTTAATAACATCTCACACCACCCCTTTCTTATCTATGTATAAAATAACATGTAATAATAAATTTTTCACTGAACGGACATTTTAAACACAGTGATTGAGTCCTGTGAATCTGTTCCTGCAGCTGCAGTATTAACTTTGTTTTAGAGTCCCAATCAGAAATCAGTCATATCAGCTTGGCGAGTCATAACAGGAGTTTGGCAGAGTCTCCAGAAGGAACCGCGCTTCGATCGGGATCATCGGGAAACGCAGGCCTCAAATGCCGGCTAGGTAAGCTGCCCTTAAGCTTGCTATATTTCTGCCTTTTCCTATGTATCCTATCTGTCGGTTCTCAAGGAAACCAGACCACTCTCGGACCTTTCTGGTTGGGTAACGTGTGTGTGTGAATGTGTTTGTGTCCCCCTTCACGGGTTGGACTGTGTGTGGATAGGGAAAATCCTCTGCAGTTCCCTGCGTTGACTCCTTGTGGGCGACCTGGGTCAGAGGCGCATGGTAGGGTCAGATAAAACTCACAGAGAAGAGAAGAGACGAGGAGGGTCTCTTAATGAGTGTTTTGTCTATTGTCATAAACCCCTTCTATCCACATAGATAAGTGGAGACTATTCTTGTAAATCTGCAGATTTGCTGTACTATATGTTTTAGAGGCAAGAGGGTATAGGCACAAGTAGAGAAGACTGGCTAGTCATTATGGGCATTAAATTAATTAAGGGAATGAAGGGTGAGAGGCCTTCAGAAATTGCCCAGCGCAAGATGAGCGCTAGAGAATATATGAACCGAAGGTATGGTTCCGCTTATACTGAGCCCCTAGATAAATGGGTAGAATGGACAAAGGGAACAGCTAAACCTTTAAAATCTGAAGGGACTTTTGATTTAAAAGTATGGCAAACTTTTCTGCATGATTATGGCCCACTACTGTGCAGTGAAGGAACGTGGAAAATAGCTTGCACATGGGAGACAGAAGCTAAAGTAGCAAATCAAACTGGCTTGACGGAGATATTTAATAAAGGTACTGCCCAAATTTACTACGTTTGGCCAGAAGACTCTGTAGAGGAGGACCCCCCACCTTATGTGGCTGCCAGTTTGGCTTTAAGGGGTCCACGCACAAAAGCAAAAGAATTAGATTACATGGAACACACAAAAGATGAGCTATGTAATATAGTAGAGAGCAGAGGTTTAACAGCCCCATATCAACCTACAAAGAGGGATTTGGCTCAGATCCTACAAACAGATGATTGGCATAAATCAAAAGGCACATATGCAAAACTAGATCTCTCTGAACTTAAGGCTTTGGCCAGAGAAAGAGAGAAAGAGTCTGAACTTCCGGAGCAAACCATAATTTCCAAATTGTGGCAGCAAAATGAAGAGAGAAGGAAGGGAGATGCCAGCCCTTCTGCCCCTGGCATAGAGCAATCTGTTGCAGTTTATCCTGTCAGAACCCAATTAGTTTTTGAAGGTGATGCTGTTGACAGTAAGTCTCAAATTAAATGGCATGTACCTTTTAGTCCCCAAGATATGAGAGCCATATTAGAGGGATTGGGAGATCCTAGAAAGAATCCAATTGGGTTTGCAAACAAACTTAGCGCTGCACAGGAAGCATATGAGGCTTCTGCTACTGACATTCATCAGCTTCTTATTAAAGCAGTGGGAAGCAACATGTCTGGCTATATACTTAAAGAATGTGGTGTAGACGTCAAAAATTTAGGTAAGATAGTTAGTGGACGGGAGGTTTGTGAGAAATTGAAGGAAAAATTGCCCCAAATATATGGACGAACCAGACATGCTGAATTTATGAATGCTAAGCAAGGGAAAGAGGAAGCAGCAGGGGCTTATTGGAGGCGGTTAAGTGATATGGCTGAGGAAGCAGGCATTAAAATAGAGGAAGAGAAGGCGGGAGAAACTGCAAGTCCATCTACACAACTGGTGAAACAAAGGTTTCTTGATGGTTTAATACCCCAGTTGAAAGAAAAGTTGTTCACAGCAAGGCCTGAGGCAGGCAATATGTCTATTCGAGATGTCCTGCCTATCCTGTTATCTATAGAAAACAGGATTAACCAAAAAGACAGCAAACCCAAGGTTATGTACATGGGGAAGCAGAGAGGAAGAGGAAGAGGCAAAGGCAATTTCAGAAATCATGGCAATCGGGGACCAATTAGCTACAATTGTGGTGGGGAAGGACACATAGCCAAATTCTGCCATCTTCCTGACCGTAGACTGGAAAACAGCTTAGAGGCACCTCATGCTGATCCCAGTTTTCTGCCAAAAGCAGTGGATCAGGCATAGGAAAATGGCATGCCAGTATCAATCATGTTAAATAGGGGAGACAATGGTCCCGAGGCCAGAGTAAAAATATTTTTACAAGAACTCCCCTATCCTGGAGGAGAAACAGAATTAACCTGTTTAATTGATACTGGTGCAAGCCGAAGTGTTTTTAATATAGAGGACTTACCTCCAGGATTATTATCTACAAATGTTATCTCTGGTGTTGGCCTAACCGGGACCTCTACTGATTTGGTTGAGTCCAAGCCACTTAAACTCAGGCTAGGACAGCAAACAGAAATTGTCACTAAAGTGTTAGTTTCAGACACAGTTCCTACCAATCTTTTGGGAGCTGACATTTTGAACCAAATTTTAGCAAACATAGACTACACTCCTACAGGAGTCCAAGTGGTCAGTAGTCTGTCAGGAGAAGTTTTAAATTCTGCCTGTGGAGTATTTTTAATCCAGGACTCCACTCTGCCATTTCCACCAGAATTGAAAGTGATTCCCGCTGAATTATGGGCCACCAGCAAATATGATGTAGGTCTGCTGGATTGCACCCCAGTCATGATAAAAATTAAACCAGGAGCCCATCTCCCACAGATTAAACAATACCCACTGAGTATTGCTCAGACTGAGGGGATAAAGGATCAAATCACTCAACTGAAAGCAGCACGGGTTGTTGTACCAATTAAGTCCCAGGTCAATACACCCCTGTTCCCAATTGCAAAGAAGCCAGACAAGAAGGGTGGGCAGGTGACATCGCATGGTGCATGATTTGAGAGCCATTAACAATATAATAGAGGCAGATACCCCGATCGTGCCCAACCCCCGCACTTTACTAAGTGGAATACCTGCATCCAGCACCTGCTTTACAGTGATTGATCTTGCAAATGCTTTCTTTTCGGTGCCCCTGCACCCAGATTGCTGGCACCTTTTTTCATTTACCCATGATGCCCAAAAGTTAGCATGGACAAGATTGCCCCAAGGCTGTGTGAGTAGCCCCTCTGAATATAATACTGCGTTAAAGCAAGTATTGTACCAATGGTCCCCCTCACACCCAAACACAGTTTTGCTTCAGTACATAGACGATTTGCTTATTTGTTCTGATCCAAAGGACATTTGTAGCAGAGAAACAGTAAGCCTTCTCATGTTTCTCTATAACAGTAACAACAAAGTTAGCAAAGATAAGCTACAATACTGCCAAGAGAAAGTGATCTTCCTGGGTCACTGCATTTCACATGGAATCCGTCACCTAACCCCAGATCGAGTTAAAACTCTACAAAACTTTGAAAAGCCAAGAAATGTACGGCAACTACGTGCCTTCCTGGGGTTGGTGGGATATTGTAGGGACTGGATTCCAAATGCATCAGAACTTATGGCTCCTCTATATGAGGCTACCACTAGAAACCCTTTCAAACTCACGTGGGACAATGAATTGCAGATGAAGGAGCTTATTAAAATTTTGTCTGAAGCTCCCGCCATTGGACTTCCTGACTATACTAAGACTTTCTCGTTGTTCTGTCATGAAGTCAATGGATTTGCTGCAGGTGTACTCACCCAGCTACATGGAGACAAACAGAGGCCTGTGATGTATGTATCAGCCTCATTAGATCCTGTCATCAAAGGCTCCCCCAGTTGTATGCGAGCCATAGCAGCCTGCATTTTGCTGCTAGACAAAGTAACAGAGCTTGTATTAGATTCTGCCCTGATTCTGTATGTGCCACATGCAGTACAGGAAATCACAAATCAAGTAAATACCAGACATGTGTCTGCCAGTAGATTTGACAAGTACCAGTCTGCTCTTTTTGCTCCATCGAATTTAACAATCAAATGATGTGTTACTTTAAATCCGGCTACTCTTCTTCCTATAATTGATGAGGAAGATGCAACAAATGGTACTGATGTAGAACCTGAGAGTTTTTCTCATGATTGTATGGCTCTTATGGAGGTAGAAAGGGCCTCTGTCACACCAGCAAAAGATGAGCCTTTATCAGATTGTGACACACACTTATTCGTAGATGGTTCCAGATTTTACACTGATGATGGTCAGCCACACACAGGGTTTGCTGTAACCACTACAGACACCATTTTACATCAGGAAGCATTGATACCCCAGATGTCAGCACAGGAAGCGGAGTTGTGTGCTGTAGTCAAAGCATGTCATCTCCAAGAGAATCAAAGGGGAAACATTTACACTGACAGCAGATATGCATTTGGAATAGCCCACGATTTTGGGCCTATCTGGAAAGCACAGAACTTTCTGACTAGTGCAGGGAAGCCAGTGAGACATGCAAAACTCATAGAGCGGCTATTTGAGGCTTTTCAGAAACCAGCAGAAGTTGCCATCTTGAAGATAAAAGGGCATGCAAGGGGAAGTGACATGACAGCCAGAGGAAATGCAAAAACAACACCAAAGAAAATTTTGAATGAAATAGTTTGTAGATATGGAGTTCCTGAAACTATTGAGAGTGACAGAGGAACCCATTTTACTGGGGAAGTAATGACAGAGGTAATGGAAGCACTTCACATACAGCAAGCTTTCCATACACCTTATCATCCACAAAGTAGTGGTAAAGTTGAGAGACTTAATGGAATTTTGAAAAACAGATGTGCAAAAATTAAAGCAGATACAGGAAAAGGATGAGTGGAAGCTTTGCAATTAGCCCTATATTCTGTACGAACTACCTCTAAACAACCACATGGGCTGTCCCCCTATGGGATTTTATTTGGAGGGCCACCCAAAACAGGGCTATATTTTCCCCAACAGTTGCAGGCTTCTCACTCTAATCTGTTAGAATATGTTCAGATTTTGCAAAGAACATTGAATAAAATACATGAAGGTGTTTATAAATCTATCCACGACCCAGATTCTGTTTCAGGTATTCACAGAATCCAACCAGGTGACTGGGTGGTGGTCAAGCGACACGTCAGAAAGCCACTAGAACCAAAATTTGACGGACCACATTTGGTGCTTTTGACAACTGGTTCTGCTGTCAAGTTGGAAGGAAAGCCCACCTGGATTCACGCCAGTCACTGCAAGAAAATCCTGAAGTGATGATATCCTTTGAAAAAATTATGATAATGTTTCTTTTCTTTTTGTTGTTTGTGAGAACTGAGACATGGAAAAATAGAACCCTTTATAGTACAAATTGCTCACAGTTTCCAATATGTGAAAATATTGGTTTCCTGAGATTCCATGTTATTGCTTCCAGTTTTTTAGGAGCAGGCATACCGGCCATACGTAGAGGGTTATATTATATATGTGGAAATAAAGCTTACACCTGGCTTCCTACTAATGTTACAGGTACATGTTATATTGGGAAGTTAGTACCTGCTTTGGCTGTTCGCAAAGATACAGTGCGACCAGATCAAAGTCCAGAATACCCTTTAGTGTTCAAAAGAGAGCTGTTCACTGAAGGTGACATGGCATGGTCATGGTTCCCTTCCTGGACAGGATGGGGAATTGAAGCAAAGAAAAGACTAAATAATTACACTAGAATTGTAGATGAGATTATTAACCTTACTACCACTGATATAGGTTTATTAAATGAAGAAATGGCTCAGCTTAAAAAAGTAGTATTAGAGCACAGATTAACGCTAAATTATCCCACTGCAGCTCAAGGTGGGATGTGTAAGGTATTTCGCACTGACTGTTGTATATACATTTCTGATAATGAGGACATTATTAAAGGGCATCTTGCTAAGATAAGAGAACTACAGAATAAGGCCAGAGATATTGCTAAAGATGGATGGAACCCCTTTCAGGGTTTAGGAGGTTTTGGTGATTTTTTTATATGGCATAGCAACATGGTTACAGAAACTAGGCGCTTACATTGTGATGTTCCTATTTCTCATGTTTGTTATTTACTTCCTCATCAGGCTGAGCCTCTGTGTGACTACCCGCTGTACCTACAAATGTACCACCAGCCCTGATGAACCCATTATTGTGAGAAAGCTAGGAGAGAGCTGAACAGGACACCGTCTCTCTGCACCAATGTAACAGGAGTTACCAGCAATCGGCTGAATGTAATGCGGAGAAGAATGGTGTCAAATAAACAAAAGGGGGGAAATGACATGGACATTCATTGTACTGTTCATTTAAGCACAAGAGAATCCATTTTGTTCTCACTGTTGAAATGTGTTCTGTAACCTTCACCTAACACACAGACACTTCTCCTACTAAACGCTCTCTACCCCCCCCCCCCCCCCTTTCAAGGTTTTACTTTTGCAATTGTTCTATTCGCTAGTTTTTAATAATATATTTCTATTTGTTAGCTTTTAATAACATATTGCTATTTGTTAGTTTTTAATAACATCTCACACCACCCCTTTCTTACCTATGTATAAAATAACATGTAATAATACATTTTTCACTGAACGGACGTTTTAAACACAGTGATTGAGTCCTGTGAATCTGTTCCTGCAGCTGCAGTATTAACTTTGTTTTAGAGTCCCAATCAGAAATCAGTCATATCACATTTCTTAAGTCTGGCACACTATTTAAATCTTTTGTCCAACTCCAGGTGGAACATGATTTACCTTCCTCTGAACATTTCAGATATCTCCGGATTCGGCACTTCTGTCATAGCAGAGGTACATTAATGTCCTGTATCCACAGCACTCAATTTGAACTTATTTGCGAACACACTTCTAGGGATAAAGGTGTAATCTCATGTATATACAGGTTCCTTAACAAAGCTTTTCTTGACCAAAAAACTAAACCAATGACCAGTTGGGAGACGGAGACAAATCTCAGTTTTTCACCTCCTGAATGGGAAGAGATGTTGGAAAATATTTACAAAAACACGAGATCCTTGTATACCCGTGAGACTGCAATTAAACTTCCTACCAGATGGTTCTTGATACCTGCCAAGCTCCGTATAGTTCCCGCTGTATTGCCCCATTGCTTTCGTGGCTGCCCTGAAACGGGTTCTTTTCTCCATATTTTTTGGCAGCAGGCAGCCATGGAGGCATCCTCGATAGCTGGTCACCTTCTTACGTTGACAGTGCAGATGTGCATCCTTTTTACCTATATCCCAGATGTTCCCGTTCCATGTCAGAGGATGATTCACACACTCTTTGTAGCCATTCATTGGGTAACAGCCCTGAACTGGCGCTCCTGGTCACAAGTTTTGGCCAGCATAGAGTTGATCCAATTATCTGAACAAATCCATCACACTCTGTATGATACGATGCACCTCTATGACAGGGAATGGGACCACTGGGACTGCCCATTTTGATATATTATGTTATCTCAATATGTTGAAATGACAGATTTACTCTGAATGTGCTACATGATTTGTTGAACTTCATACTGCTCTATATCTATCTTACTCTGTTGCTTTCTCTATGTATATTACGCCACATCATTAGGGATGGGCTATCTGTTCAAGTCGAACATGAGTTTGACTCGAACATTTGCTGTTCGCCGAACAGCGAACAATTTGGGGTGTTCGCGGCAAATTCGAAAAGCCGTGGAACATCCTTTGAAAGCCTATGGGAGAAATCTAAAGTGCTCATTTTAAAAGTTAATATGCAAGTTATTGTCATAAAAAGTGTTTGGGGACCTGGGTCCTGCCCCAGGGGACATGTATCAATGCAAAAAAAAGTTTTAAAAATGGCAGTTTTTTGGGAGCAGCAATTTTAATAATGCTTAAAGTGAAACAATAAAAGTGAAATATTCCTTTAAATTTTGTACCTGGGGGGTGCCTATAGTATGTCTGTAAAGTAGCGCATGTTTCCCGTGTTTATAACAGTCCGAGAACAAAATGACATTTCTAAAGAAAAAAAAGTCATTTAAAAGTACCAGCACTAGTGTGGGCTATTAATGAATTGTCGGTCCTGACAATACACATAAAAGTCATTGAAAGTCATTGAGAAAAAAAAATAAAAAATGCGTGGGGGTCCCCCAAATCTCCATTACCAGGCCCTTCAGGTCTGGTATGGATATTAAGGGGAACTCCGCCCCAATTTTTTTTTTAAAAATGGCGTGGGGTTCCCCCAAAAATCCACACGAGACCCTTATCTGAGCACTCAACCTGGCAGGCCTCAGGAAAAGAGAGGGGGAGAGAGAGCGCCCCTGCTCCTGAACCGTACCAGGCCACATGCCCTCAACATGGGGAGGATATCCCCATGTTGATGGGGACAAGGGCCTCATCCCCACAACCCTTGCCCAGTGGTTGTGGGGGTCTGCGGGCAGGGGCTTATCGGAATCTGGAAGCCCCCTTTAACAAAGGGGACACACAGATCCCGGCCCCCCCTATGTGAATTGGTAAGGGGTACATTGCATTTTCGCTGTTGTAACACTGATCCTGCAATCATGAAGCCATTTTTGACACCTGTTTTGACACCGGTCACCCGATTGGCTGAAAGGACAGGCGAAACCCCCCAAAAAAACACCAACCGCCACTGGCTTCTACAGTATACAACCTAATGAATGCAATGTAGGGGTAAGGCGTATACAATACAACATACAGTAACATATACAGCACAGGGGTCAGGAGTGTAATATCAATGCATTGTGGGGGTTAGAAGTATAATGTATGTAAAGAGCAGTGGTCATATGTACGTCATATAAAGCACAGCACACAGAGTGCAGTTGTATGAAATGAACAACATAATGACAATTGTGCAGGAGTCAGGATTATGTAATGCCTAAGGTACAGAGTCAGGAATGTGTAATGCACAAAGTGCAAGGCTCAGGAGTGCATTTCAGGCAGCGTGCAGGGGCCAGGAGTGTATAATGTTGAGAATGCAGAGGTCGGGAATACGTAATGCAGAGAGCACAGGGGTCAGGAGTGTTATCAAACAGAGCATAAGGGTTAGAAGCGCATAATGCAGAAAGTACAGGGGTCAGGAATGTATAATGCACAGAGTGCAGAAGTCAGGAGTGCATAATGGGAAGAGTACAGGGGTTGGATGTATGTAACGCACAATATATAAAACAATATTAGTGAAGCGCAAATGATTAAAAACAGTAATTATAGACACACAAATAAAAAATTCCTCTTGGTAAAGGAAGGTTGATCCTTTTCCATAAGGCACCGATATTCTCCACCTCAAACATATGAATGCGCTTACCAGAAAAGGTGGATCTCTTAATTACAGGAGGTCATACGAGCATGGGTTCCATAGGAGCTGGATGGATGCTGTGCAGCCTCTCTGGATATCCTCTGTGGTCACCGAAAATCAGCTCTCCAAAACAGATGCAAGTAAACCAGAAAAGGTGGACCTCTTAATTACAGGAGGTCATACGAGCATGGGTTCCATAGGAGCTGGATGGATGCTGTGCAGCCTCTCTGGATATCCTTAGTGGTCACCGAAAATCAGCTCTGCAAAGCAGAAGAGGGTAAACCTCCGGTGCGATAAGGCATACAGAAGTCCCAAAGATAAAAGAAAGCTTCTAAGTGTATTCCGTTTTGGTAAGCAGTTTATTTAATAAAATATGGTATATAAAATATAGTATATATCACGCTACACAGCGCAAATAGGTAGATAAGACTACAAGCTAAAACAGCCTGTTCGCGTCCGAACAGCTGTGAGATGGCAGCGGGTGACGTCAGAAGCTAAGCTCTGCCCCTTATGCGGCGTTACGTCCACTGGGACTTCGTCAGCGAGGGTGGAGCTTCATTGTCACCCTGGAGCCTAATATACACGCCAACTGTCAGCAGGGTGTGTGCGGTAACCGGAACCGGAAACCACTTAAAGAATCAGAATGATTCTTAGATAGAGACACCGACTGGGGACTTGGCTATTAGAAAAATCTAAAGTAAATTACAATACATATGCAAGAAAAATCTAAAAACATATATAGAAAAAACTACATGGTTTAGCAGTGATCTCAAATAGCTACCAGGATCTAATGTATATACCATGAAGCATATGCATACATTTAACAAGTATAAATGTATATATATATATATATATATATATATATATATATATATATATATATATATATATATATATATATATATATATATATATATATATATATATATATATATATATATAAATGAAAAAAAAATATATATATATATAAAATACACACAAATATACATAATCACACCCGCGGCCATCTCGTAAATTTGATAAACTTTGAAGTACACATAAAATACATATATATATAAACTAACAGGAACAGCATATGAAGATAGAGACAGACCTAATAAAAGCCTTATTGCAATATTTATTTGTCAGAAATAAAACAATTGAGGTCAAACTCAAGGTTTAACTCTCTAGGGACTGTCACTCAGGTTTCATGAATCCATAGGGACTCTCTACGGCTGAGCTGCCTAATAAAGTTGCCCCCCCTCCAGTGTTTCGTGACTTTTTCTATGCCCCAAAACTGCAATTTTTTAGGGTCCCTGTTGTGGCAAATCCTAAAGTACTTTGATACATAATGTGTCTTGAGGCCTCTTTTAATGTTATTCACGTCTTCTGCTATGCTTTATGTTTGAGGTGGAGAATATCGGTGCCTTATGGAAAAGGATCAGCCTCCCTTTACCAAGAGGAATTTTTTATTTGTGTGTCTATAAGGACTGTTTTTAATCATTTGCGCTGCACCAATATTGTTTTATAGTTTGTTACATAGGTTTGGTGAATCCCTATAGTGTTCAGCTTGCATCCATTCTATATTCTTTAAGTTTGCACTGATTGTCTCTAGTTTACAATGTAAGGCACAGACTAGTTTACAGAGTACAACCATAATTGACCCCCTCTCCCAGTACAAATTCCCCCAAAGACCATATCCTACACAGTACAGATCTCCCAACCCCTCAATACAGACCCAATTCAGTACAGATCCCCTCCAAACCATTATAACAAACCACCCCACCCAGACCCTCTAGCAAAGACAATACCCTAAGTACAGACCCTTATCCAGTATTGTTCTGACTCAACTACAAGGTCATAAGCTTATTTTTAGCGACATATAGGGCTTACACGATCTGGTGATCTATTTATCCCTTGCATCAATTCAGATAGCTTAACTCGATTAATAAACTCAATGTTGTGGAGACAGATGATAAAGCCTTTTGAATGTTCCGTTTAACGAAGGATATTCATAGGTAGAAAAACGTTGATGTTGTTAACCACATGGAAAGATGTTTACAGCATGGTGAAATACTGAGGAATGATATCAAAGAGAAGGAAGGGGGGGGGGGGATATACAGAAGTACAATGGGAGAAAGAGCTCAGCTTAGACAGAGGCAGACAGCTTAAAGCGGAATTCCGCCTAAAAAAAAAAGTCAGCAGCTACAAATAGTGCAGCTGCTGACTTCTAAAATATGGACACTTCACTGTCCAAGGCACCCGCGATGTCCTCACCTGAAACCGACCCTTCCCTTGGCTCTGGGTGGAGGCGCCGGCATTCCTAGTTCACAGCCTGGTTCCCTACTGCGCATGCACAAATCACGCTGCACGTTCTGAGTGGTCCCTGCTGTCTTCTGGGACCTGCGTGCCTCCCAGAAGACAGCAGGGGAGGTGGAGGAGGGGCCAGACATGGCGCAGATCGACGCAGATACTGTGGAAATCTTTTGCCAGAAGTGGGAGCAAATACCTGTATTAGACAGGTATCTGCTCCCCCTTGAAAGGTGCCAAATGTGACACCGGAGGGGGGAGGAATCCGGACAGCAGAAGTTCCATTTTTGGGTGGAGCTCCGCTTTAAAGACACAGAGCAATGAAAAAAACAAGTTCTAAACACAGAGAAATGTTAATAAATCACAACAACACAACAGGTACATATCCCTTACCCTCCAACTATTAAGACCCCCCCCCCTTAAACTTACCACCAGATACAATGTAGACCTCACATGCAGCAGCATGTGCCATGTGAACAGAGCTGAGGAGAAACATCCCTCACATATGAATGAGACACAGCAGCTGCGTCATTTGCATATCCTGCTGACTGCTCATTTATATGCAGATCATGCAGAGGTTCATTCATACTCAAATCTAAGGTTGGCTAGCATATGTTAATGTGTATGTGTCACTGGCGCAAAACCACTACTTCCTTCAAGACCCTTAAAAAAGGTATGTGTCAAAGTTGCTGCATTCAAAAAGACCCTTCATTAGAATGGGATGGAAATGCTGATTGATGTGTGTGAATGCGCTACTCCCCTGTTACCACCACTTACAATGTTCTTTTTCTATATTTCCAAACAATCACTTATAAGTAATATCATGTGCATTAAATTAAACCAAAAAAACTTTGAATCAGACAAAAATTAAAACATATATCATCCAATGTATAAAAAGTCCTTCAAAAGTGCTGCAAAATCCTTTATCAATTGCTGTGACTGATGTGCTCCTATGTTCCTTCAGTACTCATATGTGACTTAGTGAGACACCACCACCATTCAGATTGGCCACTCACCAGATGCTTATTTAGTGATGTGGCTTTGGTTCATTCATGGGATAACCACTCCACCTAAGTAACACTCCTCAACGGCTATACTTGGACTCTAGTATTCCTCATATAAAAGCATAGGGACAAAAAACGATCATAGCGCAATATGTTTAAACTATTTATTTTATAAAATCCAAAGAAAGAGTATCCACTCACATTTAAAAGTGCCCTCAAGCCGGCACAAAGCTTATCCAGCAGTTATGGACGGGTGTTGGGCTGTTTGCATGGTCCGCCTAGTAATACTGTGCGGCCTCCACGTTTAGCTTGCGCTTCAAACCTCGCTCCCGTTCCCGTTCGTGTCCGGTCACCTGATTCAAAAAATCTCCCAGCAGCCTCTACGCGTTTCGCATCATAGAATGCATCATCAGGAAGCTGCCATATGATTGGTGTATGTTCTATTTATATTGCGTATGGCCGGAAGTGGATGTTCCGCCATCTTAACTAAGGTTATATTCCCTTTTTCATTTCTTCTGTGACTTCCTTCCTAGTATCGCCATTTTAGTTAAAATGGGGAAGTGGGTATGTATATCTAGGATATATAAAGTGAGCAAAGCCCTTAGTTAAAATGGCGATACTAGGAAGGAAGTCACAGAAGAAATGAAAAAGGGATGTGAGTGGATACTCTTTCTTTGGATTTTATAAAAAAAATAGTTTAAACATATTGCGCTATGATCGATTTGAAGGACTTTTTATGCATTGGATGATATATGTTTTAATTTTTGTCTGATTCAAAGTTTTTTTGGTTTAATTTAATGCACATGATATTACTTATAAGTGATTGTTTGGAAATATAGAAAAAGAACATTGTAAGTGGTGGTAACAGGGGAGTAGCGCATTCACACACATCAATCAGCATTGACTAGCATATGAATGAGCCGTGGTCACACTGTAACAGGGACAGAGCCTTTGTGAGACAAATGCAGGACAGTCATATACAATCTGGGAGTATGTATGAATGCATAGATCAGTTAAAAAATACAAAAACATATATAAAAAGTAGATAGATAGATAGATATATAGATAGATAGATAGATAGATAGATAGATAGATAGATAGATAGATAGATAGATAGATAGATAGATAGATAGATAGATAGATAGATAGATAGATAGATAGATAGATAGATAGATAGATAGACAGACAGACAGTGGGGGTTATTTACTAAAGGCAAATCCACTTTGCACTACAAGTGCAAACTACAAGTGCAAAGTGCACTTGAAATAGCACTGAAAGTTGCCTTTTGTAAATAACCCCCAATATCTCACAAAAGTGAGTACATCCCTCACATTTTTGTAAATATTTTTTTCTTTTCATGTGACAACGCTGAAGAAATTACACTCTGCTACAATGTAAAGTAGTGAGTGTACAGCTTGTATAACAGGGTAAATTTGCTGTCCCCTCAAAATACCTTAACACACAGCCATTAATGTCTAAACCGCTGGCAACAAAAGTGAGTACACCCCTAAGTAAAAATGTCCAAATTGGGCCCAATAAGCCATTTTCCCTCCTCGGTGTCATGTGAAAGGAAAAGGTCCTGGACTGCCGCACTCCATAGAAAAGGTATCTTTATTATGAAAAAAATAATGAAAAATCCAACATAAAGTCAAATCAAACGTGGACGAAACAGGGATCAATGGCTAACGTGTTTTGATGTTTACTCATAGCTAAATTGACAAAGGCCAAGAAGGGAGTTGAGGGTGAAAATACACCAGAGTTTTGCAATTAGGTGAACACGCCTTCTATATAATTGGATCTTGAAATCCCAGGAAATAGGGAGCGGCATTCCTTTTTCACTTGTATTCACCTGGACATTGCCTTCTCCACTTGCCTGCTCAGCCATCCGTGCCTTGCACCGGAACCCAGAAAGCTTTGTGTGTTTTTACACTATGGATCACCCTACGAACATGGCACCTACTAATTCCAAACCTATCACAGTCATCTCTAAAGTAGACCCAGGGTTTAGCCGGACCCTTACGGCTCCTTCCGACAACCCACTTAGATCAAGCCAACGATGCTTGTCCCAAACTCCGGACACTAGTGACTTATCCCTAAGACATACTTTCCGGAGACTGGAAAGCCTCATGGCTAAAAAGATTAAAGCATTTTGGGACGTCATTACCCTCACTGAATACATACAATTGGAACAGATCCCTTGGGGCTTACGGATTAAAAAAGTTCCCGACAGGGGGGCGTGGCCTGCAGCGGAGCCGGATGGTCAGATAATCCCAGAGCTCCATCTACCCAGGGACACAGCAGCACAAAGCAGCCTTTTCACCCTGTTTCCACGGCGGTTCGGACCCGGATACCACTGAGACCATGCCTAACAAGCGGCATAATGGTAACCGTCCCCAGCGCTTGACAGACTTCTACTCCATCACAGACGCTGGAGGTAAGCAAGATGGCGCCGAGGCCTACATGCCGCCGGTAGCCTCGAGTACAAAAAATACATCAAAAAAGAGCAATCCTCCTCCCAAAACGACATCCCCTAATAGCCAATACTCCTGTCCCTCCACCCCTTCATCAAACAGCCCAGCTAATTCCAAACCCAGGCTGGATGGCACTAGATGGGGATCGCCTGTGAGCCCTGCACTAGAGTCAGGGGAAGACACAAGGGAGATGCCCGAATCAATTGAAACCTTCCCCACACAGAATCAGCCTGTGATTGATACAGTCTTAAAAGACATGTTAATGTCTCTGAGGAGCACCATCCAGACCGATATGGCCTCATGCATGAACAGATTTAATAAAGATATCCAATCAATGGGGGACAGGGTGGATCACATGGAGGTTAAAATGGGAGAGTATGCTTACACCATAAATGATCTGGTCGATGCCTATGAAGAAAAAGAAGGGAAAAAAAAAAGGGGATCAAAGCAAAATTAGCTGATTTGGAAGATAGGTCAAGAAGGAATAACTTGAAAATAAGAGGGATACCAGAATCAGTACACCAAACAGACCTACGCTCTTACGCAGCGACCTTATTCAAAAATCTCATACCAGGCCTCACTGACTTAGATGTCACAATAGACAGGATTCATCATCTACCCAAGCTGTCTCACCTGTCTGACCACATCCCAAGAGATGTGCTCTTACGCCTACATTTCTTCCATGTAAAAGAAAACCTAATGCAATATATGAGAAAACAGGAGCAAATACCACCAACCTATCAGAATTTACAATTCTTTGCCGACCTCTCGCAATACACGCTCCTAAAAAGGAAAAATCTAAACACAGTAACCAAAGTATTGAGGAACAATAAAATTCCTTACAGATGGGGATACCCAACCAAAATCACTGTGACCAGAGAAAATCGCACATATGTGACATCTTCCTTGGATAAAGGTCTTGCAATTTTGCGAGAATGGGACATACTCCTAGAATCAGATGAGGTCAACCCTACTACCAGTACACCATGCTAAGTTGACGGCGAATGTAAAGAAGTTACTGCTAAAAATGCGAAATATAACGTATAAATTCAAGCGGAAAATCTTCTTTTAGCTCCCTAATCCCTGGAGGGGGCGAAGTACAGCAATTTCAGGCTGAACTAAATTCCCCCAATACCACTTAGCAGCAACCGCTGCCTATAGGTGCTTTGCATCAGTTCTACTCTTTGCACCATGTTAAGTGCACTACACTTGCCTTATTCGTTTCATTGTTTTCCTTGTTTTCCTTTTCCATTTTTCTTGTTTGTTTTTTGGGATACCGAAGGATGAAGAACACTGGAAGGAACATTCCACCAAGCTTCAATCTCATCTACGTTCACCCGCAGAAAAGCTTCTCCTCAACCACTACATGAAGGTATGGTCAACACGCATATTATACGTCATAACTACACTACAAAGCTGGCATGTGATAGATATAAGGCATTAATTTGGTTAAAGAATCCCTGCAAGATCCTAGCATGCTCAATCCCTGTCAAATATGACACTTAATTTCTTATCCATTAATGCAAAGGGACTCAACCATCCGGCGAAACGCAAGTCTCTCTGGACTGAAGCTCTTCTGCATGACAGCGACATAGTCTGTGTACAGGAGACTCATTTCAGCGCAGCAGCTCCACCCAAATGCACGCACAAGAATTATCCCTTTATTACCACTGCTAATGCGGATTCCAAAACCAAAGGAGTGTTGATAGCAATCAGAGACTCAATAGCATTTAAAATACACAAAGAAATTAAAGATCCGATCGGCAGATTTTTAATACTTACATGCGATCTAAATTCAACCACTTCTTCAACAAGCTAATGAAAAAAGTCATAACTCACCTTCAAGGCTTGCTCATAATATGTGGTGACTTTAATGCTATCCCAGATCAAGAAATGGACTCTACGTCTCAACCAAAACGTAAAATCTCTACTCTACTCCCCTCTATACATAATCACAATCTATACAATGCTTGGCGATACCTTCATGCTAGTGAAAAAGACTTCACCTACTTTTCTCCACCGCATCAAATCTACACGAGGATTGACATGTTCCTAATAGATCAACGGGTCCTATTCCAAACCACATCCGCTACTATCAACACAATATCCTGGTCTGACCATGCCTCTATTGTCCTTTCCATAGCTGACTTGGCATCCTCTAAACAGAAACCAATGTGGCGGTTGAACCCTTTTTTATTTCAGCAAGAAGAACACAGGACAACTCTCAAAACCGCCTAGAGGAATTTTTCACTCTCAATGAAGGCTCAGTCCAGGATCCTTTTATATTATGGAATGCCCATAAGGCGTATATGAGAGGGATATTGATACAATTGGGAGCAAAAGGAAAGAGGCAGAGGCAAAAACGGCTGGCAGATCTCACTGAAGAAATATCAATCCTAGAAACCCAAAATAAAAATATAACCACCCTACTTTATCCAAACAACTATCGCAACTCAGACAGGATCTTAGATTAATGCTACTAGACAATTTTGAAAAAAACTCCCGTAGACTAAAAATGAACTACTATGTGCATGGAAACAGAGCAGGGAAATTACTAGGGCAAAACTTAAAAGGGCTTAGATATAGAACTAAAATACCTTATATAGTACACCCAGGCACTAAACAAAAAGTATATCATCCACAGAAAATAGCAGACGCTTTTAGTTTTTACTACGGAGAACTATATAATTTAAAAGATGACCCTAATACAATACAACCTAATATTGAAGATATCAATAACTTTCTTGCTAAAATAGACCTACCAAAATTAACCAAAGCACAAACCCAATCTCTGAGCCAACCGTTTACACTGCAGGAAATCCAAAATGCGATAAAATCCCTCCCATCAAACAAATCTCCAGGTCCTGATGGATTTAGCGGGGAATATTACAGGGAATTCTCGACTTTTCTATCCCCATATTTACTTCAAGTTTGTGGTTCTGCCGCTGCCTCTTTTCCTCCCGAAATGCTGGAAACGTTGATTGTCACTTTGCCAAAACCAGGGAAGGATCCTAGCTCACCAACAAATTTTAGACCGATTTCACTTTTAAATATTGATTTAAAGATATATGCTAAGCTGATAGCGATACGCATAGTAACCATACTACCTAAACTCATACATCCTGATCAAACAGGTTTTACCCAAAACAGACAAACTTCCGATGCCACCCGTAGACTCGAGAATATCATCCATATGGCAGAACTACAGAAAAGGCCTTCTCTGCTTCTCACGTTAGATGCAGAGAAGGCCTTTGATCGCATACATTAGCGGTATCTAGCCGAGGTGTTGCGGTCATTTGGGTTTGATGGTGGTATATTCACGGCTATAATGGCTCTATATTCTAAACCATCTGCTAGAGTATGCATGTCTGGTGTCCTGTCTACACCCTTTACCATATCAAACGGCACTAGGCAGGGGTGCCCATTATCGCCTTTAATTTTTAATCTTTTGATGGAACCCCTGGCCATTTACATTAGAAACCATCCTCTCATCAAAGGCTTCCCAACAGGTGGCGGGGACCACACTATCAGCTTATTTGCAGACTATATAATTTTGATTCTAACAGAAGTGGGTCCTTCCCTGGCAGCAGCACATGAAACCTTGAATATGTTTAATCGTATATCTTACTATAAGGTTAATGAAGGCAAATCCCACATACTCGGTCTAGGAATAGATAAACATATAGAAACCAGACTTAAGTCACAATATCCATATTCATGGAATGCAGAGGGAATACAGTACCTTGGTATATCTCTCACTGCAAAGACTGACCAACTGCTTGAGGCAAACTACACTCCATTTATAAACCAACTCACCCCCAAATTAAATGCTATCTCCAGAACCAAATTGACATGGTCTGGAAGGTTGGCAGCATTCAAAATTAATATATTACCACAATTTATCTATTTGTTCCGCACTCTCCCCATTCCAGTCCCAAACTCTTTTTTCTTTAAGGCACAATCACTAATTAATAAATATCTATGGCAAGTAAAGAAGGCTAGATGTGCCTTCCAAAAACTGATCAAATCTAGGAATGTTGGGGGAGTAGGCCATGTCCTTATAAAGGACTATTATCAAGCAGCTATTTTAGCACAAGTCCGCCAGTGGTTCACACACACCTATACACCCAGATGGTATGAATTAGAGAACCAGCAGAGTCCAAACAAAAAAGTATCAGATCTACTCATGACATGTAGTTTCATGGCACAATCGCCCAGAGACATCTCACCTACCATAGTAGCATCACTTTGAGCTTGGAAAACTCTTCTGAGTACCCCCACAGATGATATTCCCTCCAAATCAATTCCCCTACCCATATCAAGCCTACAGCTCTTAATACCCAATTTAAACGTCAAACATTGGGAGTCCAAAGGCATCGTTAATGTCACAGATCTCCAAATCGGTCCTTCTCTCAAAACTTTCAGCACACTCCAAATAGAATATAACTTAAACAACAGTGACCTGTTTACCTATCTCCAGATCTCACACTTGTTAGCAAAAATTACTAAACCATTCGTTACACTACCCTGGAAGATAGCTTTATACCTAACAAATCCCACCACTACAATTAAAGGCATCTCTCTATTCTATAGCATTCTGAATCAAAAATCAATATTTACTAAATCAGCCTCCATGAGAACATGGGAAACTGATATGTCGGTCACTTATTCGACTGAACAGTGGAAGAAGACGCTGACATCCATCTATAAATCCACTAAAAGTGCTAATCTATGGGAACTATATCAAAAGTTATTGTTAAGATGGTATTTAACACCCACAAGAATAGCAGGGTTCGACCCACAAACATTTCCACTATGCTGGAGACAATGTGGTCATAGAGGATCACTATTCCACATATTCTGGAAGTGCCCACAATTGCAACCCATATGGTCATCCATTTTTAATATCATAGATCAAATTATGGGAACAAAGATCACCAGAAAACCAGAATTGGCCATTTTATCCCTTGGGATTGAATTGATCCCTCCCCCACTAAGGAAAATAGTAACACACATACTATTAGCTATGCGATTGGAGATCGCTAGACATTGGAAACAAAAGGCTGTGCCAACCTTTACCTAAGTAATAAGAACCACCAATCTGCACATATCTTATGAAATAATGTTTGCCAAATCCCAAAATAATACCCAATCATTACACATCCTGGAAGCCTTAGTTAGATTGGTACAATTTAAATAAAGTTTAACATAAACTACCTACAATCTAAATAAAAATTATCAATCTATGTTCCTCTGCGCCAAACCATAGCCCAATGTTTGTTACAAGTTCAAAGTTATGTGAATAGTTTATCAGAAACTCCTTAAGACAGAATACACTGAATATAAAGCACAACAACCAAGATGAATACAGATGAGGCACCTGCTGTGTGGCGGTGGGTTGCACTCGTCTATCCCTATCCAACACCGCAGTTTGTCCCCAGATGGGGCGGTGGGGGAGGGGGGGCAGTGCACATGCCATTGAGTGGAGGTGCATTTCAAATGTACTAGCGAAGACCCTGGCTACGTTTCAGGTTGTGGTCATGGAACTCCTAGCTAGATGATTATTTCTTCTTGGCAGAGAATTAACAATATGTACCTTACAAATGTAACTATACCAAAATATGGTACCTTTACAAATGCTCTGTCTTTATATGATGCATAATTTCACTCTGTCTATTTTATTTTACTTTTCTATTTGTTATCCATTCCTTTTGTGTTTTGTAATGGATTAAAAATATACTAATAAAAACTATGGAAATGAAAAAAGTTCCCGACTTTTGAACTTTCTAACGAGCAATCAAAACTAGAGTGGACCAACACACTTTCTGCCTGCTCCTTTAAGCTAATGAAAATCATTATAGATTCTAAAAAAGAGGAATTAGATTGAGTGCAGAGTGAAATGACCCTGATTCAAAAGGAACTCATAGAACAACAAAAAAATGCAATGCCTGACAATGTAGATTTGGACAGTCAGCTTAACAAAAGGCTTGACAAACTCGAAAGAGGTGTTATTTCCACCAAAAAAGACAAGCGCACTAGAGACCAATTGAATTATGACACAAATAATGTCTACATATGGAAAAAAACTGTTTTCCGTTCAAATCGTCCACGAAGAGCTGTTTCCAAAAAATTAGTCAGCTTCTTGGATACTGAGGGTGAGCTTGACTATGACACTCTGGCAGCCATGGGATCGGATTCCTCCTCGGATAATAGTCTGGCAATTGACCATACACATGAAGACAAGACAGTGGCTTTAAACCAGGGCGGACAGGGCCGCAACAAGAGAGGGAGAAAAAAGAAAGGAGAAAACGAAGAGAGGAGGCAAAAGACATAAGAGAACCCAATGGAAATCATTACCAACTACGGGGCCAGAAACAAGAGTAAAGTTAAATGTCATTATTTGTCAGCACATCCATTATCCAATACTGATGTCTCACTTTTATCTAGAGCAGGGGTCTCAAAGTACCGGCCCGCGGGCCATTTGCGGCCCGCGGACCGGTTAAAAATGGCCCCCAGGCAGGGCCGATCCAGGACTAGAGGTCGACCGATATTTGGCCATTAGGCCGATATATAGCACTGGCCGCTGTTCCTACTCCCTTCTCCACACTCAGCGCTTGATGCTTGTGTGAAACTGACACGTAACAGCAGGAGAGAGACAGAGGGATCTGTCAGATTTGAGGTTGATGTCGGGGGTGGGCGGGACCCGGCCGGGGTGGGCGGACCCGGCCAATATCAAACACCAACCAATGGGATCTGGGCGGGCCGCTACGTGTATGTGGCCCGCCCCTTTTCTTAAGCAGCCCAATCATTGGCTGGTGTTTGATAGCTGCTGGTCCCGCCCACCCCGGCCAGGTCCTGCCCACCCCGACATCAACCTCAATTCTGACAGATCCCTCTGTCTCTCTCCTCTGTGCTACGTGTCAGCTTCACACAAGCATCAAGCGCTGATGCGTGCTGATGAGTGTGGACTGTTCCTTGTCAGTTTCACACGCGGTTACACTCCGCTCAGTGTGCCAACTGTCAGTGCCATCTCTCAGTGCCAGCTGCCAGTGCCACCGCCAATCAGTACCACCTGCCAGTGCCAACCAGTCTGCCAGTGCCACCTCCAACCAGTACCACCTGCCAGTGCCACCTGCCACCGCCAATCATTGCCACCGCCAACCAGTGCCCATGCCAATCAATGCCACCTGCCAGTGCCAACCAGTGCCACCTTACGCCACCTGCCAGTGCCACGCCAATCAGTGCCACCTGCCAGTGCCAACCAGTGCCTGCCAGTGCCACCTGCTGCCACCTGCCAGTGCCACGCAAGTCAGCGCCACCTGCCAGTGCCAACCAGTGCCTGCCAGTGCCACCTGTCACCACCTGCCAGTGCCACGCCAGTCAGTGCCACCTGCCAGTGCCACGCCAATCAGTGCCACCTGCCAGTGCCAATAGTGCCACCTGCCAGTTCCAAACCAGTGCCACCTGCCAGTTCCAAACCAGTTCCACTTGCCAATGCCTGCCAGTGCCACCTTCCAGTGCCACTGCCAATAAGTGCCACCTGCCAGTACCATTGCCAATCAGTGCCACCTGCCAGTGCCATCTGTTAGTGCCAATCAGTGCCACCTGCCAATCAGTGCCACATGCCACCTGCCAGTGCCACCTGCCAGTGACAGACAGTGCCACCTGCCAGTGCCACCTGCCTAAGCCAACCAGTGCCACAGCCAACCAGTGCCATCTGTACTGAGGACATCAAGTGTGTGGTAGAGTGACAGGAGCAAGCAGGGAGGAGTGGAGTGGGTGAGGTTTTTTTTTAAATCGGCCTAAAATATCGGCCACAAAAATCGGCATCATATTCGGCCATCGGCCGCCCCGATTTCTAAATATCGGTATTGGCATCGGCCAGAGAAAAACCCATATTGGTCCACCTCTATCCAGGACGTCTTTTTGAACTGCACCCAGGCACCGCAGAGGGGGAGGCTCCAAAGAGCTTTACCTCTCCATCTCTTCTGTCCTCTCCGCTGCACACTGCTGCAGCCCAGAGAGAGAACAGAGCTGAGAATGGAGCGGAGGAAGGATCCGCTCATCGATCTGCCCACCTAGGCATTGACGATCGACCAAAGCCCCAAACCAGGGTCCTGCTGCCACCTCAGGGCGGGAGATTGTGTTCTCTGGGTCCCCTGTCACTAGGCCTGTATGGAAGCCAGGAGGAGAGGACTCTGGAGGCAGATGATCCTGACTGCCAGGAGAGGTGAGTGAGCATCACACTGAGGCAAAGTCCTTAGTGGGGTGACTGGGGTAGAAATTTGTGCAGTGTGGGGGGGTATTTTATGCAGTGTGGAGGGTGATTGTGCAGTGTGGGGGGTAATTGTGTAGTGTGGGGGTAATTATGGAGTGTGTGGCTATTTGTGCAGTCTGGGGGGGGGTAATGCTGGGGGTTAATAATGCGTTTGCTGACACCAATGCTGGGTTAATAATGCGTTTACTGACACCAGTGCTGGGTATAATGCGTTTACTGACACCAGTGCTGGGGGTTAATAATGCGTTGACACCAATGCTGGGTTAATAATGCGTTTACTGACACCAGTGCTGGGTATAATGCGTTTGCTGACACCAGTGCTGGGGGTTAATAATGCGTTTGCTGACACCAGTGCTGGGGGTTAATAATGCGTTTGCTGACACCAGTGCTGGGTATAGTATAGTATATTATTGCTGGTATAGTTTATTGCTTTTGACGTTTTAAAAGTTTGCATGCGGCCCCCATGGGATATGAAAACTTGTCATGTGGCCCTCAGGCAATTTGAGTTTGAGACCCCTGATCTAGAGGCTTAAACTTTTGTCTCTCAAATCATTTTGATCTATTCGGCATCATTCTTGATGTCAACAGTTTGGCACACACCCTGACGCTACAAAAACATTATTTTACTGATCGTGAGGACAGTTCACCATCTCCACCTCCATATCTACTGTCAGCTGGTGAGTCAACCCTTTCTCCAAAACTTTTTATTGATGTATGTGCATTGACAGATCTCTCTGATCTTGCAGCAGAATCAGATCTAAATATAGCTGATGACAACACCAATTATAATCCAGTGTCTTTTAAAACAAGATCAGACTTCTATCCAATAAGCACTAGAGGGAAAGACATGGACCTATACCAGAGAATGGTGGAGAGAGATCGGTCCCATTTAGCAATGAGTATATCTAATAACAGAATTGAAAATCTTTCTGTCGGCGAGAAATTATCGCTTGATAATCTGCATAGGGACTCCTCCATAGTTATAAAAAATGCAGACAAAGGTGGAGCGGTGGTTGTACTGGATGCCTCCTTATATAGAGAGGAAGCCCTGGGACAGTTATCAGATCAAGCAACATATCATAAACTCAGGGGGGACCCCACTGATTCTTTTAAGGGGAGCTTTCGTCTCTCTTGGATAGAGCTGTGTCTACAGGTATATTTACATCTAAAGATAAAGAAATGCTTATTCTGCTATATCTGCTTTTCTGTGATGCTCATCTTTCATCATCTTCCCAAACTACGTAAGGGGCTTACACCCCTAACTGGAATACCTGTTGTTGCGGCCATTGATTCGCTCAATGAGCAATTGGGGCAATGGGTGGATCAGCAGTTGCAACCACTCGTTACCGATTTGCCAGGATATCTTTGCGACACTAAGCAACTTCTATCCAAACTTGATAAAATGACATGGAACAATGACTTTTGTTGGATTGATGTGATGTTTCTAATCTTTATTCCTCAATCCCACATGCTCTTGGTTTGCAAGCTGTAATGTTTTTGCGGAGCCTCCATGGGTGCCAAATTCTCACCGTCCTTGGCTAATTTGTATATGGGATGTTGGAAGAGGCTCCGCATTTTTGGGGTTGATAGTCCCTGTCGAAAAGACACCATATTTTACTGCAGATATATAGACGATCTTCTGTTTATAGTCTCAGATCCACATGTAAATCTAGAACAATGGTTAGCCTACTTGAATGACAATGAGCTAAACTTGACATTCACAGGGAAACTTAATGCCAAGTGTATAGAGTTCCTAGATGTCAAATTGACAGGGGAAAACAATGAGATCACCTCAAATATATACAGAAAGCCTAGCACAGGCAATACGCTTTTACGGGCTGACTCCAGCCATCCGGGAAACACCATTAATAGTATCCCGGTTGGCCAATTCCTCAGACTTAGAAGACTGTGCAGCAAACAAACAGACTTTGACCAGGTAACTGGATATTTGTCAGCCAGGTTTGAGGAAAGGGGATACTCAAAATCTGTTATAAATAGAGGATTATCAATCACTAAAGAAGTACCCCGACACAAATTACTTGCTGACAAACCCGTTACAAAAACCAGACATTGCAATACTAATAACTCTAAACTAATAACTTTATCCCCAATTTTTCCACTCCTTACAGCATTGAATTTCACAAAATACAAAAGATTGTAACTAAGTATCTTCCAGTGCTGTCGCATGATCCTGTGTACTCTCAAATTTTTTGCCAAAGGCATTCGCACGGTGTCTAGAAAGGCTCCGTCCCTTAGTAGCCTCTTGTCACCTAGTCTTTTTTCTAGTAAGAACACCTCCAAGAATTGGCTATCCTTTCAAGGAACATTTAAGTGTAGTGGTCGAGGCTGTGATTACTGACCTTTTATTAAAAGGGGAGACACCATCATATCTTCATCTACAGACAAATGTCATAAAATACACTCTTTTATCAATTGCACCACACATTACATCATATATGCCATTACCTGCACAACATGTTCCATACAATATGTTGGCAGGATGACATGCAAGCTTAACCACTTCAATACCAGGCACTTAGACACCTTCCTGCCCAGGCCAATTTTCAGCTTTCAGCGCTGTTGCAATTTGAATGACAATTGCGCGGTCATGCTACACTGTACCCAAACAAATTTTTTATCATTTTGTTCCCACAAATTGAGCTTTCTTTTGGTGGTATTTGATCACCTCTGCGGTTTTTATTTTTTGCGCAACAAATAAAAAAAGACCGAAAAATTTTGAAAAAAAACATGTTTTTCTTTGTTTCTGTTAATTTTTTTGTAAATAAGTACGTTTTCTTCTTCAATGATGGGCACTGATATGGCTGCACTGATGGGCACTCATACGGCGGCACTGATGGGCACCGATGAGGTGGCACCAATGAGGTAGCACTGATGAGGTGGCACTGATGGGCACTGATGATGGGCACTGATAGGTGGCACTGATGGGCACTGATAGGTGGCACTGATGGGCACTGATAGGTGGCACTGGTATGCGGCACTGATAGGCACTCATAGGTGGCACCGATGGGCACTCATAGGCGGCACTGATGGGCACTCATAGGTGGCATTGATTGGTACTAATGGGTGGCACTGATGGGTACTTATGGGTGGCACTGATAGGTGGCACTGATTGGCACTGATGGGCACTGATGGGCACAGATGGGCACAGATGGGCACTGATAGGTGGCACCTATGGGCACTGATAGGTGGCACTGATGACACTGATTGGTGGCACTGAATAAACTGATTGGTGGCATTGCTGGGCAGACCTGAAACATGTTGGTGCCAATCAGTGCCCATTTGTGGGCACTGATTGGCACAGATTGGGCACATTGGGCACATGTGGATGGCCATGGGGTAAATACCTGGCCATCCACATGTTGCCCTTCCCTGGTGGTCCTAGTGGAGATCCCTGGTGGTCCAGTGTGGTGATCTGAGGGGGGGGCTGCACTGATAAACAATCAGCGCAGACCCCCCCTGTCAGGAGAACCGTCGATCAGCTCTCCTTTACTCGTGTCTGTCAGACGCGAGTGAGGAAAAGCCGATCAATGGCTCTTCCTATTGACATTGTGATCAGCCGTGATTGGACACGGCTGATGACATGGTAAAGAGACTCCGCCGGAGGCTCTTTACCAAGATCGGTGGAGCGGTGTGTCAGGCTGACACACCGCTCCACCGATCGCCGCGATGCACGCCCCCGCGGGCGCACGGCGGCATGTTATCCTTCTGGACGTCATATGACGCCCAGTCAGGATAACTGAACCACTTCCCAGACGTCAATCCGCTATAGGGCGGGTGGGAAGTGGTTAAAGATTGTCTTTAACCAGTTGACGACCGCCACACACCGATGTAAGTCGGCACAATGACACGGACAGGCATAAGGGCTCACCTGTACATCCCTGCCTGCCCGCGGGCGGGGGGTCTGATTGGACCCCCCTGGTGCCTGCAGCGGTCGGATTCTAGTCAGGGGCGATCAGAGGTGAGGGGGAGGGCACTCATTCGTGGCCACCTCCTCGCGATCACTCCTGGTAATTGAAATGCTTCCTCGGCTTCTGTAATGTAAACAGAAGCGGAGGAAGTGAGGTCATCTCTCCTCGAGCCGGTCTTTTCGTTCCAACGCCGAGGAGAGAAGACATCAATGTGAGTTTGCACCAACACTACACTTGCAGTAGAAAATGCAGGCACACTTTTCACCCCCATCACCCCCCAGTCACCCCCCGATCACCCCCCTGCACCCCCTGTCACAGTGACACCAATAGCAGTTGTTTTTTTTCTGATTATTGCATTGGTGTCAGTTATAAGTGGTAGGGCAGTTAGTGGTAGACCGCTTTAGGTCTAGGGTACCCCTCTAACCCCCCCTAATAAAGTTTTAACCCCGTGATCACCCCCCGTTGCCAGTGTCACTAAGCAATCGTTTTTCTGATCGCTGTATTAGTGTCACAGGTGACGCTAGTTAGGGAGGTTAGTATATAGGTTCGCCGTCAGTGTTTTATAGCGTCAGGGACCTCTACCTAATAAATGTTTTAACCCTCTGATTCCCCCCTAGTTAACCCTTTCACCAGTGATCACCGTATAAGTGTTACGGGTGACGCTGGTTAGTTAGTTTGTTTATTATAGTTTCAGGGCACCCGACGTTTATTACCTAATAAAGGTTTACCCCCTAATCACCCTGTGGTGATATAAGTTAAGTTTTAGAGTCAGATAGGGTCTGAGTCGCCCCAGGCAGCATCAGGTTAGTTTCAGTACCGCTAACACCCACGCACGCAGCATACACCTCCCTTAGTGGTATAGTATCTGAATGGATCAATATCTGATCCGATCAGATCTATACTAGCGTCCCCAGCAGTTTAGGGTCCCCAAAAACGCAATGTTATCAGGATCAGCCCAGATACCTGCTAGCACCTGCGTTTTGCCCCTCGGCCCAGCCCTGCCCAGCCCACCCAAGTGCAGTATCGATTGATCACTGTCACTTACAAAACACTAAACACATAACTGCAGTGTTCACAGAGTCAGGCCTGATCCCTGCGATCGCTAACAGTTTTTTTGGTAGTGTTTTGATACAGTCGCTAACAGTCAGGAGCTTTTATACCTGTGAGTCTCACTAGTGTACCACTAAATTTAGAGCCCAAAATGGCAAATCGAAGGTACACTAATGAAGAGGCTTACACGTTTCTGAGCATGACAGATAGTGAAGAGGAAGTCACTCATCTGTCAGATTCAGGCTCAGAATACGAGCCTGAATCTGAATACCTGTGGACAGCAGCGGCTCCATGACAGATAGCTCTGAGGACAGAGTTGTGGTCCCTGCCACGGTCAGGCGTACCAGACCCCGAACTTCTGTCGTTGAGGTGCAGGAACCGCAGGTCCCTTGTGTGGTGCAGAGAAGTACTAGTGCCGCTATTCCTTCTGGTGAACTGGCAAGCACCAGCGGCCTAGTGCACCCTGGTCGTACATCCAGCACTGCAGTAACACTTGGTGACGTGGCGAGTCCCATAAGTGCAGTTCAAGCTGGCGAGGTGGCAAGCACAAGTAGTGTCCCGCTGCCACTAAGAAGATGAACACAGGCCCGTCGCGCCCATAGTGCCCTTCCTGCTGCATTCACCAATCTGAATTGGGAACCCACCACTTCTGCAGCACCCGTACTTCCCTCATTCACTGGCCAACCCGGCATTCATGTGGAAACAGTTGATTTTACGCCACTTGATTTTTATTTGCTGTTTTTCACCGAAGATCTCTATAGATCTATTGTGGACCAAAGCAATTTGTACGCTGGTCAACACATCACCACTATTCCCCAGTCCTCCCTTGCCAGAGATTGGAAACCTATTATGGTTTCCGAATTTAAGATCTTTCTGTGCCTTTCCCTCCTCATGGGCATAACCAAAAAGAGTGAGTTGCGGTCATATTGGTCCACTGACCCAATTCACCATGTGCCCGTGTTCTCTGCTTCCATGGCCAAGGCACGATACGAGCAGATTTTGCGGTTCATGCACTTCAACAACAATGAACTCTGTCGTCCTCGTGGGGACCCTGGATATGATCGGCTCTACAAAATTCAGCCCCTCGTAAACCACTTCAACCAACGTTTTGCAGACTTGTTTACTCCCCATGAAGTTTTCTGCCTTGATGAGTCCCTGATTACGTTTTCTGTCCGCTTGTCATTCAAACAGTACCTTCCCAGCAAGCGTGCCAGATACGGGGTCAAGATGTATAAGCTCTGTGACAGGGCCACAGGCTATACATGTAGATTTATGGTTTAGGAGGGAAAAGATAGTCACGTAGAGCCGACAAACTGCCCTGACTACATAGGAAGCGCTGGCAAGATTGTGTGGGACTTGGTGTCACCCTTATTCAGAAAGGGGTACCACTTGTACGTGGACAATTATTACAGGAGCATGCCACTTTTTAGTCACCTTTTTGATCAACAGATTGGAGCGTGTGGCACCGTGTGACCTAATCGCCGGGGCTTTCCCCAGCAGCTTGTAGATTCTTGTCTTAGGCTGGTGGAGAGAGCCTGCTTGCAGTGTAATAATTTGCCTTCTAAGAAGTGGAAGGATAATAAGAATGTTTTCGTTCTTACCTCCCTTCATGCAGACACGACGGTCCAAATTACTAGGGCGACTGGTGTTGTGGAGAAACCACTCTGTGTCCACGAATATAACCTCAATATGGGAGGGGTGGACCTTAACGACCAGTTGTTGGCGCCGTACCTAGTTGCCCGTAAGGCCAGATGCTGGTATAAAAAAGTGTCTGTACACTTATTTCAATTGGCTTTGCTGAACGCTCATGTGCTATGCAGAGCTTCAGGATGGACTGGATCCTTACTCAAATTCCAGGAAGAGATCGTCAGAGCCCTTCTGTTTCCAGACAGTGCTCCACCTCACCTTCCCAATCCAAATGCAGTAAGCCAGCTGCATGAGAGGCATTTTCCTTATGTCCTCCCGCATACCCCTACCCAACGTTGTGTCTGCAGAAAGCGTGGATATAGGCGTGACACCCGCTATTATTGTCCCTCCTGTCCTGACAATCCTGGTCTTTGCATTGGTGAATGTTTTGAACGCTACCATAAACTAGTTGAGTATAATGCTGCGTACACAAGGTCGGACTTTTCAGCTACAAAAGTCCGACAGCCTGTCCGACAGACTTTCGACAGACTTTCGACAGACTTTTGGGGGACTTTCAACGGACTTTCTAAAGACCGGACTTGCCTACACACGATCACACCAAAGTCCGATGGATTCGTACGTGATGACATACACCAGACTAAAATTAGTAAGTTGATAGCCAGTAGCCAATAGCTGCCCTAGCGTCGTTTTTTGTCCATCGGACTAGCATACAGACAAGCAGATTTCTGAGTCCGGCAGGGTAACGATGTAAAGATTTGAAGCAAGTTCCAAATCTAAAGTCCGTCAGATTTGCGACTGGAAAAGTCCGCTAAAGGTCCGGTGGAGCCCACACACGATCGGATTGTCCGCCGGATTTGGTCAGTCAGCGTCCGTCGGACCAGTCCAGTTGAAAAGTCTGACTGTGTGTACGCAGCATTAGCACTGCACATACTAGGACACTCTTTCACAGGGTCTCCCAAGATGCCATCGCATTTTGAGAGACCCGAACCTGGTACCAGTTACAAAAGTTAAAGTTACAAAAACAAGTGTAAAAAAAACCCAAAAAAAGTAAAAAAAAACCACAAAAAAATATTAAAAAAAAATAGTTGTCGTTTTATTGTTCTCTCTCTCTCTCTCTCTCTCTCTATTCTCTCTCTATTGTTCTGCTCTTTTTTACTGTATTCTATTCTGCAATGTTTTATTGTTATTATGTTTTATCATGTTTGCTTTTCAGATATGCAATTTTTTTAATGCTTTACTGTTTACTGTGTTTTATTGTTAACCATTTTTTTGTTTTAAGGTACGCAATTCAGCTGCAGTGCGGATTTATTTATCTTGACAGTAACAGCGTTTGCTCCCATGATACATAAAGCCATGACTCCAGCGCTGTCTGAGGTGATTTCATCACCACAGTTACATACTTCAGCATATATGCCAAAGCATGGGGGCAGCAGGGGCGGAGGAGCGATTTGCTCCTACCCAGGAGGATGCCCCCATGCTTCGGCATATATATATTTTAGGCACAGGTTGCATTAAAAAATGTTTTATTTTTTACTATGTTTTTTTGCATTTGCTTTGCAGGTATGGTAAGTCTTATGCCCTGTACACATGATAGGATTTTCCGATGGAAAATGTGTGTTAGGACCTTGTTGTTGGAAATTCTGACCGTGTGTATGCTCCATCACACATTTTCCATAGGAATTTCCGACACACAAAGTTTGAAAGCTTGCTATAAAATTTTCCGACAACAAAATCCGTTGTCGGAAATTCTGATCGTGTGTACACAAATCCGACACACAGAGTGCCACGCATGCTCAGAATAAATTAAGAGGCAAAAGCTATTGGCTACTGCCCCGTTTATAGTCCAGACGTACGTGTTTTACGTCACCGCGTTCAGAACAATCGGATTTTCCAACAACTTTGTGTGACCGTGTGTACGCAAGACAAGTTTGAGCCAACATCCGTCTGAAAAAATCCATGGATTTTGTTGTAGGTATGTCTTATCAATGTCTGACCGTGTGTACAGGGCATTACTGTTATACTGTAATGTTATTTTGTTTTATTGTTAACCATCATTTGCTTAGCAGGTACGCCATTCAGTTGCAGCGCGGATTTATTTATCTTGACAGCAACAGCGTTTGCTCCCACGATACATAAAGCCGTGATTCCAGCGATATCGGAGGTGATTTCACCACCACAGTTACATACTACAGTATATATGCCGAAGCATGGGGGCAGCAGGGGCGGAGGAGCGATTTGCTCCTACCTTTTGCGGGAGGATGCCCCCATGCTTCGGCATATATATATATATTTTAGGCACAGGTTGCGTTAAAAAATATTTTATTTTTTACTATGTTTTTTTTGTATTTGCTTTGCAGGTATGGTAAGTCTTACTGTTATACTGTAATGTTATTGTGTTTTATTGTTAACCATCATTTGCTTAGCAGGTACGCCATTCAGTTGCAGCGCAGATTTATTTATCTTGACAGCAACAGCATTTGCTCCCACGATACATAAAGCCATGACTCCAGCGCTGTCGGAGGTGATTTCACCACCACAGTTACATACTTCAGCATATATGCTGAAGCATGGGGGCAGCAGGGGCGGAGGAGTGATTTGCTCCTACCTTTTGCGGGAGGATGCCCTCATGCTTCGGCATATATATACTTTAGGCACAGGTTGCGTTAAAAATTTTTTTATTTTTTACTATGTTTTTTTGTATTTGCTTTGCAGGTATGGTAAGTCTTACTGTCATACTGTAATGTTATTTTGTTTTATTGTAAACAATCATTTTCTTAGCAGGTACGCCATTCAGTTGCAGCGAGGATTTATCTATCTGGACAGCAACAGCGTTTGCTCCCACGATACATAAAGCCGTGACTCCAGCGCTGTTGGAGGTGATTTCACCACCACAGTTAAAAAAAAGAGCATATATGCCGAAGCATGGGGGCAGCAGGGGCGGAGGAGCGATTTGCTCCTAACTTTTGGGGCGGATGCCCCCATGCTTCGGCATATATAAATGGTGCATGTATGCCCATCATTAGAAGTGGGTGGATGAAGGGAGGTATTCTAATGGTGGGCATACCCACGATCAATCTCTTTTTTTCGTTCAGCCCACAGGCTGCATGAAAAAAAAAGATTACAATATATGCCCAACAAGGACTAGCAACATACTGGTATGTTGCTGAACTTTGAGTGGTTATACCAGAATGATGCCTGCAGGTTTAGGTATCATCTTGGTATCATTCTTTTCAGCCTCCGGTCAGCTTTCATGTAAAAGCAATCCTAGTGGCTAATTAGCCTCTAGACTGCTTTTACAAGCAGTGGGAGGGAATGTCCCTCCCCCACCGTCGTCCATGGTTTTCTCTGGCTCTCCTGTCCTAACAGGGAACCCAAGAATGCAGCCAGATCAGAATAGCTCCAATCATCTCTATGGCCTAAGAAACCGGAAGCTATGAGCATTTCATGACTTAGATTTCGCCGGGTGTAAACAGCGCCATTGGGAAATTGGGAAAGCATTTTATCACACCAATCTTGGTGTGGTCAGATGCTCTGAGGGCAGAGGAGAGATCTAGGGTCTAATAGACCCCAATTTTTTCAAAAAAGAGTACCTGTCACTACCCATTGCTATCATAGGGGATATGTACATTCCCTGAGATAACAATAAAAATGATAAAAAAAAAATAAAAAATGAAAGGAACAGTTTAAAAATAAGATAAAAAAAAGCAAAGGCGCTCTTGCGCAAAGGCGAACGCAAGCATCGGTCTGGCGTCAAATGTAAACAGCAATTGCACCATGCATGTGAGGTATCACCGTGAAGGTCAGATCGAGGAAGTAATTTTAGTAGTAGACCTCCTCTGTAAATCTAAAGTGGTAACCTGTAAAGGCTTTTAAAGGCTTTTAAAAATGTATGTAGTTTGTCGCCACTGCACTTTTGTGCGCAATTTTAAAGCATGTCGTGTTTGGTATCCATGTACTCGGCCTAAGATCATATTTTTTATTTCATCAAACATTTGGGCATTATAGTGTGTTTTAGTGCATTAAAATTTAAAAAAGTGTGTTTTTTCCAAAAAAAATGTGTTTGAAAAATCGCTGCACAAATACTGTGTGAAAGAAAATGAAACACTCACCATTTTAATCTGTAGGGCCTTTGCTTTAAAAAAAATATATAATGTTTGGGGGTTCAAAGTAATTTTCTAAAAAAAAGTGTCAGAAAGGGATTTGTCTTCAAGTGGTTAGAAGAGTGGGTGATGTGTGACATAAGCTTCTAAATGTTGTGCATAAAATGCCAGGACAGTTCAAACCCCCCCCCCAAATAACCCCATTTTGGAAAGTAGACACCCTAAGCTATTTCCTGAGGCATGTCAAGTCCATGGAATATTTTATATTGTGACACAAGTTGCGGGAAAAAGACAATTTTTTTTTTTTGCACAAAGTTGTCACTAAATGACATATTGCTCAAACATGCCATGGGAATATGTGGAATTGCACCCCAAAATACATTCTGTTGCTTCTCCTGAGTAAGGGGATACCACATGTGTGAGACTTTTTGGGAGCCTAGCCGCGTACTGGACCCCTAAAAAGAAGCACCGCTTTCAGGCTTTCTAAGGGCGTAAATTTTTGACCCCATTTTGGAAAGTAGACACCGCAAGCTATTTGCTGAGAGGTATAGTGAGTATTTTGCAGACCTCACTTTTTGTCACAAAGTTTTGAACATTGAAAAAAGAAAAAAAAATGTTTTTCTTGTCTTTCTTCATTTTCAAAAACAAATGAGAGCTACAAAATACTCACCATGCCTCTCAGCAAATAGCTTGGGGTGTCTACTGTCCAAAATGGGGTCATTTGGGGGGTTTTGTGCCACCTGCGCATTCCATGGCCTTCAAAATTGTGATAGGCAGTGAAGAGTGAAATCAAAAATGTACGCCCTTAGAAAGCCTGAAGGCTGTGATTGGTTTTTGGGGCCCCGTATGCAGCTAGGCTCCCAAACAGTCCCACACATGTGGTATCCCCGTACTCAGGAGAAGCAGCAGAATGTATTTTGGGGTGTAATTCCACATATGCTCATGGCATGTTTGAGCAATATATCATTTAGTGACAACTTTGTGCAAAAAGAAAAAAATTAATAAAATTTGTCACTTTCCCGCAACTTGTGTCAAAATAAAAAAAAATCCATGGACTCAACATGTCTCTCAGCAAATAGCTGGGGTGTCTACTTTCCAAAATTGGGTCATTTGGGGGGGTTTTGTGCCATCTTGGCATTTTATGGCCTTCAAAACTGTGATAGGTAGTGAGGAGTGAAATCAAAACTTTACGCCCTTAGAAATCCTGAAGGCGGTGCTTGAATTTCGGGGCCCCGTACGCGGCTAGGCTCCCAAAAAGTCCCACACATGTGGTATCCCCATACTCAGGAGAATCAGCAGAATGTATTTTGGGGTGCAATTCCACATATGCCCATGGCCTGTGTGAGCAATATTTCATTTAGTGACAATTTTGTGCAAAAAAAAAAAAAGTTTGTCATTTTCCTGCAACTTGTGGCAAAATATAAAATATTCCATGGACTCAACATGCCTCTC
Organism: Lithobates septentrionalis; assembly: GCA_037952835.1. Lineage (NCBI taxonomy): Eukaryota > Metazoa > Chordata > Amphibia > Anura > Ranidae > Lithobates > Lithobates septentrionalis. The sequence goes on along the minus strand of JBBDGP010000271.1, from coordinate 5,440,546 downwards.
AGCAATTAGCTTGGGGCGTCTACTTTACAAAATGGGGTAATTTGGGGGGGTTTTGTGCCATCTTGGCATTTTATGGCCTTCAAAACTGTGATAGGTAGTGAGGAGTGAAATCAAAAATGTACGCCCTTAGAAAATCTGAAGGTGGTGCTTGGTTTCGGGGCCCCGTACGTGGCTAGGCTCCCAAAGAGTCCCACACATGTGGTATCCCCATACTCAGGAGAGGCAGCTAAATGTATTTTTGGGCGCAATTTCACATACAACAATGGCATGTGTGAGCAATATATCATTTAGTGACAACTTTTAGTAATTTTTTTTTATCATTATTCAATCACTTGGGACAAAAAATTAAAAATTTTATGGGCTCAACATGCCTCTCAGCAATTTCCTTGGGGTGTCTACTTTCCAAAATGGGGTAATTTGGGGGGGGGGGGTTGTACTGCTCTGCCATTTTAGCACCTCAAGAAATGACATAGGCAGTCATAAACTAAAAGCTGGGTAAATTCCAGAAAATGTACCCTAGTTTGTAGACACTATAACTTTTGCGCAAACCAATAAACATACGCTTATTGACTTTTTTTTTACCAAAGACATGTGGCCGAATACATTTTGGCCTAAATATATGACTAAAATTGAGTTTATTGGATTTTTTTTACAGCAAAAATAGAAAATATAATTTTTTTTCAAAATTTTCAGTCTTTTTCCGTTTATAGCGCAAAAAATAAAAACCGCAGAGGTGATCAAATACCATCAAAAGAAAGCTCTATTTGTGGGAAGAAAAGGACACAAATTTCATTTGGGTACAGCATTGCATGACCGCTCAATTAGCAGTTAAAGCGATGCAGTGCCAAATTGTAAAAAGTGCTCTGGTCAGGAAGGGGGTAAATCCTTCCGGGGCTGAAGTGGTTAATACCATCTTCATGATATAGAGAAAAATCATCCCACAAATGTTGCACGACATTGGAACAAGTTCCATCAGAAGGATACATCCAGACTTGTTATTCAAGGTATTGATAAAATTGTGAAACCACCAAGAGGCGGTGACAAATTTAACATTCTATGCAAACGTGAAGTCCGGTGGATTTTCACTTTTTTTTACCAATACATAACATCTAGTAATCTGTATTTGCTCATTTATTCATTTTGCCATAGATTTTGCATGGTGGTGAGATCATATCCCTTTCTCATATTATCTTTTGTTCCATTAGCAGCTTAATGCACTTGGTACATACACACACAGTGTCCTTTGTCACCCGACACTTTTTAGGTACACCCTTGTGACAGCCATGGCTTTCTTGTGTGATCATGATTCTGTTTGCAGCGAGTGGAGTGAGACTTTGGGTCTCGCTGTGCACCTGCTCACAGTCTCTGCATCACACTTTTCTTGGGCACACTGTTGTGACAGCCATGGTTCTCAAGCGCGACCATGATTCTGTATGCAGCGGGTGGAGTGAGACTTTGGGTCTCACTGTGCACCTGCTCACAGTCTGTGTATCACCTTTTGAAGATTTTTTTTTCTGTGTTTCTCCTGTGATTTTCCTACCTTCTAGACTAAATTCCCCCTAATGTCCCTCCCCCACACTCTTTATTGAATACATTCAAATAGAGGAGTCAGGGTACCGGCTAATATTCATACACCTATTATCTGATACATTATTTTTTCTTATTTTTTCTTATGTGTTGTTTTTTTCTTTTTTGATTAACATCACATCTCTCCTACATGATTTTGGATAGATCTAATTAATCTTTAATTGATTTCTCAACATAATATAATATACGAGTGGTTGCTAGGGTCTTCCTTTGGTAATAGTGTATGGTTGTAATCACAACAACATTCTTTCAAGTGAATACTTTTAATATAATGAACATTTTTTACTGTGAAGGAGAGACATTTTCCTCTCTTCTCACCTAGGTGTGTTTGCGATATGCTGGCTATGCCTCTTTGGCTATTACTTCATATATTATACCTGCTTATCATGAATACATATTTCTATTTTTATTTACATTGTTACATATATATGTTTTTCACTTATTCTTATGTTTTGTATATTCCAGAGGTATATATACCTTTGGTTGGTTGTTGTGTTTTTTTCCCCATTTATATGTGTGCACCTTGACAGAACTTGCCATTTTTTATTAACCTCTTATTATCTACCTATATTAACACTGCTATAAATGTTTTTTAGCTCTTTTGGTATTAGCTTTTTTAGTTTTCTGTTCTACAGGTGCACCTTATTTCCTAGGATTTCAAAATCCAATTATGTAGAAGACGTGTTCACCTAATAATTGCAAAACTCTGATTGGTGTATTTTCTCCCTCAACTCCCTTCTTATGTACATTGTTGGTCTTTGTCAATTTAACTATGAGTAAGCATCAAACGATGTGAAACACATTAGCCATTGATCTCTGTTTTGTCTACGTTTGATTTGACTGTATGTTGGATTTTCCATTATTTTTTTCATAATAAAGATGCCTTTTCTACAGAGTGCGGCAGTCCAGGACCTTTTCCTTTCTACAGATTTCTGCAGAGCCAGCACCTGAGAGTTCGCAGTAGGGCGGGAGCATTCGTTCAGGTGTGGAGGCTTAGTGAGCGGCATTCCTTTTTCATTCGATGTCATGTGACTTGTTAATGTTATAAGGTCTCAGGTGTGAATGGGGAGCAGGTGTTATCGCTCTTACTCTCTCATACTGGTCACTGGAAGTTCAACATGCCAACTCATGGCAAATAACTTTCTGAGGATCTGAAAAAAAGAATTGTTGCTCTACATAATGATTGCCAAGACCCTTAAACTGAGCTTCAGCCTGGTGGCCAAGACCATACTGGACAGGTTGAACTCAGAACAGGCCTCACCATGGTCGATCAAAGAAGTTGAGTGCGCGTGATCAGCGTCATATCCAGAGGTTGTCTTTGGGAAATAGACATGTGAGTGCTGTCAGCATTGCTGCAGAAGTTGAAGGGGTGGGGGACCAGCCTGTCAGTGCTCAGACCATGCGCCACACACTGCATCAAATTGGTCTACATGGCTGTCATCCCAGAAGGAAGCCTCTTCTAACGGTGATGCACAAGAAAGCCCACAAACAGTTTGCTGTAAAAAGTGGACTAAGGACATGGATTACTGGAACCATGTCCTGTGGTCTGATGAGACCAAGATAAACTTATTTGGTTCAGATGGTGTCAAGCGTGTCTGGAGGCAACCAGGATAGGAGTACAAAGACAAGTGTGTCTTGCCTACAGTCAAGCATGGTGGTGGGAGTTTCATGGTCTGGGGCTGCATGAGTGCTCCCGCCACTGGGGAGCTACAGTTCATTGAGGGAACCATGAATGTCCACATGCACTGTGACATACTGAAGCAGAGCATGATCCCCTCCCTTTGGAGACTGGGTCGCAGGGCAATATTCCAACATGATAACGACCCCAAACACACCTCCAAGACGAACATTGCCTTCCTAATAAGCTGAGGGTAAAGTTAATAGACTGGCCAAGCATTTCTCCAGACCTAAACCCTATTGAGCATCTATGGAGCGTTCTCAAATGGAAGGTGGAGGAGTGCAAGATCTCTAACATCCACCAGCTCCATGATGTTGTCATGGAGGAGTGGAAGAGGACTCCAGTGGCAATCTGTGAAGCTCTGGCGAACTCCATGCCCAAGAGGGTTAAGGCACTGCTGGAAAATAATGGAGGCCACACAAAATATTGACACTTAGGGCCCAATTTGGACATTTTCACTTAGGGGTGTACTCACTTTTGTTGCAGGCAGTTTAGACATTAATGGCTGTGTGTTGAGTTACTTTGAAGGGACACTGTTATACAAGCTGTACACTCACTACTTTACATTGTAGCAAAGTGACATTTCTTCAGTGTTGTCACATGAAAAGATATTATAAAATATTTACAAAAATGTGAGGGTGTACTTACTTTTTTGAGCTACTGTATATCTATAGTATATCTATCTATCTATAGATCTATAGATCTATCTATATATATATGTATATACAGTCAGGTCCATAAAGATTGGGACATCGACACAATTCTAATCTTTTTGTCTCTATACACCACCACAATGGATTTGAAATGAAACAAACAAGATGTGCTTTAACTGCAGACTTTCAGCTTTAATTTGAGGGTATTTACATCCAAATCAGGTGAACGGTGTAGGAATTACAACAGTTTGCATATGTGCCTCCCACTTTTTAAGGGACCAAAAGTAATGGGACAGATTAACAATCATCCATCAAACTTTCACTTTTTAATACTTGGCTGCAAATCCTTTGCAGTCAATTACAGCCTGAAGTCTGGAATGCATAGACATCACCAGACGCTGGGTTTCATCCCTGGTGATGCTCTGCCAGGCCTCTACTACAACTGTCTTCAGTTCCTGCTTGTTCTTGGGGCATTTTCCCTTCAGTTTTGTCTTCAGCAAGTGAAATGCATGCTCAATCGGATTCAGGTCAGGTGATTGACTTGGTCATTGCATAACATTCCACTTCTTTCCCTTAAAAAACTCTTTGGTTGCTTTCGCAGTATGCTTCGGGTCATTGTCCATCTGCACTGTGAAGCGCCGTCCAATGATTTCTGAAGCATTTTGCTGAATATGAGCAGATAATATTGCCCGAAACACTTCAAAATTCATCCTGCTGCTTTTGTCAGCAGTCACATCATCAATAAATATAAGAGAACCAGTTCCATTGGCAGCCATACATGCCCACGCCATGACACTATCACCACCATGCTTCACTGATGAGGTGGTATGCTTTGGATCATGAGCAGTTTCTTTCCTTCTCCATACTCTTCTCTTCGCATCACTCTGGTACAAGTTGATCTTGGTCTCATCTGTCCATAGGATGTTCCAGAACTGTGAAGGCTTTTTTAGATGTTGTTTGGTAAACTCTAATTTGGCCTTCCTGTTTTTGAGGCTCACCAATGGTTTACATCTTGTGAAGAACTCTCTGTATTCACTCTGGTGAAGTCTTCTCTTGATTGTTGACTTTGACACACATACACCTACCTCCTGGAGAGTGTTCTTGATCGGGCCAACTGTTGTGAAGGGTGTTTTCTTCACCAGTGAAAGAATTCTTCGGTCATCCACCACAGTTGTTTTCTGTGGTCTTCCAGGTCTTTTGGTGTTGCTGAGCTCACCGGTGCGTTCTTTCTTTTTAAGGACTAATAGAAAAAGGTTTTTCACCTATCAATCTAGGGATGTTGGCAACATACATGATATAGCTAAATGGTAACCTTTTTCTATTACGGTAGTATTTGAATCAGGGTAGCAAATACCCACGGACACCCCCCCACATCCATTCAACTACATCATATTTATAAGCTACCTAATATTTGTTTTTTCTGTTTTTTCTGTCCTTTTCTAGTCACAAGCATTTGTTTTTGTCTAGTATTGTAGATCATTTAGTTTGTGGTTCCACACCTGTGAGGCTGTCCTGGCCAATATGTTTCAGGGTCAGAACTGGGTAACCCTTATGGCAGATTATTCTAAAAGCCATGGCGAGGGAGCGGCAGTTCAGTCTGAACTTTCCTCCCTGTGTAGCCAGTTGGGCAGGTTAGTTGAGAAATAAGCCTCCCTGTTCTGGCAGAGAGAGAACTTTGAGAAATATATCAGAGAGGATATTAATCCGTATGGACTTCGTATCCAGATTTTTCCTCTGATTGACCAGGTTAGCCCTGAGTTTAAAAAGAAATAGGAGAACAATTTACAGACATGTACACGTAACATGATGAAAATGCTCATTGAAGAGTATAGGATTCAGATTTTGGGGCTTGAGAAGGAGATAGATTTAGTATACACCAAATTGCAAACGTTTAAAAGCCTCCCGGCCCTGAAAGAACATGAAGAGAGAATTAAAACCCATTTAGACCAAGTAACTGTTGAAATTTTGAGAAAGAAGGACAAAAAATTTTGGCGTGACAAAATCATTCCCAGAAGGAAAGGCCTATAAATGGCTCCAGAATAATTATATATCAAACTCTAGAAATAGAAATCTAACCAAAGCTACTATGGACAGAGGGTCAGATTCCTCAATTAACTCTTCTGTCTCTGCTTCTTCTTCTTCCCGGAATCGCAACAGGAATAGACAGAAGAAACCTAAACGTCCTCTGTCGGGTGGGGACTCTAACACGCAGAAGAAATTAATTACAGATCATCCACCTTCTCTTGCTCAGCCTGTTTCCTGTAGATGGACAATCGTCCGAAACATGTCGGGTTGCTGACTGCTGTTACTCTGCTACCACGCTAATTTCCAATCCTATTTTTATCCAACTTGTGATCACTTGTTCAACTTTTTTATCTGATGTTTGTGAAACGTCTGCTGTACCGCTGATAATTTCAAATAAACCTGCTTTTATCGGTTCATGCACCATGTGGAGATTCTCTTTTTTTCCCTATGTGGATGACATTGTGACGTGGTGAGAACTACATCCTTTCGGTCACCAGCGTATTAGGAGAGGTGAATCCATCCATCCATCCGGTGACCTACAGTCTACCTCGTCTCTGAAGTCGCTGTGTATGCAATTTCCGGTACTGTCCATTGGCACGCCTCACCAAGTTTCCAGTGAACACCCATAGGATCATCTGGATCCACAAGCCCTTACGACACCCCGCCGTATGGTGAGAGTGTCCATCCCTTCTGGTAAGCGCATCCACCTTACTATTTCTATATGAAATCTGTATGCAGGAAGATTGCCCACCAGATGTAACAATCACTATGAGATTTCATCAGTGCCACAGTTTGCACAGCGTTATCACTAGAGTTTTTTTAAGTATGGACTTTATTCCTTTATATACTACTATACACTGCTGTGATGTAGGGTGATATATATTATTCTAATTAGATAATTCATGTGTGTAGACACTGCACTTATAATTTTTTGTTGATTTTCACTCATATTTTTTCGAATCACCATTACATTTTTTCGGATGAACATCCTTATTACCTATGAAAGGTGATATGTTTGATTATATGTTTGTATAATCACTGAAAACGCATGTTTGATTATATGTTGGTTTAACCACAGAAAAACGCATGGTTAAAGACACTTAGCGCTGCATTTATTTATTTATCACATTTTGTATACGGTTATCATACTGGTGATGCTGGCAGCTGATTTACACTTTTAAGAGAAAATCTTTTTAGTAGCGCAACAATACTTTTCTCTCTTTCTTGTCCAGTTATAGCCTGTCTGTTGAGGAAAAAATGCTGCTATCTAAGGGACTAAGCTTTTGTCCAAAATCTAACCTCGATACATTTGAGGTTATTAAAGATTTGAATCTCTTTGCGAGAAAATTACTGCTTAAGACTATGTACTCTAAGAACAAAGATAAATTTGAAACTCCTAATATCCAGCACGAAAAAGATCTCGATGTGCTGTTGTCCCTGCTTGATGAGCAGGACCCAACATACCTAATCGATTCTATCGATATAGAATCCTTACTTCAGGAGCAACTGACGGTTGAACCATCCCCCCCTTGGTCTATAAAGTTGAAAAACAAATCAGATAAATTTCCCTCTATCAGTTTAAATCCGAACCTGATGTTCTTTGTCTCCTTGGTGACATCTGAAATCAGGAAATTGAAAATACACAAAGAGGCGGACAACCTATCCCCCTCAGAATGATTAGCGCTTGAAAATTTTAAAAAATGCCACTCTCTAACAATCAAGCCCTCCGATAAGGGGGGCAACATAGTTATTATGTCCAAAGACCAATATAGAACAATGTACAAAAAAGTTTTGGCAAATCAAGACTGGTATAAATCTATGCCCAGAGCGAGTATCATCAGATTTGAAACTCAGTTTTATGCTCTTGTGGATGGAGCCTTCTCTCAGGGAATCATAGATCAAGATACCTGGGAATTCTTGCGCATAAAACATCCTAAGATCCCAACATTCTACTGCCTACCCAAGGTCCACAAGAATCCCTTGGTTCCACCAGGAAGACCCATCGTATCGGGGAATGAGGCCATTACTGAACACCTTAGCTTGTATGTCGACTCGTACCTCAAACCCTTTTTTGAAAATTTACCCTCCTTTGTACGGGATACTATCCATCTCCTACAAAGTCTAGATGGGCTTTATGTTCCACAGCGCTCCTTGTTGGTGGCGATCGACATAGAAGCCTTATACAGCTCCATTCCTCACCAGTTAGGCCTGGCCATTATTAGACGCGTCATTACGCAGACACATAGAGACGACAAAAAACTATGTGAGTTCATTATCATGGCATTGGAGTTCATTCTCCACCACAACGTTTTTTCCTTCAATGGCTCCCATTTCCTCCAGGTACAGGGCGTTGCGATGGGGACCTTGTGTGCCCCATCGTACGCCAATCTGTACTTGGGGGAATGGGAAAAGTCGTTTCTTGCTGACGATCTCTCAGATCGCATACACAACATGTACTAGCTTGGTTCCGATATATTGACGACATCTTGATGCTGTGGGATGGCTCGGAGAAGGAGCTGGAGGAATGCATTTGCTCCATGCAACAAAATACTCTCAATTTGAAGTTCACTTTCACCTATAGTGAGACCAGTGTCACCTTTTTAGACACTACCATTACAAAAATTGAGGGTGGCAGCCTATCAAGTGGGCTGTTTCGGAAGCCCACGGCTGGCAACACTATTTTGCACGCCTCGAGCGCCCATCCTCGGCCCCTTCTTCGTGCCATCCCCTACAGCCAGTACCTGAGGTTAAGGCGGAATTGCTCAGATCAGGAATCATACCTACGTGAGGCTTCCGCACTGAGAGACAGACTTCTTCCTAGAGGTTACTCCCTTTCCTCTCTGAAAAAGGCATTCAAGCGAGCCAATGGACATACCAGACGTGAGCTACTGTTTAGCCATCGAAGGAAGTCCGATGACTACCCTACAGTCAGGCTCATTACGAGGTTTAGCAATCAACACGAATCCATAAAATTAATTCTTAACAAGTTTTGACATACCTTATATGATGACCCCATGCTACGCCCACATTTAACTGCACGACCAGCCATTACATATCGACGCACTAGTTCACTAAGAGACCATTTGGTCCAGAGTAAATTTGTAGGCGTCTTCCGAAACGATCCATGTAAAAGGTTTGGGACCTTCACCTGCGGTGGTTGCTCTATATGCAGATACATGAACACCAGTAAAAATATAATTCTCCCCAATGGCCGACTATACAAACCCCATCACTTTTTCAACTGCAAGACCGAGGAGGTGACCTTCTTACCTGTCAGTGCCAACGTTTCTACGTTGGGAAGACAAAACTGAAGTTCTCCCTGCGAGCCTCCAGGCATATCACTTCCATAAAAAAGGCAAACCCAGATCTCCCTCTGGGAAGGCACGTAATTCATGAACATCATGGGCGCTTTCCAGGAATTCAATTTTTGATCCTGGATAGAATCCATCCCAACCCCAGGGGCGGGGATTGGAACAAGGTCCTCTTACAACGGGAAGTCCGTTGGATTGTTGACCTTGCTGCCACCTCGCCCCCGGGCCTAAATGAACAGCTTAGCTATAGGCCATTTTTAGAGGGGTTTGCATCAGGAGAATGTGAGAAAGATCTATAGTCTCCTATATCGTGGTTCCTCCCCCTCTCTCCCCCCCTCCTTTGATCTAACACACTGTCTGATCATCCAATCTAGGTTGGTCACCTGTGTAATGTTATGTTTAAACCATCTACTTAGATTTGTCTACCCCTGACCTGCTCATCGTGTTTTAGTTCCTTGATGATGTACATTTGACCTGTTTTCATGCCCTGCAGTTGTTGGATTTCTCATTGCCATGTCTGGTTATGGCGCACTATATGTTCGGGTACATCTGTTGGCCCCTCTTTGCCCTGCCCAGCGCAGGGGGGCCTCCCAGGGACTCTGTGTCCCTCTTGGGGGGCCTTTTTCATGTGGCGTCCTTGCGGGCATCTAGATGCCTGGCTCGGCCGCCCTCTCTGTGTCGGTGGGTCGCCGCTGCATGACCCACCTCTCAGGCTTAAGCCTGTGGGGTGCGCCGTGCAGTGATGGCTCGGGGTCCCCCCGTCCTGTTTGACAACGTTTACATGTTGCCCCCTATTTCCAAAAGCTCTGAATACACAGTAGGTCCCCTTTTTTGTTTAATATGTTCACATAGTAAACATGGAGAACCATGGATGCATCTGTGCTTGACATGATCCTCCCATCCTGTGGTCTTACTATGTAGCCGGCTATTATATTGTTACGACGCTCCTGGCTGCTAAGATACAGTTGGCTGCGCTCTGTCTCCTCTCACAGAAGACTGGGAGGAGTTCTGGGCTAATCCTGGCTGGAGTGAGAATGTGGGGATGCCGCAGAGAGTGCGGTGTCGCCGCGAAATCACTCTCATCTGGAGGTTCCTTTTTCTTTGCCCTCTTCCATGCTAATTGACGTGATCCATGCTAATTTACAGATCAGTGTCACGCCCGACCCCTCCCCTCTCAGTCTTTTAAATGCTGCAGTGATCAGTGTCAGTCTGTCAGTGCCCTGAATGGAGGCGACCCGTTTGGGCATAGATGCTGCGAGATCTGCCGCCCACTAACTAAAGAGCCTTATACCGGTATGTAAGCTTTTGCCTTGTTGCTTTATATAAGTCCAGGCACTTTACTTACTTTACATTGATTTACCTTCTCTCACACAGCACTCTCTCTGTTTGTTTGCAGACTCTGCTGGTGTGAAGATCAATATGTTCATGCGAGCTCATCAATGACCATTTAATTGGTACCCCACACTCCCTTCATATAGCCCCTTTTTTCTACTCGCCCTAGATTCACCACATAATACTTTCTAGCACTCAGGTATGATACTATTTACTGAGCCGACTATGACCCTTGGACTGACATTTTTGACTTAGATAATCTTTAATTGAATACCATATTTTTTATTATCCCTTTCAGACATCCACTTGGGTCTGTGCCATCCTGACACAGTACCCTCTTGGACGGGCTCCGTGATTCGGTGTCTCTTTTTTGGGGGTGGATCAGTGTGGGCAGAGTGGGGCCAACCACACACACCCAGGCTCCGGTTTTTGGATCCGTGGGTGGTTTTGACATATCCGCCACCGTGATTTGGGCAATGGGTGCTCCAACACTGTCATGTTTGAGTAGGCTGTTTCTCTTGTTTTGGTTTCATAGACTTCATGTTCTCTATGCAATGCTATGACAATATTATGCGATAGAGAATGTTGTATTTATTTATATTTTTTCCAATCTTGTATTTCACCATACAGTAAGAGCTTGTCCCACGAGTCGCCCTTGATGAAGGGACGGTCAGTTTCAGCCCCGAAACGCGTAGGCCTTCGTGGAAGACATTACAAGCATCTTTATCCAATGCACATCAGTACAGCTGTGTTTCAGCTTTTTATTGTGTTCACTGTGTTATGTTTATTAACTATGCTAATGTTTTGTATACATACACTACCGTTCAAAAGTTTGGGGTCACCCAAACAATTTTGTGTTTTCCATGAAAAGTCACACTTATTCACCACCATACGTTGTGAAATGAATAGAAAATAGAGTCAAGACATTGACAAGGTTAGAAATAATGATTTGTACTTGAAATAACATTGTTTTTACATCAAACTTTGCTTTCATCAAAGAATCCTCCTTTTGCAGCAATTACAGCATTGCACACCTTTGGCATTCTAGCTGTTAATTTATTGAGGTGAGCTGGAGAAATTGCACCCCACGCTTCTAGAAGCAGCTCCCACAAGTTGGATTGGTTGGATGGGCACTTCTGGCGTACCATACGGTCAAGCTGCTCCCACAACAGCTCAATGGGGTTCAGATCTGGTGACTGTGCTGGCCACTCCATTACCGATAGAATACCAGCTGCCTGCTTCTGCTGTAAATAGTTCTTGCACAATTTGGAGGTGTGTTTAGGGTCATTGTCCTGTTGTAGGATGAAATTGGCTCCAATCAAGCGCTGTCCACTGGGTATGGCATGGCATTGCAAAATGGAGCTATAGCCTTCCTTATTCAGAATCCCTTTTACCCTGTACAAAGCTCCCACCTTACCAGCACCAAAGCAACCCCAGACCATCACATTACCTCCACCATGCTTAACAGATGGCGTCAGGCATTCTTCCAGCATCTTTTCATTTGTTCTGCGTCTCACAAACGTTCTTCTTTGTGATCCAAACACCTCAAACTTGGATTCATCCGTCCACAACACTTTTTTCCAGTCTTCCTCTGTCCAATGTCTGTGTTCTTTTGCCCATCTTAATCTTTTTCTTTTATTGGCCAGTCTCAGATATGGCTTTTTCTTTGCCACTCTGCCCTGAAGCCCAAAATCCCGCAGCCGCCTCTTCACTGTAGATGTTGACACTGGTGTTTTGCGGGTACTATTTAATGAAGATGCCAGTTGGGGACCTGTGAGGCGTCTGTTTCTCAAACTAGAGACTCTAATGTGCTTATCTTCTTGCTTAGTTGTGCAACGCGGCCTCCCACTTCTTTTTCTACTCTGGTTAGAGCCTGTTTGTGCTGTCCTCTGAAGGGAGTAGTACACACCGTTGTAGGAAATCTTCAATTTCTTTGCAATTTCTCGCATGGAATAGCCTTCATTTCTAAGAACAAGAATAGACTGTCGAGTTTCAGATGAAAGTTCTCTTTTTCTGGCCATTTTGAGCGTTTAATTGACCCCACAAATGTGATGCTCCAGAAACTCAATCTGCTCACAGGAAGGTCAGTTTTGTAGCTTCTGGAAGGAGCTAGACTGTTTTTAGATGTGTGAACATGATTGCACAAGGGTTTGCTAATCATCAATTAGCCTTCTGAGCCAATGAGCAAACACATTGTACCATTAGAACACTGGAGTGATAGTTGCTGGAAATGGGCCTCTATACACCTATGTAGATATTGCACCAAAAACTAGACATTTGCAGTTAGAATAGTCATTTACCACATTAGCAATGTATAGAGTATATTTGTTTAAAGTTAGGACTAGTTTAAAGTTAGCTTCATTTAAAAGTACAGTGCTTTTCCTTCAAAAATAAGGACATTTCAATGTGACCCCAAACTTTTGAACGGTAGTGTATATAAATTTTTCTATGGAATAAAATTGTTTTTACATTACGCTGTTGCCGTTAAAGTCCCACAACCTTATTTGGGGGTATTTTTTTCACCTTTCTTTTTAAGGATGTTCCAAACAGTTGATTTGGCCACACCTAATGCTTTTGCTATATCTCTGATGGGTTGGTTTTGTTTTTTCAGCCTAATGATGGCTTGCTTCACTGATAGTGACAGCTCTTTGGTTCTCATATTGAGAGTTGACAGCAACAGATTCCAAATGCAAATAGCACACTTGAACTGAACTCTGGACCTTGTATCTGCTCCTTGTAAATGGGATAATGAGGAAATAACACACACCTGGTTATGGAACAGCTGAGCAGCCAATTGTCCCATTACTTTTGGTCCCTTAAATAGTGGGAGGCACATATACAAACTGTTGTAATTCCTACACCGTTCATCTGATTTGGATGTAAAGACCATCAAATTAAAGCTGAAAGTCTGCAGTTAAAGCACATCTTGTTTGTTTCATTTCAAATCCATTGTAGTGGTGTATAGAGCCAAAAAGATTAGAATTGTGTTGATGTCCCAATATTTATGGACCTGACTGTATATATGTGTGTATGTCTGTATATATATATATATATATATATATATATAACATGGTTTATGTGTTGAGAAATCATTCTATGCAATCCCACAATGTAATAACATTAAAAGCCCTATGAAAACTATAGAAGCCAAACTGATTCAATAGAAAAGAAATATGACTTTCATTTGAATCACTTAAACTCTGTATGCACATTGGTGTCTTGGTTTGCAAAATAAGAACTCTCCTTGAAAAGACTGATTGTTCTGAAGCTAATTCGTATTTTTGTAAGATAATAAAAAATCTGCATGCTCATATGTGGCTGAGCTTTCCAGACAGATAGTGTTGCTATAACATCAGTGTTGTTATGGTACTTGTCAAATACAGGTCTAATTTAGTTATTTCTCAGAAAGATCACAGTTTGTGGAAACCGATATTCATGGAGGGTACAAAAACTGCACACAGGATGTGTCAGCTTCATTTACAGCCTTCTTAAGCATTAGCCAATGTACCTGCTAAATCTAATACAACTGAGAAACCACTTTTATAGAGTACCTGGTTGTAGCTTTGTAAACTACATAAATAGAGTGAAATCAGTGACAAAGTCATACAGTGACCTGGCAGATTGGGTTAGTGGAAGCATATAGCTTTACAATTGATGATATGTCTTTTGCTATTTACAATTATGGTCTTCCGGTACCTTAGTAGAGACTTTTTGTAACAATTATTTGTGGATCCATTTGGCTTTCATGCCTTAGCTTTTACTGTATGTATTTTGTACAATAAAAATGTATATTTTATTAACCTATTGACCTGTTGTCTCCTATGTTGAGCCTTTAAAGTCCAGTTAGTTAGGCAGGTTCCAGCATATCTGGTCCCACATCCTTTTTGTAAAGTCATACAGCTCAGTTCACCATTTAGTCCAAAACTCCCAACCCCAAAGGGGTTTATAGGTAAGACTGGTGATCAATGTAACTAAACTGGAAAGTTGCTACGCATTGCAGACATATGATATTTGTGATAATTGACAGTGTGTACATTTTCAGTTTTCAGGCTTTTTTTCTGGGAAGTTATGCAGGTATAATAATTGTAAAGACATGCCTGAACTGTATACCCTATAGGAGCAAAGGGACATTTGTGACACATTTATGGTGGTGTGGATCACCAAAAATATGAAGGGGTTGATTTACTAAAGGCAAATCCACTCTGCACTACAAGTGCACTGCAAGTACACTTGGAAGTGCAGTCACTGTAGATCTGAGGGGAAGCTCTGCTGATTTTATCAGCCAATTATGTGCAAGCTAAAATGCTGTTTTTTATTTTCCTTGTATGACTATGTCCCCCTCAGATCTACAGCGACTGCACTTCCAAGTGCACTTGCAGTGCAAAGTGGATTTGCCTTTAGTAAGTAACCCCCATGTCTTGCTTCAAATTCAGGAAAACCCCTGCAACATTTTCAATATTGGTACCGAGGCATGCAGCAAATGCAGGTATTTCCTATTTGCAACATTTTTATTGTATAGCCCCATTGTTGTGACAAATGTATAAAGAAATACTGCCATATTGGTGATAAGGAAAGTGGAGGAAAATAAGATCTTCTCAGCTTGCATTGAGTCCATCTTAAATGTTTTGCTTTGCAATAAACAGGACCTTGTGGTCACCTTCTTTTACACCTTTTCTCAGAGGTGGCTCTCTAATTAGGCAAATTAGATGGTCGCCTTAGGTGTCGCACTCCCAGGGGCCTCACGGACACCTAGTTTGCCCATACCGCAACCTCGATTATTCGCCAGGACCGTCATGCAGTGTGATTTATTCTCGACCTGGAGTCCCGGCGAATCAGAGTCCCACAATGCCTGTGGCTTGTGCAGGGTGTCTCCATTCCTGCACATTGGCATCTCTCCCCAGCTGCCTGACATACACAGTGCACTGTGGAGCGAACTGAACCCTAGCCCTCCTCCTCCTACTGTGATGTTTTGCTTTACACAGAGGAGGAGGAGGGAAGGAGTCTCACATCCTGTGCTGAGAGCGCGTTGTTCTGAGGTCTGTGTAATCTAAAAGTGAGTCTTGCAGAGGAGGGCAGGGGCATGAAGAAGAGGGTGAGTGAGGGACAACGACCAAAGAGTTCACTTGAAGTGATTTTGGGGAGAGGATACAGTATGTACTAAGGGGCACTTTAGGACATCTGCTACAAGGGGGCTTGGATATGAAAACCAGCCCCCCCCAGCACATGTCTTCTCCCCCTCCCAAAGCCCCCCTAGCACATATCCTCCCCCCAATCAAACAGATGCTATCTGCCACAAAGGGGGCGGCTCTAGGCACCCCACAAGAGATGTGGATAAATGCCCCCACTGCCCAAACTATTGCCCCCTACCAGGCAAGGTAGTGAAGCAAAGTGTGGGTTCCAAGACACAGGGCAGGTTCACACCATGAATCGCACAGGAACGCACTGTGCAATTTACATGTGACCTGAGTGCAGTGCAATTTCAGCCCATTCATGTCTGCAGTCTCTGACAATCTCTTGTATCATGTCTGCAGTCTCTGATACAAGAGATGGTCAGAGACTGCGCACATGATACAAGAGATGGTCAGAGACTGCAGACATGATACAGGAGATGGTCAGAGACTGCAGACATGATACAAGAGATCAGTGGCAGCTGGGGCACAAACAAACTGAAAAGTTCTAAAAAATACTAAAAAGAAACATCAATTGCAGACAATGTGCCCATCAAATGCAGCCACTGTGCCATCAAATGCAGCCACTGTGCCTATCAAGTGCAGCCAGCCACTGTGCCCATCAATTTCAGCCACTGTGCCCATCAATGGCAAACTGTGCCTGCTAAAAGCAACAACGCTCCAGCTATCTATTGATTGCACTCCTATTCAAAGGCTCTACTGTGGCTGTGCTGTGGTGGTCATCCCTCTGGGGGACCTTTGTGAGGGCTTTTCTGAGCTCGGACGGTGTCCATCACCTCTTGGTGGACAAACAGCGGCAAAAGTTTATTTAATCTTCTAAGGAAAGTGTTTTTGCATATATTCATATATACTTCTCTATATGATTCAATATTGAATATATTTACTTTCTTTCCTAAAAAACGCCTCTGAAGAAGGGACATCGTCCTGAAACATGTCAGGCTTATGGAGGAATTTGTATTAATTTCTGAGTTTGTAAAGAATGTATTGTGTGTAAATCTTTTCTAGTTTTTCACAAATGTTTAGTATAGACTACTATCATGCTTTTATACATGCTTCTCCAAGCATTTTTTCAAATAAATAATATGTTTTTATGATATAAGTTTTTGTTTGTTCGCCTTCAAAGTCCTCTTGTACCGGGGGGTACTACTATCCCTTCCTTTTAGGGTCCCTTTTACAATGCCCATCAATGTCAGCCACTGTGCCCCCGGCAGCATTTAACTAGCACCCCCCCCTGCTCCTTGTCTGACTGGCACTTACCCCATCTGCCTGTGGGTCAGGCAGCGGGAGACGACAGCGAGCTGTGGGACAGGCAGCGGGGAGCTGTGTCCTCCATGCTTCTGCCGTGCGTCTCTCTTCTTGGAGTGCAGAGCATTGCACTCAGTGAACACCCAGGTGTATTAGAAAAGCAAATGAATATTCACTTTTCTAACACTGAACTGCCTTTCTAACCCATCACCTGATTGACTGAAAGCACAGGCTATCCTATTGGGCACCTAGCAGGAAGAAAGAAGAGAGACACATGGCAGAAGCATGGAGGACACAGCACACTGCTGCCTGACCTGCTGCCTGTCCCACAGCTTGCCGCCATCACCCATTGCCTGACCCACAGGCAGATGGGGTAAGTGCCGGTCAGACAACGAGTGGGCGGGGGGTGCTAGTTAAATGCCGGGGGGACAGTGGCTGCATTTGATGGCACAGTGGCTGAATTTGATGGGCACAGTTGCTGCAATTGATGATTTTTTTTTCAGTATCTTTGTTTGTGCCCCAGCCACCACTGATCTCCTGTATCATGTCTGCAGTCTCTGACCATCTCTTGTATCATCTCTGCAGTCTCTGACCATCTCCTGTATCATGTCTGCAGTCTCTGACCATCTTCTGTATCATGTCTGCGACTCTCTCACTCTGCGGAAGGTGTTCCAGAGCCCCCTCCACATTAAAGTTCCCATTTTAAATGCAAGTTGGAACTTGTGG
Organism: Lithobates septentrionalis; assembly: GCA_037952835.1. Taxonomy (NCBI): domain Eukaryota; kingdom Metazoa; phylum Chordata; class Amphibia; order Anura; family Ranidae; genus Lithobates; species Lithobates septentrionalis. Next base: position 5,422,800 of record JBBDGP010000271.1, on the reverse strand, counting down.
ACAGAGATGTAAAGGGGAATGCAGTGGACTCTGATATAAGGTAATTTTTGGTCACCAGAGCCTGTCACCAGAGCCCCCCCCCCTTACAATGGAGTTCCCCTTTATACCAAGGTCTGCAGGTTCCCCCTTAGGTCATGATCCACAGCATTCCCCTTTACATCAGAGTTCCCCTTTCACTGTAAGGGGGAAATCTGCAGACTCTGATATATGGGGGAACCTTCATGTAAATGGAGAAATATGTGTGTAATATATATATATATATATATATATATATATATATATATATATATATATATATTCAACATATATATTTGATTAAAGAAGAATTGGTTAGAAAAAATTCTATAAATGGTGAATTCATAGAATTTAAAACTCCTAATATATGCAATTTATACAGTTAATTTTTATCGCTTGAATCATTTTTCCCATTATTGGCGTAAGTGGGGCCTCATGTCTCAGATTTGCCTAATGCCGCGTACACACAAGCGGACTTTACGGCAGACTTTGCGGCGGACGGGATTTCGTCGGACAATTCGATCGTGTGTGGGCTCCAGCGGACTTTGTTTTCTCAAAAGTTGGACGGACTTAGATTTAAAACATGTTTTAAATCTATCCGACGAATTCGAGTCCGGTCGAAAAGTCCGCTCGTCTGTATGCTAGTTTGACAGACAAAAAGCCACGCTAGGGCAGCTATTGGCTACTGGCTATAAACTTCCTTGTTTTAGTCCGCTTGTACGTCATCATGTAAGAATTCGACGGACTTTGGTGGATTGTGTGTAGGCAAGTCCGTTCATTTGGAAAGTCCGTCATAAAGTCTGTCGAAAAGTCCCCTGGGCAAAGTCTGCCGTAAAGTCCGCTCATGTGTACGCGGCATAAGGCCTCACAAAGCCTAGCGCCACCTCTGCCTTTTCTAGTCTGTATATCGTCATGTTTCTCTTGTTTTCTTCTTTTTGTTTATAAAACTGTACCCATAAAAATGTGATGTCTGTTTTCCAAAATTCTAATGTGAATGGAGGTGATCCTAGGTGGGGCTTACTCTTATGCCCTGTACACATGGTCGGACATTGATCGGACATTCCAACAACAAAATCCATGGATTTTTTCTGACGGATGTTGGCTTAAACTTGTTTTGCATACACGCGGTCGCACAAAGTTGTTGGAATTTCCGAACGCCAAGAACGCGGTCACGTACACCACGTACGACGAGACTATAAAAGGGCAGTTCAGTACCAAGCGCGGCACCCTTTGGGCTCCTTTTACTAATCTCATGTTAGTAAAAGTTTGGTGAGAGACGATTCGCATTTTTTCAGATTTGTGGTTTTCAGATCGTATTTCTGCTGTTCAGTTTGTGCTTGTGGGTTTGTATCTGGTCTTCAGTGCGTGCAGCGAGTTACCATTGATTTTTCATTGTGTTCTTGTTCGTTCGTTACTGATTTTCAGGTCGCTCTTCACAGGCCTTGCTGTTCTTTAGTGCGTTCTGTTTCTTCGTTCTGACCAGCCAACTGTTTTCTAGCCATGTTGCGTATACGTACTCATCATAGAGTTTTTGCTGTGTGGGGGCTTGGTGTTGGGGTCCTTACTTTGACACAAGCCTAGTCCATGAACAGGGTTGGGAGGAGTTCATGGACCAAAAATTGGTTGCTCCAGCATAACCAGTTCTGTCACATGGCTTTGCTCCGTGAGATCCGTGAGAATAATCCTGACAATTTCAGGAACTTTCTCAGGATGACGGACCCCGTATTTCATATTTTTTTGTTGGCTTTGCTGACCCCCTATATCAGCAGGCAGGATACCTGCATGAGGCAAGCCATCACTCCAGAGCAGAGGTTAGTCGCCACCCTGCGGTACTTGGCGATGGGGAGAAGCCTGCAGGACCTTAAGTTCTCGATAGGCATCTCCCCCCCAGGCTCTGGGTATCATTATCCCGGAGACCTGTTCTGCCATCATCCAGGTCCTGCAGAAGGAGTATATGAAGGTAAGATTTTTATCCTTTAACATCACATTTTATTGTATTTAATGTTTGATAATATATTGCATTTCTTTCCTCATTCCCTAATTACCATGAATGGAATATGCTGTGAATGGGACATTCACAGCATCTTTGTCCTCATGCATGCTGGATTTTTATGTACTTATTTTTTTTTTGTCCTTCATACATATTTGCCTTCACTAACCTCCCCAGCATGCTCTCCTGGGCCTATATTCACCTTGTGTAGTCACTTAACAATGTATTTTGTCAGCTCCATAGTAGTGCTTTACCCTAAATACCCCCTAAAATGTTGAAAATTGTGATGTGTGCTTGAAAATCTGGCAGAGTGCCAGAGGCTTTTTTTTGGGTCCCAAAATCATTTGGAACCCTCCCTCCCCCAACTGCTAACTCAGCTGATACCAATCCTCTATCTGCTGACTTTGCCAAACCCATACACACTATACCCATCTCTTTTGTGGTCAGATTTATGGATGAATTCCCCAAAGCATGTAGTGCAAGGGCCTAATTTGGGGATGCTTTCCCCAAACCATGTAGTGCAAACAGACCGAATGGGCTCCAGACTAGCAGCCAAAATCAACCCAAAACAACGCTCTTTAGCGTTCCCCAAAATCAAGACACCATCAGAAGACCTGACACAAAACCCTACAAAAATTATGGAGGCTTTTTCACAATTTTATGCTAATCTATATAAACCCTCCGAGTCCCCTTGACAACAGCAACGAGACCGTTTCCTCAGGGACTTACCTCTTCCAGCTTTATCCAAGGAACATAGGGAACTTCTAGATGACACAATTTCGGTTGAGGAAGTGTTGTACACGATCAGATCTCTTAAAACAGGTTCCGCCCCGGGACCAGATGGCTTCTCCATCGGATATTACAAAAAGTTTGCCCCCAACCTGGCCCCACACCTAACTAAATTTTTCAACTCCCTCAGGGATGGAGCCCTCCTGGGACCTGATCTTAATTCAGCATATATTTTGGTAATCCCGAAGCCGGGAAAAGATTCAAGTGAGCTTGGTAACTACAGGCCTATTTCACTTATTAACAATGATATCAAAATTGTGACTAAAATTCTAGCGAATAGGATGGCGAGCTTTATATCTAAATATATTCATAACGATTAGGTGGGCTTCATCCCTGGCAGACAGGGACCATACCAAATACGTAGAACAATAGATGTCATATCCCTGCTCAGGTCTGGATGGGACGGGGGCCCCCAACAGAGGGGCTTTCTCCTCTCCATCGACTTACATAAGGCATTTGACTATGTCGACTGGGAATACTTATCTGACATATTACAAAGATGGGGATTTGGCCCCTTCTTCCTGAACTACATTAAGTCCCTTTACTCGACTCCATCTGCCCAGGTTCGTCTCATGGGGAGGTACTCAGAACAGTTCCCTATTGGCTGGGGGACCAGGCAGGGTTGCCCACTCTCCCCTCTTCTCTTCGCGATAGCAATTGAGTCACTGGCTGTAGCAATCAGATCCAACCCAGATATCAAGGGGGTACAATGCGGAGAACAGGAGCATAAATGTGTGCTTTATGCGGACGACCTTCTCCTATATATCACTTCCCCTCTCGTCTCCACCCCTATGATCTATAAGATCCTCCAAGATTTTAGCAGTTTCTGGCTTAAGGGTCAATATGTCCAAATCCATTGCGCTGAACATTACAGTCCCACAGAATCTAATCACTCAGCTCTCCACTAATTTTGCATTCCCCTGGGCGCCCACGGAAATTCCCTACTTAGGCATCAAAATAACTTCAGACATTCAAAGGCTGTTTGGAGCTAATTAACCCCCCATGTTTCGTAAATGTAGAGAGGACAAGTGGGACAAGTGGGCCAGATGTGGTTTGTCCTAGTTGGGCAGAATTCACGCCATCAAAATGACCCTTCTCCCCCGCCTTTTATATCTTTTTCGCTCCCTCCCTATCCCGATTAAGAAAAAGATCCTTCTCAAATTCCAATCAGAGATTGTCTGCTTTATCTGGAGTCGAAGGGGGTACAGATGCCCCTCCAGTATACTTTGCCGTCTAAAAAGTCAGGGAGGGCTCGGTCTACCGGACTTATGGCATTATTATCAGGCGGCCCAACTTTCCCAAATCTCGATGGCTCTTGTGAAAGGCCCTAAGCCAAGTTGGCTTTCAATAGAAAGACAGGCTACCCCACGGAACACTATAGACTACCTTCTCTGGTGTGAACCTAAGGCTAGGCCACCAATATTGTCGCCCACCCTCTCCTATTCTATAGCCTTGTGCACAAATCTCTTTTCACATTGTAACCTAATTTCACCTATTAGACCGCTAGCTCACCTATTCCATAACCCAGAATTCCCGCCAGGGATGGTAATTAGGGCTTTTAAATGGTGGACGGATAAAGGCCTATATAGGATAGGTCACTTTCTCTCCCCCAAAGGTCCGATCACGCTGACTCACTGTCAGAACGAATTAGACATGCCTGACTCTGAGATCTTCAGATTCTCCCAAATCAACCACTACCTACACTCAATTTGGAAACACAATCAAGAAAATCCCTCTCTGACTCCCTTTGAGCATTGGTGCTCCAATACTGAAGTCCAGAGGGGAGGAATATCCTTAATTTACACCGCATTAAAATCCTCATCAGATAAACCTGGATATGCTCGGGCCTGGGAGGAGGACTTAGACAACTCCTGGACGTCGCAGGATTGGTCTATCAGGTTTGAAAGATCCTTCAAAGGTATACAAAACATCTCCTTGATAGATTTAATATGCGGCTGGGCGGCCCTCGGTGTGATACGGCACCTCATCCCAATAATTTGAAAATCAAGCCAAAGGGAGGGAGTACAGGGATTATGGCGGTGCCAAGAGGAACACAGTATACTCAATTTTTAAAGTTTTAAAATTATTTTTATTTAACAAAAATCGTTAAAACTGGACATGAAAATCACAAAGACATGGTGTGCATAATTACTAAAATCAATTTTGTAGCAAACTTGTTTCACGTAACTTGGCCTGAAAAGCGTAGCAGCCAGTTCAGTGGGTAGGTATTTTAGATGCCCGACATGTTTCGCCAGTGATGGCTTCCTCAGGGACAGATATTTGATACCTAAAGCGCTACAGTACACTCTATAGAGAGAAATGTAACAATCAGTAGACATTCTAAAACAGTTGATATATTAGATACAGAAAAAAAAAAAAATATATATATACATGTTTGCGAACTGTCAGGGTAGACCACCTCCCACCACCCAAGGTAAGCCACAAAAACCTCCCCACACCGCAAGGTGCCAACGGGAACCCCAGCCAAGCTATATAGGGATGGTGAACATGTACCTGTAAATCACCAGGGATAGGTGCCACACGCCACCGGAGCAGGGCCTCAAACAGAGATCACAATGGGTAGCTGCAGGGGGCAATGAGAGAGACCTGACGGAGTATATATCTAAAGAATACAATTGTGTACAGATAAGTTCATTGTGATGGGTTCTGGGGGGCCCTGTAAACGCCCATCAATTAAAGAGGAGAGAAACATAATATAGGACTAACATAGTCTCTGATTTTTACTTACAAAAATACTATTTAAAGTGCATGACAGGACACCGAAAAGCAGCCAATGTTGAGGGTAATTCATCAAAGAGTAAAGGATGGAGCAAGTATCTCTACGGGTTAATGAAGAAAAGGAGGCTTGTATAACACATAATACTATCCCAAAGACACTGCAATTGCAAGTTGCAGACTGACTGTGTTAACAGGTGACACAGACTGGATGTAAACAGGGTTAGTGTGACACTCACCAATAAGTATAATGTGGGATGGGATAGTTGGCTGAGAAGAGACCTACAGCCGATTGGAGCGCCAGATGGAATGAGCTAAAGGGCAAAAGACACTGTCAGCATAGTGTAAACAGGTCGATGGGAAAGAGAGGGGAAACACATACTCCAGGCACAAATGGTAAATGATAATGCCTACCGAACCAGGTTGCAGTTGATGTGATGGTGTCCTGTAAATCCCTGGCGTGTGTAGTGGCCTGGGATGCCGGCGTTCTTATGCCCCCCCCCACACGAGCGGCGTCTGACGTCACCGCACGTGTGAGCGGACGAGAAGAAGCCACTGCACATGCGCCGCTCGCAATTCCGTCTGGGCCTACAAGGTCCAGAGAGCTTTGCGTTGGTGTCTATGGTGACGTGTAAACACATCACAGACAACCCGCAGTATTCAAACGCTGCAGCTAGCAGCGTGATACCTGGGAGATAGAACACTAATTCCAGTGTGCTGTGGCTAGGGCGGGCAGAGGAGTAACCAGTGCCCTTGGGTGTCCATACAGCTATGGTGTATCTCATGTGGGAGGCTGAGAGCACCAGACCCGGTGTGCACCCACCACTATGAAATACAGGGGCCCGTGGGCAACTAAGGCACAACGGGTGGTAAGAAAGCATGGAGGGGGGAGCACTTAGCATCCAGAGGTGCAGGGGTGCGATCAGGGCACAAAGGGAGGTGGGCGGGAACAAACCAGGGATACAAATGAAGCCCCAAAGAGGCGCCTGCACACAAGGCATGAACGAGGGCTACGACAGAGCACAGAAAGAAAAAATAGAAGGGGGCATGGTCCCTGGCATGTGCCCACGCAAGTCGTCCCGACAGCTCGCAAATTGTAACACCAATTATTGGTGCAGAATATTCATCAACTACAAGCAGAAATGGCTATAACAGTAACGTACAATCAATGAAGCCATATATATATATATCACAATAAACAATACGGTATTTCCTAAATATGTCTATGCTATATACACTCGTATAGGTGATAGCTTGAGAGATTGTATGAAAACAAAGGAAGCTGTATCTTAATCCATCAGGGCCAATCTCTAAAGTGGGGAAGAGCAATGGGGAGGGGTGTGAGAAATTCAAACAATGTAAACAAGAAAATAGGAGAAAGAATATAAGAAATTGATGAAGTAAGTTATATCAGCCCCAAAAGAGGGCCTACCTATAGAAAAGGCTTGAAACTAATACATTCATTGAGCCCTGGATATATAGTGGCCTCCAAAGTATGTATCCACTTAGTTTCTAATTGGAGTAATTTTTGATCTATATCTCCACCCCTGACATGTGCATGGATATGTTCCAGTGCTGTAAATCCCACGACGTGGGGATTGAAGTTATGGTACTCTGCTATATGTCGATTGATAGAAGTGGAGGTCTTACCTTTATATAAAGGTTTAATATGATCACGGATCCTTACACAAAATTGACGTTCAGTTTTACCGACATAGTAACTGCCACATATACAAGTGGCAAGATAAACTACACCGATAGTTTGGCACATGACCTTGTGTTTAATTTTGTGTGTTTGGCCATTTGGAAGCGGTTTCTCGCGTGCATCATAAATAAACTCACATATATCACAATGGCCACATGGGAATGTGCCAAACACTGTTGAAAGAAACTCTGGTTTGGGTGCATGATGACTCGCTGTAATTTTATCCCGTAAAGATGGAGAACGACGGTAAGTAATTTGAGGCTGGGATTGGATATATTTTTTAATGGTGTTGTCTGCTGTGAGGAGGGGCCAAAACTTATTCAAGATATCCCTTGCCTCATTATGATGTTGGGAAAATTGGGTTATAACCCAAACGGGCTGGAACCCGTCCTTCTTTTTGGTGGAATATAGCAGTTTTTTCCGATCCAATTTTTTTACTTTGTTAAAGGCCTGTTTCAACAATTTATGGCTATACCCTCTTCTTTTGAGTCTCTCATAAAGCTCATGTGAGGCCACAAAGAAGTCCTTTTCATCCGTACAATTCCGTTTAATGCGTAAATATTGGCTGTAGGGAATACTGTTTAGCAATGGTTTAGGGTGACCGCCCACCTCCACCTCCCTTTGTGCCCTGATCGCACCCCTGCACCTCTGGATGCTAAGTGCTCCTCCCTCCATGCTTTCTTACCACCCGTTGTGCCTTAGTTGCCCACGGGCCCCTGTATTTCATAGTGGTGGGTGCACACCGGGTCTGGTGCTCTCAGCCTCCCACATGAGATACACCATAGCTGTATGGACACCCAAGGGCACTTGTTATTCCTCTGCCCGCCCTAGCCACAGCACACTGGAATTAGTGTTCTATCTCCCAGGTATCATGCTGCTAGCTGCGGCGTTTGAATACTGCGGGTTGTCTGTGATGTGTTTACACGTCACCATAGACACCACCGCAAAGCTCTCTGGACCTTGTAGGTCCGGACGGAATTGCGAGCGGCGCATGTGCAGTGGCTTCTTCTCGTCCGCTCACACGTGCGGTGACGTCAGACGCCGCTCGTGTGTGGGGGCATAAGAACGCCAGCATCCCAGGCCACTACACATGCCAGGGATTTACAGGACACCGTCACATCAACTGCAACCTGGTTCGGTAGGCATTATCATTTACAATTTGTGCCTGGAGCAGTGTTTCTCAACTCCAGTCCTCAAGGCGCCCCAACAGGTCATGTTTTCAGGCTTCCTATAATTTTGCACAGGTGATTTGATCAGTTTCACAGCCTTAGTAATTACCACAGCGATTTCAACTGAGGGAAAGCCTGAAAACATGACCTGTTGGGGCGCCTTGAGGACTGGAGTTGAGAAACACTGGCCTGGAGTATGTTTTTCCCCTCTCTTTCCCATCGACCTGTTTACACTATGCTGACAGTATCTTTTGCCCTTTAGCTCGTTCCATCTGGCGCTCCAATCGGCTGTAGGTCTCTTCTCAGCCAACTATCCCATCCCACATTATACTTATTGGTGAGTGTCACACTAACCCTGTTTACATCCAGTCTGTGTCATCTGTTAACACAGTCAGTCTGCAACTTGCAATTGCAGTGTCTTTGGGATAGTATTATGTGTTATACAAACCTCCTTTTCTTCACTAACCCGTAGAGATACTTGCTCCATCCTTTACTCTTTGATGAATTACCCTCAACATTGGCTGCTTTTCGGTGTCCTGTCATGCACTTTAAATAGTATTTTTGTAAGTAAAAATCAGAGACTATGTTAGTCCTATATTATGTTTCTCTCCTCTTTAATTGATGGGCGTTTACAGGGCCCCCCCAGAACCCATCACAATTAACTTATCTATACACAATTGTATTTTTTAGATATATACTCCGTCAGGTCTCTCTCATTGCCCCCTGCAGCTACCCATTGTGATCTCTGTTTGAGGCCCTGCTCCGGTGGCGTGTGGCACCTATCCCTGGTGATTTACAGGTACATGTTCACCATCCCTAGATAGCTTGGCTGGGGTTCCCGTTGGCACCTTGCGGTGTGGGGAGGTTCTTGGGGCTTACCTTGGGTGGTGGGAGGTGGTCTACCCTGACAGTTCGCAAACATGTATATATATATATTTTTTTTTCTGTATCTAATATATCAACTGTTTTAGAATGTCTACTGATTGTTACATTTCTCTCTATAGAGTGTACTGTAGCGCTTTAGGTATCAAATATCTGTCCCTGAGGAAGCCATCACTGGCGAAACATGTCGGGCATCTAAAATACCTACCCACTGAACTGGCCGCTACGCTTTTCAGGCCAAGTTACGTGAAGCAAGTTTGCTACAAAATTTATTTTAGTAATTATGCACACCATGTCTTTCCGTACAATCAGTACTGTTTTGCAGCAAACAATAACCCCTGATCCCTCCATTGCTCTGCTAAATGGGAAGATCAGGACTTTTCCTAAATTTTCACAGACATTAATTTTCTTTATCCTCTTAGGAGCTAAAGCTTCATTAGCGAAGTCCTGGAAGAAACCTAGCGTCTCGTTTCAGGGTTTTAAGAGGAAGGTGTCGTGGATTATGGCACAGGAACAAATCGTAGCAAAAATAAATGACAAAAGTGAAATGTTCTTTGCTATTTGGGAGCCATGGGCCAAACACTGTAATGTTCCCTTGTTTCCGGTCACACTACAAGCTCCTTAGATAGTTGGAGCCTCCTGAAAAGTATCCCCCCCTTATCTACTCCTCCTTTCTAACACCTTTTCCTCTTATTTTACCTGAGACTCTCTTGTCTGCACTATAGGATGACATGGGACAAGTTTTGATAGAATTTTGTCCTGTATTGGGGATTTTTTTTATTATTTTTTGAAGCAGACTTACTTGAATGCACTATGTTGATAGGCATGACATCGGCCATGCTACTTGTGCACAAGCACCAAAGACAGGTTGCAGAATGAAGGGGGCTAGAGTCACAGTTTGGGGACAGAAGTAGAGATGAGGCGATGAAGCGGGAGCCTTTGTCCCGGGACTACCAGGCAAATCCACAGTGTGATCCCACTGGGGTGGTTTGTCGGTAAGCCCAAGGTATAAGTCTAGATCCCCTTCTTTTTGGCTTGTCTCACGGATACTACCCCTTACCTAGGCTCTTTAAAGCCCTATCATGCTTTTACATAGAATTTTGACACACGCTTCATTTATTTCTTTTTTGTATCTGTAACCGTTATGGAAAGATAGATGTCTTCATTTTAAAGTCTGTAATTGTTGTAAAAGTATATGGTATATATGTTATACCTGTTTTTGATTTGTATGATTCTTTTTATTTACAAAATAAAAATTATTTGAAAGAAAAATGTGTACAGTGTGTATTTATCTCTTTGTATTATGACACTTCTTACCTGTCCAGGGGGCTGCCAATAGTGTAAGTAAGGAGGAGCTGGCCAAAGTAATACACATTATTTAAGCATTCATCTCTCCATGAAGTGGAGAGGGTTACCTGTCCAAAACATCTCCCTCCCATACATTTATTTAATGGCCCATGAGAGGGGGGGGGGATCTGATAGGTGGACCTTATACCTTTGTCTTTAAATACTCCCTAAAAAAATGTAATACTGTAATACTGGCCAAGAATGTTTGTGTCCAATCTGCTTTCCATGTTTATGTGCAAAATGATTAATTTATTTTTCTTGTTTGACTCCGCAATTTCCTTCCAACCCACAGGAATGGCAGACTGTGGCCTCCCATTTTGTCCAGTAGTGGGACTTTCCTAACTGTGGAGGGGCAATTGATGGGAAACATGTCCACATCGTCCCACCACCCAACTTGGGGTCATACTATTACAACTACAAGGGGTTCAATAGTATTGTGACCAGAGGGTTTTTAATTACCGGCTGGCCAGAGCCAGAAGAGTGGTAGAGAACACGTTTGCAATAATGGCCAGCCGGTTCCGCCTATTTCTTACACCCATAGACATGGCGGAGTATAACTCAATCACATCATCCTGGCTTGCTGTTTTCTCCACATCTTTTTACAGGGAAATTCTTTGAACTATGCTGGCTCAGTTGGGCCTGAAGCCGGAATTAATCTCAATGAACCAACCCTGATGGCACTTGAAGCTGGCCATCCTGGCTTGTCCCCCCTGAGTGCCCGTGAGGTCCGTATAAAATACATGAAATACTTTGCAGGTAGGGGGGCCATAAATATGCCAGACAAATGTCTGAGACATTTTTTAAATAAAAAAAATAATTTAAACTGAAAAAATATTTGCTTACATTTACTGCTTGTGTTTCTTTTAGCTGACCATGACTGAAATTTGGGGAGTCATGAAAATGGCATGATTCTGTAAAATTATAAAGCACTGTTGGGTGTTATTTACTAAAGGCAAAGACACTTTGCACTACAAGTGCACTTGAGCCTGCACTGAAACTGCACTTGTAGTGCAAAGTGGATTTGCCCTTAGGAAATAACCCCCATTGTGACTGAAAACACCAATTTTACCACAAAAAATGTTTATGAGCATTGAAAGAAGAAGCCACACATTGTTGATTATCAATCTTTTTAATACAAGCACAATCACATGTGCATTTGTAAAAGGTTTTTAAAACAAACCAACGTGTTTGTTGTATAACAAATTTTTAGGTCACATAAATAAAAGTAGAAATTTCCTTTTTAAAGTAAAACAGGCATGATTAAAACCAACAAGAAATACACAAATCTGGAACTTACAAAGTTCAACTTTTATAGAAATTGAAGGCAATATCAGACATGAGTATTTACAAACTGTGTTTGATATTGCATTCAGATGGGGTGATGTCACCCCTGGAAAAGCCAGATTTTGAAGATGCACACAAATTGCCGAATGTCAACATGTGCTAGCTGCCATCATGGGGGATCAAGGGACGTGTTTTGTGGGTGCAACCCCTTCCTCTCAGCTACTTTATTATTGAGGAAGGGGATGCACCCCCAAAATGCATACATTGATCTCCCATGATGGCAGATAGCACATGTTGACACACTGTGTGCATCTTCAGAATTTGGCTTTTCGAGAATATGTCAAAAAAAGTTTAAAAAAATTTCCGCACAAAAAAATGAAAAAAATCGGGATTTTAAGGGGTTTTAAATTCTCCCTAAAACATCAATGATGTTCTTCATTTTGTTTTGAACATCATTGATGTTTTGCTTTATGTTTTCCAATGCCCTATTACACCCCATTATCTCCTCGATCAGGATCTGTGCACTTTCACTGGTGAAATGACCTTCTTCCAAACATTACGATCACCTAAAAATATAGAAACAAAAAACCCACCATGTATTATAAATATGCCGGCATCCATCTCTTACCTGAGCCTGTGGTCGCAGCCACTCACCTGTTGTGGTGACAATTTCCACCACGTCTCCCTCCTCCTCCTCTGCTTGGCTTTGTGGGATTTCCCCTTCTTCCTGAGGTGGGGGATCTGTTGTCTCCTCTGATGAGTGGTGTCCTCTGAGTCTTTTCTCCCCTATGTAAAAAAAAAAAAAAAATAGGTATACTTAGCACACAGATATTTGGCAGAAATAGGAATCTGAAACATTGCTTGGAAGTGGGGTACAATTGTCTGTTTTGGCAGAAATATTGTTTTCCTTTGTCAAGCTTGAATACTTACCTGTTTTGTACAAGCTTCACAGATGGAGTCACCCCTATAGTATACACTGAAGCACCTGTGTGGACTCTCTAATAAAAAGAGTGTTCTTGTGTCCCACACTAGTGCTCCAGCGTCCAGATGTGTAAACAGCTGCTGAGTGTCCTCTCCTTACACAGAATCTAGTTTGCATTTCATTCTAGTTACAAACCCATCTAGACACCAAAATTATTTTAAGAGAAGTAGGCCAGAAAAAATGTATTGAACTGCATCTGGACAAAACATGGTGTTTTATAGGCCGAACAAACAATGTTTCCTACGAACGAATGATGTGTCTATGGAACATGAAAGTTGCCATTTTAAACTGTACAACGGTAAAGAAAAGCACATGGAGCAGCACGAACGAAATAAACATAAAGAATAGGAACACAGGACAACTACTTACTTTTTTACAGAACTCTCCTGATCCTTCTATACTGATCGTGCTCCCTCAATTTCAGGTCCGACCACCGCTACCTGAGTTGATCCTTGGATCGCCGTACCCAAAAATTCTTCTGCAGACTCTTCACAACTTTCGCCATGATCTTGGCCTTTCTGACCTTGGGGTTAGGGTAAGGTCCATACTTCCCATCATAGTCGGCCCTCTTCAGTATGTCCACCATCTCCACCATCTCCACAAAGGCGATATTTGATGCCTTAAATCGTCTCCTCCGGGATCGTGACATTTCTGGCTCCGGGCTTTCCTCCTCCTCCTCCTCGTTGTTGTAATTATCACGCACCTGCTCTGTCTCCACCATGTGCTCTTCCCCACTCCACCGAACGAGAAGGGTCGGGGAATAGACTAGAAAGAACGTCAGGGGCGGGCAGAGTTTCACGCATGCGCAGTGTATATAAAGCGTAACACGCGTGCGTAGTACGTACTATCTGTGAGCGGAGGAAGGAGTATGAGGAAGCGCTGATCGTGATAACGAAGGTAACATTTAAACTTGGGCCTGTACTGCTTATAGATTGAGGCCTATATTGGGACAGGTTTAGGAGACTTTAGCCTGATAATAGGGTTTGTCTTGTGTTGAGTCTTGCAGAGAAAATGGATATATTGAAGGATCAGGACTTTATCGCCATATTCATTGATATGTTCAGGGAGCTGCCCTGTCTGTGGCAGGTAAACCACCCACATTATAGGAATCAAACAAAGAGGAAGGCAGCGCTGGATAGATTGCTGGAAATTGTGAAGCCGATGAACCCACGGCAGACATCACCTATTTGAAGGCCCTAATTGGTGGCAATTGGTGCCACTTCAGCTGAGGCTTCTGACGTCCAACCTGGGCCTTCCAGGCAGCAACATGTGGAGGAGCCCAGCTTGAGCCAGGTATAGCATTGTTCTAAATATTTCTGGTTGTCAAATTAATGATGTTAAATATATGTTAGTTTGGAGTATTAACTTCTGATTGTGATTGATGAACCAAAAACTAAAACGATGTCCCTTTTTCATACAGGAAAGTCTCAGCCAGGAGGTGGCCAGGCCAAGTAGGCTGCCCGATACCCAGGTCCCTCCCCTCCGAATTAAAATAAAAAGTGGCAGGAAGAGGAGTAACCTGGAGGAGGCTGTAATTGGCCTATTTTGGAAGGCTACTGAGGCCCTCAGAACACCCCACAGTGTTGAAGATGCAAATGGAGGAGGGCCAATGCCTCTTATGTGAGTTTCTTATTTTAGAAGCACTAGATAAGGGGTTGAGGGGCCAACTCACATGCCAAAGCCACATTGGTGAGCTCATCCATGGTTCTCCTACTTCTCCTCCTTCAGGTCCTCCTCCTCCTCCAGGTCCTACTCCACCTCCTGCCACACCTCCAACACCAGAGCCACAGCCGGGAAGGAAGCATGTAAGGAAGACCAGAGAGTGATGACCTGGGTTCAGTCTGGTCTGGCAAAAGATGCAGGCTCTTGTATGACCACAGCCTGGGGACATACATGACATACATGTCATCTGCTGCTGATCATGCTGATACATGTCATCTGCTGCTGATCATGCTGCTGATCATGATCAATTGGACTTCTGGACCAGATTGTACTCCCTTATATATGGACTCCTCAGGCCACCAATTTTGCAGTAAAATAATTGATGTGTGCCCTGGGGGCCAAAGGCTTTGCCAATCTCTGCGGTTTATCCAGCGTTGCCTCACTCTTTGTTTGGTTATGACCCCTTAATAAAGGTATTTTTGTATTTTTGTTTCAATTATACTTGCCTATCTGTGTTTTCCTTCAAAAAGGACAGTTTGTTTGTGAGGAGGCAGGTACATTTCAAAAATACAATGTGAAATTAACAAGAGACACCAACACCAAACAACCTCCTTGAGATTAATAAATAATACAAGATAATAATGGTGTTGTGGTAACTTGACACACAAAACACACACAAAAATATTCTGGAGTAAAAAGATAAATAAAACACAAGATCAGGCTTGAAAAAAATCCTAAAAAAATGATTTAATTTAAAAGCATCCCAAAAATATTTTTTTTTCGGGAGATGTGACAAATAAAAATATTATATTGATGAAATCACGAGAAATAATAAAGAAAGAAGTTTGTGAGAAGTCTGTGTGAATATGAGCAGCAAAACTACTTCATTCTTCTAGCATTATAAAGAAGAAGAAACTGCGCTGCATTAAACAATTTAAAACATTGCAGCCTGACGAAAGTGCTATATCCATTCCGAACGCTAATTTTACCAGACCGAGCAGTTCCGTCTCGGAATTTATTCTGAGCATGCGTGGCACTTTGTACGTCGGAATTGTCCACACACGGTCAGAATTGACGCGATCGGATTTTGTTGCGTGCTCTCAAACTTTGTGTGTCGGAAAATCTGATAGAAAAATCCAATGAAGCCCACACACGGTTGGAATTTCCGACAACAAGCTTCGATCGCACATTTTCTGTCGGAAAATCCGACCGTGTATACAGGGCATTAGGCTTATCATTTTGTACACCTGGATCATCTCTGTGTGACAACAGTTCTAGTTTGATTTAAAATGCACTAAGAAGAATGTTTCATTACCTAAAGCATATTGCTTGATTGCTGTACTTCTCTCTTCATTGCTTATTCTCAATAAAAAAAAAAATATTGTAAAAAAAAAAAGAAAAAAAAAAAAGGACCTTCTCCATGTTGGAGTAAATTGTTGATTGCATTGCATGGTAAATTATCATGTTACATTTTTTAATTCTGTATCAAAATTTGTTTTTATGTTCCTCTGTAACTGATATTTGATATATTTCCATTAGTCTCCCAACTTCTGCAAAAAGCATTACTACCTGTAAAGTTCAGCCATTTCACAGCAGAGATTCTTGCAACAGTTCTGTCAAAGTTACGACAGATTCAACAACGCCTTACCGGCATGTACGTAAATCTGTTCTGCCTTTTGACACACTGCTATAACACCGATTGCTAAAGGGTATCTATGACGCTTTATATGAATTCCAGGGTATACATATTAATTGTATCCTGAATTGGTAGAGAAATGCTATTGCTGCCTAGATAAGTCATTGTGGAGCCTGGGAGTACTGAAATCACTTTATGGTCTGTTATGTTATCGACCATAGAAACACAATTGGCTATAGGATATTTCTGCTCATCTGCTTAGCAGCAGACAGGGAAATAGTATCTCTAAGAACAATTTCAAATCCATAAAATCCTGTAACTCCAAGAAAAATGTCATATGAAATAAAGAAATTACTGATATATACTGTGTACAGTATAAGCATTAGTGCAGTGTTTTCAAACCTTTTTTCAGTCAAGGCACCCTTTAACCAGTTCTGGACCAGCGCCGCAGTTGTACTGCGGCAGGTTGGCTCCCTTGGGCGAACCGCTGCAACTGTATGTCGGCCCTTTAAAATGGTGTAGGAGGCACGCGCGCGCCTGCAGCGTGTGCCCGGAGCTGATGCGAGTGCCCAGCGGGCGCAATGACCGCCGGGCACCCGCGATCACTCATGACAGAGTAAGAACTGGGATCTCTGTATGTAAACACACAAATCCTGGTTCTCTCACGGGAGAGCAGAGAGATTGGTGTTCATACTAAGTATGAACACCGATCTCTCTCCTCCCCTAGTCAGTCCCATCCCCCCTACAGTTAGAACACACCTAGGGAACACAGTTAACCCCTTGATCGCCCTCTAGTGTTAACCCCTTCCCTGCCAGTGACAATTATACAGTAGTCAGTGCATTTTTATAGCACTGATCGCTTTATAATTGTCAATGGTCTCAAAAATGTGTCAAAAGTGTCCAATTTGTCTGCCGCAATATCGCAGTCCTGAAAAAAATTGCAGATCACCGCCATTGCTAGTAAAAAAATAATATTAAAAATGCTATAAATCTATCCCCTATTTTGTAGATGCTATAACATTTGCACAAACTAATCAAAATACACTTATTGCGATTTTTTTACCAAAAATATGTAGAAGAATACATATCGGTCTAAACTGAGTAATTTTTTTTTTAAATTTGGGATATTTATTATAAC
This sequence comes from Lithobates septentrionalis, assembly GCA_037952835.1. Lineage (NCBI taxonomy): Eukaryota > Metazoa > Chordata > Amphibia > Anura > Ranidae > Lithobates > Lithobates septentrionalis. The sequence continues at coordinate 5,405,465 of JBBDGP010000271.1, read as the reverse complement.
AAAATTAAAAAGATATTGTGTTTTTTTCAAAATGGTCGCTCATCTTTTGTTTATAGCGCAAAAAATAAAACATTGCAGAGGTGATCAAATACCACCAAAAGAAAGCTCTATTTGTGGGAAAAAAAGGACGTCAATTTTGTTTGGGTACAGTGTCGCGCGACCGCGCAATTGTCAGCTAAAGCGACGCAGTGCCGTATCGCAAAAAATGGCCTGGTCATTGAGCAGCCAAATCTTCCGGGGCTGAAGTGGTTAACCACTTCAGCCCCAAGCCTCTTTTTGAAACTTGTTTTTTACAAGTAAAAATCATTTTATTTTGCTAGAAAATTACTTAGAAACCCCAAACATTATATATTTTTTTTTATACACCCTAGAGAATAAAATGGCAGTCATTGCGGTCATGGCAATACTTTATGTCACACTGTATTTGCGCAGCAGTCTTACAAGCGCATTTTGTTTGGAAAAAATACACTTTTTTTAATTAGAAACCAAGACAACAGTAAAGTTAGCCCATTTTGTTCTATATTGTGAAAGGAAATGTTATCAATGAGTAAACTGATACCCTATATGTCATGCTTCAAAATAAGGCACACTCGTGGAATGGCAACGAACTTTGGCACTTAAAAATCTCCATTAGCGATGTTTAAAAATTTCTACAGGTTAACAGTTTTGAGTTACAGAGTAGGTCTAGTGCTTTTTTTGCTCTTGCCCTAATGATCGCGGCGATACCTCACTAAAAAAAAAAAAAAAATGGTGTCACTTTTTTAAACATCCCTTGTAATAGAAAAAAAGCATGACCGGACCTCTTAAAGGTGAGATCTGGGGTCAAAAAGACCTCAGATCTCACATTTACACTTAAATGCAATAAAAAAAAATGTCATTTTGCAAAAAAAAAAAAATTTCCCCTTTAAAGACCATTGGACATAAGGGACGTTTGACGTCGCTACTGCCATCTAATGTTATGGAGCCGAGTGGGGGCCATATTTCCTTCACTCGGCATCCAGACTCAGAGGGCAAAGGACGCAATCGTCTCTGCTGCTACCAAGGGCTCAGATAAGCGGCAGAGATGACCGGAGCGCGGCAGGAGGGGGGCCTCTCCTGCCCCCGATAAAAGTGATCTTGCAGCAAATTCGCTGCAGAGACCACTTTTATCTCAGCACCCCGTTGCTGAAAATACCAGGGTTATGGAAGCTAGCTGCTGCCATAACAATGTTATTTAGCGTCAAAGTACCGATGTACAGTTACAGCGATTAGCGTGAAGTGGTTAAAACTATGGAAAACCTCGAGGCATCCTCCAAAATTATAGACAGTTCTGAAGCACCCGATTCTAAAATGTATAAACTATTCTAATAGTTTTACATAATGCAGCAACATCAATGCACATGAGGCACCCAAATTTAAAGGCGATTTATTATTTCAAATCAAATACACTTTTGCAAACTGGTATTGGCCAATATTCCAGTGTTTTTCTTCTCCCTCAGTTTTTCTCCATCACTTACTGTAGCTAATGAGACCCCAAAGCTGATGGAGAGAGGCAAGGGAGGATCAAACAAGGATGATAAGCAGACAACTGACATCCTCCTTATCAACTGATGATGTCATTGATCGTTAGAAGGCTGGTGCTAGAAGATTGTAATGGTATACAATGAAAACCTGTGGCTTTGTGTAACTAAAAGGCAGGTTTCATCCACCCCCTGGCTTGTATACAATTTGGGGGCAATTTTTAGGCTTTTTGCCAAGACACCTCTGAAGAAACCTCAGGGCACCCTGGTTGAAAAGGGCTGCATTTGTTCAAATAATGATTAATATGTTCCTGTATCTTTCTGGGGGCTGTCTCTTTTTTGTTACAGGGTCCTGATAGCAAGGAGCTTTATTTTGGCACAAAAAAAAGATGCAGGGGAAAAAAGTCCAGAGAAAGTAGAAGTCTGGTCATTCTTGATGGGGATAAAGGTGGTTCTACAAAGTCAATACTTTGTAGGGCCACCTTTCACTGCAATTACAGCTGCAAGTCTTTTTGGGGATCTCTCTACCAGCTTTGCCAGATTGGATGGAGAGCATCTGTGAACAGCAATTTTCAAGTCTTTCCACAGATTCTCAATTTGATTTAGGTCTGGACTTTGACTGGGCCATTCTAACACATGAATATGCTTTGATCTAAACCATTCCATTGTAGCTCTGGCTGTATGTTTGGGGGTGCTGTGCTGCTGGAAGGTGAACCAGTCTTAAGTCTTTTGCAGACTCTAATGCCCTGTACACATGGTCGGACTTTCCCACAGAATATGTGCGATCGGAGCTTGTTGTCGGAAATTCCAACCGTGTGTGGGCTCCATCGGACTTTTTCCATCGGAATTTCTGACACACAAAGTTTGAGAGCAGGCTATAAAATTTTCCGACAACAAAATCCATTCGCGTAAATTCCGACCGTGTGTGGACAATTCCGATGCACAAAGTGCCACGCATGCTCAGAATAAATTAAGAGACGAAAGCTATTGGCTACTGCCCTGTTTATAGTCCCAACATACGCGTTTTACGTAACCGCGTTCAGAACGATCGGATTTTCCGACAACTTTGTGCGACCATGTGTATGCAAGACAAGTTTGAGCCAACATCCGTCAGAAAAAATCCATGGATTTTGTTGTCGGAATGTCCAATCAATGTATAATCGTGTGTACAGGGCATAACAGGTTTTCTTCTAAGATTGCCTTGTATTTGGCTCCATCCATCTTCCCATCAACTCAGGTCAACCCTGTCCCTGCTGAAGAAAAGCATCCCCACAACATGATGCCACCACCACCATGTTTCACGGTGGGAATGGTGTGTTCAGGGTGATGTGCAGTGTTAGTTTTCTACCACAAATAGCACCTTCTTCCACATGTTGCTGTGTCCCCCACATGGCTTCTCGCAAATTGCACCAGGGGGGCGCGCACGCGCGCCCTCGCTGTGTCACTGGGCACCCGATGCGCATGCCCGATGGCCGCGATGTCCGCCAGGCACACGCAATTGCCTGCTAACATGGCAGGACTGTGGATCTGTGTATGTAAACACACAGATCTACGTCCTGTCAGAGGAGAGGAGACCGATGTGTGTTCTCAGTATAGAGCAACACTGATCGGTCTCCTCCTCTTGTGAGTCCCCTCCCCCTTCAGTTAGAAACACTCCCTAGGAACATAATTAACCCCTCGAGAACCCCCTAGTGTTAACCCCTTCCCTGCCAGTGACATTTATACAGTTATTAGTGCATTTTTATAGCACGGATCGCTGTATAAATGTGCATGGTCCCAAAAATGTGTCAAAAGTGTCCAATATGTCCACCACAAAATCGCAGTTACAATAAAAATCGCAGATAATCGCCATTACTAGTAAAAAAGAAAACAAATTATAAAAATGCTACAAATCTATCCCCTATATTGTAGACGCTATACCTTTTGCACAAACCAATCAATATACACTTATTGCGTTTTTTTCCCCAAAAAATATGTAGAAGAATATGTATCGGCCTAAACTGAAGAAAAAAATTGTTTAAAAAATTGGATATTTATTATAGCAAAAAGTAAAAAATATTGTGTTTTTTTTCAAACTTGTCACTCTTCTTTTGTTTATAGTGCAAAAAATACAAACTGCAGAGGTGATCAAATACCACCAAAAGAAAGCTCTGTTTGTGGGGAAAAAATAATAAAAATTTAATTTAAGTACAATGTTGCATGACCGCAAAATTGTCATTCAAAGTGTGACAGCGCTGAAAGCTGAAAAAATGGCTTGGCCAGGAAGGCGGTGAAAGTGCACTGTATTGAGATGGTTAAACTTCTCCACAACTTGTTCCTTGGCCTTTATGATGCTGTTTGTTCACTAAGGTTATCTAACAAACCTCTGAGGTTTTCACAGAACAGCTGTATTTATACTGAGATGAAATTACACACAGGTGGACTCTATTTACTAACTAGGTGACTTCTTAAAGCAATTGGTTCGATTAGATTTTAGTTATCAGAGTAAAGGGGGATGAATACAAATGCACACCACAATTTTCACATATTTATTTGTAAAAAAATGTTGAAAACCATTTATCATTTCCTTCCACTTCACAATTATGTGTCACTTTGTGTTGGTCTATCACATAAAATCCCAATAAATTACATTTACCTTTTTGGTTGTAACATGACAAAATGTGGAAAATGTCAAGGGGTATGAATACTTTTTTTAAGGCATTGTATATTATCTCAAATATACTGCAACATCCTTCAGCTATTTAAAAAATGTTCTTTTATTTTTTACCTGGAAGCACTGTCCTAGTTTATATTTTGCCTGCATGCTGCTGGAAGTACTGTCATTTGCCATATGAACATTTAGTATCTGTTTCCATTGGCAGCATGGGCTTAGTATGATGTAATGTATAAGAGCCAAATCCAGCTGAGAAATAAAGAAAATGGAAACATTCTGGCAATTTCTAATAATTCCATGACGTCTGTGACAAGCTGTCCAGAAAAATGAGAATATTAAGCTGTTTGAGATGCTGATCAAGGAAATGCAGAATGGCTAAATTATCTTGTCTTCTTGTCATGTCTGAATTTGAAATCTTTGCAAGACACAGAAGAGAAAAAAAAGAGGGGTGAATATCTTTTCAGTCAGCTCAACTGCCTAGTGTGATGTTCAAAACTATGAACAGGCATTTTAGATGGTACCCTACAGAGCTGTTGATTATCATGTCATTGGGGGATGATGTACTTGTCAAGAGCCAAGAGAAAAATACAGCATGAAATTCTGTCAGTTCCGTGTTTGTAGTTAGAACAGTTTGGAATTATAGTACAGAGCTGTGTTTTTGTAAGTAAAAAAAAACACAAATTTTAAAGTTAGTTTTGGTATCTAAAGTGACCCTGCTTGTAGAAGACAGCACGAAATGACAATAAAAGTTTACAGGAGAGGAAAACACTAAAAGGTCTCTGCCCGTGGTTCTCGGCTCTTGATTGGATAGATTGATAGCAGAGCAGCAAAGGGGCTCCTGCTGCTATCAATCAAATCCAATGATGCCAGCGGGGGGGGAGGGTTGAGTCCTGTTTTCGACCTCTATGGACGCCGAATGCTGGACTCGGGAGCGCGCCCGCAAGGTAACCCCCTTGGGCAAGCGCTTCTCCGAGGGGGTTATCAGATGTGGGGAAGAGCCGCGAGAGCCGCCGGGGGACCCCAGAAGAGTAGATTCAGGGCCACTCTGTGAAAAACAAGCTGCACAGTGGAGGTAAGTATGATATGTTTGTTATTTTTTTTTACCTTTACAGTACAATCCCTTTAAGTTGGCCCACCCTTTGCAGCTATAATAACTTCAACTCTTCTAGGAGGGCTGTCCACAAGGACTAGGAGTATGTCTTTGGGAATGTTTGACCATTCTTCCAGATGCGCATTTGTGAGGTCAGGCACTGATGTTGGATGAGAAGGCCTGGCTCGCAGTCTCCACTCTAATTCATCCCAAAGGTTTTCTTGAACAAGCTGAAGTTAGAAGCTAATGGGTAGAGATGGGCCAAACACCCCTCTGTTCAGTTTGCAGCAGAACTCCCAAATAGGGAAAAGTTCTGCCCCAAATAGCGAACGCCATTGAAGTCTATGGGAGCTGAACTGGGGAAATCAAAAGTGCCTATTTTAAAGGCTTACATGCAAGTATTTGGCCAAAAAAGGGGTATGGGGGTCTGGGCACTGCCCCGGGGGAAATGTATCAATGCAAAAAAAAAAAAAAAAAGTTTTTCAGGAGCAGTGATTTTAATGATGCTTAAAGTGCAACAATAAAAATGAAAAATTCCTTTAAATATAGTGACGGGGGGTGTCCCCTTACTCTGCCTGTAGAGTGGCGCATCTGTAGCATGTATAGAACATGCTGCAGAAAAAATTACATTTCTAAAGAAAAAAATCATATTTAAATTGGCTTGCGGTTGCACTTGCTGGGACCCGGCTATTTAAAAACAAATAAAGGAAAAAAAGGCGTGGGCATACCCCCTTCAGGTCTGGTATGAATTTTAGGGGCAAATCCCACACCAAAATTTAAAATAAACCGGTGTGGGGGTCCTCCCCAAAATCTATACCGAGCACGCAGCCTGGCAAGTCAGGAAAGGGGGGGAACGAGCAAGCGCCCCCCTCCTGAACCATACCAGGCCCCATGCACTCAACATGGGGGGGTACATTGGGGCAGAGGGGTCACCCCGAACACTCTGCAAATTTGGGTGTTCCCCACTACTAATGGGTTACAGAGTACAGCTGCGCCAGATTTTACACATAATAAAGCTTTTTTTTCTCTTTTGAAAACCAACCACATTGGTTCTGATCAGTGTACCAGCTCGCTGAGGGTACCATGTGACTACTGTGACCAATTACAGCAGATCACAGTTGTAAACAATGGATGGCTTCCTTTCATACCATCCACTGTGTACAATTGTGTTGCTAGATGTGATTGGTCAATGTAATCACATGGTACAGGCAGGGCCAATCACAGCCCATCTGTACCATGTGATTAGCTCTGACCAATCACAGCTAATCACAACAAAACAAACAGAATGAATCAGCTTAATTCAGTAAAATGCTTGCTTATAGCAATTAAATTCTCTAAATTTCACTGAAATTCACTGAAAAAAAAATCCTGATCACTTCCCCGGAGTAGTACAATGTTACAATGGTAACATTATATTGCTGTGCTCACAGTGTGGTAAAAAGAGTATTACATTTTTTTGTACTATCACCAGTCAGTGTCCCTGATCACCACCACACCAGTTGGTGCCCAAACTTTTTGGCACCGTGGAATAAAATTGTGCCAAGGCCCGGGGGGGGGGGGGTATGCAGGTTTTCGCAGGCACTTTTTCAGGGGAATGGCTGGTGTTAGCGCTTCAATCATCCTGACACCATGTTTGATATGGTGTCAGGATGATTGAAGCACATTATTTCTATTACTACATTGTAATATAAAATGAAATAGTTCAACTTACCATAATGAAGAATCTACCACCAGATGCAAAGTGTCACTTGCCACGTCTCCTGCCACCAGATGTGGTTTGTCACATTGCCTGCCACAAGTTCTAGAGTGTTACTTGCCATGTCGCCTGCCATCAGATGCGGTTTGTCACTTGCCACGTCACCTGCCACCAGATGTGGATTGTCGCTTGCCACCAGATGTGGATTGTCACCTGCCACCAGATGTGGCTTGTTACCTGCCACCAGATGTGGTTTGTCACCAGATTTGGTTTGTCACCTGCCACCAGATTTGGTTTGGCACCTGCCACCAGATTTGGTTTGGCACCTGCCACAAGATAGGGATTGTCACCTTCCACCAGATGTGGTTTGTCACCTGCCACCAGATGTGGTTTGTCACCTGCCATCAGATGCAGATTGTCACTGCAGTGGTGGCCGCATAGGCCAGTGAGGAAGGACAGCGGTGATGCAGGGCGGACGGTGAGAGATGATGTCATCTCTCTGCTCCCCGCCTCACCTCCGGCAGTGTATCGGCCCTGCTGTGTGGGCGGAAGAGCAGTGATGAGGGCGGGCCGTGAGAGATTATCTCATCTCTCTGCTCGCCCACCTCATCTCTAACAGTGCAGCTGCCCCACTGTGAATGCGGAACAGCAGTCATGTGGGTGGGCAGTGAGAGATGATGTCATGTCAGACAGTGCAGCCTTCCCTGGCCCGGCTGCAAATAGGCCACAGCCCGGCACCAAGCCGTGGCCCTGGGTTGGGGACCCCTGAGTTACATAATAATGTTGTACTGCACTGGTCACAGTATTTAAAATAAATTGAAAATTTTTTGTTTATTCTAAAAAAATTATGACAAAAAATTACAACTTTAAAAAATCTGCCATGCCTCTTACTAAATACTTTGGACTGTCTACTTTCTAAAAAGGGGTCATTTGGGGGAATATTTGTACTGCCCTGACATTTTTGGATCCTCAGTACATCAGGATTGATCAATTTTCAGTTATATATATATATACCATAGTTTGTGGACTCTATAAGTTTCCTACAGGCTAAATAATATACACTGATTTGGGTTATTTTCACCAAAGAAATGTAGCAAAATATATTTTGGCCTAAATTTATGAAGAACAATTATTTATTTGCAAACTTTTAGAAAATGTATTTTTTTTTCAAAATGTTCAGTCTTTTCTCGTTAATTTAGCAAAAGATAAAAAAACCCAGTGATGATTAAATACCACCAAAAGAAAGCTCTAGTTGTGTGAACAAGATGATAAAAATTTAGTTTGGGTATAGTGTTACATGACCACGTAATTGTCATTTAACCACTTAAGGGCCGAGCCTCTATCTTGTTGTTTACAAGTTAAAAACAGATTTTTTTTTGCTAGAAAATTACTTAGACCCCCCCAAAATATTATACATTTTTTTCTACCACTCTAGAGAATAAGATGGTGGTCGTTGCAATACTTTCTGTCACACCGTATTTGTGCAGCGGTCTTACAAGCTCACTTTTTCTGAAAAAAATACACTTTTTTGAATTAAAATATAAGACAACAGTAAAGTTAGCCCATTTTTTTTATATTGGGAAAGATAATGTTACGCCAAGTACATTGATACCCAACATGTCGCGCTTCAAAATTGCGCCCGCTCATGGAATGTGGACAAACTTTTACCCTTAAAAATCTCCATAGGCGACGTTTAAAAAATTCGAAAGGTTGCATGTTTTGAGTTACAGAGGAGGTCTAGGGCTAGAATTATTGCTCTCACGCTACCGATTGCGGCAATACCTCATGTGTGTGGTTTGAACATTGTTTTCATATGCTGGCACTACTCACGTATGCGCATTTAAAAAAAAAAAAATCTTATTTATTTTACCTTTTGTTTTTTATTTTTACATTGTTCTTAAAAAAAAAAAAATTGTGTCACTTTTATTCCTATTACAAGGAATGTAAACATCCCTGCATGACATGACCTCTTTAATATGAGATCTGGGGTCAAAAAAACCTCAGATATCATATTTACACTAAAATGCAATTAAAAAAAAAATTAAAAAATTGTCATTTGAAAAAAAAAAAGGCCCTTTAAGAGCTATGGGCGGAAATGACCTGCAATGGTATGGAGACGGGTGGGGGCCATCTTCCACGGAAGAGGACCCGATCGCTTCTGCCCCTGCCGACGGCTCTGGTAAGCGGCGGGAGGCCCTCTTCTGCCACCGATAAAAGTGATCTCATGGCGAATCCGCTGCAGAGACCATTATTATGTAAAACCGGACTGCCTGCTGAAGAAGAGGATACTGGGGTTATGGCAGCTAGCTGCTGCTATAACAAAGCTATCCCTCTTCAAAGAGAGGACGTATATCGGCATGCAGCAGTTCGGAAGTGGTTAAAGTGTGACAGCACTGAAAGCTGAAAATTAGCCTGAGCAGGATGGGGGTAAAAGTGCCCGCCCTCCCAAAAAGGCCCCCCAAATGATAAATAAAAAAATAAAAAAACTTTTATTGCTACATGTCCCCAGGCCAACTGCCTCCATGCCCTTTGTATGGCAATCTAGTGCCTATTAGCCTTGAAAATGGCCATTACTGATTTCTATGATTAAGCTCCAGTTGATTTCATTGGGGTTCAGATTCGTGATCCAAATTTCTGTCATATAAGTCAAACCTGCGTCCAACCTAGTTTGGGTACATTTGGCTTATCCCTTTTGGTGGCGAACCAATTTGATTACACTATCTACAATAAGCTAGATGTAAATGGTGTACATAAAAACAATTAATGTAGATGCAATATTTTTTACTCGACTGAAAAAAATAAAAAGTTTTTTTATCTTGATCATAGTATATAGAGAAAATATGCACAAAACACTGTGCATTTTCTTTAACATATAGGTATCAGCTTTTGAATGTAGAATAAAGTACCAGGCAAATGTAAAACAAGGTCATGCAACAATACAATGGTAAATGAAAAAAGATGTTATCAAGTTTCATCATGAGGTTCAAGGATGAGCAAAACAGCTTATAAAGTATCAGAAATTGCATTTCCTATAATGCAGTACACTAAGTAGTGTATTCATACCAAGTCACTTCAATGATGGTAGCCATGCCATAACACCTTGAGAGCTCTTCAACACTGAACAAGGCCAAGCAATGGGAACACTTTGTATTTATATCACTATTGTAATTAGAGGACATTCCACATAAAAACAAACCTCATACTCTAAGGTTTCTGCAGCAATGAATCAGGAAGCAATACACCTCCTCTTCCGCAACCGAGCAACCAAGGACACTGCTTCTTCCAAATAAGGACCCTCCTAAGGATTTTAAACACAGCTTGGTGATCGAATGTAAAACTCCACCATTGCATGCAAAATGTGGGATAAAAACTGAGTTTAAAAACCTGATTCAACTCAACCACCAGAGGAATGAACAACATAAATATGGCAACTCACTGGACTATATTAAATTTTCACTTTATTAATTATAAAAACTAATTAGTGTCAAATATGTTTTTATTAACAATATCAAAGAAATTTTGTGCAAAATAATTAGTAGTCAGTCGTCAATAACAAAGACAGTATGTGGTATATCCTATTCCAATGTACAATACCAGATTAAATCTAACAAGATAGGGAGACCCCATCATCAGACAATATTATATAGTAATAGTCTGTCTATAAAGACGTGTAGATTGATCTAGGAAAAAACTATAACCTCTGACTGTGAGATAGAAATAAAATGTGGAAAAACGAAGGGAAAGAAAAGAAAAGTGTGTGGAAGATAAGTAAATAGAAGAGAAGAGTAGGGTATAAAAGGGGGCTTGGGATAGACCTCGGTGCGACAACGCTTGCATGGCGTAGTAAGGGTGAGTATCTGAATCTAACCTTGGGTAGTCAACAAGGTTTTCAGGGAGTCCGATGTAGAATATTCAATCCATTCAATCCATATTCAATGAGCCACAAAGTTTTAAATTTATCAAAAGTGTCATTATCCATGGCTATCCTCTCTTCCATGCGCATAATATCATTCACTGTAGAAACCCATAAGGCTAGTGTGGGTCTAGTGGTGGTTTTCCAAAATAAGGGTATTATCTGCCTGGCAGCCGATAGGAAAAAGCGCAATAGGGAACGCTTCTGTGAGGTTATGGAACCAGAGAGCATGGATAGTAATGCTATTTCTGGGAAAGGTTGCAAAGGCTGGTTGTAAAGGCTACTGTAAATGGAAAAAACCTGGGACCATAGTGGCTGAATGAATGAACAGTCCCACCATATATGTATGTAACTTCCATTTTCTGATCCACATCTCCAACATGAGGATGGAACGGAGGGGAATATTTTGTTAAGGGATTGAGGGTCTCTGTACCATCGGGAGAGAAGTTTAAAATTTTTCTCTTGGGTATAGCAGGATATTGAGGATTTGTGCATAAAATAGTATGACTTTTGCCAATCTTCTAAATGAAGTTCCTTTCCCAGCTCTGTGGACCACTTCCTGGTATAAGAGGGAGGTTGATTATGTAGCAGTGCGTTCTGCATCATGTATATGGTAGAAAGTAAATGTCTGGGGGTTTCCAAAAGAGAGCACAGCTGTTCATATTCCGTTAAGGGTCTGTGAATTTGAGAGGAAGAGAAAAGATCAGAACAAAAGGAGGATATACGGAGGGCTGTAAGCCAATTACCCTGCGTATTTGACAGGACGGGTGCACCGGAAGTAGGGTTCACAAGTGAACTTGCTACAGGCCACATGGAACGGGAATATGGACCTAATGTGCTGGAATCTTTATCTTGAGGGAGTGCGGGGTGGTCAAATAAAGAAGGGAGGGGTCAGGGGTCTGAGGACAGTAGAGACTGTATACCCTTCTTGTACCAGATATGTAATGCTGCAATTGTCAGTGGGGAAGTAGAGGAGAGTGAGTGTAATGCCCCGTACACACAGTCGGATTTTCCGACGGAAAATGTGTGATAGGACCTTGTCGGAAATTCCGACCATGTGTAGGCTCCATCACACATTTTCCATCGGATTTTCCGACACACAAAGTTTGAGAGCAGGATATAAAATTTTCCGACAACAAAATCCATTGTCGGAAATTCCGATCGTGTGTACACAAATCTGACGGACAAAGTGCCATGCATGCTCAGAATAAATAAAGAGATGAAAGCTATTGGCCACTGCCCCGTTTATAGTCCCGACGTACGTGTTTTACGTCACCGCGTTTAGAACGATCGGATTTTCCGACAACTTTGTGTGACCATGTGTATGCAAGACAAGTTTGAGCCAACATCCGTCGGAAAAAATCCTAGGATTTTGTTGTCGGAATGTCCGAACAAAGTCCGACCGTTTGTACGGGGCATAAGTGTCGTCCATGTCCCCAAAGTAAGGCCCTGAGGTCAAGAGCGGATAAATCTTGTTCCACCATGGTGGACGCTTTGGGGAATGGGCGAGGGAACCATTCTAAGACCCTAGATAACAATGCAGCTCTATGATAGAGCTCATAGTCAGAAAGGCCAACTCCGCCCTGTATTTTGGGGTATGTAAGTAGGGTGTGACAAATACGGGGTATGCCATTTTGCCATATGAATCATATGGACATAGAGCAAAGAGATGTAAAAAAGTGTTTAGGGACCATAATAGGAGCGGTTTGAAATAAATATAGTAATTTTGGTAAGGTGTCCATTTTTAACGTATTAATACGCCCAAACCAAGGTAATGCAGAGGAGTTCCAGGATTCCAGTTCTTTTCTAACGCGGGTTAGGAGGGGTAGATAATTTAGAGCATATAGATCAGAGAGGTTAGAGGGAATCGTAATCCCTAGGTAAGAGATGCCCCTGGAGCCCCATTGGAAGAGGAAGTTGGCCTGTATTCGGGTGAGGGTAGTTTGAGGTAGGGATATGTTTAGGGCCTCTGTCTTGGACATGTTCAATTTAAAATTACTAAATTGTCCAAATTTGCGAAATTCCTGCATAAGTGAGGGCAGAGTAGTGTGGGGTTGTTGGATGTAGACCAATAGATCATCCGCGTAAAGTGAGAGTTTATGTTCAGATGAAGGAGTCTGGATTCCTACAATGGATGTATATTGTCTAATGGCCTGAGCCAGGTGTTCAATCACCAAGACGAAAAGGAGGGGGGACAAGGGGCAGCCCTGTCGTGTGCCGTTTGAAATCTGGAATGAAGCGGAGGAGGAACCATTGACCAGGACTGAGGCCGAGGGGCGGGAGTAAAGTGCCATGACCCTAGACACAAAAGTGGAGCCAAGGCCAATCTGTTGCAGGGAGAGACGCAAAAAATCCCAGTTGACCCGGTCAAAGGCCTTCTCGGCATCAAACGAGAGCAGGCATGCCTTTAGATTGTGTTTTTGGATATAGGAAACGAGGTGGATGGTTTTTGTGGTGTTGTCCCTGGCCTCTCGGCCCAGGACAAATCCTACCTGGTCTTTATGAATAAGTGAGGGTAAGAGGGGGGACAGGCGGTTCGCCAGGACTTTGGCATAGAGTTTAATATTGAGGTTAAGGAGTGAAATTGGGCGATAGCTACTGCATTCTGAAGGGTCTTTGCCAGGTTTGGGTATTACCGAGATATTAGCGGCTAGTAGGTCCCTAGAGGGGAAATGGGTATCGTCTATAGTGTTGAATGTGGTGGCTAACAATGGGGCAAGGTGTTGAGCGAAAGATTTATAAAATCTTGGGGAAAACCCGTCAGGACCTGGGCATTTACCAGATTTCAGGCCCTTGATAGCGGATGTGAATTCTGCTACAGTAAGAGGAACGTCCATGGCAGATGCCTGTTCAGGGTTTAGTTGTGGTAGAGCCGTTTCGGAGATGTAGTCCTGCATGTGGGATAGATGTGTATCGTTTGTGGCGGTCGCCCCATTTGAAGTGTGAAGATTATATAAATTGGAGTAATATTGTTTAAATGCATCTGAAATGCCATTGGGATTACTAATTTTTTGTTGGTCAGATGTACAGATGTGCGGTATAGGTCGGTGTGGAGGACGGGGGTGTAAAACCCTTGCAAGGTGTTGTCCACATTTGTTAGCTAGGGTGTAGTGTCGGTTGCGTCCTCGGTCTCTGGCTATAAAAGAATTAGCATTCAGTAAGCGAAGCAAGTCTCTGCGTGCATTAGAGAGGTCAGTATAAATTGCTGGATCTGAATCTCGCTTATGTGTCGATTCAAGCGTTTTTATCGTGGATAAAAGGCGTGAAATGTCAGTTGTTCTAGCTTTTTTTAAACAAGAGCCATATTGTATGAGGGTCCCTCTAAGCACACACTTCAGGGCTTCCTATTTAATGAGGGGACTAGTATCGTCCTGACGATGGACTGTAATAAAGTCACTAATAGCTTTTTCGACCGCTGCAACACATACAGTGTCAGTCAGTAGATTGTCATTTAGTCGCCATGAGGCTCGAGTACGGGATTTCGGAGGGTGGGCTAGGCTAAGGTGTACGGGTGCGTGATCCGACCAGAGAATATTACCCAAGGAGGCCTTAAGTGGTATGTCAAGTAGTGACTGGAAGATTAAAAAATAATCGATGCGACTATAAGAATTATGGGCCATGGATTAACAGCTGTAGTCTCTTTCCAGTGGATGTTGTATCCTCCACACGTCTACCAATTGTGCTGAACATATGAGGGATTTTATGTGTGTAAGAGCAGTGTGGGACATGGCAGACTTACCCGAGGAAGTGTCCACGGCTGGAGAAAGAGTTATATTAAGGTCACCACCCAGAATGAGACAGGGACCTCCGAATGAAAGTAGTTTGTTTAGAACCATGAACAGGAAGTTCCCTTGATCTTGGTTTGGTCCATAGACATTAGCCACTGTAAAGACAGAAGAATTAAATTTAAGTTTGAGGAATAATTAGCGCCCTAGCGGATCTATAAGGGAATCTAAAACTTCCGGATGAAACGATTTGTGAAAAGCTATAGACACCCCTTTGGATTTTGCTTGAGGATTCGTGCTGTGGAACCATTGAGGGAAATGAGGGTTTTTAAGAGTTGGGATCTCTGAACCCCTAAAATGCGTCTCTTGTAGAAGCAGGATTTTAGTCTTAGCTTTGTGAAAATGATACAACACCTGGCTTCTTTTTTCAGGGGTATTAAAGCCTCTGCAGTTATAGGATGATAAGGTTAAATGCTCAAGTGAAGACATTGTAGGGGTGGGGAGAGGTAGCATGAGGTGGTATTAGTGTCAGCACCGAGGTCCGCCCAGCCCAAGTAGAAGAGAATAAAGGAAGCAAGCAGGTAGAGGGGGGAGGGAGAGCAGGAAAAGAGAGAAAGGAAAAAAGTAAAAGAAAAAAGGAAATAGGAGCACAAGCCACTAGGTGGCAGCATTAAGTAATCATGCAAATATAGAAACATTTCTGTAAAATGTATATAGACTAACATCAGTATAGTGCGCAATCAGGCACTACAGGTCCTAAGGGAGGAAATGTGGTGAGCACCTAGAGTGCCTCCCGGTCCCGGGGTCCACGGGGGAGCAATAACTGTTGAAAACGGTATTTAACCATCAACGTGTTATAATGAGGTAACCGAATAAGAACAAATAAGCAGTAAATCAACATACAAAGCATACATCCCCACCCCCTCCCGAACTCATCAAGAAACGTGGCAGCACATCTATGAGACTCTATCAAAGGTTAACTCATAGTCAAGGACGAGTTCCAATATGGGGGGGGGCAAGCTATAACTGCTAAACCCATCCACCCCAACACTGTCGCCAAAAAGAAAAAACAAACAAAAAATTATCTTGCAGAGGACATCTAACTAGTGTGATAGGAGGGGACAAAAAAGTATATGCAAAAGAGAGGTAAAAAATAAAAAAAAAATAAAAAGGGTGCTGGATCTGCAACACTGTTGGTGCAATAAGTAAGTAGGTAGTCCAGGGTGACCATTACCACTTAATTGCGGTACAAGGATGGACGGCCTGTACCGAGTCAAAAAACAAAACAACAGTCACGGTGACAGGGTAAAAATGTGGTAATAAGAGGGATTAAAGGAAAGTCAGTCATCTGGAAACTTCTGAGGGGAGCTTCTGGGCCGCTTATTCTTGCTAGCTTTCTGCCATTGTGTGCGGATTGGAAGTCCCGGGGTAGCAGAAGGAAGGGGCCAATCTGGTAATGATATCTGGGGTAGCTCCAGAGTGCTCAGGAACCGCGGCAGATCTCCTAGTGTGCGGAAAAGGGCTGTTTTGCCTTCATGATGAACCCGTAGCTGAAAAGGGAACCGCCATTGGTATTTAATCTTCTTCTCCTGAAGGACGGATGTAAGCGGTTTAAGTGCACGCCGCATGGCCAGGGTTTGGCGCAAAAGGTCAGGGAGCAGCATAACTGGAGTTTCATTCAGCCGAATGGAGTCCTGTGTGCTAGCCGCTTTCATAATTTCCTCTTTGACTTTGTAAAAGTGCACCCTGCAAAGCGTGTCCCGAATGAAGGAGGGATCAGAACTTCTCGGGCCCGAGGTTCTGTGTACTCTGTCCAGCTCAATAGGGGTATCTTTAGGTTGTTGCAGAATTTGATTGAAAATGGCAGTGACTGCTCTAGATAGATCTTTATGTTCTATGGTTTCCGGTATGCCACGGATTCTAATATTGTTCTGTCTGCTACGGTTTTCAATGTCATCTTGGTGGTACATGAGCTGCTGCAATATGTTAGTATGGGAATTAAGGATCTCTTCATGGGACTGTAATGTCTTGCACATGCCATCAGTAGTGTTTTCTACATTCTCCATTCTAGTCCCCAAATCTCTCTTAAGCTCAGCAATCTCCTTCCTGTATGACTTTTCCATGCGGGAAACGTAGTGCTCAAAGTCCGTTTTAGTGGGTAGAGAGCGGAGGTAAGCTTGCATGGATCGCATCTGCGACTCCATGTCCCACCCGTCCCCAGAGCACAGGGAAGCTTGTGAGAGGCTTTGGGGGCTGTGTGGGTTATAAAGTGGGGGCTCCAGATCCGTTAGGGAGACTGAGCGGCCTCTGGACAGTACCTGTTCGGCGTCTGCATGTGCGGATCGGGTCGGGGGTGGAGGCGCCGCCACCATCTTGGAGGATCTCTGACTCTGGTAGGCCGCAGAGGATCGGGTCACAAAATTCCCCAGATCGCCTTGTGTCCGGTCACTGGCAGACTTCGAGTGGTCCCTGGGCTTTCCTTTACCATCAGGGCGTTCTTGGTAGCCGAGAAGGTAATGGTGGAGGAGATAGAACCCCGTGGAGAACGTTAGGACCTGGAGCTGCCGCGATGTGCGTCCTACAGCTCCATGCGCCAAGCCACGCCCCCCTATAAAAACTAATTAGAATGTACAAATCCTTGTATTAAAATGGTACCGCACACAACAAACACACCTAAAACATATACCTCTCTCTCATAACAAATAACATTACCCTTGTATAAAGCAATATAGCTAATAATTTCTAATATATATGTACTCTATGTATGTAAGGGGTTGGGGTGATCCTAATAGTGGATGGAATTGATTTCAGATACGTTCTTATGCATGTAAATCATAGTTCATAGCACCCATCCAAAGAAAGGCATATCTGTCAAAGCAAAGCGGTTGGAAATCGGAGATGGATCCAAGATTAGCGGTGAAATGATGAACAAGTCCTCAGTTCTAATAAGAATAAAGATATCATGTGGTCCAGAGGAGGATCAATGGTCACTGATTATATAGTTGTATCACCTTCGTAGACAAACAGACATATAGCCACAGCAGTGAAGTGAAAGGAAATAGTAGGTATTCTGGACGACCACCCCTTCTTTAGGTACACTAACAGGGCCCTCAGATATCTTGAGACTGAATGAAACTAGAGGCAGGTTGTGCATTCGTAAGATGTCTGCCTTTATTGCATATACAGCTTATATATGGTCCAACTTACCAATCAAAAGAGGGGAAAGAGGAATGGTTAGTAAATGACGTATTTGTATAAAATCTATGGTTATACAAGTCAGCGACCCCTAAGATACATTTATCATGAGTTCACAGGAGTCAACAGACCATCTGGTTATGAGTCATAAGTCATTCATCCTGTCCCATGGCCTACAGAACAGGAAACAGGAAAGGACAAACCAACCCACAATGATATATATATAGAGTACAGTGCTCGTGCAAGCATTTTTCTAAGCATTCTTTCATATTTGCAGATTTAAGCTAAAGTTACAAGATCTTGTATACTGAAATGGCAAAGCATATCAAAATGGAGTCACAATGGTTTGGGCGTATTATTACAATCCTCTCTTTTGTCACGAACAATCACAAACCTTGTTGCCCCCAATATGCCCCTGACATTCACCTGGACTACTTTCCCACAAATTTACCACTATCCTAAGCATGTAAAAAGAGAGAAAAATAAACACATAATCTCAGCTGCATAGCAATTGTCCTTGAAGTACAAAGGGGGAAGGGGCGTGATGGCCCATAAAAGCAAGTGAGAGGGGCATGACAGCCTTTAGGCCAAATAAAAAATATTCCCAAACAAAAGGACAAAAAAGTCTCTTGTATGGCTTATGAATGTCCATTAAATTCATAAAAAGGAAGGAATAGGAAATGTCCACATTATAATTCTCATTCTCTTAAACTTTTCCCAGAACTTTTGGTTCGATTCTGTGCTCATCCATATTTACAGACATGAATTCTCCACCCCAAACCCTACCTCTTTGTAAGGACAGAACTCGATATCCACAGACAGACTGGAACTGATGCGTTAGGCTAGACTTGGGTCTTCGGGATGGCACATCTGGATCTCTCTCTCGTGATGCTCACTGGAATTTCATAGACTCTTCTGACTGTAGCATCCCATAGATGACTGAAATAGAATGGAGGATGGGATCAGCTGACTTACACAGTTTCTCAAATGGCATCAAGGAGGATGGGGGTCTGAAGGCTTGGGGCAAACTGTGGACAAAATGGTGAAGCTGTCTATAACGCCAGTCATCCAATGGGAAACAGCTAAATCAGTCTCGGAGCCAGTCCAAGGAGACCAGGTCCTGATTCTGCACAAACCTCCCACATCTCACCTCCCCATCACTTGCCCATGAACGAAAGTAGGGGTGATGTTCCCCGGGAGTGAACCAGGGGAAGCACCCCAAAGGAGCAAGGGGAGATACTGGGGGAGACAACAGCCCCTGAGCATTCAAAGTGTCCCACAATCTCAGTACATTAGCGGTGATAGGGGATGTAAGATCCAAAAGTCCCTAATACTCCCGGGATAGCCATGTGATGTGGGCCAGGTTGCGACCAGTCAAAAACTTCTCTAGGGAAACCCATATTTTAGTGTTCACATCAGGATGCCAGTCCAGTATCCACCGTAGGGCTATCACTTTGTAATATTTATGGAGGGAAGTTACCTTCAGCCCCCCCAACCTCTCAAAAACAAACTGCTGAGGATTGAGAAGAAGGATCTAGTTAGTGATACAGGTACCACTTGAAGATAAAAAAGAATCCGTGGCAACACATTAATTTTTAGCATACTGACTCGGCCCATCCACGAGAAAATGGTACGGTCCCATCTTAGCAAGTCCGTTCAGATTGTGAAGAGCAAGGGAGAATAATTACTAGTATATAATTGTGAATATTGGGCTGGAAGATGTGTCCCCAAATATGTTAGGGAAGTATGACACCATGTGAAGGAAAAGGAAGCTTGTAACCGTGCGTGCAAATCCAAGGGAATGATAAGAGGCAGAAATTCTGACTTACCATAGTAAATTTAAAAATTTGATATTGAATGGAATCGCTGAAACTCCGCTATCATATTGGTGAGGGATATCAGCTCCTGTGCTGGGCTTAAATGTTATACTTGAGTGTTGTTTTTGTTCTACAGTTCTCTCCCCTCTGAAGTAATGTGTGGTATACACACCTTCGTGTTCTTTCTTACTTTTTATTTTCACTCTACCTTCTTCCCTTCCTTTCCCCCTTTCCCCTAACCCATGCTGGGTTGACATGCAGAGTAATTTCACCATTGAGATCAGAGTCAAAACTAGGGGGGTGACGGTGCAGAGGGGCATCTTCCCCAGAGGCCACATTGAGAGGAGTGCTGCTGAAAGGAGCAGTGACAGCAGTATCACTTCTCCTGTCAGCCTAGCACTGAGAACGAGGAGGAGAGAGCCAAAGGTGGTGAGGACTGTGTTCTCTCTCCCCCTTCTAATCTCTGCCATGGCAGCACTTCTGTACCTGCAGAAGGGATGCAAGCAAGCATACAACATAGGAGGAGGGAGCTGAGGATTCTTTCCTTCCAGCCAGGGCCAGGACAAAGTGGGAGGAATGCACTAGGAGCTTATGGCTTCTCCTGCCTTGCTGACAGGCAGGGGATTTGTATTCATGCCGCCTGTGACGCTATCTGTTTTTTGGTCTGCTCACAACCTGTAGCCAGGGGTGGACTTCGGTCACTGCATGGCGGGAGGGTGAGGGAATCCCAGGATAGGAATGGAGGAGAAGGCAGGGAGAGCGGGGGACTGCCGATGATGGTGAGGGGAGTGGGGGAGGCGGCATCACCCTACCTAAAGCTAAAATTAGCTCACCTGTAAGCGCAACATGCAGCTGCTGATGGGGCCAGTGGGCAGTGGAAAGGTGAAAGGAGTCTGTGATATTAGATGACATGAAAAAGCACTGATTCCTTCACCACAAACAATGCAGTGATCAAGGAACCCTGCTGATAGCATCCAGGTACGTTACAGGCATCTAAAAGCTGTAATTTGGAGGGGTAGGGGTCACTCCTCTGTCACCCCTGTTCCTGTTCACCATTTCAGGTGCGAATCAGGTCCGATTTTTTGCCTGAATTTGCACTTGAAATGAAGTCAAAGAAGCACAGGAACCTTTTCCAGTGTGCTCCGCGGCCGCCCTGGAGCTGTGGGAACTGGCTCCATCGAGAGCTGGTCACAGTCTCCTGTCATGTGAATTGGATGCAGGGAAACTCACTTCCAATTTGCATCAGTGTGAACCCAGCCTCACCCCCCCTCTCTCCCTCTTATCCCCTCTCTCGCTCTCATCCCCCTTTCTCTCTCACCCCCTTTCTCTCTCACCCCCTCTCTCTCTCACCTCCCCCCTCTTTTTCTCACATTCTCTCTCATCCCCCTCTCTCTCATCTTCACTCAAATCCATCTCACTCTCCTTTATCTCACTCACTTCCATCTCTCTCATCCCCCTCTCTAACCCCCCTCTCTTACCTATCCTTTCTCTGTCACCTCCCTTCTCTCTCTCTCACCCCCCTCACCTCCCTCTCTTTCTCTCTACCCTCTTTCTCTCTCACCCCCTCTCTCTCTGATCTCTTCACCTCTCTCTTTCTCTTTCACCTCCCTCTCTTTCTAACCCCCTTCTCACCCCCCATCTCATCCCCTCCCCCCTCTCATATCCCCTTTCCCTCCCCCACCTCTTTCCCTCCTCCTCTCTCTCCCCTTTATTCACCTGTCTCCTACTTTCCAATATCTCTCTTCCACTCCTACTCCTTTCTCTCCTCTTTCTTCTCTCTCATCCCACTTCTGCCTCTCTTCTTCCACCCTCTCCCTCTCTTAGTTTCTAATAAGAGTTTATGTCATATTTCAGGTTCTCAGTAAAAAAAATGTGTTCTGTCAGTAGATTGTCCATGTTTTGTACAAAGTAATAAAATAATAAAAATTACTGTCCACTGCCCCAGTGACACCAACATCTGCCCTATTGTGCCCTATTGACACAGTCCTTTTTGGAGGGGGAGGAAGGGGGTTTGCCAAACTGAGTTTTTTCCCCAGGCGAAAGAATGTCTAGCTACACCACTGATTGAGATCAATATTATTTGGTGTCCTTTTTACAGTACTGCCTTCTGCTTTGTGTAAATGTGGGGTCTCTTACCTCATTCTTACCTCATTATAGATTACTTTTTCACCTCATGACATTTAACATTTTATTCATAAATGCCGAAGGGCTTAACAGCCCTTTTAAACAATCTCTCCTTTGGCAGGAAGAAACCTCTTCCAGACACGATGTGTTTTGCATACAGGGGATGCACTTGCAAGGCCCCTAAATGCCAGCACCCAATATTTCCTCATACTCCATTCCTTGGAATCTGATCCCAATGGCCGCTCCCTCATCATAGTAGCAACATTTAACAATCACCTCATTACTTTAGTCAATCTTTATGCCCCTAATACCCACCAAAAAGGTTTCTTTAAGTCAATTCTGGGTAAACTTCAACTATATAGGTCTAATCCTATAATAATATGTGGAGATTTTAACTATGTTTTTGAATACTCTATTGATTCTACTAACACTACCTTCATCTTCTTTATCTACCCTTATTTCCTAGAAATATTTCTTTAATGCCTGGCAATGCATCCACAGCAATGAGCAAAATTACACCTTTTATTATCCAGTACATGAGGTTCCTGTAGAATCAATCTCTTTCTGGTAGACAAATTTAGTCTACAACATGCATCTCAACCCGCATAGGTGTAATCACCTGGTCTGACCATGCACCCATTTTTTTTGCAATTGTTCCTTGCCTCTGCGGCTATCCTTTAGCTTGGAGACTTCTATTTGCTTCTATTTTATAACATCCAACCTACCAAAAACAGATTGATTCTGCCATACAGTCCTTTTTTCAACAGAACAAAGGCTCCTACTCAGGGGGACCCTACTCTTCTATAGAAAGCTCATAAGGCATTCATTAGGGGATTACTCATTAACATCTCAGCCCATGAGAAATAGCAATGCACAAATAATATTACCCATCTAACTTCCCACATCAGTACTCTAGAAACCCAAAACAAAAAAATTAATTTGACCTTATTGCCACCGAACTAAGAACTCCGCACTCAACTTAGTACCCTTAGTAACAAACTAGGTGCGTTTCTTGCAAAGTAATATAAACATAAAATAGCCCCTGCTAGGATTCCTTATCTAAAAGATGACCAAGACCATGAACTCCTCAACCCCTCAGATATTGCCAAACAATTTTGTAAATACTATGCAAACCAATATAATCTATGGGACTCTTCTACATCTCCTTCACCTGACCCTAGCATCATCCACAGCTTCCTTGATTCTACAAACTTCCCTACTCTATGGAAGGACCATCTTAAGGATCTTTCCTCCCATTTTTGCACCGTGGAAGTTGCCAAAACCCTTAAGTCACCCCCTCTACACAATCCTGACGGTTTTGTGAATGAAAATTATAGACAATTTACAGACCATCAAACCCCTCATCTTACCATTCCTCCAATAGTATTGTAGATCGTGGCTCCTGTCCTTTGAAATTCCTTGAATCCATGATTGTCACCATCACCAAACCAGGAAAACCAACAGATACCCCTGCTAATTTTCATCCTATATCACTCCTTAATTTGGACACAAAATTATATGCTAAGCTTCTTGCCAATTGTATTGCCAAACTCCCCCCCATTTTTAATCCATCCAGATCAAATGAGCTTTACCCTTGGACCCCAGGTGGCACTCGTGACTTCATAAATCTCATCCAATGGGCGGATCATCACCAAATTCCCTCTCTACTAATATCCCTAAGTGCTGAAAATGCATTTGATAGGGTGCATTGGACCAATATGAATAAAGTCCTGTGGAGGTTTGGCTTCCCGGGATGAATAATCTCCGCTATTAACACCTTATATAACTGTCCCAGTTCGAAAGTTTGCCCTTGGGCTTCATTCCTGCCCCCCTCTCCATTACAAATGGGACTAGGCAAGGATGCTTATTATCTCCCATTATCTTTTACTTAATTATGGAACCATTGGCAGAACATGTTCAATCTCACCCTTTATATTCTGGAATCACTGTAGGCTCTATGCAGCATAACATTGGCCTGTATGCAGACAATGTGATTTTGTCTCTAACAGACCCACTACATTTATTGCCACCCCTTTTTAACCTATTAGATCAGTTTGGCACTATTCTGTTTCCTTATATAAGCTCAACCATTCCATATGCTCTCTATTGGTTTAGACTCTTCTGTTAAACATCAAATTTTGTGCATTGCACCTTTCTCTTGGGCCCATCTTTCATCTTTACAGTATTTAAGCATTCAACTCATCGACCCTAGCTCTAGACTTTTTTCAACTATTTTTTCTGCCCTCACTTCTAAACTAACTCAATTTTTGCTCAAATATAATATCATTGTCACATATCTTATACATATTTAGACCCATCCCCTTTTTCTCTGCTCACCTTCAGAAGTTACAGTCAATCCTAGTCTCCCTGATATTGTGCTCCAAACTCCCCTGCATAAAAACTTCCATACTTCTCCATCCTGTGAAGTTTTTAGGTCTAGGAGCTTCTAATACTGCATTATACTATAAGACATCTATTCTAGCATAACTGAAAATGTGGTGGAATCCTACATACTGACACTCCTGGACACAAATTTAGCATACAGCTGTTAACTTTGATCTTAATCACTTCTTAAGTGGGTCGCTGCTACATCCTCTTCCCAAAAAACATTTTTTGGATATGATCACTGCAGCTTACAGAGTATGCATTTTTTGGATACAATCACTGCCGCTTACAGAGTATGGACCTCACTTGTGGACCCTTCACAGCAACTCTCATCTACGACTCTACAAAAGCTGCCACTGAGAACTTTATAACATTTGTGACATATCTCTACCAACCTGGGAATCTGCGGGTATCCATCCAATTGCTCATCTATACTCTCAAACACAACTATGCTCCTTCCAGGATCTATATTCTACACATTCCATACCATGTACCATGTTCTTCAAATACCTCCTAGACCATCATGCCTTATGTAGTGAGTGTCCCGCGGGCCCGCAGTTCTGGCTGGCTGCCACCGGGATTTTCACTGACAGGCTCTCCACTGTCAGCTCCTGCAGGGGATTCCTCCCCCCTCTCCTCACTGACTGTATAGTTAATGCGAGCAGTGCTCACACAGGCAGCCGCCCATTCTGCTCCCTCCCATGCATCCTCATTGGCAGGGAGCGGGAGCCAATTAGAAGCAGCTCCAGCAGCAGCAAAGGTCCATGGGACATGCAGTCCCCATCTCAAATGGCCCATAGCCTTGTATGGGGGTAGAACTACAAAGCCCAGCATGCTCTGGGGACAAAAGGACCAAGGACATCATCTTGTTTGCCTGAGGCGAGTCGGGACCTAGGGGAGAGGTGTTGCCTCATGGGTCAGTCCACCATCTTTTCCAGGTATCCACTATCGGTCGGGGGACCTCCTGCCTGAGAGAGGAGGATCCCAGGTGTATATCCAGGTGCACCTGCACCGACGGCATAAAGTGTTCCAGTGCGAGGTGACCAGTCGGGTTGCCAGAAGAGCCTGCCTGTTCCAGGATGTTCATTTGGGCCTTGACCACAGGATTGGTGAGAGGGCACTTTCCTATTTACAGGAAACACGGACATCGCACACAGACAGAATTTCTTCACTTTGCCCACACTTCCCAGAATTTGGATCTCATTGAAGCCTTGTTAAGTAGTTACAGTATCCACCATGCTATCTGGATACTGTCAGCATACCACAGTTACACAGTTACAAGCAGGAGTTTAAGTGCACCAACTAAAGTGGCTAGCTGAAGATCCAAGACCTCATTCTTCTTCCAAGGGACTAAAGTTACTGGTGCCATACGGGCAGGTATACACATACTCAGGGCTCTATATATGTAGTGTACTTGCAGGATAGTCTGACTTGGGAGTTAAGCCACTGAATACTGTTAGTTAGGTACAGTGTTTATAGTTGGGCCTGTGGTGCCAGGGGACAGAAGAGAGAGGTCTGACATAAAAGAAGGTCATTCCTCTGCTCTCCTCCTGCCTGTCGATGGCAACCAATCTGGTATAAGTTGTCATATTGTGATTTACTGTTGTTGAAATGTTGTCCTCTGCTCATGGGGTTATTCACAGTTGTGGAATCCCCTGAAAGCAGACTGATATAATATATTGAGTTATATTGCTCCTGATCTGTTATTGCTCTTCAGTTGATTTACTTGAAATATACTTTTACTGTCTGTTACTTTTCCATAGAAATCTTACAGTAAAGGCAATTTCTGTGTTCCGTCATAATGTGTGTGTTTTCAGTGGTCCTTGCACTTACACTATTGTCAAGTGTGCCAGAGGGGCTGAGACTGTTCTTGGGGTTGATAGGCAGAGTAAAGAACCAAACATACTTAAGCCACTCCTTTGGGGGTTAGTGCTACACTTACAACATATACAGCTTCAACCAGGGCAGCCATCAGGGTGGTACAGCCGTTACAACTGTAAGGGGCCGCCCAGGCCAGAAGAAGGCAGGACGGGTGAAGGGGAGCCATGTTGTGCATTACAGAAACAATCTCACAGCGTGTGCTCTCTGTGGCATTGAGCTCAGACATCAAGCTCTTTACTGTCACCTCTGGCTACTGTGTGTGTGTGCACCCCTCGTGTAGTGGACTTTTCTTTGATGAGCAACATGTCAACTTTGTGAAAATGAGCTGGGACCAGGTAGGAAGAAATTCTTTACAAGTAGGGGCAGTGAGGGAAAGGGAGGGGGCTGTTTGTGTACAGGGAGGGGCCAGAGCCTTGTGTGTTTACAGATTTGTGTATGTGGAGGGCTGCCATATATATACAGGTGTGTGTGGGGGCTGGCATATATACAGTAGGGTTGCCACCTGTCCAGGATTCAGGAAGAGGTGCAGATTGAGCCCTCTCTCCTCTCCTGTCTGTGTATGTGTTTGGGGGGGGAGTTGTTAGTGCTGGGTTTGAACTGCTTGAAACCTGGACACATTATTTAGACTGGACCATGGCTTCCCAGCAGTTTTGCTGCATGCAGGTATCTAAGCTGACAGTGTCTGTTACACTCTTTCACACTGACCAAAGCCAGCACTAACAACTCCCCCCCAAACACACAACTGCTTGAAACCCGGACACATTATTTAGACTGGACTATGGCTTCCCAGCAGGGTTGCTGCATGCAGTTATCTAAGCTGACAGTGTCTGTTACACTCTTTCACACTGACCAAAGCCAGCACTAACAACTCCCCCCCCCAAACACACACACAGACAGGAGAGAAGAGAGGGCTCGATCTGCACCTCTTCCTCCCACCCCTACCCCTCTGTGTCTGCCCACACTCCAATCCCCGGTGCTATGCCTCAGAAAAGGAAAGTTGGGGCCAGAAATTTGAAGTCCAGCAGCCTCAGATACATCTGGATGGGAGGTGCTGGCTGCCAAGGGGTGAGTGAGCTCACCATTCATCGCTGTTTGTGACTGAAGTCTCCCCTTTCTCTCTCCTGCATCTGAGTAAGTACACTAGGGAAAATCAGGGTCCTCAGAGCATCAGAGTTTCCCTTTACACTAGAACCTACAGTGTTTCCCCTTACATCAGAGCCTTCTCCGTATATCAGAATTCTCAGTGTTCTCCCTTAAATCATGCTTCCCAGAGCATCCATTATGGTAGAGGCCCCAGAGTTCTCTCTTACATGCAGAGTCCCCCCTTACAGTGAAAGGGAACTATGCGAGTTCAGATGGAAAAGGGGAACTCTGTGAATTCAGATGTAAAAGGGGAACTCTGTGGACTCTAATGTAATGTGGGGCTCTTGTTATTAACTTTGCATGATTAGAAATGTTATTTAATAGCAAAATATATATATAGTTTATACTATAAAAAAATTGCCTTGCGCCACTAAAGTGTTCGGGTTTGACTTGAAGAAAAGGTGGCAACCCTAATATACAGGCAGTGTCGGTGCACCCATTAAGGGCGCACGGACACCGCCCCCTCTCTCCAGCCACCCACCTCTATGTTTAATGGATAGATTCATGCATTGCATTGCATGAATCTATCCACGGCCGCTGTAGACACCTCCTATTCAGGCGTCCAGATCCTTTTCGGACTTCGGGCGCCTGATTTACAGGGGCAGGGGTGTATTTTTGAAGCACCTGATTAGAGCCATAGGCTCTAATAGGCTTCAAAAAAGGTGAAATGCGAGCACAGAGCATTGCGCTCGCAGTTCACCCAGGGGTGTTAGAACAACTAATGAATATTCACTTTCTAACACTGAACTGCCTCACCAATCAGGAAGCACAGGTGTGTTACCCGTCACCTGATTGGCTGTGATTGGACACCTATCAGGAGGAGGAGAGGACACATGGAGGACACAGCTTGCAGGGTCACCCACTGCTCCACCGAGATAGGGTAAGTGGCGGGCAGACAGCAAGTGGGAAGGGGGATCACAGGGTTAACTTTTAAATGGGCTGCATTTGATGGGCATAGTAGCAGCATTTGATGGCACAGTGGCAGCATTTGATGGACACAATGGCTGAATTTGATTGGCACAGTGGCTCCAATTAATGGGCACAGTGGCTGCGTTTGATGGGGCACAGTGGCTGCGTTTGATGGCACTGTGGCTGCAATTGATTGGCACAGTGGCTGCAATTGATGGGCACAGTGAGGCTGCAATTGATGTTTTTTTCTGAATTTTTCAATTCGTTTGCGCCCCCTCAAAAATATGGAGCACCAGCCGCCACTGTATACAGGTGTGTGTGTGTGGGGGGGTGGTATTTATACAGGTGTGTGGGGGGCTGACATATATACAGGAGTGAGGGGGGCTGACATATATACAGGTGTGTGGGGGGCTGACATATATACAGGTGTGAGGGGGGCTGACATATATACAAGTGTGTGTGGGGGGTCTAGCATATATACAGGTGTGTGTGGGGGGCTGACATATATACAGGTGTGTGGGGGGGCTGGCATATATACAGGTGTGTGGGAGGGCTGACATATATACAGGATTGAGGGGGGCTGAGTGTGTACAGGTGGGGTGGCCTGTGTGTGGATTCGGTAGGATGGCCCATGGGCAGGCTTGTTCATAACTCCTCAGTTATGGATGATATCCCGGTACTCTGAATCCTCCAATGCTTCACTAAAAGGGATCGCCTCTATATACAGTATCTCACAAAAGTTAGTACACCCCTCACATTTTTGTAAATATTTTATTATATCTTTTCATGTGACAACACCAAAGAAATGACACTTTACTACAATGTAAAGTAGTGAGTGTACAGCTTGTATAACAGTGTAAATTTGCTGTCCCCTTAAAATAACTCAACAGACAGCCATTTATGTCTAAACTGCTGGCAACAAAAGTGAGTACACCCCTAAGTGAAAATGTCCAAATTGAGCCCAAAGTGTCAATATTTTGTGTGCTCACCATTATTTTCCAGCACTGCCTTAACCCTCTTGGGCATGGAGTTCACCAGAGCTTCACAGGTTGCCACTGGAGTTTTCTTCCACTCCTCCATGACGACATCATGGAACTGGTAGATGTTAGAGACCTTGCGCTCCTCCACCTACCGTTTGAGATGCCCCACAGATGCTCAATAGGGTTTAGGTCTGGAGACATGCTTGGCCAGTTCATCACCTTTACCCTCAGCTTCTTCAGCAAGGTAGTGGTCGTCTTGGAGGTGTGTTTGGGGTCATTATCATGTTGGAATACTGTCCTGCGGCCCAGTCTCTGAAGAGAGGTGATCATGCTCTGCTTCAGTATGTCACAGTACATGTTGGCATTCATAGTTCCCTGAATGAACTGTATCTCCCCAGTGCCGGCAGCACTCATGCAGCCCCAGACCATGACACTCCCACCACCATGCATGACTGTAGGCAAGACACACTTGTCTTTGTACTCCTCACCTGGTTGCCACCACACACGCTTGACATCATCTAAGCCAAATAAGTTTATCTTGGTCTCATCAGACCACAGGACATGGTTCCAGTAATCCATGTCCTTAGTCTGCTTGTCTTCAGCAAACTGTTTGCGGGCTTTCTTGTGCATCATCTTTAAAAGAGGCTTTCTTCTGAGACGACAGCCATGCAGACCAATTTGCATGCAGTGTGCGGCGTATGGTCTGAGCACTGACAGGCTGACCCCCCACCCCTTCAACCTCTGCAGCAATGCTGGCAGCACTCTTACATCTATTTCCCAAAAACAACCTCTGGATATGATGCTGAGCATGTGCACTCAACTTCTTTGGTCGACCATGGCGAGGCCTGTTCTGAGTGGAACCTGTCCTGTTAAACTGCTGTATGGTCTTGGCCACCGTGCTGCAGCTCAGTTTCAGGATCTTGACAATCTTCTTATAGCCTAGGTCATCTTTATGTAGAGCAACAATTCTTTTTACAGATCCTCAGAGTGTTCTTTGCCATGAGGTGCCATCTTGAACCTCCAGTGACCAGTATGAGAGAGCGATAACACCAAATTTAACACACCTGCTCCCCATTCACACCCGAGACCTTGTAACACTAATGAGTCACATGACACGGGGAGAGAAAATGACTAATTGACCCCAATTTGGACATTTTCACTTAGGGGTGTACTCACTTTTGTTGACAGTGGTTTAGACATTAATAGCTGTGTTGAGTTATTTTGAGGGGACAGCAAATTTACACTGTTATACAAGCTGTATACTCACTACTTTACATTGTAGCAAAGTGTAATTTCTTCAGTGTTGTCACATGAAAAGA
The DNA here is from genome assembly GCA_037952835.1 of Lithobates septentrionalis. Taxonomy (NCBI): domain Eukaryota; kingdom Metazoa; phylum Chordata; class Amphibia; order Anura; family Ranidae; genus Lithobates; species Lithobates septentrionalis. The sequence continues at coordinate 5,375,136 of JBBDGP010000271.1, read as the reverse complement.
TATCAGAACATAATTACAAAAATGTGTGGGGTGTACTCACTTTTGTAAGATAATGTGCATGCTTTTATCCTAATCATCTATTACGGAGAAGACTACTACCATGTCTTCCTCGGAAGATTCGCTTTGGTTCTCAATTTCACTGGCAAAGTGGCGAGCTGCAACCTCTTTACCATTGAAATACTCTCGATGCATTATCCATTGGGAATTCTTGAAAAAACTTTTACATACCGTAAGTGGTATTACACCCCTGCTAAACTAGCTTCTATTTTCCCAGAACACTTGCCTCACTATATTATGCGTTCTCTTTGCTACGGGAGCACGCAAGGGGGAACTTTAACATTTTTTTCTTTTTTTTTTTTTTTTTTTTTACATTGTCTGTTTAAAAAAAAAAAAATCTGATCACTTTTATTACTGTCAGGATAGCACAGGGTGACTTAGACATAAGAGGTGTATGGGGAACTGAAACAAGAGCATCCCATACTTTTTTATATATAGTGACCTTGGTGGTATGGATGTGTCATTGCCGTCATCCCATATAAATTTGTGAAGAAAAAGAAGAGTACATGAACCTCTGAAGGAATTTTTAAGGCAATGGAAATATCAATTTGAATAAAATTCTGTTCATTAATTATAGATCTAAGTGATACAAAAAGTACAAAAAATACAAAAGCTATAAAACAGGTTGGACTATCAAGGTCCAAAAAATAACATATATGAAATTGACAAAAGATAGAAAGTAGTACACTTCATATATGTTATTTTTTGGACCTTGATAGTCCAACCTGTTTTATAGCTTTTGTATTTTTTGTACTTTTTGTATCTACTTAGATCTATAATTAATGAACAGAATTGTATTCAAATTGATATTTCCATTGCCTTAAAAATTCCTTCAGAGGTTCATGTACTCTTCTTTTTCTTCACAAATTTATATGGGATGACGGCAATGACACATCCATACCACCGAGGTCACTATATATAAAAAAGTATGGGATGCCCTTGTTTCAGTTCCCCATACACCTCTTATGTCTAAGTCACCCTGTGCTATCCTGACACAGGGTGAGTGAGAAAATATATCTTGGACTACTTAAAATGGGACAGTGATATTTGTCCACAAAATCTCCCAGGATGTATGTAGAGACTTTTCTTGGTTTGTTTGATTCTGACTCCTGCTGGAGCTCCTGCTATTGTGAGAAAATGTCCTGTGGTTGTACTTATGATAATGTATAATGTACTGTGTGAAGCTCGGTGACAACAAGTCTGACCTGTAGTGAAATCCTAATTAATCATAACAATGCTCAGGAGGGCACGGAGTCACATCGGCTGCTTAAAGGGATTAGTTAATTAGCTCATGTTAATTTGTTACAGGTGTATTGTTATGCCCTGTACACATGGTCGGACATTGATCGCACATTATGACAACAAAATCCATGGATTTTTTCCGACGGATGTTGGCTCAAACTTGTCTTGCATACACACAGTCGCACAAAGTTGTCGGAAAATCCGATCGTTATGAACGCAGTGACGTAAAACATGTACGTTGGGACTATAAACGGGGCAGTAGCCAATAGCTTTTGTCTCTTAATTTATTCTGAGCATGCATGGCACTTTGTTCATCGGATTTGTGTACACACGATCGGAATTTCCGACAACGGATTTTGTTGTCGGAAAATTTTATAGCAAGCTCTCAAACTTGAAACTTTTGTGTCGGAAATTCCGATGGAAAATGTGTGATGGAGCCCACACACGGTCGGAATTTCCGACAACACGGTCCTATCACACATTTTCCATTGGAAAATCCGACCGTGTGTAGAGGGCATTAAAGTAATATGAGCAGGAGGGGGGAACCTCCTCTTCTACTGTATAAAAAGTCTTGTATTCTGGTTCTAATAAATGAGTCCATGTTAGCAGCGAAGCAAGTCTCGCCTTGTTTTGTGCTTTGTGAGCGGTTGGAATATCTGATATCTAGAGTCAGACTGGGAGGGAGCTGTATACTGATGGAAGCACTCAAGCGGAGTGTGCGACGTTCCGTCACATTGGTGGCAGCGGTGGGACGCTTCCTGCAGTCTGGGACAAACAAACCTCCACCTGGATCCAAGATCAGGATAGCAGACTTCGGTCACCCCAGCGGAGATATGGACCTGGCATCAGAATTCCCAGGGCTGCTGCAGATCGTCCTTTCAGCATACACCAGGACTGTGTCTGAGGATGAATACCTGGAGGTCAGGCAGCAAATTTTGGTAGAGCTCTGGATTGCAGCCCTCCAGCTCGCTGGTATAAAACAGGGCAAGTGCTTTCCAACCCAAGAGCAACGGGCCAGTGACCAACGGGCATTGCGGATGGCATTCCTGAGAGAGCGGCCCCAGGAGCAATGGGTGACTGAGTTGGACAGGCTGGTCCAGCAGGAGATAGAGCTGGAAATCATTTTTGGGCTCTGCAATGGCACGCGGAGAAGAAACATTTAGGGGAGACAACAGAATGCTCTCCAGAGGGATATGACTTTGGAGGCCCTGGATTGCTGTGGGAGAGCCTTTCAGATTGTTTTCTGTTTGGCGATGAAGGGGAACCTACCCTTGAGGACCTGTGAAATACAGAGAGGCTATGCTCAGTCTTGCAGGGGTCTCAAAGCTTAAACCTGATCTGGACCATTTGCTAAGAAAGGAACAGCATCTGGAAAGGGCATACAGGAAACTGCTAGAACACGTTCAGCAGCATGCCAGAGAATCGGCAGTGGAAAATCTGGAGATTACCGTCCCCACACCTGAAGTGCTGACAACGGGGCAGAGCTCTGCTAACCTCTGCCCAGCACTGATAGCATCTTCTGTATTCCATGGACAGGAGATGGTGAACCTCTATCCCCAGACATCAGTTGCAGAGACAGGGGAATTGATAGACTTTTCTGCTGAGGAAGAACAACCTGATGAGCCTCCAGCAGAAGAGCTGCTATCAGGGCCAAAGTTCACTGTGCTCTGCCCAGCACCAACAGTGGCTTCGGTCTTCTTGAGAGAAGAGGTAGTCAGCCTTTCTCCCACAACACTGATAGGGACATGGGATTTTCTGCCAGCAGCATCTATGGAGTTACAACAAACTTCTCCAGCTGAAGATCTGGTATCTAAACAGAGGGTCCAAGACCTCTGTCCCATACTTTTATCAATTCCAGAGAATGGGGATTTAATAGACGTTTCTGTAGAGGAGGAACCACCTAGCAAACCCCCAGCAGAAGTGGTGGCAACCAGACAGAGGGTCCAAGACATCTGCCCCAGACCTGCAGCAATTGTGGAGGCCCAGGGTGAGAAGGTGGCAGTCTATTGCGAGCTGCAGATCAGGATCCAAGGAGAGAATGTAGTCGTCACCTTACAACTGCAGCTTGATCTGGTGTCGATGGATGGGGCTTCAGTCCCCACCTGTATACCCCAGGGATGTGGGACAGTCTGCCCAGATCCCCAACAGCATGACAGCATGAGCCCAGTCCCCCTGTCTTCTCTCCAGCAGCTGAAAGGACTCCAGGGAGAAGGGTCAGTCCAGGCCTCTCCCCAGCGGCGGATATGTTCTCTGAGAGAGGCAGAGGTTGGCTGGGTGAGTAATACTCTGTTTGGAACAATTTGTTTGGGGTACTGTGTAAGCACAGGCATTAGAGGACTGGAACTATGGACTAACTTTGGAGTCAACCCATCTAGGGTCTCCTCCTGTGTTAGTCTCCTGCCGAAAGGGGAGAGATGTGACAGGAGGGCCCGTGGAACCCAGAATCCCTTGGAAAGTATGGGATGCCCTTGTTTCAGCTCCTCATACACTTCTTATGTCTAAGTCACCCTTTGCTATCCTGGCACAGGGTGAGTGAGAAAATATATCTTGGACTACTTAAAATGGGACAGTGATATTTGTCCACAATATCTCATAGGATGTATGTAGAAACTTTTATTGGTTTGTTTGATTCTGAACTCAACATGTTAGTTAATTGAGAGAGCTGATCACATTGTCCTCTGTACAATGTAGGAGATGGGTCGTAGTGAAATCCTGATTAATCATAACAAGGAGGGCACAGAGTCACATCGGCTGTTTAAAGGGATTAGTTAATTAGCTCATGTAAATTTGTTACAGGTGTATTGCTAGAGTAATATGAGCAGGAGAGGGGAACCTCCTGTTCTACTGTATAAAAATTATTGTACTCTGGTTCTAATAAATGAGTCCATGTTAGCAGCGGAGCAAGTCTCGCCTTGTTTTGTGCTTTGTGAGTGGTTGGAATATCAGATATCTAGAGTCAGACTGGGAGGGAGCGGTATACTGACGGAAGCACTCAAGCGGAGTGTGGGACGTTCTGTCACAGTGGGCATACACTCTACTATCTCCTTTAGATCTATTATCAACTATGCAGTGCAAGGGCCTGCCTGATTTGATACAAATTGAATAGATTGTTCAGGTGGGTCCCCCTATTACATTATTTATTTTGGTTCAGTTTTGGTAAATCTTTTTTTTTAAAGATATGTTTATTGGATTTTAAGCAAAGAAATGTACAAAAAAACAAAAACAAAACACCAGTCAACTGTACAAAAACCCAGTGTACAAAAAAATATTTTCCGTTACAAACGATAAAATCTTTTGAAACATATGGTCCCACATGTCTCATGGTATTATTAACCAGTAAGATCACAAAGGAACATAGTCAGTGGGAATAACATCCTTCATAGTAAAGTGTATAACAAGCAAATCTACAAAAGAACATCATTAAGGTTGTGGTAGAATAGGAACCAAAGTAAGGGGGCTAGAGATCCATCTGCCCCATATTTTGTGAAAGGTTTTAGGTTTTTTCCTGAGTTCAAAGGTAAGTTTATACAGAGGTAGAGAGTCATTAACTAGTTTTAGCCTATGAGTTAACGCAGGTGATATCAATCTTTTTCAGGATATTAAAAGGGATTTCTTAGCTTAAAAATCTTTTAGCATATGAGGAAAGCATCAGATCCCCAAAAGTACCCATTAGGCAATTCTTGGGGTGCAAAATATTTGGTAGACCTAAAGCGGTGGAACTAAAGGAGCCTATTTCTGTCCAGAATCCCTGAACTATATGGCAGGATCAGAAGCATTGAAGGAAGTCAGCAACTTGTCCACAGCCTCTAAAGCACTCAGCAGATGAGCTTAAACCCATCTTATGCCTTCTAGCAAGAGTAAGATGGGAGTGATGGAAATTTTTAAGCTGTATAATCCTATTTCTAGACTAGATGACTGATTTTTGTAAGTTTCACTAAATTCAGTCCAATCGGCTTCTGTGAATGCAATCTCCAGGGAAGTCCACTTCACCTGCGCAGCATTGAATCTATGGTTAGAGTCAATCATAAGAGCAGAGTAGTACACAGGGATAAGTTTAGTAGGATCAAACCATGTTAACATTTTCTCTAGAGGTGGGATTTGAAGAGGGTTAGCTAGGGACCCAAATTGTGCATGTATAGCATGGCAAAGTTGATACTAAAAAAATATGTAGGAAGGGGGTAAGTTGAAACCCAGTCGTAACTGGTGGAAGGATTTAAAACCCTGTGCTGTGTATAGGTGACATAAATATTTAACCCCTTTAGAGGGACACCTTTGGGGGTCTAGTAGAGAATACAGTTCAATAAGAGTGGGATTAAACCACAGGGGGTTGTTAGGGGACGTTGACCATGACTCTATAGAAATGTGGGCCACTATTGTTTTAAACAAGGAGACTGAAGTACATAGCATCAATGCTCCTGGGTGGGTAGGTACACATCATCTGTAAATGATGTTATGAAGAGTATCCATGGAAGCAGAAAATAGCCGCCTCTGTGGTAGTGCAGGTGTTAGCTGAGATTTGGTGTAGCCAATCATAAATGTGTACTAGCTGAGAAGCTAGATAGAAATTAGGGAACGCCAGTCCTGCTAGTTGAGTTGGGAGTCTTAAAATCTCAAGCGGCATTCTAGGAGGGCAGCGTTGCCACAAAAATGCAGTGCAAATAGAGTCAATTTGTTTAAAAATTGATTTAGGTATTTTACATGGTGGGTTAGCCAAAACATACAAAAACTTGGCGCATGCACCCGCGCATGCACACACGTGCACACACACGCTGCTGCCCAGCTCGTTGTTCCGACAATAGAACCCGTGTGCGCATGCATGCACACATGCATCTCCGTCTTGCTGCAGTAAGCCCCTGACAGTGTCATCTGCAAAAACAGAAATGGTACTTTTAATCCCAGACCCTATATCATTTATAAAGGTATTAAAAAGTAATATCATGTAGTAAGTGGTCATGTGTGGGGAACTGTGTCAAACGCTTTTACAAAATCCAAGTATACCACGTCCACAGCCACCACTCTGTCCAAGGTTTTACTTACCTCCTCATAAAAAGAAATCAGGAGGGGCGTGGCTTGGCGCGCAACGAGGATGGCAGCACAGTGAAGGAGCTCCGCTGCACACGTGGCCGTAAAAGACACTCCACCCGACCTTCAGCGCCCAGATGCCGGGTAAAAAGCTACACCCGACACCACAAGCTCGTTCTCGTCGCAACTCGGTGTCACTGGTGAACCAAAACATTGCGGACATCTTTCTGGCTAAGGCAGCAACACAACGTAGTGTGAACAGGCCTAAGATGGCGCCGGCATATCAAGACGATGAGGGCAGTGAGGACTCCCAATCAGCCCCAGAGAGCACAAATAGGGGTAAGTCCAGACCGGATCACACCCTGACGTTTTCTGATATGAAAATGTTCGCCGCTGACATCAAAGCCTCCTTCTCAGCAGCGGTTACGGACCTAAAAACCAGCATGATTGTCCTTAATGAGAAAATGGTGGAGACAGAAGCTGAGGGGAAACGCAGAGACCGAGCTATTCATAAATTAGAGAGAAACATAGTCACACAGGCACAACACTTCATTGAGCTGAATAGACATATCGAGGACCTCGATAACCGTGGGCACAGGTGTAATTATCCCAGCGTTGAGGAGAGTTTTTAACAGCCTCCTGGAAAGGCAAGAAGACATAGACATTGATTTTGTAAGAGCACACAGAGCTCTCAGACCAAAAGGACCTGATACAGCACCCCTGAGAGATGTGATTTGTTGCCTGCAAAGCTTTGGTCTAAAGGAAGAAATAATGCACAAAGCCAGGAGAAATGATAGCATTATTTTTAATGGAGCAACACTGATGCTTTTCCAGGACTTATCTCAGATCACGCTGAGAAATAGACGAGCTTTGCGCCCCCTACTGGAGAAACTGAGAGAAAAAGACTTAAGATATACATGGAGCTTTCCATTCGCACTCACAGTCACCCACAATGGACATCAGTATATTTTACGCACGCCAGCAGATCGTCCGGATTTCTGCGAAGCCTTGGATTTAGACCAAGTCAATTTGCCAGAATGGTATGCCGACTTCCTTCAGCCTCCACTGGAAAGAACTCCGCCGGCCTCTCCTTTTGCCTCACCAGACAAGAGACAGTCCAAGAAACCCAGATACAACCGAGGCAGCAGTTTCAAAGCAGGAACATCTAAAAGGTCCAATGAAGCTGCCGATGACCCAGAAGACTAGCAATGTTCAAAGGCTTTGAGACCGTAAAACAAAAGCATAGCCCTCCAACAGGAATAGCAAGCTCGTGGACACTTCTGAAGATAATACAGCCAAGTGGTTCTAAATTTTTATCTAACCATCCGAACTGCATTCCTGAAAGATAGAAGAACAAATGCATGCAGAGGCCGGAGAACACCCAAGCTGAAAGACTATCCATAGTCAGAGTTGCGGGGGAAGACAGAAGTTAAGCTAAAGCCACAAGGATCCTATCGCATGAACACCAGAACTGTACTTATCTCATACCTGACATAAGCATATGAGGACTATCTATCTAATGGTGTATTTTAAAAACTAAATTATCCATAAGTGAAGAGGTATTAATAGTTCATCCACGCTGGTCAATAATCAGTGCTGGATGACACTATACCCTAATTAGTGTCAGTCTACTACACACACCTAGGTGGGGTGTGATCTATGTTTTAGTGCTTTCAGTTTAATTATACCAGTTATGGCCGTGTGTGCGGCAACTTGGATGATCTTTTTTCTTCGTTTTCAGTCCATATCTCCGTTCACACGATTTTTACCTAGTTTTTATTATTTCAGATTTTTCAATAGTGAGCTGACACCGAGTTGTTAGCACCTCCCACTAACCCCACAGAGTATCTTGCAACTCCTGATAGGAGCGCAGAATACATTTAAAAAAGTTGGTCGGCCCCATGGGGGAACAGAGCATATAGCTGTCCCAGGGGACAGCCTTCCAATGCTAAATCTTTGTGCTACTAATTTCTTCCTATATCTTCCCTCTCTAACTCTATACTTTTCTCTATTCTTTCACAGATTTATATTTGGTGCTAGCTAACAATATTGTAAGATTGTAACCTTTAGTACCTGTCTCAAATACTAATTTCAGTATCGAAGTTGTGTTCTCTTCACAGCTGGGAGATCCGAGCACCTCCTCCTAACCTCCTACCATGGCATATTCGTCTTTAGGGGACCACCCACTGGTGATATCCCACAACATTAGAGGCCTCAACATTCCGGAACGCCGCTCCACTGTCTTACGAGAACTCAAGAAGGGTAAGCCTCATTTGGTCTACCTTCAGGAGACCCACTTTAAAACAAATCATGCACCCACTCTTACCAACTCACACTTTACTAGAGCATTTTACGCTACAAACCCAGATTCAAAATCTAAGGGAGTCTCTATCCTGATTAGCAAGGAGGCCCCTTTCGAACTAGCTGAACAATTATGTGACCCAGAGGGTAGGTTTGTTTTTCTCAGGGGATCCTACGGAGGAACCCCAATAACCCTAGCTAACGTATATTTAACCCAACAGGGGACACGTCCCATTTTGCCAACGCATTATCAGGAAACTAGCAGGGTTCGCGACGGGATGTATAATATTGGGAGGAGATTTTAATGTCCCACTGAACCCTCTCTCCGACACGTCAAACGGAAAGACATGTCTTTCATACAAAATTCTTAAAAAAATCAAATCCCTTCTACAGTCCCTACAGCTGATAGACACATGGCGTTTCTTGAACCCGGATGGGAAGGACTTCACACACTTCTCCATCCCTCATTCAAGATTTGTTTGGCTAGATTACCTCTTTATCTCACAGAGATCTCTCCCGAGTGACTGGTTCACAAGTGGGCGTCCAGACAATCTCGGATCATGCCCCAATATCCATGTCTGCGAATTTACTGAACCAGACACAAAGACAGCCGACCTGGAGACTGAACGCATCGTTACTGACAGACCCATCACTCCTTACGGAACTAAACGTGAACTTAACATGTACGATTAGAGGAATTCTGATTGCAATGGGCTCCAGGAGAAAAAAAGAGAGAGAAGCCAACATAAAAAAGCTCGTTATGCAGATTAACACGTTAGAGAGCTTACATAAACAATCTCTCTCCATTGACTCTGCCACCAAACTCCTAGAAGCTAGGAAAGAACTACAACAGATTTTAGATCACAGAACCAAACGTATGCTGTTCTTTAAAAAAAAATATACTACGAGTCAGGGAACAAGGCAGGCAAACTCCTGGCAAGGGCGCTGCGGACACAAAATGCTAACAACTACATTACTGGTATCAAGAATAAGACTGGGAAGCTTGATGTGACTTCAGAGGCGATTGCGGAACATTTCCACGAATGCTACACTAAACTTTACAACTTACCCAAACAACACAAACAATCCCACATGACAGGTGATAGGGCGCACATTATCCAGGACTATCTAATTCAGAGCGGACTACCCACCCTTACAGAATCTGACTCACGATTACTGGAGGACCCCCTGACGTCCCAAGAAATTATGCAAGCCATTAATAAACTCAAAACAGGTAAGAGTCCAGGGCCGGATGGCTTTTCCCCAATTTACTATAAAACCTTTGCTGACATCATAACGATCCCGCTTAGAGATGCTTTGAACTCCCTGTCCTCACAGAAAGAGGTAACCCCTGACTTCCTTACGGCACACATTGCGATAATACCGAAGGAAGGCAAAGACCCAGGAGATTGTGCTAGTTATAGACCAATCTCCTTACTAAACATAGACGTCAAACTATTTGCAAAGGTCCTTGCCATGAGATTGAGCCCCATGCTCCCGGGACTGATAGGCCTAGAACAGGCTGGGTTTGTACCGGGCAGAGAGGCTAAGGACAATGTTTCTAAAGCCCTGCTCCTGATTCACGCAGCTAAAACGCGAAATATCGAGGTCCTTCTCCTCTCCACTGACGCGGAGAAGGCCTTCGATAGAGTAGCATTGGATTACATGAAGGCAGTATGTAGGCACGTGGGCATGGGCACACACATGATGTCCTGGATTTCTGCATTATATCAAAATCCAACTGCGCAATTAAAAATTAAGGGCACGTTATCAAAGAAAGTACATATTACAAACGGGACAAGACAGGGGTGTCCGTTGTCGCCTCTGCTGTTCATATTGTCGCTGGAGCCCTTTATTAGAAGGGTTCAAATGAATAATGCAGTTCATGGATTTATGGTAAAGGACAGGGAGTTCAAAGTCGCGGCCTACGCCGATGACCTTTTATTTTTCGTTACAGATCCATTAATATCCATCCCTAACTTACTGAAAGAATTCTCACACTATGGCTATCTCTCAAATTTAAAGATTAATTATTCAAAATCTGAGACATTGAATATTTCTCTCCCAGACAAGATCTTAGAACAGACTAAACTTAATTCCACATTTCGTTGGGAAGCGTCAGGTCTCAAATACTTGGGGACATTATTAACACCACAACTACAATCTGTCTTTGAAAGGAACTATATTCCCCTACTCCGGAGCTGCGAGAGAAACCTCAGTAGCTGGAACCTAGGCTGTTTCTCGTGGTTTGGAAGGGCAGCAATTATCAAAATGGTGATATTGCCTAGATTCCTATACCTTATGCGCACCTTACCAGTTAAAATACCACAGAAATTCTTTAAAACACTGAATTCCGCGATGAAAAATGGGAGCTATTCCTGCGCTACCAATATTGGAAAAAAGAAGTGAAGCAACCGTACAAAATTCAAACTAAATTCGGAGACTGCATGGAACATATGCAACTGGACAGCTGCATGCACCAAGACAAGGGCCCAGACAGAAGCCCGAAGCAAATGAAACAAGAAAAAGGGGGGGGTGCTGCGCTAACCAGAGAGTCTCTACAATAATTAATAGTAGCTTAATGATGTAGAACAAGAGGCCTCAGCGAAATGGAATAAATATATGTGTAGAAATCGCATGAACTGAAGTGTTTAAAAACGCATGAGTTGGTGTAATAACTAAAAATCTAGTGAAATAAGAGCAAGTGATTTGAATATATGTTGATCCAAAGGAGTGATAAACATAAATATGAGCAATAAAACATATGTCTAAAATCATCCGATCAAGTAAATAAGTGTCAACAATAAAATATATCAAAGTGCTGGTGCTCTAGTGCCTTGATTGCAATAATACAGACTGATAAATATCATATCATAAAGTGCATGGATGAATAAATAATAATACAACAATAAATCAATAAATCAGGTGGGGAAAAAAGGAAGGAATAATCGCCAAATCCTGGTGTTGAAGCAAGTGCAGAGTGTGAAACCCGGTGTGGATGATCAAATAAATAAATATATATATATATATATATATATATATATAATGATCCGATATAATTGCTAGTGTCCAAAAATTGATATAGTGTCCAAAGTTAATATATATCCTATTAGTCAAACCAACAAAATACATGCAAAACAAAAGCAAATCTCATCGATGGTGCACAGAAGAAAGTGCTCAAACACAGCAATGAATGACAGTGAGGTGATGGTATGCAGAAAAACACTCTGTGTCCTCTTCGTGCAGCATGCGCTAGTGTAGGTAATGGCCCCTTACCTAGCGGTGCTAGGTCAACCGCATATAAGTTGTTTAATCATAGGATCCTGGGTCTCTACTGCGTCTTTGTGTCCACGCTTGCCGACTCTGCGGGATCCTATTGGTGGCTGGGTGTGTCTGGCTATGGTCCTAGCTGGGGTCCTGGGACAGTGCGGCTCCTAGCTCCTCCTCCACATCTCAAATGTATATAAAATATAGGACAAGGTACCCAAATAGTGAAGTATGTTTTCATGGGGGTCACTTTATTCATGTACACATATAGACAAAGTACTCACATTAAGCAGTTTGTTATCACAGCCTTTTATCCTACGAGCAGCGAGCTCGTAATGCTTACAGCAGAGAAAAACAAGCCTATTCCGTCCCTACGCGTGACGTCACCGATCACGTGACTTCTTCAGGGGAAGAAGTCTGAAGAAGTCACGTGATCAGTGACGTCACGCGTAGGGACGGAATAGGCTTGTTTTTCTCTGCTGTAAGCATTACGAGCTCGCTGCTCGTAGGATAAAAGGCTGTGATAACAAACTTCTTAATGTGAGTACTTTGTCTATATGTGTACATGAATAAAGTGACCCCCATGAAAACATACTTCACTATTTGGGTACCTTGTCCTATATTTTATATACATTTGAGATGTGGAGGAGGAGCTAGGAGCCGCACTGTCCCAGGACCCCAGCTAGGACCATAGCCAGACACACCCAGCCACCAATAGGATCCCGCAGAGTCGGCAAGCGTGGACACAAAGATGCAGTAGAGACCCAGGATCCTATGATTAAACAACTTATATGCGGTTGACCTAGCACCGCTAGGTAAGGGGCCATTACCTACACTAGCGCATGCTGCACGAAGAGGACACAGAGTGTTTTTCTGCATACCATCACCTCACTGTCATTCATTGCTGTGTTTGAGCACTTTCTTCTGTGCACCATCGATGAGATTTGCTTTTGTTTTGCACGTATTTTGTTGGTTTGACTAATAGGATATATATTAACTTTGGACACTATATCAATTTTTGGACACTAGCAATTATATCGGATCATTATATATATATATATTTATTTATTTATTTGATCATCCACACCGGGTTTCACACTCTGCACTTGCTTCAACACCAGGATTTGGCGATTATTCCTTCCTTTTTTCCCCACCTGATTTATTGATTTATTGTTGTATTATTATTTATTCATCCATGCACTTTATGATATGATATTTATCAGTCTGTATTATTGCAATCAAGGCACTAGAGCACCAGCACTTTGATATATTTTATTGTTGACACTTATTTACTTGATCGGATGATTTTAGACATATGTTTTATTGCTCATATTTATGTTTATCACTCCTTTGGATCAACATATATTCAAATCACTTGCTCTTATTTCACTAGATTTTTAGTTATTACACCAACTCATGCGTTTTTAAACACTTCAGTTCATGCGATTTCTACACATATATTTATTCCATTTCGCTGAGGCCTCTTGTTCTACATCATTAAGCTACTATTAATTATTGTAGAGACTCTCTGGTTAGCGCAGCACCCCCCCCCCCCTTTTTCTGAATTCCGCGATGCTGGGGTTCCTCTGGCAGCAAAGGAAACCTAGGATAAAACTGACTAAATTGACAAAACCTAAGGAACTAGGAGTGATTGGTCTTCCGAATTTCAAACATTATTATTACGCAGCACACATAGCGAGGGTGATTGACTGGCACTGCAATGCACATGCTAAAGACTGGGTGGGGTTGGAAGCAGAACTCAGCCCAATGCCACTCACTTTTTCACATGGATCCCAAGAAACAAACTCCCAGGTGATCTAAAAAGACATCCCATCACAGGCACCACACTAGAGATACTCCATAATGTAGCCAAGAAAAAAGATGTCACCACAATCCCCAGCCCTATAACACCACTAAAAGACAACCCTGACTTTATGTGACCAAAACACGACATTACAATCCATAACGGATAAGAGCTCTCTACTTTCCAGAGATTGTTTTCAGGGAGATAAATTTAAAGATTGGGTATCTATTAAAGCGGATAAGAACCTACCCCACCTGCGCCAATGGACATACTTCCAAATACGAAGCTACCTAGGCAAATTTAGGAATACTGGCGATATAAATAGACCCCTAACAGACCTGGAGTCAATTTGCCATGGCAAATTCACACTTGACAGGGCCACCTCAGTAGCTTACACCTGGGTGCAATTTCCAAAACTCATGGAGGAGGACACGCACAGGAGGAGGTGGTCGGATGACCTCAATGAGCGAAGCAATGGAGGTATGCATGTGTAATGGCACATAAATGCTCTATGAACGCAAGCCAACAGGAAACGAGCTACAAATTATTGATGCATTGGTACCACACTCCTGATAGACTTCATGAATGGGACAATCAAAAATCTGAGATGTGTTGGAGGTGCAAACAAGAAGTGGGTACTCTGATGCATGTATGGTGGAGTTGTAAATTGATTACAAGCTATTGGACTGAAGTCCAGAAATTAATCAAATCCATCACAGAAACCACATTAAATTTAAATGCGGCATGCTGCTTACTACATATATCAGATTTCTCAATCAAAAGATATAAGCATTCTTTAACCAAACACCTACTTAATGCAGCCAAATCGCTGATCCCTCTGCACTGGAATTCCACCAGGGTGCCCTCCATATCAGAGTGGTTAAATAAAATAAGAAAGGTATACGAGATGGAGGACACCCTGGCCCAGGACAGGGGTACTGCAGAAAGATTTAATAAGACATGGCAGCCATGGCTAACCTTCAAATATTCTAAGACTTATGAAGAAATAATGAACCAACACACCCCAAGATGATTTTATAAATCCGGTTATGAAAATACAGTGATCCTTAATGCAAAAACAATCGGTAACTTACCTAAGACTCACGCACCACTCCTTTGTATCCTTTCTACCTTCCCTCTTTCTTCTCTCTGTTCTCTCTTTATCTGTTTACGTACTATAAAATATTTTATCAAATGATCAGAATGCATGAAATACAACGCCCCTACACGTCCTCAGTTTCTTTTTATGAGGATAAACAAAGCCAACTCACGACACAGAGGTCTAATGATTCTTTCATATGTTTAAACTTGAGGTTTTCTCTTTGATTTTTGAGACCACCTACACCTAATGTAACTTTTAAACACACAGTTGCTTTAATTTTAGAATAGAATTTTAAGTTTACCTTATGCGTATGTAAGCTGTATTGAATATGCTTGTGAAGTTGTATTTGCGATTGACATGGACATTCATTGTACTGTTCATTTAAGCACAAGAGAATCCATTTTGTTCTCACTGTTGAAATGTGTTCTGTAACCTTCACCTAACACACAGACACTTCTCCTACTAAACGCTCTCTACTCCCCCCTCCCTTTTCAAGGTTTTACTTTTGCAATTGTTCTATTCGCTAGTTTTTAATAATATATTTCTATTTGTTAGCTTTTAATAACATATTTCTATTTGTTAGTTTTTAATAACATCTCACACCACACCTTTCTTATCTATGTATAAAATAACATGTAATAATAAATTTTTCACTGAACGGACATTTTAAAACACAGTGATTGAGTCCTGTGAATCTGTTCCTGCAGCTGCAGTATTAACTTTGTTTTAGAGTCCCAATCAGAAATCAGTCATATCAGTCTTGGCGAGTCATAACAGGAGTTTGGCAGAGTCTCCAGAAGGAACCGCGTTTCGATCGGGATCATCTGGAAACGCAGACCTCAAATGCCGGCTAGGTAAGCTGCCCTTAAGCTTGCTATATTTCTGCCTTTTCCTATGTATCCTATCTGTCGGTTCTCAAGGAAACCAGACCACTCTCGGACCTTTCTGGTTGGGTAACGTGTGTGTGTGAATGTGTTTGTGTTCCCCTTCACGGGTTGGACTGTGTGTGGATAGGGAAAATCCTCTGCAGTTCCCTGCGTTGACTCCTTGTGGGCGACCTGGGTCAGAGGCGCATGGTAGGGTCAGATAAAACTCACAGAGAAGAGAAGAGACGAGGAGGGTCTCTTAATGAGTGTTTTGTCTATTGTCATAAACCCCTTCTATCCACGTAGATAAGTGGAGACTATTCATGTAAATCTGCAGATTTGCTATACTATTTGTTTTAGAGGCAAGAGGGTATAGGCACAAGTAGAGAAGAGAAAAGACTGGCCAGTCATTATGGGCATTAAATTAATTAAGGGAATGAAGAGAGAGAGGCCTTCAGAAAATGCCCAGCACAAGATGAGCGCTAGAGAATATATGAACCGAAGGTACGGTTCTGCCTATACGGAGCCCCTAGATAAATGGGTAGAATGGACAAAGGGAACAGCTAAACCTTTAAAATCTGAAGGGACTTTTGATTTAAAAGTATGGCAAACTTTTCTGCACGATTATGGCTCACTACTGTGCAGTGAAGGAACGTGGAGAATAGCTTGCACATGGGAGACAGAAGCTAAAGTAGCAAATCAAACTGGCTTGACGGAGATATTTAATAAAAGTACTGCCCAAATTTACTACGTTTGGCCAGAAGACTCTGAAGAGGAGGACCCCCCACCTTGTGTGGCTGCCAGTTTGGCTTTAAGGGGTCCACGCACAAAAGCAAAAGAATTAGATTACATGGAACACACAAAAGATGAGCTATGCAATATAGTAGAGAGCAGAGGTTTAACAGCCCCATATCAACCTACAAAGAGGATTTTGGCTCGTCTCCTAGAAACAGATGATTGGCATAAATCAAAAGGCACATATGCAAACCTAGATCTCTCTGAACTTAAGGCTTTGGCCAGAGAAAGAGAGATAGAGTCTGAACTTCCGGAGCAAACAATAATTTCCAAATTGTGGCAGAAAGATGAAGAGAGAAGGAAGGGAGATGCCAGCCCTTCTGCCCCTGGCATAGAGAAATCTGTTGCAGTTTATCCTGTCAGAACCCAATTAGTTTTTGAAGGTGATGCTGTTGACAGTAAGTCTCAAATTAAATGGCATGTACCTTTTAGTCCCCAAGATATGAGAGCAATATTAGAGGGATTGGGAGATCCTAGAAAGAATCCAATTGGGTTTGCAAACAAACTTAGCGCTGCACAGGAAGCATATGAGCCTTCTGCTACTGACATTCATCAGCTTCTTATTAAAGCAGTGGAAAGCAACATGTCTGGCTATATACTTAAAGAATGTGGTGTAGACGTCAAAAATCTAGGTAAGATGGTTAGTGGATGGGAGGTTTGTGGGAAATTGAAGGAAAAATTGCCCCAAATATATGGACAAACCAGACATGCTGAATTTTTGAATGCTAAGCAAGGGAAAGAGGAAGCAGCAGGGGCTTATTGGAGGCGGTTAAGTGATATGGCTGAGGAGGCAGGCATTAAAATAGAGGAAGGTGGATGAACATGGAAGGTACATTTTTCTCTCCTGTTTAATTGAAAACAAAAGATATATACTGGCCAATATTTATATCCCCCCCCCCGTTCAGTATGGTAATATTGGAAGATCTAGCCAGGTTTATAGCGGACTCTCCCGGGACCCCGTTAATAGTAATGGGGGATTTTAACATGACGATGAATAAGAGCTTAGACAGGTTCCCACTAAAATGCAAAACCAGTGAGATCACCAAGAGCCCCCTCTTGCAATATTGTGATGAAATAGGGCTGGTGGATATCTGGAGGAGGAGGCATCCGGAAGAGAGGCAATATTCATGCCACTCCAGGACTCATGCCACCTTATCCAGAATCGACCTGGTCCTGGGTAATATGGAAGCACTAAATGTAGTGGAGGAAATAGTCTACGAGCCAAGAGGCGTCTCGGACCACACGCCAGTTATCGCCACTGTAAAGGTAGGGGAGCGATTCAGTGGGGGTGGCTGGAAGATTAACCCCTTCTGGTTCGAGCTTATAGGAGAGGAGGAGAAAGTGATGGAAGGCCTGTCAGAGTTTATTAATATTAATTTAGGATCGGCCCCATTGAGGGTAGTTTGGGACTCCCTGAAGGCCTACCTCCGGGGAGCCCTAATTCAGAAAATCGCATATATTAGAAAACAGTCACAAGCAGAGGAATCAGGAGCTAAAGAAAGCGCGAGACTGGCAGAGGCGCAGTTCATAGCAACACCATCCCAAGCTAGCTATGAGTGTTGGGTGAGGAGACAGGAAGAGTACAGCAGGGTACTCCGGGAAAAGATGGAAAAAATTAGATCCTTTCAGAGGCGGAGCTTTTTTGGAGAAGGAGAGCGAGTTGGGAAAGCTCTGTCCCTGATAATCAAGGCAAATGGCCCCCCGATTGCTATACCAGCAATTTAGGGGAGGGAAGGAGTACTAAAAACAACTACCCCTGATATACTGGGTGAATTCAGGTCATACTTTGAGAAACTATATAGTTCATCTAAAACAAATGTGGAGGGGGAAATGCAGGGTTTCTTTGAGGGGCTGGAAATAACTCCAGTAACAAGGGAGGACCGGGAAATGCTGGATGCCCCATTGACTCTCACGGAGTTGCAAAGGGCAGTGGGAGACATGGCGGGCCAAAAGTCACCAGGCCCGGATGGTCTGCCCATAGAAACATTTAAAAAATATGGGGAGGTACTATTGCCCTTACTCTTGGAGGTACTTAATGGAGCCAAAGAGGATAAAATCTTACCTTCCTCTATGTCAGAAGCTATAATAATAACATTGCTGAAAGAAGGGAAGAACCCATTAGACATGACTTCATATAGGCCCATCTCGTTGCTGTGCTCGGACGTGAAGATCTTGGCGAAAGTATTGGCCGCCAGGCTGAACAAGATAATTTCCAAATTAATACATGTGGACCAGTCCGGGTTTATCCCGGACAGGTCCACAGGTACGAACATAAGACGAGTATATCTTAACATGCAAATACCCATAGAAAATAGTGGCAGGAGAGCGGTTCTTTCATTGGATGCAGCCAAAGCCTTCGATTCTCTGGAATGGCACTACTTGTGGAAGGTGCTGGCGGAATATCAGTTTGGCTCTGGGTTCGTCCAATGGTTAAGTTTATTGTACGCGGATCCAAGGGCCAAGGTTAAAATTAATGGTCAGTGTTCAGAGTGGTTTCAGCTGAGTAGGGGTACAAGACAGGGGTGCCCTTTGTCCCCCCTGCTTTTCGCCCTGGCAATTGAGCCCTTGGCTGTTGCTCTGAGGATGGCACAGGGTGTACAGGGGTTCAAAAGAAAAAGAGGGGTGGACAAAGTAGCCCTGTACGCCGATGATATTCTGCTGTTTCTGGCAGACACGCAGGAATCATTGGAATCAGCTATGAGGATAATCGAGGAGTTTGGTGTTTTCTCCGGGTTACTGGTCAATTGGGAGAAATCAGTGATTTTACCTATAGACCCTCTGGGTGTACCCCTCCCTCCCCAAGTGTCCCAAGTCAAAGTAGTCAGACAAATGAAATATCTGGGGATAAATATATCTAGCGATCCAGGACAGTATATATCTGGAAACCTCGTTCCTCTGTTGAAAAAGCTGAAGCAGAAGTGTCGAGTGTGGAGACGCCTGCCCCTCTCGGTTGCCGGGCGCTGTAACCTGATCAAAATGGTATGGCTACCCCAAATTCTATATGTTCTACAGAACTCCCCTGTTTGGATTCCCAAGCACTGGTTTAAGAAAATTGACAGTGTGTTCAGGGAGCTTATTTGGAAAAGTGGGGTGGCTAGGATCGGTTTGCGGACGTTGCGGCAACCAGAGGTGAAAGGCGGCCTGGCGGTACCAGACCCACGAGACTATTTTTTAGCAGCCCAATTGCAACAGGTGGGAGGTAGCAATAGGCTAGGGGATGAAGGAGTGGGGGGTAGTATTCTGTTGAATGACACTGCTCATGACACAATTGCGGAGGGACTAGAGGCAGACTCATTTTGTACTAAATGCCCCACTACCCGGATGATGGTTAAGGTGTGGGTACAAGTTAAAAAATTTTTGGGATATACTGGCTTTGCAGAATTCTCCCCACTTTGGGATAACAACAACCTCAATGAGCTTAAAAAGATGGGACGTTTTGAGGAATGGGACCGTCAGGGTATCCACTACTTGGCACAGATGTACAGGGCTGGAAGGTTAAAATCTTTTCGTGAGAGGGGGCGCATGCGCGGCGCCAAAGGAAATGGACGCCTGACACAGTAGCTCCGCTCCACCCGGGCCTTTCACGGCATCCCGAGGGCTATTAACTGCTCAAATACACTCGTTTCTTGCACCCCTCGAGCCACATAACACTGGTGCATGCCGTCGAAGAGAAGGAAATCCCGTGGCTCCGCTCAGAATACCCTAACTCACTATCTCCTCCGCACGCGGGAACGTTACAGCATGTCCCAAGATGGCGCGGCAGGGAAGGGGGACTCCCCGGCTCAAACTCCCACATCGCAGCAGACACCATCCCGGTCTACATGCAGCACGAGTGAGTACCACACTACCCTCTCTAAGGCTGACCTGGACAGCAGTCTGGAAGCAATGTATACCAAACTGGCTTCCAAATTTCAGATGGAACTGCAGAAAACTTCCCACACCCTATCACAAGAAATTGCGGCCCTAGGCTCACGTACCGAGCTCCTTGAGACCAAGCATGATGAGCTGGCTCTGGCCTACAACGACCTTAGTCGGGAACATGACTCATTGGCCACGGCTCTTTCGGCGATCCAAGCCCAAGTCGAAGATCTCGACAATAGAAATAGGCGCAATAATTTGCGCCTTAGAGGTATCCCAGAATCAGAGACTGATCTTATCCCTGCTGTTATTCGTCTATTTAAATCACTGCTCCCAGAGTGTGACTCCTCCGCATTTAAGTGTGATCGCATTCACAGAGCGCTTCGCCCAAAGCCTCCTGATGATAAACCACCTAGGGATGTGATCCTCTGCCTAAAAGATTTTCTCATCAAAGAGGATATCCTAAGGGCTGCACGGAACAAGCAAAGGATTATGCTGGACAATCACCAAATCCAGATCTATCCGGATATCTCCCCTGCTACCCTCGACAGACGGAGAAGCTTAAAGGAAATAACCACCGCACTCCAATCCGCCCGTATTCGATACAGATGGGGCTTCCCGTTTAAGTTGCTGGTCCCTCACAATGGCACCACCTTTTCAGCCACTTCCCTACTCGAGGGCCAAGAAATCCTAGTGAAACTGGGCCTTCTTGATGCAGCTGCCATCCGTCGCCCACCGCTGACCCCTCGTCCGGCCCCCATCTGGCAAACCCCTCCATCACGAAGAGAAAGAAGGAGAATCCGTTACGACGTTGGAGAAGGCCTCGCAGAACTTCCACGGTGACTCTCCTGATACCCACCATTCCTTCACCTATATGACGCATGACACTGTTTCTTCCATCACCTTTTTACAGACGACAGTCCCGCGGAGCCGTGACATGTCCTCCCCACCCAGCAAAAGTTCCGTTTGAAACCACAGGCTACGCACTGGTTTGAACTTTTTTCCCTTTTTTTTTCTTTTTCTACATTTTTGCGAGCCTCACAGGTTTTTTCCCCATAGAGGGAACTAGCATACTAGCTGAGTTCGAGACCAAGTTGTCTCGTTAATAAAGGTTTCTTTTAATAGCCTTTACTGTTAACAGGTAAAGATTCGTTTACCTGACTTATTTTTGACACTGGACTTTATGTCTAGCTATACAATTTTTTATGTGTGTGTTTTTTTTCCTTTTTTCATTCAATGTTTTTCTACAGCTGTTCTCCTTTTACTTGGTCAGTCACCTTACAGTCTGGAATGTTTGCTCTCCCGATATTATGCTAATACGATAGAAATGTTCTCTCCTGGTATTGGCCTGAATGTGAATTTCATGTACCACTTTTTCCACTTGATGCTTAACTTAATGACAGCACCCCCGCTGGGCCTAGCTTGCTTGATACACAACCCCTCTTGCATACATAGTTTGTTACCTTTTCTGCCTGACAGCACAATATTGACCTATCATGGCAATCACTTGTACTTCACATAATGTAAAGGGGTTTAACTCCCCTATTAAAAGACGCAAGGCGTTTGATCTTTATAACCAGTTGGGCACCAAGATTCTCCTACTTCAGGAGACACACTTCTCCCACTCCTCACACCCAAAATACCTCCATAAAAGCTTCCCACAATCATTTTGTTCCCTCCACACATCCAAAAGCAGGGGTGCTGCCATTCTGTTACATTCCTCGGTTCCTATGGAAATTAAGCAATGCTATAAGGATAAAGAAAGCAGATTTGTGATTATTAAAGGTGTAATGCTTAATAGGGAAATCACCATAGCTAGTATTTATGCACCTAATGACGCCCCTGCTTCCTTTTTTAAAATGTTTTTTGATAAACTAGCCTCCTTGTAATCTCCCCATATGATTATAGGAGGAGATTTGAACCTAGTGGCTAACCCCACATTAGACAGATCCTCCTCCACTACTGCTACCAAAGCCTTCCCCAGGTCTCTAACCCAGGGTCTTTTGAACCACCAACTAGTAGACACCTGGAGAACGCACAATATGGGCATTAAGGAGTTTACCTTCTACTCACACCCACATAAAAGTTACGCCAGGTTAGATTATATTTATACTACCCCGATCATTTTAGCCAATTCCACTAATGCCAAGATTCACCCCTGTGTTTGGTCAGACCATCACGTAACCTCCTTCACCACTGACTTCATCAGACTTGCCCCCACACCGTATACCTGGAGACTTAATGAAGCTTTGCTCTCAGACTTGGTTGTGGAGTCGGAGACAGTCAAGTCCATTGACGAATACTTCTCACTTAATGCTCTCCCTGAAACCCCGCCCTCGATTGTCTGGACAGCCCATAAAGCAGTGCTGAGGGGCAGACTGATCAGCCTCGCCTCCACTCATAACAAGCTCCACAGACAGAGAATTGTCGACCTCACAAAAGACCTTGATAGGCTATACAAGGACGCGGGTTCTCTGGCTTTGGAGTCCACTAGAAAACTCATTGACCAAAAAAGCCTAGAACTAGACTCCCTTCTCTCCTCTAAGACGGAGAAGGCACTTAGATGGTCGAAATCGAAATTTCTACTTCATAACAATACCGCCTCGACCTTATTTGCCAGACGGCTCAATCAGTCCTCCCGCCCCCCGCATGTCTATAAATTAACACAGAGCTCGGGATTACCCACTTCCCACCCTAAAGAAGTACTCCAACTTTTCAAACAATTTTACTCAACCCTTCTGGCTCCTACCCAAAAACCTCCCACCCAAGCTGAGGTTGACTGGCTCCGTGAACTACCCTTGCCCTCCCTCACCCCATCTCAAACTGAAAAACTCAATGCCCCCATCACTACCTCAGAAATACATAGGGTTATCAAATCTCTAAAGTTAGGCTCTGCTCCGGGCCCAGATGGCTTTTCAGCCATTTACTACAAGAAATTTGTCAACCTTCTGGCCCCTAATTTAGCGCAATTATTCAATTGGGTTCTACAAGGAGGAAGCTTCCCCGAGGAGATGCTTCTGGCAAATATGTCCATGATTCCCAAACCAAACAAAAACCATTTACTCCCCCAGAATTATAGACCAATCTCGGTAATAAACAACGATCTTAAAATCTTTAGTAGAATCCTAGCAGACAGACTGGCACCCATTATCTCCTCACTTATCTCCCCCTATCAATCAGGATTTATACCCCATAGATTCATTACTGACAACATACGCTTAGCCACAAACATTATCCAAGATGCCAACCTAACATCCCGGAAACTGTTTATGCTTAGCCTGGACATACACAAGGCATTCGACAGCGTATCCTGGAACTACCTTTCTACCATCCTACAACGGATGGGATTTAAAGATGAATTTTTCCATGCATTTCAAGCCCTCTATTTAAACCCTAAAACCCGCATCAAGATCCCAGGTTGTAGCTCAGACTTCTTCACAGTAGGTCGGGGCACGAGACAGGGATGCCCACTTTCCCCCTTAATTTTTGCCCTTGCCCTAGAACCACTCGCTATAGCAATACTTAGAAACTCAAATATTTCAGGCTACACCAAAGGCCCCTCCTCTTACAAATTCTGTATGTACGCTGACGATGTCCTCATGTTCTTGACTAACCCCCTCATATCTCTACCCAACCTCTTACGGACTCTTTCGGACTTTGCAGGAGTCTCTGGCCTCAAGATTAATGTCTCGAAATCGGTTGCCCTCCCAGTAGGTTTTACACAGTTGGAAACCCAACAACTGAAGAATGCTTTTCACTTTGTATGGGCCACTACTCACCTACAATACTTGGGCATCGAGCTGACCGGAGACTTCTGCAGACTCTTTGAGGCCAATTATCCCCCCCTGATCACAAAACTTAAAAAAACCCTTAAACTTTGGAATCATCTCCATATATCCTTCCTTGGAAGAATTACGGCCCTCAAAATGACGATACTTCCCAGGCTGCTCTACCTGTTTCGTTCCCTCCCTATTAGAGTGTCTAAATCATACCTACTTACTCTTCAAGCACACCTTAATAGATTCATATGGCAAGACAAACCCCCCAGATTCGCTAGAGAGACCCTTTACCGTTCCCCTAAAAGGGGTGGGTTGGGAGTCCCAAATATCTGGCTGTACTACTTAGCCAGCAGATTTGCTCAGCAAGCACAATGGAACATTAGAGGTTCCAAAGTCCCATGGGTTAGGTTTGAACAAGACTCCATTACCCCCCTCTACCTACCTGGCCTACTTTGGTCCTCACACCCTTCCATCCCAGACCTTTCCACCCGAAACCTGGTAGTGACAGCGGGCTTGAAACTCTGGAAAATGTATAAGACAAAGTACTCTCTCTCCTCTCCGATACCCACAGGTGCTTCATATCTCGAGGACCCTAGATTCCCCCCTGCATATGACCACCCGGAGGCCTTCCTAGAGTGGACCCAAGGTAATCTGATTACTCTTGGGGACTTTTTAGTTAACTCCACATTTACCACATTCTCAGCACTTCAAGCCAGATGCCAACTACCCAACAGAGAATTTTACCGATATCTCCAAATAAGACATTTTTTTCAATTACACTACCCCAACCCTAATACAGACCCCCTGACACTATATGAAGACCTATGCCACACATCCCCTCGTCAAAAAGGCCTTATCTCATTGATCCATAGTATGCTAGAATCTTCTAATGACCCACCCACCTTAAAATACAGATCACAATGGGAACAAGAGCTAGCTCTTGACCAGGAGGAATTAGACTGGGATAAAAACTGGCAGAACATTCGCAAATGCACAAAATCATTAACGGTCAGGGAGACAGCCATTAAACTTACAACAAGATGGTATTATACCCCAACCCGTCTCCACAGGTTTTACCCGCAGGTGTCTCCCAGGTGTTTCCGGGGTTGCACCAACTTAGGCTCATACCTACATATATTCTGGGAGTGCGATAAACTACAACCCTCTTGGAAAGAGGTTTTTAAACTGATTGATAGATTGGCTGAGAAACCCATCAATCTCACATTTCACCACTGTATTCTTTTCCAAGACATCCCAGAAGTGACTAAACCTATGATGAGATTAATACACTCTATCTGCATTGCTACCCTTTGGGTCATTGCACTACACTGGAAATCCTCTACGTTCCCCTTTGCACAAATTATCTCACGGATAGATAGTATGATGGTGTCCGAGGAAATATTCCATACCTTACATGATTCCATCCCGGCATATAATGCCAAATGGAATCCGTGGTTTTTATTCAGGCTCCAAGACTGACCACTCTTTGATTATTTAGACTGACTATTAATAATCTGCTATTTGTTCTATCTGGTTAAGAAATTCCCCTTTTTTCTTTTTTCTTTTTCTTTCTTGATTTTCCTTTGATTATTTTACCAGAATAGATACCCTTCAGGGTGATAATTTCACGTGAGTCATGAACAGAATGTATTGGGCCACTGTGAATTCAGGACGGTCTTATAGCCTATCATGCCTACACCTCATCATATTGTTTTAAAAGATATCCCTATGACTCTGAAGGATGTACATGTATATCTATTTTGTGTACCAATTTTGTTACTCTCAATAAAACTATTTGAAAACAAAAAATCTGGTAGAGGAATACGCAATCTCCAATAGGTCATTTTACAGATACTTGCAAATTAGGCATGCCCTGGAGGCGCAATTCGGGAAGGAAACACCAGTATGGTGTGAAATGGCCTCTTTGAGAAAGCTGATTGACGCAGGCTCCACGAGGGGTTTGATCTCTAACATGTATGGATGCCTGAAGGCATCAGCCCAGGAAGGTATGGTAGAAAATAAAAATAGGATTAAATGGGAGAGAGATGTGGGAGCACTGTCTGACGATCAATGGGAGTATGTCTTGTCGCTAGGGCCCAGGGTTACTCTCTCTCCTTCACAGGTGATGTCTCACTTCTATTTATCCTATAGGGCATATTACACACCCCTGAAATTATTCGAGTGGGGTAAGAGACCGGACCCAAAGTGCCAAAGATGTGGAGGGGGGCACGGAGATTTGATCCACATGTTTTGGCGATGTCCCAAATTGCATAGATACTGGAAGGGAGTGGTGGATAAAATAAATGCAGTGTTTGGGACGTCGCTGAGGTTGGAGGCGAGAGAGTGCCTATTGGGACTGACGGAGGATAAAGTGATTTCAAAGGACATACAGACAGCAAGGGTTAGATGCCTGTTCCAGGGAAGAAAGCTCATTGCACAGCGCTGGCAGAGAAAGGAGGCGCCGACGGTGCCAGAATGGGAGAATGCAGTAAGGGAGGTGATCTGTAGGGAAAAGTACATATACAAGAAGAGGGGTAACTATAAGAAATTTGAAAATATATGGAAAATATGGCTAGACCAGGACAAGGTCAGAATAGAAGGGGGGGTGGGGCAGGATGGTAAGGGGCGGGTCTAGTCCCAAGAAGTATGATAGAGTGAATGGTGGGAGGCTGGATAGGGGGCGGGGTGAGGGAGTAAAACGGGGGGGGGGAGAAGAAACCATTTCTGAAGCTTATATGGGTATTTCTGAACTGGTATAATTTGAATTAATGGAATTGTACGGGAAAAGATGAGAAAGGAGAAAGAAGGAAAAAAGAAAAACGATGATAGTAATGCATTCCCGTCTGTGGCGATGTTCCTTGCTCTTTATGCCTTTTTTTTTTATCTTTTTGTAATGTAAAATTTTTCAAATAAAAAGATTTATTTAAAAAATAGAGGAAGAGAAGGCGGGAGAAACTGCAAGTCCATCTACACAACTGGTGAAACAAAGGTTTCTTGATGGTTTAATACCCCAGTTGAAAGAAAAGTTGTTCACAGCAAGGCCTGAGGCAGGCAATATGTCTATTCGAGACGTCCTGCCTATCCTGTTATCCATAGAAAACAGGATTAACCAAAAAGACAGCAAACCCAAGGTTATGTACATGGGGAAGCAGAGAGGAAGAGGAAGAGGCAAAGGCAATTTCAGAAATCATGGCAATCGGGGACCAATTATATGCTACAATTGTGATGGGGAAGGACACATAGCCAAATTCTGCCATCTTCCTGACCGTAGACTAGAAAAGAGCTTAGAGGCACCTCATGCTGATCCCAGTTCTCTGCCAAAAGCAGTGGATCAGGCATAGGAAAATGGCATGCCAGTATCAATCATGTTAAATAGGGGAGGACTTACCTCCAGGATTATTATCTACAAATGTTATCTCTGGTGTTAGCCTAACTGGGACCCTTTACTGATTTGGTTGAGTCCAAGCCACTTAAACTCAGGCTAGGACAGCAAACAGAAATTGTCACTAAAGTGTTAGTTTCAGACACAGTTCCTACCAATCTTTGGGAGCTGACATTTTGAACCAAATTTTAGCAAACATAGACTACACTCCTACAGGAGTCCAAGTGGTCAGTAGTCTGTCAGGAGAAGTTTTAAATTCTGCCTGTGGAGTATTTTTAATCCAGGACTCCACTCTGCCATTTCCACCAGAATTGAAAGTGATTCCCGCTGAATTATGAGCCACCAGCAAATATGATGTAGGTCTGCTGGATTGCACTCCAGTCATGATAAAAATTAAACCAGGAGCCCATCTCCCGAAGATTAAACAGTACCCACTGAGTATTGCTCAGACTGAGGGGATAAAGGATCAAATCACTCAACTGAAAGCAGCACGGGTTGTTGTACCAATTAAGTCCCAGGTCAATACACCCCTGTTCCCAATTGCAAAGAAGCCAGACAAGAAGGGTGGGCAGGTGACATATCGCATGGTGCATGATTTGAGAGCCATTAACAATATAATAGAGGCAGATACCCCGATCGTGCCCAACCCCCGCACTTTACTAAGTGGAATACCTGCCTCCAGCACCTGCTTTACAGTGATTGATCTTGCAAATGCTTTCTTTTCGGTGCCCCTGCACCCAGATTGCTGGCACCTTTTTTCATTTACCCATGATGCCCAAAAGTTAGCATGGACAAGATTGCCCCAAGGCTGTGTGAGTAGCCCCTCTGAATATAATACTGCGTTAAAGCAAGTATTGGACCAATGGTCCCCCTCACACCCAAACACTGTTTTGCTTCAGTACATAGACGATTTGCTTATTTGTTCTGATACAAAGGACATTTGTAGCAGAGAAACAGTAAGCCTTCTCATGTTTCTCTATAACAGTAACAACAAAGTTAGCAAAGATAAGCTACAATACTGCCAAGAGAAAGTGATCTTCCTGGGTCACTGCATTTCACATGGAATCCGTCACCTAACCCCAGATCGAGTTAAAACGCTACAAAACTTTAAAAAGCCAAGAAATGTACGGCAACTACGTGCCTTCCTGGGGTTAGTGGGATATTGTAGGGACTGGATTCCAAATGCATCAGAACTTATAGCTCCTCTATATGAGGCTACCACTAGAAACCCTTTCAAACTCACATGGGACAATGAATTGCAGATGAAGGAGCTTATTAAAATTTTGTCTGAAGCTCCCGCCATTGGACTTCCTGACTATACTAAGACTTTCTCGTTGTTCTGTCATGAAGTCAATGGATTTGCTGCAGGTGTACTTACCCAGCTACATGGAGACAAACAGAGGCCTGTGATGTATGTATCAGCCTCATTAGACCCTGTCATCAAAGGCTCCCCCAGTTGTATGCGAGCCAGAGCAGCCTGCATTTTGCTGCTAGACAAAGTATCTGAGCTTGTACTAGATTCTGCTCTGATCCTGTATGTCAAAAATAGTGCGAAGATCTTGTGAGCCACAGATGGATTAATGCCTCAAATGTGAATTATTAAACCTTATTCAGCTGCACACACTAACCACGTTTCATACCGTGTATGTGACAAAATAAAATAAATATATGTATATGCGCTAAACGCTGTAAATACGTGATGGAAAAATATAAAAAAATATATACAATTTGATAAGTAATAACAGTGTCAAACGCCTGTGAAGAAAGTGACTAAAATCCACGACTAAATATGCAAATAAAGAGCAGCATGCAACATGCAAAAAATGTGAAAGAAAAAAATTATTTTTTTGGTGCTACTTAATAAATGAAGTGTCCAATATTTCAATCCAAATCAATTCATAAAAATATAAAAATATCTCAGTCCAAATCAATACATAAGAGTACATGAATCAAAGTGCGCAATAGTGTCCAGAAAAATAGTAGATATTCCTCATGCTCTTTTTTTAAAAAAGTGCTAATTATTCCTCATGCTCTTCTTAAAAGATGTGCAAATTATGGCATGCTCCAGTGCTCTCCAGTGACCCCCAATGGTTAATGCGCTCACCTTAGAGCGTGCGACACAGTGGCTAAACAGTGTCAAAACACGCATTAGAGCCACTCCAGGGCTCATACAGGGTCTGCTGGTGATGATCTGTACCTCGCTCAAATGGTGACATAAATGAAAGAAAGGAGACTAACATAGCATAATACCGCCAGGGATTTATTTAAAAAGCCATAAAAACAATCCCTCCAGGAGGGTACTCACAATGTTAAGGTGCGTCAGTGCACCATCCTATCCAAAGCATGTATTAATGGAAAACAGGTGAATCCTATGGCGTGCGGTGCGGTGTGTAATCCTCTGCCTGTCTGTGTTTGGAAAGCTCCGTCCTGCCCCTCCCCTACGCGTCTTCGGCACAGGGTATACGTGCCCTCATCTGGGGGATCTAATAGGACGGGCGCTCTATGTGTTATTTATACTGTCATAGCGGCCATTTTGCCTGAGACCGCTGACAACCTAGTGTTAGGCTCCGGCTATGTAAAAACAACAGCGAATGACGCTGTGTGCCGGTCCTAATGTTTTGGAAAGAGCAGGAAATGGTTGGTAAAATATAGTAAGCGATATTAACCCTATCTGCATGTAAATAGATGAATCAAAGTATAATGCTAATTCAGGACAGAGCCACACATCAGAGTAGACACTACATCGCACACCATGAGATGGATAATTGCACTAGCGATCAATATGTGGAACATCCAAAAAACTGTGAATGAATTAATCTAATGGCATAATATATATTACAAAAAATTACATAACAATATATAAAAATTATATAAAAATGATTTAAAATCAAGTTAAAAATTATGTTTCTCACATCAATAGTTCAGCACAATTAACAATATAGGATCCTATAAAAAACCCTTAAAGGGACCTGTAATCTTTATTGCTCTATAATAGGAAACTCTCAAATATGTGTTTAAATAATAAAAATAAATATCTATATAACCTAAAAAATACCTTAAAATGTGTAATAATCACTGGAATATAATGTAAATATAATAGATAGAATAAAATATTAAATATAAACGAAAATAATCCTGAAAATGTGTATTATTATTGGAATACCTTTATTACTCATTTTAATATCACCTAAAAATAGCCGCCTTACAGAATATTAAAAGGGGCAAAATAAATCTATATGAACCATACCATAAATATTAATCAGGTGATCGATTATGTATTAAAAAATTGCTAAATAATCCAGGAGAGCGTTATACAAAAATCAATACATATGGGGGAGTGCTGTATAAAGGGCACTACATATGCTTATCCGCTCCCCAATGTATAAACATAATATTATAATGGCTAAAGTAAATACAATCAAAAACCGGTGAATCATCCTAAATCTACTATGTATAATGTAAAATATGGATATCTGGGTGGGATATAAGGAACCTGAAATCAGTAATTACTCAAGAAGCATTTTAAATCAAACTCCTTATTAAGCCCCCCCGGGGCCAAGGAGCCGAGCTGGTGTATCCACCATGATTCACGTTTACTAATCTCTCTTACAAAGTTGGAACCCCTCCAGTGGCGTTTGGGTACCTCTATCCCCCAAAACTTCATCCCAACCGTGCTTTGATTATGCACTCGTTTAAAATGTATATACAGATGGTGCTTGTCAGACCCCTTACGTATATTCCTTACATGCTCTTCTAAACGGTCTTTCAAAGCCCTAATGGTCCGCCCCACATAGATGTAATTGCATGGGCATTTTAATTCAATCTTCTTTTATTGATAGGCAAAGTATCATTGCAAAGAAGTACAGTATACATATAAGTCGTTCAATAACACATATCAAAGATATACATTCGTATATTCGTAAACATTCTTGTAACACTGTTGTCGTACCATCTCATGGTTTAGATAATTCGTGAACTTTGGTTGATTGATATGGTATATAAGCCTGTATACCTACGGCGTCTAACCTGGCTTAGTAATATTAGGCGAGCACCACTTTCTACTCAACGAGTGGTGCCCACGCATTATATGTAGGCTAGGGCTTTTACTTCTGCGCTGAGCACGTTTTCTCTGAGGGGGAAGCTCTGTGTGTGACACCGTTCCGGTCTCATGAGACTAGAGATTATGTTGTAGGTGAGCGTGTAACGCAAACATTTAAAGGGAAAGGAGAAGGGAAAAAAGGGAGATAGTTGGGATAGAAGGGTCAAGGCAGTAAGGGAAGTAGAAAATAAGAGAAATTTTCCACCGTGGCTATACAGATGTGTCGGTGGATTCCTCTGCGGCCCATGAAATAAATTCTGAGGAGTAGCGAAACATAGACCATGAGGTCCAGGTCTTGGAGAATTGCTCCTCCTTACCCGCTTCCTGCGACAACATTCGTTCCAATCCGTTAATTTGGTCCACTTCAATTGCCCAATCCCCCAGGGAAGGCATGCTCGTCGACTTCCAATGTCTGGGCAGAACTGTTCTGGCAGGCACCAGAAAGTGACGCAAAACGTCTTTTTTGACCGATTTAATCGGTCCAGGGAGCAAAGATAGCAGAACTACCTCAGGAGAGGGTGTGATTGAGGTCGCCATGAGTCTGCAGTACAAGTCGAGGATCTTCTGCCAGAACCTCCGCACAGGGGGGCATTCCCACCAGATGTGGAGTAAGGTTCCCTTGGATGACAAGCAACGCCAGCAGGTATCCGGGAGTGCCGGGTTTATCCAGTGCAAAGTCGAGGGGCATCTGTACCAACGGGTCAACAACTTAAATCCTTTTTCTTGGGCTTTGGAGGCTAAAGATATTTTGTGAGTCAGAATGAAACACTTTTGCCAGTCTATAGGTGAAATGGGGTGACCCAGATCTTCCTTCCAGGCCTGTGTGTATGGGGGGAGGTCAGGATTATAAGCCATATGTATGAGCGAATATAGTTGAGAGACCACATGTGTGTGGGGGGCGGTCTGGAGCAGCATGTTCTCCAAGTCTGTTAAGTCAGCAAGTATATCAGGCAGGGATGGGAAGGTGCGAATGAAGGATATCACCTGTTGCCTCTGCAGCCAATGCGTCGAGGTATGGGAAGATGGGCCGGAGGGGATGTCATGAGTCAGGGAAGAGTCTGATCGCAAGACTTGGGCAAGTCGTCTGTGATCTTCCTTACACCAAGGTCCAAAACTTGCTCCCTGTAGGGCCGGAGGAAAAGCCGGGGTCCCAAATAGTGGAGTTATGGGTCCCTTCAGAGGAGATAGGGTCTTGGAGGAATTCATTTGGGTCCAAATTTGTATGGTTTGTTGTGTAAGGTCGCTCAGGGGTATCCCTCCTTTCAAGAATTCGGTAGGCGTCCACGGTAAGGCGCGGAGATCTATCGAATTGATATGGCTCTCTATTTGTACCCATAATTTGGTGGAGGAATGATGGAACCAGTTAATTATACGCGTGAGTACTGCTGACTTATAGTATATAGAGGCATCTGGAGCTCCAGCTCCTCCACGAATCTTGGGGAGCGAGAGAGTCTCATAGCGTATCCGAGGACGAGCCCCTCCCCATATAAATGAGGAGAATAGTTGGCGGAGCTTCTTAAAGAACCAGGAGGGTATGGATATGGGAATTGTCTGAAACAAATAGAGAAACCAAGGGAGAACGTCCATTTTTAGGGTATTCACCCGGCCCAACCACGAAAGGCGCTTCTTCGTGTAGTTTGAGAGATCCGTCTTGGTTCTAAGCAGAAGGGGAGCATAGTTCCGAGAGAATAATTGGGATCCTTCTGTGGGTATTTGGATTCCGAGATAACGGATGGAAGTGGAACCTGTTTTAAAAGGATACTTAGTGGAGACTTGGCGGAGGGCCTCCTGGGACAGTGAGATGTTCAGGATTTCTGACTTAGTATGGTTCACTTTGAAATTGCTCAGCTTCCCAAACCTCGTGAATTCCTGCATTATATGTGGTAAGGATATATGGGGTTGGGTTATAAACATTAGCAGGTCATCCGCAAAGAGAGCCAGTTTGGAATGTTTTGCGCAAGGCAATTGCCAGGTGTTCCATGACCAGTACATAGAGGAGGGGAGATAGAGGGCAGCCCTGCCGTGTCCCATTGTGGATGGAAAATGTAGGTGACAATGAACCATTCACCCGAATTCTAGCAGAGGGAGAGGAGTAAAGGGACATAATTCGGGATATCATTTTGGGGCCCAGACCTATTTGCTTCAGGGACAGCTGGAGGAATTGCCAGTCGACCCGGTCAAATGCTTTTTCGGCGTCGACCGTCAAAAGGCATAAAGGGACATCATGGGTGCGGGCATAGTCGGTAAGAAGCAGGGTTTTTAGGGTGTTGTCCCTTGCCTCGCACCCACTAACAAAACCCACCTGGTCCAGGTGTATGAGGCGGGGGAGGAGCGGCTGCAATCTAGTGGCTAAAATTTTGGCGTATAATTTCAAGTCCACTCCAATTAACGATATGGGCCTATAATTAGCACACAAAGTAGGGTCCTTATCTGGTTTTGGGATAATGGTAATGTGGGCTTCGAGTGTTTGTGGAGGAAACGCTGAGCCTTCCGATAGGGTGTTGAACACCCTAACCAAGAAGGGGGTCAGTTGGAGAGCAAATGTTTTGTAAAATTTAGGGGTGAATCCGTCGGGACCCGGGCTTTTACCGGACGGGGTGGCCGTTATCGCTCCCATTACCTCATCCGCTGTAATTACTTGCTCCAGCTCTTCTACGGTATCGCCATCCAAAGTAGGGAGCTCAGTTTCCTCAATATAAGACTGTCTATCAGGTTCAGGGGCAAGGGTTGGGCCAGGAGAGACGCCGGGCGGTAGATTGTAAAGTGTTTGGTAGAAATCTCGGAATGTTTGTGATATCTTAGAGGGCTCACTAAGCATTTCTCCAGAAGGGGCCCGAATATGGGGTATGAATGTTGAAGACATGTTTGGGTGGAGAGTGCGAGCTAACGGTCTACCGCATTTATCTCTAAATCGGTACTGATGCAAGGCAAGTCTGTCCGCATAGGTACGAGCTGAGGCCTCATACAGGTCCTTAAGTTGGGATCGAGCCGTTGAGACCTCTATAAGGGTCTCCACAGTTGGGGCTCGTTTATGTTGTGTCTCAAGGTCTCAGAGCTTTTGAATTGCTGATGTTATTGCAGCTGATCGAGCCTTTTTCACACGGGTTCCCATCTGGATAAAGATACCTCACAGGACTGCTTTAAGCGCCTCCCATTGTAAGGGTAGTGAGGTAGTGTCCGAGGCATGGTCTATGAAAAAATTAGAAATTGTTTCTGAAACCTTGTGGGAACAATCAGGTTCCGTAAGAAGGGAATCGTTCAGCCTCCACGTCCATTCTTTCACCGGCGTGGAAGGGATCGATAGTGTCAGATAGATAGGTGAGTGGTCGGACCAGACCATTGAGTCTATCTCGCATTCAGGTGACCAATCCAAGCAGCTATGGTCAAGAAGGAAGTAGTCGATACGACTATAAGAGTGGTGGACTTGGGAGAAGTGGGTATAGTTGCGATTTGTTGGAAACAGAACCCGCCAAATGTCGATTAAACGGAGGTCGTAGATAGCCCGTTTAAATGCCCTTAGCTTAGTAAAGGAGATGGACGAGCGAGAGGTTGATGAGTCTAAGAGTGGATCTAAGGGGGCGTTAAAATCCCCGCCTATGATTAGTTTGCCTTCTGTAAATTCTGACAAAATCATCATGTACCGCAGAGCCGACGATATTTGATTAGTGTTTGGTAGGTAAAGGTTGGCAATAGTGAATTTTGTGCCCCATAAGGAGAACTTTACAAACACATACCTTCCCTGGGGGTCCGAGAGCTGGTCTATCAGGTCAATCGGAAGCGTTTTGTGGAAGGAAAAATAAATAAATAAATAAAAATATAAAAATATAAACCCCCCCAAGAAAATCCTATGGGGGGGGGTTCCAAACATCGACCTGTCCAGGAGACAAGAGATACGCATTATACTGGGCTGGTGCTAGTCACATGGGGAGCGTTGGATTGGCTTCTTGTAACACTTTAAGGGTACCTTAATCTTCCGGAGAGGTAGGATGACGTGGACCAGGGTCAATAGAGTGTGATCCGTACCTCGGGTGTCTGCGTCGTTGTGGAAGAGGTTCTCGTGTTTGCACCCTGGCACGGTCGTCTGGCGGGTCCAGCCAGTTCGGTACATCAATTGGATCTTGCTCCAGAAAGCTGAAAAAGGCTGGGAGTTGATCCGGGTCTGAGAGGACAAATTTATGCTCAGCCCTGGTCACCTTAATACTGAAGGGGTGTCCCCATGTGTAGGTTGCTCCGGCTTGGCGTATCAGATCTAGGAGTGGGCGGACTATGCGGCGCATGTGGAGAGTGTTACGAGAGAGGTCTGGGTATAGGTGGATAGCAGATCCATCAAAGTCCACGGGACCCAACCGCCATGCCTTGCGCATAATTTCTTCCTTAAGGGTGAAATAGTGAACCCTGCAGAGGACATCGCGTGGGCAGTCACTATGTTCCCTCCTCGGCCCCCCCACTCTGTGCACCCAGTCTATTTCAATAGGGGATGAGGCCTCTCTTCCCAGGACTTGGTTGAGGATGGCAGTGACAGAAGGTTTCAAGTCTGTACCCGCAGTGGCCTCCGGTATGCCTTGCAGCCGTATATTATTCCTGCGGCTCCTATTTTCTCCGTCTTCTATGCGTAGTTGATGTTGTCGTATACGGTGCAAGTGTTCCTTGGAGGCCCGCTCGAGGGATGTGATGCGGGCTGCATGGTCAGATTGAATGTCAGTTAGGGCGGACACAGCGGTCTGATTAGTGGAGACCTGCTGTTGGAGGGCCTGGATATCCTTGTGTAATGAGGTCTCCATTTTGACCGCCCAGGACTCAAACTCCGCTCGGAAGGCCGCCAGAAGGGTCGAGGCTTCAGATCTGGGTAATTCTCCTGATATTCGAGGGGCCACATCCCCAGGGCCCGTGGCCAGAAGCGGGGCAATAGCGGACCCAGATCTGGATACTACAGCTGGTAAGTCCGAGTGCTGGACCGGGGGGTCATCTGGATCCTCGCTGCTGTCTGTTGCCGTCTGAGGGGGGGAGGAGGCTTGCCCTTCCCTGAGTTTCGATTGGGCGCCATCTTGTCTTTGGGAGTGCGGGGATCGGGTTGAGATGTGCGGAGCATGTATCTCTGGATTGTGCCCTGTTGTAGATCCGTGGACTCAATAGATCTAGAGCTGTGCGTGGACATGTTTTCAAGGATGTGCGATGACTGGAGTATAGCCTGCCTGCTACGGGCATCCACGGGGCTCAGCAACTCATTTCTTTAGCCATACATGGTTAGTCACGCTTCTCTGCAGAATTGTACAGACGGGGACCACAGCTGGCCCTGCTGGGCTACTCTGGTGGCTGTGTAGGTAGTGAACCAGGCTCCTAGGGGTGGAGGAGATTAGGAGCATATGTGTATGCAGCAGCTTGGGTGGAGCAAGATGGCCGCCTTTCTGGGTTTTTGGGGCCGTGTCTGCAGCCCACACACTGAAGGGGGTATATGCTTGTGGGTATCTCCGTCAAGGGCCACTGTCTGCCAGTCCTGGATGCCCTGGGGGGTGGGTACGGTTTGGATTAGGCCCAGAGAAGGAGACGGGGGGCTGTCAGGGTGTATCAAGATGGCCGCCACACTATAGCCCTGGGGCTAGGGCTTTGACTGCAACTGGTGCCAGATGGGGGTAGATGCTCCTTCAATACTCCCTTGAGGGGCTTGATTTTTCAGGCCAAGGTGCTCCTGGGGGTGGATGGGGGTGGATTGGGCCCAGGAGAGAGACAGAGAGGCCGCCGGGTGTATCAAGATGGCCGCCGTCACTTACCAGGTCCCTCTGGCTGATCTAGTAGGGCGGCACAGGGAGGATTGCTGGTCCCGGGTGGCAGGCTGTATATCCCCAGTGGTCGTGGAGGAGGAGAGCCGGTCTCAGGGCAGGTGGATCAGCCCGAGGCCGCGCCGGCACGGCGTCCGGGTGGAGCAAGATGGCCGCCGCTCCCCGTTGTAGGCCGAAGCCGCGGCCTGTCCTCTCAGGCGGCTGGAGCTCCGCGATCGGTGCACCCGCAATCCCAGGCAGCTCCCCACTGGTCTGGTGTTAGCCCTGGGCCCCCGGTGGAGTCAGTGCGGGTCCGATGGACGTGTATCGCTCCTGGTGTGCTCTATGGCTGCAGGAGCTCACTTCAGACACTTTCACTCAGATCTCCGTTCGGCCACACCCCCCTGCATGGGCATTTTAACGCGTAAACAACCCCTATCGTGTCGCAGGATACAAAATCTCTAATGACATAGGAGTAGTTATTTCTAGGATTAGTGAACTCCTTTATTCTTCTGTTGTTACCAGGAACACTAACACAGCTGTAACACCTCCCACATCCAAAAAAACCTTTTAGTTCCCAGAACATCAAAGGTTTCTGGGGGGGTGGTTCCACTACATTATGAACTAACCTATCTCGTAAGTTGGGTGCTCTCTTAAAAATAATCTTGGGTTTCTCTGGGAGTATCTCTTTTAGGTGGACATCTTGTTTCAAAACATTCCAGTACTTCCGTATAATTTTTTGTACTTCATTGTTTTGCAAGGAATAATTCAAAACAATACTAATATCATCATTAACATCTTCTTCCGTAGTCTGAATCCTATCTTTAAGTAAATTATCTCTGTTAAGGCAAGCGACTTCCAACTTTTCTTTATGCAAGAATTCTTTCTGGTACCCCTTGTCTATAAACATGTTGCTAAGCATGTTGGACTGATACTCATAGTCCTCAATCCTCGTGCAGTTCCTCCTCATCCTTGTAAACTGTCCTCTAGGTATGTTTCCTAGCCAAGGTTTGTGGTGACAGCTAGTGGTCGGGATGTAGGAATTGTGGTCCGTTGCTTTAAAAAACGTCTTTGTAATCAAGCCTTCACTGGTATTAAAAATTTCCAAATCCAAAAAGTGAATACTTTCTCTATTTACATTCCAGGTCAAAGAGATATTAAGATCATTGTTATTCATAAAATCCAATAGAGCTAACAATGCATCCATACTACCCCTCCAAATTATCCTGTATGTGCCACATGCAGTACAGGAAATCATGAATCAAGTAAATACTAGACATGTGTCTGCCAGTAGATTTGACAAGTACCAATCTGCTCTTTTTGCTCCATCGAATTTAACAATCAAACGATGTGTTACTTTAAATCCGGCTACTCTTCTTCCTATAATTGATGAGGAAGATGCAACAAATGGTACTGATATAGAACCTGAGAGTTTTTCTCATGATTGTATGGCTCTTATGGAGGTAGAAAGGGCCTCTGTCACACCAGCAAAAGATGAGCCCTTATCAGATTGTGACACACACTTATTCGTAGATGGTTCCAGATTTTACACTGATGATGGTCAGCCACACACAGGGTTTGCTGTAACCACTACAGACACCATTTTACATCAGGAAGCATTGACACCCCAGATGTCAGCACAGGAAGCGGAGTTGTGTGCTGTAGTCAAAGCATGTCATCTCCTAGAGAATCAAAGGGGAAACATCTACACAGACAGCAGATATGCATTTGGAATAGCCCACGATTTTGGGCCTATCTGGAAAGCACAGAACTTTCTGACTAGTGCAGGGAAGCCAGTGAGACATGCAAAACTCATAGAGCGGCTATTTGAGGCTTTTCAGAAACCAGCAGAAGTTGCCATCTTGAAGGTAAAAGGGCATGCAAGGGGAAGTGACATGACAGCCAGAGGAAATGCTTTAGCGGACCAAGCGTCCAAGGATGCTGCCCTTATGGCATTTGGAGTCACACCCACTGTAGGGGTCGCCCAGGTAGCGGGGACAGATTCCCCTCATCAAGAGCAGTGGGATGTAGAAACTCTAATTCAGTTGCAGAACCAGGCCCCTGATGAAGAGAAGGATAAGTGGATCAAATGTAATGCTACCCAAAATCAGCAGGGCCTGTGAAGCGCTGACAACAGGTGGTGTCTACCCAGGAGTTTGTACCCAGTTTTAGCACAGCTGGTACATGGCGTCAGTCATCTTGCTAAGGGCGCGATGGTGGCACTTACTGACTGCTATTGGATAGCACCTGGATTTAGTGCATTTGCAGCCAGGTTTTGTGCTTCATGTCTCACTTGTGCTCTGTACAATGCAGGGAGGCCTGTTCATGTTCCCCAAAGGCATTCTCCTAAGCCAGATTTCCCTTTCCAAAGGATTCAAATAGACTACATCCAGATGCCCAGAATAGGCACCTATGAGTTTGCTTTAGTGTGTGTTGACATGTTCTCAGGTTGGCCCGAGAGCTGGCCAGTAGCCAAAGCAAATGCAAAAACAACAGCAAAGAAAATTTTGAATGAAATAGTTTGTAGATATGGAGTTCCTGAAACTATTGAGAGTGACAGAGGAACCCATTTTACTGGGGAAGTAATGAAAGAGGTAATGGAAGCACTTCACATACAGCAAGCTTTCCATACACCTTATCATCCACAAAGTAGTGGTAAAGTTGAGAGACTTAATGGAATTTTGAAAAACAGATGTGCAAAAATTAAAGCAGATACAGGAAAAGGATGGGTGGAAGCTTTGCCATTAGCCCTATATTCTGTACGAACTACCCCTAAACAACCACATGGGCTGTCCCCCTATGAAATTTTTTTTGGAGGGCCACCCAAAACAGGGCTATATTTTCCCCAACAGTTGCAGGCTTCTCACTCTAATCTGTTAGAATATGTTCAGATTTTGCAAAGAACATTGAATAAAATACATGAAGGTGTTTATAAATCTATCCCCGACCCAGATTCTGTTTCAGGTATTCACAGAATCCAACCAGGTGACTGGGTGGTGGTCAAGCGACACGTCAGAAAGCCGCTAGAACCAAAATTTGACGGACCACATTTGGTGCTTTTGACAACCGGTTCTGCTGTCAAGTTGGAAGGAAAGCCCACCTGGATTCACGCCAGTCACTGCAAGAAAATCCTGAAGTGATGATATCCTTTGAAAAAAAGATGATAATGTTTCTTTTCTTTTTGTTGTTTGTGAGAACTGAGACATGGAAAAATAACCCTTTCATCCAAATGTTAAAATTGTATGCAACCCATAGCAACGCTAGTAACTGCTGGGTGTGTTCTCACTTACATCCCCAAACAGGAACAATACCCATGTTAGCAATGCCTCTCAATTTCACTGATCTAAACAGGACCAGAAAAAATGGCTCATACATAATCTCCACAGCTAATGAGCACAGATCAGTAACTTTGATGGTTTCGAAACAGATAAACACTCCACAGATTTGTTTAAACATTATATGCCCGTTTAACACTAAATGTACACGGTTGGGCAATTCAGATTGCATCGGAGCAAAAATTACAGTTTATGGAGGAAACTATGGTCAATATTATTATATCCCGGATCCAGAACTAAATAGAACCCTTTATAGTACAAATTGCTCACAGTTCCCAATATGTGAAAATATTGGTTTCCTGAGATTCCATGTTATTGCTTCCAGTTTTTTAGGAGCAGGCATACCGTCCATACGTAGAGGGTTATATTATATATGTGGAAATAAAGCTTACGCCTGGCTTCCTACTAATGTTACAGGTACATGTTATATTGGAAGTTAGTACCTGCTTTGGCTGTTCGCAGATACAGTGCGACCAGATCAAAGTCCAGAATACCCTTTAGTGTTCAAAAGAGAGCTGTTCACTGAAGGTGACATGGCATGGTCATGGTTCCCTTCCTGGACAGGATGGGGAATTGAAGCAATGAAAAGACTAAATAATTACACTAGAATTGTAGATGAGATTATTAACCTTACTACCACTGATATAGGTTTATTAAATGAAGAAATGGCTCAGCTTAAAAAAGTAGTATTAGAGCACAGATTAACGCTAAATTATCTCACTGCAGCTCAAGGTGGGATGTGTAAGGTATTTCGCACTGACTGTTGTATATACATTTCTGATAATGAGGACGTTATTAAAGGGCATCTTGCTAAGATAAGAGAACTACAGAATAAGGCCAGAGATATTGCTAAAGATGGATGGAACCCCTTTCAGGGTTTAGGAGGTTTTGGTGATTTTTTATATGGCATAGCAACATGGTTACAGAAACTAGGCGCTTACATTGTGATGTTCCTATTTCTCATATTTGTTATTTATTTCCTCATCAGGCTATGCCTCTGTGTGACTACCCGCTGTACCAACAAATGTACCACCAGCCCTGATGAACCCATTATTGTGAGAAAGCTAGGAGAGAGCTGAACAGGACGCCGTCTCTCTGCGCCAATGTAACAGGAGTTACCAACAATTGGCTGAATGTAACGCGGAGAAGAATGGTGTCAAATAAACAAAAGGGGGGAAATGACATGGACATTCATTGTACTGTTCATTTAAGCACAAGAGAATCCATTTTGTTCTCACTGTTGAAATGTGTTCTGTAACCTTCACCTAACACACAGACACTTCTCCTACTAAACGCTCTCTACTCCCCCCTCCCTTTTCAAGGTTTTACTTTTGCAATTGTTCTATTCGCTAGTTTTTAATAATATATTTCTATTTGTTAGCTTTTAATAACATATTTCTATTTGTTAGTTTTTAATAACATCTCACACCACCCCTTTCTTATCTATGTATAAAATAACATGTAATAATACATTTTTCACTGAACGGACATTTTAAACACAGTGATTGAGTCCTGTGAATCTGTTCCTGCAGCTACAGTATTAACTTTGTTTTAGAGTCCCAATCAGAAATCAGTCATATCAGCGATGCAAGAAAACTGCCTTTTTGTAATTTTCTCTATCTTTCAATAAAAAAATTTTCAAATGTGAAAAAAAAAAAAATAAATAAAAAGAAATCAGATTTGTTTGACAACTTCTGTCTTTCATGAATCCATGCTGTCTGTTGCTTAAAAGATTTTTTCCAGCAAGAACTCATCTATGTGGTCTTTTATTAAACTCGCCAGTATCTTCCCGACTATAGAAGTAAAACGAACAGGTCTATAGTTACTTGGTAAAGACTTTGATCCCTTTTTAAATATGGGCACCATATTGGCCCTACGCCAATCCGATGGTACCATTCCAGTCATTAATGAGTCCCTAAAAATTAGAAACAATGGCTTTGAAGTGACAGAGCTCAATTCAATGCCTCTCGCATAGAAGGTAGGAGGACGCCAGCATCTAGGGCTTTGTTAAATGTACAGAGAAGAAGGGGACACAATAGATTTCGGAACTGAGTATACCATTTAGCCAGGAACCCATCCAGGCCAGGAGTCTTATGGGCAGGTAGTTTGCAAAATGGCCAGAGCAATCTCCTTGATAGAGAGAGAGGCATCTAATTCTTCCCTTTTATGGGTAGACAGGGAGGGGAGGGATATTTGAGCCAGATAGTTACTTAGAAGATACTCAGAGTAGTGAGCCTTAGTAGCATAATGGTCTGTATAAAAAGAGAGAAAGGCATTGACTATCCCCTGCAGGGTATTACCAATGTGGCCCATATATAATTGAATCCGGGGAATAGAAATGGGAGTATACTCAGGTCTAGCTAGGTAAGCCAGCAATCGACCAGCTTTATTACCATGCTCAAAAGTTTTTGGGGTGGTATAAAGCATACTTTTTTGTAAGGGTTAATAGACTGAGTTCATATTCTCTATGTTTATGCAAACATGTTTCTCTGGTACCAAGGTCAGGGTTAGCAACATAATCAGACTCTGCATGTAGCATTGCACTTTCTATATAGACAGATAAACCGCGCTAAAGTGAGTCCAATAAAAGTCTGTGATAATAAACAATCTGTGATAATAAACAATAAAGTCCAAAAATCCTTCTGTGTGATGAAGTGAAGAAAATCAAGGTGACTGTGTGGTGAACTGCTTACCAGAATGTAAGCCAAGACAGGCAGGTGGCTTAAACCCAGCCCGGGCCTTTGGGAGCACTTCAAATGGACAAGATCCTTTGCGCTCGGACAGCAGAACGAATCCACATAGGGTTAAATCAAATACAAAAGACCATAGTGTGATACTGACATAAACATATTTCATCAGAGAAGGAGGGGGTGTGTTCACACGTATAATCATAAATTAAATATCATGCAGGCACCCTGGAAGTGTAACCACTACAGGGACGCCAAAAATGTAAATCGTGTACAGCATGCAATAAAGGTGTCCTAATTATCTACTGTAAAAAACCACCAGTTTGCCAAAATAAAGTTGAGCCAACAGACCAGAGTTTATACAACTAAAGGAACACCCAGTGCACAAGTACGCGGGGCCGCTTACCAGATGGTGAACTAATGAGGGCATATATAATAACAGGGTGCAACCTCTGTGTGACCCGGGGTATAAGTTGAATGAACCTACAGGGGTTCCTGCTCACCAGAAAGACGACCAGAGATAGCCCAAACGAAACACTGGTAGAGTATCTCGATCCCGTCCTGACAGGTCCCCGCGGGCTCAAATGGGTGTGTATATTAGAGAGGAGAAGCAACCAATGGCGTGATAACGTACAACTCCAATTTATTAAAACAAAGCAAGCACTTACATATAAAAAACGAATAACAACGATGCCGGCCGGCACTCAAACAGCTCCCGTCCACTCAGAGCAAAGCGTGGTGACGTCAGCACGTCCCTCCCAGACGCGTTTTGTCACAGGTTGACGTTCTCAATGGGGCACTCTCTAGTTCTTCAGTGCACCGTTGAGCATTTTTACGCAATACACCAGTAATAGACATAAAATTGCCCAAAGAGTGGTCTTAAAGGCCTCCCATTCCATGGTGGGGTCAACAGTATCTAAATTTGTATTCCAGTAATTCACAATGCCTTGCTGACATTCC
The DNA here is from genome assembly GCA_037952835.1 of Lithobates septentrionalis. Classification (NCBI taxonomy): domain Eukaryota; kingdom Metazoa; phylum Chordata; class Amphibia; order Anura; family Ranidae; genus Lithobates; species Lithobates septentrionalis. Next base: position 5,330,824 of record JBBDGP010000271.1, on the reverse strand, counting down.
CCCTGCACCACCTCATCCTCCATCCACTGTGAGTTTGGACGCTATAAAGTAGGACTCAAAAGTGGAAGAAAGAGAAAGCCCAACCAGACATGTGCATGATGAAAAAATAGTTTTGTTTCGTTTAGATTTGTTAGGCCAAATCTATGCGAGACATGGTGTGTAAGGAATCAGAATGACAGCAATAGTATTGAGTATCTGGATGCTTCCACCTCCATGCCTCTGTAAGGCCATAGACCTATGTCCAGTCAGTAAGCATGTGATAGGATTTACAACCCCATGGCAGGGTCTAGTACAGCATTTAAGTCCCCGACATAAAGTAGGGGACCACAGGGCCGGGATAAAGTCATAAGGAACAATTTAGTGAGTAAGTCTGCCGAAAAGGGGGGTGGGACATAAATATTCACCAATGTAAAGGTCACTGATGCAATTTGTAAAATAAGTATTATAAATCTCCCATCCAGATCAATATTGACCTGCAGAACTGCAAGCAGGAGGGATTTAGCAATCAATATAGATACCCCTCTAGAGTAGGAGGCATGGGTAGCATGAAATAATTTTGCTATCCAGTGGCATTTAACCACTTGAGTCCCGGAAAATTTTACCCCCTTCCTGACCAGAGCACTTTTTACAATTTGGCACTTAGTCACTTTAACTGACATTTGAGCGGTCATGCAACGCTGTACCCAAAACAAAATTTGCTTCCTTTTTTCCCACAAATAGAGCTTTCTTTTGGTGGTATTTGATCACCTCTGCGTTTTTTATTTTTTTGCGCTATAAACAAAAAAAATTTTTTGAAAAAAACAACTTTTTTTACTTTCTGCTATAATAAATATCCCCAAAAAATACATAAAAACCTAATTTCTTCCTCAGTTTAGGCCGATATGTATTCTTCTACATATTTTTGGAAAAAAAAATGCAATAAGTTTATCTTGATTGGTTTGCGCAAAAGTTATAGCTTCTACAAAATAGGGGATTGATTTATGACATTTTTATTATTAGTTTTTTTTTATTAGTAATGTGCTTTTTCTATCGGGACTGCGACATTGCGGCGGACAGATCAGAAACTTTTGACACTATTTTGGGACCATTGACATTTATACAGCGATCAGAGCTAAAAATAGCCACTGATTACTGAATAAATATCACTGGCAGGGAAGGAGTTAAACACTAGGCGGTGATCAAGGGGTTAAGTGTGTTCCCTCAGCGTGTTCTAACTGTAGGGGGATGGGCTACCACTGATATGATCTCTGTCATGTTACTAGGCAGAACAGGGAAATGGCTTGTTTACATAGGCAGTTCCCTGTTCTGCCTCTCATCTGCGCGATTGCGGGCCGCTGGTGGACATCGGGTCCGCGGAACCCGCGGGCACACTTCCACGGCATGCGGCGGGCGTACACACGTGCCGCAGGCAGCAGGCAAGGGCCCGCTATAATGCTTTTGTGAACTGACATACTGGTACGTCAGTTTGCACAGGAGCGCCATTCTGCCGACATATATTGATGTGAGCCGGTCAGCAAGTGATTTAGAGCTAACAGTTTAGGGTCTGTCAGATGCGTTTCTTGAAGACAGACTATATGGGGTCTATATTTTTTTAGAAAGGTGAACACCAAGGACCACTTTTGAGGGGAGTTCAACCCTCTGATGTTCCAAGAAATAAGTTTTAGTGGCACAGACATGGTAAATAAGCTAGATCATAAAAATACTGACAGGACAGCCAAAAAAGATGAGTCAGTGTGACACATAACACTGAGCATGCATTGTGTTGAGAACACGACACAACAAAAACAAAAAACAAAAAAAGAGAATAAAAAAATGCAGCAAAGGCAGCAAACACAAAAAACCCCCCCACAAAAACCTGAAAAACCCAGCACACCCCACCCTGCTCAGTCATCCTAAACATAGTGAGCTTAATTCCCTTAACACAGTAACCCTAAAAATTACAAATGTCCCTTGGCCTTGCCACAAACTGGTAGGGGAGTACAAAAACCAGGGTAGGGCTCCTCTTGTTGTTAATATGGTCCTTGTAGAAGGAGAGCTGTGATTCCAGGTAGTACACATATTTGCACACTTCAATCATTCCGCATCCAGGCAAAGCCTAAGTATACAGTTGTGTGGAGTTAGCCAAGGATACTCGATGGGCAGCAGCAGGGCAACAATAAAGGGAATACCTGAGCTATAAAAAAGAGAAATACCCCACTACAGTTATGCAGGATAAACAGTGACGACAAGGACATCCAGTCACAAAGCATCCCCCTTACAAAGAAGGAATGGGGGGAAAACAGGAAACAGGCACTTTGAGGACAGTTATAGAGGACTGGCAGGGCCAATGTTAATTTGCTTCTGTATCTGGGTGCAGGCCCAAAACGGTCAGCCAGCCAAGCCATGGCATCTTTTGGGTTGGTGTAAAAGTGAGCTTTTCCATCGTGAATGACCCGCAGCATAGGCGGAAAAAGCATAGCTTATTGTAGGCCTTCAGTGCGCAGATGATCCTTCACAGCTTTGATGTTGGACTTTGGTAGAAAAGTCAGGATAGATAGATATAGTATTGCCATTGTAGCGGAGTGCCCCTTTTTCTCTAGCGAAGCAAAGAATGGTCACTTTATCTTGGAAGTTGAGGATCCGCTCCAATTAGAGAGCATGGAGGGGCACCCAAGGGGGAGAGGACGTGGAGAGGTGCGTGGGCCAGTTCAACTACAAAGGAGGGGGATAGCGTGTCAACCCCCGACTGGAAGCATGTCGGAGGAGCCAGCACCATGATCAGTCACACAAGTAGATGCCCACCACTGAGGGGAAGGTCACAGTGCAATTCCCGGGGATATAGGACACAGGATGCCTGCAGGAGAAGCAGTAAGAGCTGGCTCTGTGGATCTAAGCTGCCGCTCGGTCTGCCATCAAGCCACACTCCCTTCCAATTTTGGTAAATCTAAAGAAATTGTACAGGGATTGTACAATCACATTACTTAGTGCATGGCCAGCTTTATATGAGTACATTAGATGGAGACTTCAGCTGTCAATGTTCTTGTAAGCCAGGTCCAGCTCAGGGAGGGGGAGGGTGTAAACACACCAGTTTCACTTTCAGGCCCCATTCACACAATGGAAGCACACATTTCTTGGTGCATTTTCCGACATGACAGGCATAGGGCAACCCATTAATTTCAGTTTGGCTGCCCTATGACACACTTTTCCTGTTTTCAGTGCTACAGCGCTGCTCCACATAGGCTGTTATGTGATTGCTCAGCTCCTGCACACTCTGCCAAATGAACAATCTATGCAAGAAGAAGGTAAAAAACAATCAATCAGTAGATGAAAACACTGGCTGAGTATTCAGTGAGACAGTGCTCACTGACATTGATTGTATATGAATACAGAGCTGGGTGGGATCAATTTCTTGGAGGGGGGAGGCCAGTTGCAGGGTGTGTGTTAATGAGGTTAGCTGCTGAACCACTTACTTAGTTAACTAACAGTTTTTCAGTCCCAAATGCCAGAAAGTAATGGAGGAGTTTTCTATAGAATAACCTGAAGGCTGATAAAACGTCTATCCTAGAATATAAAGAGAGTGGATTCAGTATTAGTATATAGGTAAGCTGGAATTTAGAAAAAAAGGGAACTTAGCCTTTAATGGTAAGAGGAAAAGAATGAAAAGAGGGTAAGTGTTGGGCAAAATTAGTGTTGGTAAGTAGTGTTGGGCAAAATTAGTGTTGGTAAGTAGTGTTGGGCAAACAGTTCGGCCCAAGTATGAGTTCGGGCTGAACATTGGCTGTTCGCCCCATTCAGGGAACACCCGAATTTGCAGTGCACAATGCATTCTGCGCCATGATTGGGCAAAGCTGTGCCCAATCAGGGTGCAGTTAAAGCTGGTTGTTAAGGATTGGGGCTGGAAAGCCAGCCGCAGTGTCCTTAACAGCCCATGAGTCGTCAGCTGTCAATGGGCTTCCCTGCTGAGAGCTGAAAAAAAATCAACAACATTTGCCGGTAAAAAAAGGAAAAAGAAATTGCGTGGGTTCCCCCCCAAAATCCATACCAGACCCTTATCCAACATGTAGCCTGGCAGGTCAGAAAAGGGAGGGGGGACAAGCCAGTGCCCCCCTCCTGAACCATACCAGGCCACATGCCCTCAACATGGGGGGGGGGTGCTTGGTGCAGGCAGAACCCCTCTTTAACCACTGAACACTAATGGAGGGTGGGATTCATTTTACTATCACTGATATCATTTAGCACTTAGTGTGCTCGCACTAATACCATTGATCGGCACTTATTTTACTTCACTTAACATCATGATTATTGCTTCTTTTACTCCCACTGACAACAAGGATTGAGGCTTATTTTACTCTCACTCACACCAACTATAAAGGGTTTATTTTACTTTCATGAACACCAATTATATAGAGTTCATTTTTTTCCACCGACACCAACGATTGTCATGATTGCTGCTTATTTTACTCCCACTGATACCAAGAAGAAGTTTTTTTTCATCCCACTGACACAGGCAATGGGACTTTAACTCACACTTTCTCTTTAAAGAGCCATATTTTTGAAAAACAGCCTCAACCTCTCAGGAGCAGCTCAGAAAGGATTGTCAGATCACCTTTTAAAAAATCTGACGTTGATAATTTTGACAGAGGTTGGAACATTTATCCTGTGAAGGGCAGGGATTGTTAAGCCTTGTACTTTCAGAGATGTTGGTTAAAAGAAAAATGGTCTACGTGGAAGATTTTTGTATGAGAATTAAAGTGTATATTTTGTGAAATTAGTTTCTTGTAAAACCGTAATCAAATGAATAGACATGTGCATGATGAAAAAATGTGTTTCGTTTAGTTTCAATTTGTTAATCTAGTTATTTATTTTCGTTAAATTTGGTTGATTCATTGAATTCGTATTCAGGATTCATATTCAGGTTTCGTATTCGGAATTTTTCAAATTTACCGATTTCTTTGGATATGAAACATTCAAATCGATACATTTTGAATCGGTTTAATTGAAAACTTTAGATTTTTCTTTTTTTTTTCAATTCAAATGTGGCAAAGTGAACAAACAAAAGAAATATCTTCATCAAGTTATTACAATGACTCTTTAATTCACCTTTGGCTTAACTAAAACAGCATTATGTCCAAGTGGTACTCTAATAAAACACAGTCTTTGACTTCAGCACTATGTGTACAGTTAGATTTTAGTGCAAATTTATGAAATTCGGACGAATTTGGTTTCGTTATGGGGCACATTCGGTAAAATTTGTTTATATTGTAATTCAGGTATTCAGATATATCCGAATCTTTGAATAACGAAAAATGTGTCTGAATATTCATTCGGAACTAAACGAACCACACATGTCTACAAATTAACCACATCTATGTTTATTTCGCCATGCCTATATTTTACTGCGTCACACTGCTACTTGATCACCCTGGTAATTTTCTCCCTAAGTTGCCATCTCTGAAATTGTGACTTTTTGTTGTTGCTGTCATATGTTAATATACTTTGCAAATTGCTCTTTGCCTTTCTAGATAAATAAATCTTTAACTGTGTTTCTTTCCACGAAGCAACATCAACAACACACAGCTGACAACAAATGAACATTTAGAACAGTCTGTTTTTTTGGAATATATACCTGTAATAATGAAAGCAAATCCTGTTTTACTAAATTGTCTGTGTTTACCAGTAACCAGATGACAATTGTGACTGGAATATGGGGGTTATAAGATAATTAGGACCTTATTATAACTCCACAGCTAGCAATGCAATATATTGAAGAGTAGCTAGAAGAGAATATGTCCACAGGGAACAATGAAATATTTATCAGTCAGACATGATTTCCCAAATGATATGCCTCCTGACTGCTATGCTGTTTTATGATGATTCTAGTTCCAATCTGCCCTTTGTTTCAGCATTCAGATATAATTCTTTTCTTTTAACCTAATGATGTATTGTGTGTTTTGCTGGTTTTACTCCTTCTTCTAAAGATGTATCTAATTGGAAACAGTATTGATCCTTTTATTTTGTTTAGCTGCAAGTGCAGTTTAAAGTGAATCTGAATTTAACTAGAAAAAAAATACCAAAGCAATCAAAGGTAAGCAACCAGAGGTGCCTCCACATATCATAAGATCTTTTTAGATTTTCCTGGGTGCATCAAAACCTAGTACATTGTGTTATGCAAATATCAACTTTATTCTCATAGAACATGCTTGAACCCATACCAATCCCCTGTTTTTCATTACCTTGTAACTGGCCACTTAATATGATGAGACACTTCACTCACTAATAGCAAGTAAGAGGAGGTGGGAGCCTCAGGGTGCAGGGCACTGCGCCCTGAGCCCACCCAGTTGTGTGACAATAGCAAATTAATATTCAGTATTGTCTGGTAGGAACCTAAGAAAGAAAGGTAGAAAATAAGGAAGATAGGAAAGAAAGAAGGAAAAAAATGAGAAAAGTAGGAAGTTATGGCAGGGAAAAGGGGTGTGGGAAAATCAGAAAGAGCCCTAATCTTTATTAAAAAAAACAGTAATCTTCTTAATTTGATAAAACTCCATATCTTTCATAGAGGAACAGCTGTTTCTCCTCTAATAACTCCTTTCCTCATTTCTCTATTATGTAATACTTCATTTCTGTCTCAACCTTTAGAGTATTTACATACTGCTTCTCCACTTCTATTATCATAGCCTCTCCAAGGAAACCTCTCAGTCTTTCATTTGCTTGTTTTTCAAGGTCTCCCATACCCAAGAAATTCCATCACAGATAAATGAGTTGTCCTCTCGCTAATGACCTATCTATGTGTTTTGGAAAACAGCTACTAGTGCGGAGAATTCAATTCTTGGAAATTTCTTTCCTACAAGATTGGATTACCAATTGTTTCCCTCTACTGGAGTTCTCAATCTTAAATCCAAGAAGACCTGGACCTGTTTATAATCCTCCTTAAATGAGAATCCTACTTAAATATGAATGTCAGATTGTATGAGTTGTTATTTATATAATTTATGAATTTGTTTTAAACCATCCATCAACAACTTAAATCAAATCAATTCTCAAATCATTGATGAACCTACCAAAAATAAATTTGTCCTTAAAATGGGTTGTTATTTCCAAATATGGTGCTCCTCCGATTAATCCATTTAGGTTGGTGCCACACCTTAGATAGCATTACATAGTTATATAGTTACATAGTTGGTAAGGTTGAATAAAGACACCAGTCCATCCAGTTCACCCCATGGGTGTATGTATTATGTTTCTACCACTTCCCATATTCCTGTGTACTGTGTTCTAAGAATTTTTATAAATTAATGACATTACTTGCTGAAACCACTGATTGTAGAAGGGAGTTCCACATCCTTACCACTCTAATGCCCCGTACACACGGTCAGACATTGTTCAGACATTCCGACAACAAAATCCTAGGATTTTTTTCCGACAGATGTTGGCTTAAACTTGTCTTGCATACACACGGTCACACAAAGTTGTCGGAAAATCCGATCATTCTGAACGCGGTGACGTAAAACACGTACGTCGGGACTATAAACGGGGCAGTGGCCAATAGCTTTCATCTCTTTATTTATTCTGAGCACTTTGTCCGTCGGATTTGTGTACACACGATCGGAATTTCTGACAACGGATTTTGTTGTCGGAAAATTTTATATCCTGCTCTCAAACTTTGTGTGTCGGAAAATCTGATGGAAAATGTGTGATGGAGCCTACACACGGTCGGAATTTCCGACAACAAGGTCCTATCACCCATTTTCCGTCGGAAAATCTGACCGTGTGTACGGGGCATTACAGTGAAAAGCCTTTTTCGCAGTTTAAGGTTGAACCGCTTCTCGTCCAACTTCATTAGGTGGTCACATGTCTTTTTGAGTGACCTGAGACTGAATAGTTTCCTCCGTATGTTAGAATCACCATTAAGATATGTGTATTTAGCTATTATATCTCCTCTTCAGTGTCTCTTCCCCAGGGAAAATAAGTTTAATGATAGTAAGCATTCCTCAAAATTTCATCCAGCTTCTTTAACTTTAGTTAATTAGTTTATTAGTTTTGTTGCTCTTCTCTGGACTCACTCCAGTTCCAGCACATCCCTTCTGAGGAATGGAGACCAGAACTGGATGGCATACTTAAGGTGTGGCTAAACCAGAGTTTTGTACAGTGGTAGAATTATGGTTTTAACTCTTGAGTAAATTCCTTTTTTTAATGCATGCTAATATTCTACTGGCCTTTCTTTCTGCAGCTTGTCATTGCATGCTATTGCTGAGCTTTTGATGTACAAGGACCCCCAGATCTTTCTCCATCCTCAATTCCCCCAGAGGTTTTCTCCCTAGTATGTAACTTACATTCATGTTTTTAGCCCCCAAGTGGATTACTTTACATTCCCCTACATTGAACCTCTTTTCCCATGTGTTTGCCCACCCGTATATTTTATTGAGTTCTTCCTATAGAGTTGCTTTTATCCTGTTGTGACATTAGTGTCCTGTTTAGCTTTGTATCATCAGCAAACACTGAGATTGAGCTGTTTATACCAACCTTTATATCTGTTATGAACAAGTTAAACAGGATTGGTCTCAGAACAGAGCCCTGGGTAACCCCACTTATAACTACTGACCATTCAGAAGATACGTTATTTATCACCACCCTCTGGATGTGCCCCTATAACCAGTTTTCTATGCAGGTACATACACTATCACCAGCACAAACAGACCTCAATTTGTGCATTAAGCGTTCATGAGGGACAGTATCAAATGCTTTGGCAAAGTCTAGATACACTACATCCACCTGCCTTTCTTTATCCAGATGACAGCTCACTTCCTTATTGAATGTTAATAGGTTTGTCTGGCAAGAACCATCTTTCATAAATCCATGCTGGTTACTACTAACAATACTATTCTGTTCTGCAAATTCCTGGATGTGGTCCCTTATCATACCCTCCAATGGTTTACAAACTATAGATGTAAGGCTGACTGGCCTGTTGTACCACGTTACGTGAATCCGCTGATAATATTCCAGTCAATAAGCTTTCCTTAAAGATTAGGAATAATGATCTAGCAATGATCTGGCTACATTCTTTGAGGACTCTCATTGGCAAGCCATCTGGTCCTAGTGATTTGTTCACATTAAGTTTTTGTCAAAAACCATTAAATCAGACCGAAACAGAAGTACAGTTAAATCACACTTGTTTAATAATAAAAGTAAATAGAACAAACGTAGTCAAAACATAGCCAGAGTTCAGGAACTGGAACGAATAGTCAGACAAGCCAAACATCAGGGAGCCGGAGAGGAGCATAGTAAAACAGCAAGCAGGATCTGGAGCCAGAAGGGATGTCAGCCAAGCAAGTCTTTAAACAGGAATGCAGGAGATAGTCTCTGTGATGTTGACTAAGGCGAAGGTAGAGATCCTCTGGGCTGGACGGCTTAAGTAGGCAGGACTGATGAGCAGGATATCATTAACAGCTGAGTAACTGTGGAGAGATAGTAGCTGGCAATTAGCTGACAGCTGAGCGGCCAGCTCAGAGAAGGAAGGGCTGAGCCCAGCCCTGACAATTTTTCTAGTCTATTTAGAACACTGGCTTCTGTAAGACCAAAAAAATACAGTGTATGGCACCTCTGTATATTTGGGTAACATTATTATATGTGAAGTTGCTGCCCCTTTAAGTGTAAATACTTCCACCTACTGTATGACATAGAAAAACAACAAAAGTTATAATAAACAATGAAATGTGATAATGAAGAAACAACGCTCCTGCGCACAACTACAACCCCTGGCAAAAATTATGGAATCACCAGTCCCTGAGGATGTTCCTTCAGTTGTTTATTGTTGTAGAAAAAAAGCAGATCACAGACATGGCCAAAATCTAAAGGCTTTTCAAATGGCAACTTTCTGGCTTTAAGAAACACTAAAAGAAATCAAGAAAAATAATTGTGGTGGCCAGTAACAGTTAGATTTATAGAACAGATCAATTCTGAGGAAAAAAATTATGGAATCACCCTGTAAATTTTCATTACAAACACTAATGCCGCGTACACACGGTCGGACTTTTCGTCTACAAAATTCAGACAGCCTGTCCGACAGACTTCCGGCAGACTTTCGGCGGACTTGCGGCGGACTTGCGGCATACTTTCTAACGAACGGACTTGCCTACACACGACCACACAAAAGTCCGACGGATTCGTACGTGATGACGTACACCGGACTAAAATAAGGAAGTTCATAGCCAGTAGCCAATAGGTGCCCTAGCGTGGCTTTTTGTCCGTCGGACTAGCACACAGACGAGCGGATTTCGGGGTCCGTCGTAGTTACGACGTAAAGATTTGAAGCATGTTTCAAATCTAAAGTACGTCGGATTTGAGGCTAAAAAAGTACGTTGAAAGTCCGGAGAAGCCCACACACGATTGGATTACCAGCCAGCTTTAGTCCGTCAGCGTCCGTTGGACTTTTGTAGACGAAAAGTCCGACCGTGTGTACGCGGCATAACACCTGCATTAGATTAAATCTGCTTGTTAGCATGTAGGTAAAGATGGTAAATCATCACGCAGTGTTGCACAAGATGTTGGTTGTTCACAGTCGGCTGTGTCTAAAGCATGGACCAAATACAAACAACATAGGAAGGTGGTTAAAGGCAAGCATACTGGTAGACCAAGGAAGACATCAAAGCGTCAAGACAGAAAACTTAAAGCAATATGCCTTGAAAACAGAAAATGTAAAAGCTAAAAGAAAGCCATCTCTAACACCTAAACACAAAAAAACAAGGTTACAATGGGCTGAGGAAAGGCAATCGTGGACTGTGGATGATTAGATGAAAGTCATATTCAGTGATGAATCTCAAATCTGCATTGGGCAAGGTGTTGATGCTAGAACTTTTGTTTGGTGCCGTTCTAATGAGATTTATGCAGACGACTGTCTGAAGAAAACATGCACGTTTCCATAGTCAATTATGATATGGGGCTGCATGTCAGGTAAAGGCACTGGGGAGATGGCTGTCATTAAATCTTCAATAAATGCACAGGTTTACATTGAAATTTTGGACACTTTTCTTATCCCATCTATTGAAAGGATGTTTGGGGATGATGAAATCATTTATCAAGATGATAATGCATCTTGCCATAGAGCAAAAACTGTGAAAAAATTCCTTGAACAAAGACACATAAGGTCAATGCCATGGCCTGCAAATAGTCCGGATCTCAATCCAATTGAAAATCTGTGGTGGAAGTTAAAGAAAATGGTCCATGACAAGGCTCCAACCTGCAAAGATGATTTGGCAACAGCAATCAGAGAAGGCTGGAGCCAGATTGATGAAGAGTACTGTTTATCACTCATTAAGTCAATGCCTCAGAGACTAAGCAAGCAGTTATAAAAGCCAGAGGTGGTGCAACAAAGTACTAGTGTTGTGTTGGAGTGTTATTTTGTTTGTTTGTTTTTCATGATTCCATAATTTTTTCCTCAGAATTGAGTGATTTCATAATTTATTCCCTGTGCTTGTTGTATAAATCTAACTGTTACTGGCCACCACATGATTTGTTTTAGTGTTTCTTAAAGCCAGAAAGTTGTCATTTGAAATGCCTTTAGTTTTTGGCCATGTCTGTGATCTGCTTTTTTTCTACAACAATAAACAACTGAAGGAACATCCTCAGGGACTGGTGATTCCATAATTTTTGCCAGGGGTTGTAGATGACCAGACAAGCAGTGTATAGCCACAGGACTTGCTGCCCTCAAGGATGGGGAATCCTAACACACAACGAGAAAAAAGAAAGAAAGGGCGCACCAGCCATGTGCATTATTCTTTTGGTGTAAATTTATTAAAACCAATGCTAAAAAGAAACTACTTACAAACAGTTGTGGAAGATCTCATAGTCTAAACAATCTCCAAATAACAGCATGCAGTCTAGAATAAGCGGACCCACCAGAGGTCACAGAGGAACTCACAGGGGTCACTGCTATCTGACGTGTTTTGAGGGGAACGTCCCCTTTTCCTTAGAGCACAGCAGTGAATCCTCCTTCAGCAGTCCCCTTATACATATACGGTATATATATATATGTATGTGTAGGTGTATCCACATGCACCTACAATCAATCAGAATGAATCCTAAAGGACCCTCCCTCTTACGCCCACAGCTCCGTGGGTGGGCCAGTGAATAAAAGTAAAGATAATAATAATAATAATACAAATAAAAAGTGAACAATGAAAGATATTGTTTGATACTGCAAATATACTAATAGTGTTGATAATAACCATGATAGTAATACAAATAGAAGTGCTCAAATGAGGGGCATAGCCAGACCCTTGTCAACGGCAGTACATATGATGTATGAGAGTGGTAAGCAGGAGATCCCTCATATTCCATGATATCAGGGTGAATACTGATCACCTCAGTGGCTGCTCATGGCAGTTGTGGGATGGTGCAAGCCTACTTCCTTGTTGTTATTCTGGCCTGGAACGCACGCCAACATGTCTGCACTCCAGGCAGGAGGAAGGGGCGGACCTAGCGTCACTTCCTCCGTGTCACCCATCGCTCGTCAATGACATAGGCGACGGGGAGCGGATCAGCGCCATATTACTGAGGGCAGCACCGAGGAGGTCAGATAGACCTGCATAGAGACTGCCCTCAGTAATATAGTGCTGATCCGCCTGGAGCGCAGACACGCAGAAATGTGAACATGATTCAAAATACAGTATGAAAAGTGATAAATATGCCCCCTTAAGCTGATATCTCCTAATCTTTAACTCCAGTGCATTCCTCCAAATGATTGCCCATCAGAGGTGAAGTGACCCAATAGGAGACATATTAAAGGGTATCATAGTGTAGTATTTTATGAAAAATTTGGCTTTAAAAGCAAAGCAAATGTTGCACTCACATGGTAGGGTGCCACTGCACCCTGGATAACAGCAAGAGCATGTACAGCATGTGTGGGAATAGGTAATGGATTCTCCAAGCCTGCCCGAAGCCGGAGTGTGTTTCAAGCCTTGTTCCAGTTCATAGCCTCAAAGTGATGTCAGTATACATAAGGAGACAGTCTGGTCATAAAGGGCTGTAAATATTTATCCATGAAATCTCCAAAAGAATAATTCAGAAGCCCTATGCTCATCATATTTCTTCCAACAATCCCTGCTAGGGAATAGCTCAAGGTTTGGTCCAAACATAAATTTAGATCAAACTGTAGCTGTTTCTGATATGGACACCCATGCCTTGGCTAAAAGCATAGATGATCCAGTGATAACAGATTATCTAAGCTTTAAACCGAGGCACCACACCAATTGTTATTTCATTATACAGTAGGTTCACTTTAAGGAGAGCTCTTATTTTGATTATCAAATACATTTGATTTAAAAAAATGAGCCAAAAGTCTTTATAGGTTGACAAAATCTATATTATGTTCACATTTATTAAATATAGTATAAATGAACCAAGGATTTGTTTAAAGTGCCTCATAAATAGGCAGAATTCTCAGAATTTCTATTTTCAATGAAAAATTGGTGCAATATTGATTTCAATTTTTTTTTTTTTAGAAATTCTAGGTCTCCTAGTTCTTTTTCATAGGAAGAGTTGTTTTTTTCTAGAATTAATTGTAGTCAGTTAAGGTCCATGCAGTGTTTAATGGTTACATTTATAGTATTTGTTTCCTAAAGAGTTTCATTTTTTTAAACTGTAAATTTTTGGCTACAAAAAAATGTAATCTTTACATATGTGTTCTTGTTTCTTACATGTTCATGTATACATTTATCTTGTACATTACATACTTGGCCTCTAATGTAGGGTAAACCTTGCCATAATCTTGTTTCATTTGATTGATGTGCATGCCTTCACAATCGCTCCACAGCCATAGAAATAGCATCCAAGTTTTCATATTCACCAGTGGTCCAGAATCATGTGTTGTAATGATTATGAACCTATAATTCCCCTGGGGAAAGATTACCTTTAGTACCAACGTTCACATGATGGCTTCAGCATTAATCCAGGAGGTTGGTGGCGATAGCAGATGGAATATCCTTTAAATGATTTTTTTTTTACACTCCATAGATTAGCTTTGGCAAAATATAATAGGTTGTTACAACTAAAAGGATTGACACTACTACACCTATCACAGCAACCCATCTGTCACGCTGGCTTATTAATGCATGCCAAGAATACACATATCATCCATCCACCAGTGACAAATGATTACATGACAGTCACATATGTTTGTACTTTTATAGCCCTCTAGATTTTCAGAGAGAGAGAAAAACATTTTTCTTATTAGAATATCAGAAATAATTTTATTTTCTAAATGGTAATTTGAATAATTTTCTTTGTTGAAATCATGTAAGAATTATCAAGCATATCCTCAGAAATAAAAAATGGTCAGTTTGGAAAAGTATAAAAAAACAAACAAACATATAAAGTGGTATGGAGAATCTGTGAGTTGTGACTTTGCCTGTGTACACATTTTATATCACAACATGAACTGTCAAGTTTGGGTTATGCACCTGATAAGAAAGTCATATTTATATTTTGACTACAATTCTGCCAAGAGTTATCATATGAGTCTGAATATGCTTATATTACCCAGCTGTTTTAGCATTATTATTATTATTATTATTATTATTATAGTGGATTTATATAGCGCCGACAGTTTACACAGTGCTTTACAACATTAGGGCAGACAGTACAATTACAATACAATTCAATACAGGGGGAATCAGAGAGCCCTGCTCATTAGAGCTTACAATCTAGGAGGGAGGGTCACGTTATACAAAAGGGTAATAGCTGTGGGGGATGAGCTAATGGAGAAAATAGTGCAGTTGTTAGATGGAGGCAGGATAGGCTTCTCTGAAGAGGAAAGTTTTCAAGGGTCGCCTAAAAGTGGATACATTTGGAGACAATCTGACAGATTGGGGTAGCGAATTCCAGAGGATGGGTGAGGCTCAGGAGAAGTTCTGGAGGTGGATATGGGAGGAGGTGATAAGGGAGCTAGAGAGCAGGAGGTCTTGGGAGGAATGAAGAGGGGGAGATAGATTTGTGCGTCGTCAGCATAGAAATGATATTGAAAGCCATGAGAGGCTATCAGCTGACCCATGGAAGAGGTGTAGATTGAAAATAAAAGAGATCCAAGGACAGAACCTTGGGGGACCCCGACAGAGAAGGGAAGAGGAGTGGAGGAAGTAGAATTGTAAGTGGCACTGAAGGTGCCTTGGGATAGGTAGGATGAGAGCCACTGAAGAGCACAGTCACGGAGACCAAGGGAGTAAAGTTTTTTTAGGAGGAGGGGGTGGTCAACCATGTCAAAGGCAGCTGAAAGGTCCAGAAGTAGGAGTACAGAATAGTGTCCGTTGGTTTTTGCAGTTAGTAGGTCATTTGTGAGTTTTAAAAGAGCAGTTTCTGTGGAGTGCTGAGGGCGAAATCCAGATTGAAGGGGATAGAAGGTTATTCTTATTGAGGTGGTCACTCAGTTGGTTGTAAACCAGGCGTTCAAGGAGTTTAGAGGAAAAGGGGAGCAAGGAGATAGGGCATAGGTTGTTAGGATTGGTAGGGTCCAAGGACGGCTTTTTAAGTATGGGGGTGACCAGTGCATGTTTTGAGGTGAGGTGAGGGAGAGATTGAAGATGTGGGTTAGAGAGTGTAGGATAGAGTCAGAGGGCAACCATAGTGTTTGAGAGGGAATAGGGTCCAGGGGGCAGGTGGTTAGGTGGGCGTTAGAAAGGAGTTTAGCAACTTCGTCTGTAGTAGCAGATTTGAATAAGGGGAGTGTCAATTGTACCTGTTGATATGGGGTCTTAACTGGAGGAGATACCTGTAGAGTGGAGATTTCATCACGGATTGTATCAATCTTGTTTTTGAAGTGATTAGCAATCTCCTGGGCAGTGAGTGAGTCAGTGGGTGGAGGCGTTGGTGGACGAAGTAGAGAGTTGAAGATAGAGAAAAGTTTACGGGGACTGGATGAGAAGGTGTTAATAAGAGTTGTAAAGTTGTAAAATAGGTTTGCTTGGCAATGTGGAGGAAAAAAATAGTATTTTTGGAGGGCAGATTTGCATTGGTTGAAGTCTTTGAGAGACTTAGTATTGTGCCACAGACGCTCAAGAGCGCGACTACGTTTTTTGAGAATTTTAGTGTCATCTGTTTGCCAAGTTGTAGGGATCGTGGCAGGTACCCAAACGCCACTTTTTCTCGCGGAAGGCCATTCCGGCTCTCTACCGGCATGTGGAAGGCAATGTCCATGCCTTGCTGGACAGGGCGGTCAGCAGTAAGGTGCATATTACCGCTGACTCATGGTCCAGCAGGCATGGACAGGGACGTTACCTAAGTTTTACCGCGCATTGGGTGACTCTGCTGGCAGCTGGGAAGGATGCAGGACAAGGTGCAGTAGTGTTGGAGGTTGTTCCGCCACCACGCCTCCAAAATGCCACTACTAATGATTGTGACACACCTCTCTCCTCCACCCCCTCCTTTTCTTCTTCCTCCATGGCCTCTTCCTGTGCTTTGTCCTCGGAACCAGCGGTGCTCCGTAGCCGTTCAAGGGGCAAATTAGCCTTTAAAATGAGCACTTTTGATTTCAAACGTTCGAGTCCCATAGACGTCAATGGGGTTCTAACTTTGTGCAAATTTTCTGTCCGTTCGCAGGTTCTGGTGCGAACTGAACCGGGGGCATTCGGCTCATCCCTAATACTGAGCATGCATGGCACTTTGTGCGTCGGATTTGTGTACACACGATCGGAAATTCCGACAACGGATTTTGTTGTCGGAAAATTTTATAGCCTGCTCTCAAACTTTGTGTGTCGGAAAATCCGATGGAAAATGTGTGATGGAGCCTACACACGGTATTTCCGACAACAAGGTCCTCTTACACATTTTCCGTAGGAAAATTCGACCGTGTGTACGGGGCATAAGAAGTTTAGAAGTAGCAGGAGTGTTTGTATTAGCAGGAATGTTGAAATCACCGAGAAGGATTGTGGGAATTTCAGAAGAGAGAAAGTAGGGTAGCCAGGCAGAAAACTCATCAAGGAAAGTCGATAATGGTCCAGGGGGCTGGTAGATCACAGCAATTCTTAGGGAAGTTGGAGAGAATAGACATATACAGTGAGCTTCAAATGATGAGAGGGAAAGAGAGGGAGGAGAGTGAATAACCTGGAAGGTGCTTTGGGGGGATAGAAGGAATCTCACTCCACCTCCCTTGCATCCATTAGGCCTAGAGGAGTGAGTCCAGTGAAGGCTACACTGGGAGAGCATAAACACATATCTTAGTCCCCAACGGGAATATACTGGAGATGTATGTAAATATAGCCACATGTTTCAAGATGTTCCTTGACAGGCTTGACAAAGCGACAGGAACACCTTGAAACACATAGTCATGCCCCCAGGATGTCCCCTAGCAACCAACATCATCTATTGAGTTCCCCTGTAGTCTCTTCCTGGGAAGGAAGTGCTACGAGCTTCCTATGCCTAAATGCGTCAGTGCTGCACAATCCCTGGACTGAATGCCTCTGCTACAGGGTTCCCTGGGTGTCCTGATTTTTTAGGCACTGCATGCCTTCACAAACTTACTTCATGTGAGTTGCCAATTTGTTTTTCTCTTACAATAACTGTTTCAATGTTGCCCTTAGATGGCACCCTCAGCTGTGTGTATTTTTATGTCTTGATTCAGAGATATTTCTTCTGTTACTCTGGAGGTGCTGCATCTTGTGAAAGGAGGGTTACCCGAGTCAACCCCTGACATACCTGATAAAGACTGGTTTATTGGACTTATGGTTATGCATGGCAGTTTTTTTCTCTTCTTTAAGGAGGTTACAGTGCCTTGAAAAAGTATTCATACCCCTTGACCTTTTCCACATGTTGTCATGTAACAACCAAAAGAATAAATGTATTTTTATGGGATTTTATGTGATAGACCAACACCAAGTGGCACATAATTGTGAAGTGGAAGAAAAATGATAAATGGTTTTCAATTTTTTACAAATAAATATGTGAAAAGAGTGAAGTGCATTTGTATTCATGCCCCACTGAGTAAATACTTTGTAGAACCACCTTTCGCTGCAATTACAGCTGCAATTCTTTTTGGGGATGTCTCTACCTCTAGAGAGTGAATTTTTTGACAATTCTTCTTTGCAAAATAGCTCAAGCTCTGTCAGGTTGGATGGAGAGCATCTGTAAACAGCAATTTTCAAGTCTTGTCACATATTCTCAATTGGATTTAGGCCTGGACTTTGACTAGGCCATTCTAACACATGGATATGTCTTGATTAGGGATGAGCTTCGAGTTTGAGTCAAACTCATGTTAGACTCGAACATTGGCTGTTCGCAAGTTCGCCGAACAGCGAACAATTTGGGGTGTTCGCGGCAAATTCGAATACCGCGGAACACCCTTTAAAAGTCTATGGGAGAAATCAAAAGTGCTAATTTTAATGGCTAATATGCAAGTTATTGTCATAAAAAGTGTTTGGGGACCTGGGTCCTGCCCCAGGGGACATGGATCAATGCAAAAAAAAGTTTTAGAAACGGCTGTTTTTTCAGGAACAGTGATTTTAATAATGCTTAAAGTCAAACAATAAAAGTGTAATATCCCTTTAAATTTCGTACCTGGGGGGTGTCTATAGTATGCCTGTAAAGGGGCGCATGTTTCCTGTGTTTAGAACAGTCTGACAGCAAAATGACATTTTGAAGGAAAAAAATCATTTAAAACTACCCGCGGCTATTGCATTGCCGACAATACACATAGAAGTTCATTGATAAAAACGGCATGGGAATTCCCCAAAGGGGAACCCCGAACCAAAATTTAAAAAAAAAATGACGTGGGAGTCCCCCTAAATTCCATACCAGGCCCTTCAGGTCTGATATGGATATTAAGGGGAACACCGGCCAAAATTAAAAAAAATGACGTGGGGTTCCCCCTAAATTCCATACCAGACCCTTCAGGTCTGGTATGAATTTTAAGGGGAACCCCGCGCCAAAAAAAAAAAAAATGACGTGGGGTCCCCCCAAAAATCCATACCAGACCCATATCCGAGCATGCAACCTGGCAGGCCGCAGGAAAAGAGGGGGGACGAGAGTGCGCCCCCCCTCCTGAACCGTACCAGGCCACATGCCCTCAACATTGGGAGGGTGCTTTGGGGTAGCCCCCCAAAACACCTTGTCCCCATGTTGATGAGGACAAGGGCCTCATCCCCACAACCCTGGCCGGTGGTTGTGGGGGTCTGCGGGCGGGGGGCTTATCAGAATTTGGAAGCCCCCTTTAACAAGGGGACCCCCAGATCCCGGACCCCCCCCTGTGTGAAATGGTAAGGGGGTACTTACCCCTACCATTTCACTAAAAAACTATCAAAAATGTTAAAAATGACAAGAGACAGTTTTTGACAATTCCTTTATTTAAATGCTTCTTCTTTCATCTATTTTCCTTCATCTTCTGGTTCTTCTATTTCTTCTGGCTCTTCTGGTTCTTCCTCCGGCGTTCTCGTCCAGCATCTCCTCCGCGGCGTCTTCTATCTTCTTCTCCTCAGGCCGCTCCGCACCCATGGCATGGGGGGAGGCTCCCGCTCTTCTCTTATTCTTTTCTTCTCTTCTTTTCTTCTTCTCTTCTTCATTTTCTTCTCCGGGCCGCTCCGCATCCAAGCTGGCATGGAGGGAGGCTCCCGCTGTGTGACGGCGCTCCTCGTCTGACAGTTCTTAAATAACGGGGGGCGGGGCCACCCAGTGACCTCGCCCCCTCTGACGCACGGTGACTTGACGGGACTTCCCTGTGACATCACGGGGAATGCCACAGGGAAGTCCCGTCATGTCCCGTGCGTCAGAGGGGGGCGGGGTCACCAGGTGGCCCCGCCCCCCATTATTTACGAACTGTCAGAAGAGGAGCACCGTCACACAGTGGGAGCCTCCCTCCATGCCAGCATGGATGCGGAGCGGCCCGGAGAAGAAAATGAAGAAGAGAAGAAGAGAAGAAAAGAAGAAGAGAAGAGCGGGAGCCTCCCCCCCATGCCATGGGTGCGGAGCGGCCCAAGGAGAAGAAGATAGAAGACGCCGCGGAGGAGATGCTGGACGAGAACGCCGGAGGAAGAACCAGAAGAGCCAGAAGAACCAGAAGATGAAGGAAGATAGAAGAAAGAAGAAGCATTTAAATAAAGGAATTGTCAAAAACTCTCTTGTCATTTTTAACATTTTTGACATGTGTTCCCCTTAATATCCATATCAGACCTGAAGGGCCTGGTATGGAATTTAGGGGGACTCCCACGTCATTTTTTTTTTAAATTTTGGTTCGGGGTTCCCCTTTAGGGAATTCCCATGCCGTTTTTATCAATGAACTTCTATGTGTATTGTCGGCAATGCAATAGCCGCGGGTAGTTTTAAATGAGTTTTTTCCTTCAAAATGTCATTTTGCTGTCAGACTGTTCTAAACACAGGAAACATGCGCCCCTTTACAGGCATACTATAGACACCCCCCAGGTACCAAATTTAAAGGGATATTACACTTTTATTGTTTGACTTTAAGCCTTATTAAAATCACTGCTCCTGAAAAAACGGCCGTTTTTAAAACTTTTTTTTGCATTGATCCATGTCCCCTGGGGCAGGACCCAGGTCCCCGAACACTTTTTATGACAATAACTTGCATATTTGCCTTTAAAATTAGCACTTTTGATTATTCATGTTCGTGTCCTATAGACTTTAATGGTGTTTGTGTGTTCGAACAAACTTTTTTCCTGTTCGCATGCTCTGGTGCGAACCGAACAGGGGGGTGTTCGGCTCATCCCTAGTCTTGATCTTAACCATTCCATTGTAGCTCTGGCTGTATGTTTAGGGTTGTTGTCCTGCTGGAAGGTGAACCTCTGCACCAGTCTCAAGTCTTTTGCAGACTCTAACAGGTTTTCTTCTAAGCTTGCCCTGTATTTGGTTCCATCCATTTTTCCATCAACTCTGACCAGCTTCCCTGTCCCTGCTGAAGAAAAGCAACCCCACAACATGATGCTGCCAACCACCATGCTTCACGGTGGGGGTGGTGTTCAGGGTGATGTGCAGTGTTAATTTTCTGCCACACTAATGCCCTGTACACACGATAGGATTTTCTGACAACACAATCCATGTTTTTTTTCCGACGGATGTTGGCTCAAACTTGTCTTGCATACACACGGTCACACAAATCTTGTCGAAAATTGCGAACGTCAAGAACGTGGTGACGTACAACACGTACGACGAGCCAAGAAAAATGAAGTTCAATAGCCAGTGCGGCTCTTCTGCTTGATTCCGAGCATGCGTGGAAATTTGTGCTTCGGAATTGTGTACACACGATTGGAATTTACGACAACGGATTTTGTTTCGTAAAATTTGAGATCCAGATCTCAAATTTTGTGTGTGTCGAAATTTGGATGGAAAATGTCTGATAGAGCCTACACACGGCCAGAATTTCCAACAACAAGTTCCCATAGAACATTTTCTGTCGCAAAATCTTATCATGTGTACGGGCAATAGAGTTCAATTTTGGTCTCATCTGACCAGAGCACCTTCTTCCACATGTGTGCTGTGTCCCCCACATGGCTTCCCGCAAACTGCAAAGGGGACTTCTCATAGCTTTCTTTCAACAATGGTTTTCTTCTTGCCACTCTTCCATAAAGGCCAGATTTGTGTAGTGCGCGACTAATAGTTGTCCTGTAGACAGATTCTCCCAGCTCCTCCAGAGTTTTTTTTTTTATAATCAAAATTTTTATTTTCCTTTTATAAATACAACTTATCCATTCATCATTATACAACTTTATATTCCACAAAACCATAGATAAATATTATAAAATTACATTACATTCATTCCACCATCTTACATAAATAACCCTTCACCAATAAAATAAGAAAAAAAAAAAGAGAGTTCCTCAACTCTCTCCTCCCTTACCCTTCGTTCCCTCGTTGTTGATCAAAAGTCCACTAATTATATCCTGCTTTTACCAGCTTTGCCCTTCTTCCTCCCATACCCCCTGTGTAAGTGCCCTTATCCCCACTCTGTTTACCCCCAAAATTTTAAAAATATAATAAATATAAGGGGTTAATAATAACCACCTCCTCACTAACCCTAGTAACCCTTGTGTAATAAAATAATAAAAAAAAACCCCAAGAAAGAAAAAACTCAGTGAAAGTAAAAATGCCCTTATCAACCACATTAATTCCTTCAAATAACTAGATGGAATAAGGGGTTAATAATAACCCCCTTCTCTTTATCCCCCGTGGAGAAAGAGTTACTATGGGCCTCTACTCTGAATAATGTTCTCTTTGCCTGGCCTGTCAGTTTAAGTGGACGGCCATGTCTTGGTAGGTTTGCAGTTGTGCCAAACTCTTTCCATTTTCGAATGATGGATTGAACAGTGCTCCGTAAATATGTGCAAAGCTTGGAATATTTTTTTTTATAACCTAACCCTGCTTTAAACTTCTCTACAACTTTATCCCTGACCTGTCTGGTGTGTTCCTTGGTCTTCATGATGCTGTTTGTTCACTAAGGTTCTCTAACAAACCTCTGAGGGTTTCACAGAACAACTGTATTTATACTGAGATTACCTACTTCAGACCCGGAAGGATTTACCCCCTTAATGACCAGGTCATTTCTTGCGATACGGCACTGCGTCGCTTTAACTGACAATTGCGCGGTCATGTGATATTGTACCCAAACAAAATTTATGTCCTTTTTTTCCCATAAATAGAGCTTTCTTTTGGTGATATTTGATCACCTCTGCAGTTTTTATTTTTTGCTCTAAAAACAAAAAAAGACAGACAATTTTGAAAAACAATATATATATATTTTACTTTCTGCTACAAAAAAAAATAAAACAAAACAAATGTATTCATCAGTTTAGGCCAATATGTATTCTGCTACATATTGTTGGTAAAAAAAATCACAAAAAAAGCGTATATTGATTGGTTTGTGAAAAAGTTATAGCGTCTACAAAATAGGGGATAGATTTATGGATTTTTATTATTATTTTATGTTTTTACTGGTATGGCAGTGATCTGCGATTTTTAGCAGGACTGCGACATTACGGTGGACAAATCTGACCCCAAGTGACAATTTTTGGGGACCAGTAACATTATTACAGTGGTCAGTGCTAAAAAAATGCACTGATCAATGTATACATGACACTGGCAGGAAAGGGGTTAACACTAGGGGATGATCAAGGGGTTAACTGTGCTCCCTGGGTATGTTCTAACAGTGTGGGGGTTGGGCTTACCGGGATAATTGCAGAGATTGCTGTTCCTGATCACTAGGAACAGCAGATCTCCATGTTGTACCCTGTCAGAATGGGGATCCACCTTGTTTACGTGCCCACAGTATCTATTGCATTAAACAACATACAGGTAAGTCGTTTTGCACAATAGAGCCACCCTGCCGCAGTATATGTGCGGTGGGCGGTCTTAAAGTGGTTGAATTACACACAGGTGGACTCTATTTACTAATTAGGTGACTTCTGAAGGCAATTGGTTCTACTAGAATTTAGTTAGGGATATTAGAGTAAATGGGGGCTGAATACAAATGCACACCACTTACAGATATTTATTTGTAAAAACATTTTAAAGAAAATTATGTGTCAGTTTGTGTTGGTCTATCACATAAAGTCCCAATATAATACATTTACGTTTTTGGTTGTAACATGACAAAATACAGAAAATTTCAAGGGGTATGAATACTTTTTCAAGGCACTGAATTTATAAACTACTTGTGTCCTAATGACATTTCTTTTTATGGTTAATCATTTGACAGTTTAGGTGCATTGATAAAGGCCCTACACCTAAAAACTATAGGTGGCGGCATATATTTTTTTGGATATAGCAGCAATTTTTTGACGTGTACTGAACTGATGTTTCTAGCCCATGTAAAACTTCAGCAAGAGACTGATTGGCCCAGTTTATAAAGTGGAGGGATAGCCTAACTACAACCATATTGCTGCTTTTCATAATTTGAAATACACACAGCTGTGTCCTTTAAAATGTGGTTTGAAATTGTTTAGTATGAATGGGGATTTGCTTGCTTCCCATTCCAAAACCAGTGGAGCCCCATTAAATCTACTGTGTGGGGAAAAAGAGTGCTGAGAGAGAACCTGTCAAACGTGAACTGTCAAAGTCATGTGACATAGAAATAGTTCTTCTCCTATCCTGGAGTATTCTTTGCAGTGTTATGCACAGTAGGACACATTTTATTAAAAAAAAAGTAAAACACAAATAAAATGTAGTCGTACTTGGAATATTTAGAGAAATGTCCACCAGTGTGCAAAGACCTTGAGTGCTGGAAGTGTTTCATCCCTGGTATCTGCACCCAATGTATCAAGTTTATATTATTTTTGGGGGAATCATAATACGTATTTAAAGCTGTTCTCTAGGCATCCTCTATCCCCACAGACCTCTCCCCTCAATCCCCTCTAACTAATTGCTGGCATTACAAAAAAAACATGGAAACACCAGCACACTGGGACCATCCCCCCACCCCCCACTTGGCTGGTAGAGCTAACATTGATGTAATTGCATTTTAGAGGAAAGTCTTCACATGACAAGATCCAGTTCTAGTTGTTTCCATACTGGTAATACAGAAAGGAGGTTTATGGAAGAGACTTTTGGAAGTCCCTTCCATAAACCTCCTTTCTGTATCTACTTACCGGGATGTGGCACTATCATGGCTACCAAACTGGGCATTCAGATAAGATTTTGATTACAGCCTGGTAATACTCTGATGATTTTTACAAGACAGCTGATATTGGCATAATATAGGTTGTGCCACTGATACTGGCAATATGGCTTTTACAGCACAAGAACCTAAACAAAATCACCCTACAGTTGGACCCTGTAAGAATTATGCTTTATTTTAAATATCATATAGTCATGCTCAATTGATTTCTTAAGAGTTAGGCCTTAAGCTCTAATTCTGCTGAAATGTTCTGTTTTTTGCTACTCAGACAGTTCTGCGTTCGAGAATGCAAACTTTCTCCTATTGTTATCTAAAGCCTGAGAATTTGTGTTTTCAAGTTATTTCTGCTTATGCTAGGATCTCTCTTTCCTGAGTTAGTTTCCTTTATATGTACATTCACCCTGTCTCTATTATTTCAGATTGTCATATGACACACTACTATTTCCTAAGACATATATAAGTATTGATCATTGCTCGTAAATATTCTATGTATATTTTTAGTTTGTCTGGGGGACTAATCTTGTCAGGGCTGGGCTCAGCCCTTTCTTCTCTAAACTGACCGCTCAGCTGCCGGCTAATTGCCAGCTTCTATCTCTCCACAGTGACTCACCTGTTGATATTCTGCTCGTCAGTCCTGCATACTTAAGCTGCCCAGTCCAGATGATCTCTGCCTTCACCTTGGTCACATCTCTAGAGACGCTTTCCTGTGTTCCTGTTAAAGACTTGCTTGACTGACATTCCTTCTGTCTCCAGATCCTGCTTGCTGTTCTACTACGCTGTTCTCTGTCTCCCTGATGTTTTGGCTTGTCTGACTATCCATTCCGGTTCCTGAACTCTGGCTATGTTTTGACTACATTTACTCTGTTTACCTTTTTTATTATTATTAAACAAGTGTGATTTAACTGTACTTCTGTCTCAGTCTGATTCATGACATTTCTGACACATCCCCTTTTTGATCTGTATATAAGCTGTCCTGACTTTACTCAAATTGAATATAGACTGAGAGAACACACGTCTTGATGTCTTATTTCCGAGTGCTCATACATTCTTTACAGGTTGAAGGGAGGCTGGCCAGCAGAAGTGTACCTACCAAGGGGTATTAGCTAACAGAACTGGTGTCAGAAGTGGGATGTGAACTTTGCCATCAGGTAAGTAAGATATATTGTCTTTTGACACCCTGACTGTGGGCACATTTCAAAGAACCCTAGTGCTGTGGGAGCACAGGAGGTCTGTTTGAGCTGAGGTAGCTCACAGACAGAATATTAGCCTAGCCTAATATAAATAGTGGTAGGAATACTCCCACCAGCCTGTTAAGAGTGATATGCATGCTTTGCTTATTGTGCTTTAGTTGCATTGCTTATTGTGCTTTTGTTAGATTGCTTAATGTGCTGTTGTTAGAATGAAATGTTAGAATTTTTGTGCTCTTGATCTTTGCAAGACGCCCCACCCCTCTGGCTACCCCTCTGGCTAGGCTCATGCCGTTGACCTAGAGAAAGGTGAACGCAAATGTCAAAGAGACAGAGTGTTAGGGGTATTCTGATTTTTGCTCACTTTAAGCTATAAAGCTCCTGTGTTGTTGAGAGTATTGACAGAGGCTCTACGTGAGTGTTGTACAGGCACTCCAACACAGAGAGTAGTGAGTAATTATCACAATACTAGGAACCGCTTGCATAACTGCTCTTTTGCATTCAAAGGATGGGAAATTTCCTAGGTAAGGGGAAACTCCCAGACCCGCCGCCTAGAAAGGTTCTTAGAGAAATAAAATTGTTGCATGAACTTGGTAAAATTTCAGAATCAGCTCCAAAACCAAATCCTTAGAAATGTAACATGTAAAGAGTATGTTGCACGGACATCCCCATGGGATTATTATTATGTAAATCCTTGGGTAGACAATTTGTCAGAGTATACTGAGTTAATGCATAGTTTCAGCCCCTTTCCCAGAGATGGAGCAAAGTTTCATATGAGTATGGTGAAGGGTCTATTCCTAGGAGACAGGGAAGCTTTTCCATGGTTTGACCCTGATCCAAAATGGGATAAAAAGTATATGATTGGTTAAAATATGCACCAGAATATGTATCTTCAGGACCATCCCAGCCAGATAAAAAATCAAATAATCCTTTCCTTTTACGATACTGTACAATGGAGCCTGCTGCTCCACTCCCGGGGCCCCCTAATTATATTCAGATATACCCGTAATTACCTCTAACATCACAAGTAATAGCAGAGGATGAGGATGCAGCAGACTGCAAGCAAATCGTCCTCAGCCCCAGCATCCCAGGACCCCGCCCCTACAGCAGGTTGTCAGGGATGGGGTTCCCCAGCATTCAGTTCAGGCAGGTAGTTCTGCAGGAGCCACTGCCCCTAGGGTAAGGGATGAACAAAGTTAAGGTGCCCAAGGAGGTATAGTAACATCCTCTACTGAGGGGGGAGAAGCTAGCCCAGAAGGGGGATTTGTTAGTCAGGTTCCCTTAACCTCCCCTAGTACTTTGAGAAGTGGTACTTTAATTAGACCCAGTGCCTCCACTCCCATTGCTGTGCCCAGTACCTCTTCCCCCATTGCATGCCACTTCCCATCTGCAGATTTAACAGCACCTTATATCATAGTTGGAAATTATGTCATGGTTAAACCAATGTACATGTAATACTGCATGGACATTATCAAGAATTCCCCAGATCCTAGAAAAAATCCTTCAGCCACCATAAACTAATTAAAGAGCGCTACAAAGGGTAGCCAGTGTTCTATAGAAGACTATAGATTACTTATGGCATATTGGGATATGGATGGAGTTGGGATAATGTGTATAAATTAGAGCTAGTAGCACCAGGTCATAGAGCAGAAGATTATCCTTTGTTAACAGATAACGATGTGGAAGACATGTGGGAGCAAGTTGAGGTAGAGATGAAAAGACTGTGGCAGGAAAAGAAATACATTTCTACGTCCATAGCCAGTAAGCAATGTCCTAAAGATTCAGTAACTGACTTTATTAAAAGGTTTAAAAAGGTGCAGAAAGAAGCGGGAATGACCACGGAAGGTGATATAGGCATGATATTCACACAGACTATTATGCAGGCATTTAAACCAGAAGTTTCCCTTTTGATTAAGCAGCTAGTTGCTAAATGTCCTGAGCTGGATACAAAAGGATTTGAGAAGGAATTTATGTTAAAGGATTTAGCAGGTTGTTTTGATATTCCCGAAACCTTATCAAAGGCACAATTCCAGGGACTTCAGCATAACCCAGGGAAATTGGATAATTCCCAATATGGAAATAGAGGGGGATACAGAGGAAGGGGAGGATACAGAGGAAATAGAAGAGGAGGTTCAGGAGAGAGAAATGAGAGATGCTTCATTTGTGGGGAATTAGGACACTGGAGAAACCAATGCTCACAGTCCAAGGGTGGTACTTCAGGATATAATCCTCAACATTACCCCCAATAAAGACAGCAACTCCAGTGTAATAATGAGTAGTACACCATTAAATACCCATTACAATGGCAGGGAAAACAACAATAGGGTTGCCCGGAAGGTAGTCTCCTCATGCCCCCTCAGATATCCTCTCAATATTCTGATCAGCCAACACTACCTTTAACCTCCCTGGCGGTATTCTCGAGTGTGGCTCGGGGTGAATTTTCACTACCAAAAGCAGTGATCCCAAGCCTCACTCGGGATTGCTTTGCAGGATCCAGACAAAGTTACCTTGTCCCCAGGATCCCGCGATGTCTCCCCAATGTGTGTGTGAGTTGTGTCCTCCGCATGATCTATCAATATGCCGGGCTCCGTTCCCTGCGAGCATCGCAATGCATGGGAACGGAGCCTGGCGCCAAATTCAAAAAGTGAAAAACACATACAGTTTTTAATTATATTAATTCTTGTCGTCCAAGAGCGTGCTATTTTATCATATTTTAGTAATAGTTTAATTAACTTATATATTGTCGCGTCGTAATTCAACTCCTGTAAAAGATCCAAATCTTTCGAGATCATTATTCCTAGATATTTCATTGCTTCTTGTTTTAATCTAAATGGGAAATCTTTCTGTAAGAGTAAATATGATAAAATAGCACGCTCTTGGACGGCAAGAATTAATATAATTAAAATGGACATACTTCCAAAATTACTATATGTTTTTCAAACAATCCCCCTTGCTCCTCCTAAAAAGCTAATGCTGGACTTAAAAAAAGCTGTAGTAAGCTTTATATGGGCCCATAAAACTCCCCGTATTAAGAGAGAAATATTAATTAGGAAAAAAAAATGGAGGCTTGGCACTACCAGACTTTGTAAAATATTTACAGGCTGCATCACTGTCCAGTATTATTGACTGGTATCATAATAAAGAAGCCAAACAATGGGTTAAATTGGAAGAAGAGATAATAGGCCCACAGTTCAGATTTCTCCCATGGATAAACCCCCATTTAAGGCCAAAAAAAAATGAACTAACAATTTTTGTTAATGCCACATTAAAAGTATGGGATACCTTAATAAAAGGGGAAAATCTTTCTACAACAATAGGACCCATGACACCTTTGTTCCTCAACCCCAAATTCCCACCAGCCTTGGAGGCCAAAAAATACCTTAAATGGTATAGGAAAGAGAATATAAGAATGGTACAGATACTAGTGGACGGGAAAATGCTAAAATTGCAGGATATAGAATTCGAATATAAAAACAAATGGCTACAATATCAGCAATTAAAATCATTTATAGAAGATAAAAAAGTGAAAATAAATAGACCATTAACTAAATTTGAAAAAAAAATTAATAGAGGAGAAGAACCCAAATAAGAAACTATCAAAGATATATAATTTACTACTCCCCGCCGGGGAGAGCTTATAGGAATGAAAAAGTGGGAAAAAGAAATGGGTGACATATTAGAAGAGGAAGAATGGGGAAATTTTTTTGAAATAATACATAAAACAACAATAGCAAATAAATATCAGGAGAGAAATTATAAGATCACATTGAGATGGTATAGGTGCCCAGTAGCATTAAATAAAATGAACAAGGTTAATGTTGAGACTTGGAGATGTAAGAGGGAGAAAGGGACAATGGAACACATTTGGTTTGGATGTCAAGGGTTGAGGGACTACTGGAACAAAATTTTTGAGATCTATCAGAAAGTGTCAGGGGAAGTAGTGAAGCCAAGTGTAAAAATATCTATATTTTCTCTGACACAAGACTCAATAAAGAAAATTAGAAAAGATATCCTGCATTATATGACATCTGCGGCTAGAACACTAATAGCTCGTAAATGGAAAAGAGAAAAAGGACCTACAATTGCAGAATGGATATGTGAAATGAACGAAATTCAGTATATGGAAACACAGATAAGAGAAGAAGGGTATATAATAAACAAATTGCCAGAAATATGGCAAAAATGGGATGAGTTTCGGTTCTCAAAAGAAATGTTAAAATTCATATAATAGGAACAAGTTTTAGGGTTTTTTTTTTTTTTTGGGAGGGATGAAAGGAATTAAATGGAACTAGTAAGGCGAGTGATAAAGGATTAATTATTGTATTAAGATATTTTTAAATGGTTGTATTGAATATGAAAGTTGTATAAATGTTAATGTATGTGCTGTTAATTTTTCTTTTTAAAACAAATTTAATAAAGAGAGATTGAAAACAAAAACACATACAGTACACTGTAATCTTACAGATTACATTACTTTATCAAATTATTTCACATCCCTTTTTCCATAATGCTTTGTCCAGTGCCCTGCATGCAGTTTTATATTATAAATACTGTTCTTTTTGCCTGTAAACAGTGATAATAAATTAGAATCACTTGCAGAATTGAGCGATAGTGATTTGTGGGGAAATTTGTCATCAAACACTGAAAGTAACGACAGCGACAATTCTGCAACTGAGCAAATTTCAGTGTTTTTTTTATGGATTACATTGTTGAATACATTTTATTATTATTCTATTATTGTTTGTTATAATTATTTATAGTTATTTATTATATTATAATTTATGATTTCGTGTTTCAAACTTTATCATACCCGGGATGTCTACTAGACTCTTGTTTGAACAGATTTAAGTGTGTTATTACTAAGAATTACAGGCCTACAATATAATACGCCAAATTTCTATGCAAAACAAAAAACAATTATACCACTTTCTGCATAAAAAATTTGACATAATCATACCGCCAGGGAGGTTAATGGTAGAGGGCATCATTTTCCTTTTTAAAATAGACACAGGAGTCACCCGGACCACCATATGATCAGAATTATATGAAGGGTACCTGTCAGAGTGTGAACCTTCTGTGGGAATAAATTGGAATAATGACTCGTACCTGGGAGACCCCACCACTTAAGGTAACCAGCCCTTATGGTACAGGTAATATTTTTACAACATTCTTTCAGAATCATCCCAGACTGCCCTGTAAATTTACTTGGAAGGGACTTATTAGGCAAATTAGAGAGCAAAATTCAGGTAGACCCTAATGGTGGCATACACATGGAATCACTATATTGCTTCCTAGCAGCTGGTGAACTTGATGATATAAATCCACAGGTATGGGCAAAGGACAAGTTAGACATAGGGTTCATTCCATGCACATCTTATAAAGCTACACTGAAGCCTTTCACTAATCCTGTGTACCAGAAACAATACCCTTTGTCACAAGACAAAATACAAGGGGAATTAAGTCAATAATTGAGTCCTCCTTAGAACAAGGTATATTAAGGCTTGTGATATCTTCCTACAACACACCAATAAATCCAGTGAAGAACCCTGATGGCTCTTATAGATTTACCCAAGACCTAGGACTATTAATAATATGATAGTCCCAGTTGCACCAATTGTCCATGATGTACCTTCATTGATTAACTCTATTTCCTGTACCACTCAGTATTATACTGTGCTGGACTTGTCAAATGCTTTTACATAGACTCACCTGCTGTGTACTCTATGGCCCTCCGTGCATACTTACAGGGTTGGTCCCCACCCAATTGTTCTGTGTTGCTTCAGTATGTTGATGAAATTCTTTTGTGCAGCCCAAGCAGAGAGGCGTGTCAGAAGGATAGTAGATCTCTGTTAGAATATCTGTGTAATGAAGGACACAAGGTGGCAAAACAAAAAATGCAATATTGCCAGGAATCTGTTCAGTATCTGGGTTTAACCTTAACAAAAGGCACACGCAAAGTGAGTCAGTCTAGGATCCAAGCCATTCTGGGTCTGCCCCACCCAGCCACTAAGAAAGACATGATATCTTTTCTTGGTATGATCAACTACTGCAGGCAATGGATACCTGACTGTTCTTACTATGATCACATACTCAGAGCAGCAACTAAGGTTGCGGCACCCGACCAAATTGAGTGGACCCAGGAGCTGACAGATGATTTAAAACCTTGAAGTCCTCTTTATTTTCATCACCTGCACTGGGCTTACCTTGTTATACGTCACCTTTTCATGTGTTTGCTCAAGATAATTGTATGACCATAACAGTGGTGGTTGCCCAGGTACATGGGGGGGCTATAGGACCTGTAGCCTATTTTTCCCAGAGTAATTCCTCTACCGGTACAAGGCATACCGGCGTGTCTACGCGCACATGCTGTTTGCGCAATGGGGGTAGAAACATCTATGTCAGTAACACTGGGACATGAAACCATTTTACACACTATTCATCATGTACTACATGTATTGAAAGATTTGACAACCCAACACATGACGGCCCAACGAGCATCTGGTTATGAAGTTATTTTGACGTTGACCAGTAATTTGTCTATTAAATATGCTTCCCCAATATGCTTCGACAAACTATTTGCTCCGGGTACAGGAACAGACCACGATGGCCCAAGATGGCACCCGACTGAAGCCTGTTGCGCCTGATATCCCAGATCCAGCAGCTTCTCCCACAGCATACTCAGAACAGAGTGAGTACATGCCCCACCTCACCAAGGCAGACCCAGAGGATAGCTTGTCCACAATGTATAACAGACTGGCACTAAAGTTTCAAGCTGAACTACATAAGTCGTTGAACACTCTGACCCAGGAGCCTCATTAGGAGGGCAAATAGATATGCTAGAAATTACACATGACGAATTGCACCTGGCATATGTTGACCTCTGAAAAGACCATGAATTACTCTCTAACACGGTTATACAGTCACAAAACCACCTTGAAGACCTCGATAACCGCAATAGGAGGAACAACATTAGGTTACATGGAGTGCCAAAATCAGTCACTGACCTGTCTGACGCCATTAAGAGACTATTCAGCTCCATGCTCCCAGACTAACCTGAGGCCTCGTTCCTGTGTGACAGGCTGCACAGAGCCCTCCGACACAAACCACCACCCGATAAACCTCCTAGGGACATTGTGATGTGCCTGAAGGACTTCCTAGTGGAAAAGGAGATACTCCGTGCATCCCGCAACACCCCACGTATCAGCTGGACGGGATCACCGCCCAGATTTATCCGGATGTCTCCCCAGCAACCCTAGAGAAGAGGGGAAGGATGAAGGAGATCACCACTGTCCTGCAAAGAGCGAGGATTCGCTATAGATGGGATTTCCCATTTAAACTGTCAGTGCCTCACAATGGTACAACATACGTGACCACTGTAGCTGAAGGCAAAGAAGTCCTGGTGAAACTGGGCCTACCTGATCCTCATCCCACCCCGAGACACCCACCAACGCCGCGCCCGTCACCGATATGGGCTACCCCTTCTCCTCAACATGACCGGAGGAACCGCCAATGCTCCAGAGACCCAAACACCTGAGCCCTGCTGGATAGCACCATCCCAACAATCCCTCGTTGGAAGAATTTGGTTTGCATAGAAGCAATATTTAAAATTGAAATGTATATTTTGCTTTTTCTACCACCTAAAACAGTTTTTTCAGCACACAGGCATTTATAAGAGCAATTGGGTCTCACACCCTCAGGCAAATGCCACTTTCCACTCGTTTGAATAGCCCCCCTATACACCCACTCTCAACTACACCCCTTTATTTTTTCTCCTCAACCTTATTTTTGCTGAGAGAAAACAAGACTCTCCTGTTTTCCCCGTCCTGCAGAACCCCCCCTTTTTTTCCATCCCATTCCACCTCAGTGGGGATCCCGAGAGCCTGTGGAAGTTTGGACCGACTAAGTCCGCAATTGTTGTGTATAAAGATTAGGATGACGTTTTCATTCTGGCCCCCTAGAGCTTATTTTTTTCATTATAGTTTACGTTTAATTTTACTCTGTATTCTGCATTTTATGTAATCCTGTGGGTATAATTGAGAAAAAGGTGCCACTACTCAAAATACCGCCACTGCGCCTCTGGATAGATACAGAGTATGTGGAAGCTGCCACTTAAAAGGATAAAATATAAAAGCTGAATTTTAACTACTGGTCAATCTGGGATGACACGAAGTCAAAATAGTGGCGCTAAATGTTTGTGCACAAGGAGTATTAAATCCCCTAAAGTGACATGTGACTCACAATTTACAAATGAGAATATAACTGACATGTGCTAAAATATAATAAATGCTAAAGAACTAAATTGACAAATAGCACTAAACACCCTGTGACAAGTGAAGTGATATAATGTAGCTAGTGGAGCTACAAAAAAAAAAAAAAATTCCCAAATTATAAAAAATAAAGTCCATAAGATATTGAAGAGGATCTATAGTCGATGTGAAGATCTCTTATGGGGCGTACACACGGTCGGACTTTTCGTCTACAAAAGTCCGACAGCCTGTCCGACAGACTTCCGGCGGACTTTCGGCGGACTTGTGGCGGACTTGCGGCAGACTTTCTAACGAATGGACTTGCCTACACACGACCACACAAAAGTCAGACGGATTCGTACGTGATGACGTACACCGGACTAAAATAAGGAAGTTGATAGCCAGTAGCCAATAGCTGCCCTAGCGTGGGTTTTTGTCTGTCGGACTAGCACACAGACGAACGGATTTCGGGGTCCGTCGTAGTTACGACGTAAAGATTTGAAGCATGTTTCAAATCTAAAGTCTGTCGGATTTGAGGCTGAAAAAGTCCGCTGAAAGTTCGGGGAAGCCCACACACGATTGGATTGTCAGCCAGCTTTAGTCCGTCGGCGTCCGTCAGACTTTTGTAGCTGAAAAGTCCGACCGTGTGTACGCCCCATTAATCCATTCACCACACCAATGTGTCTGTGATTTCACTCCCCTAAAGAAACGCACTCACCGAATTCCAATGCCTACATTCTCATGTTAGGCTTAAGCGTATTTAAACCACGTGGATAGGGTTTTAGAGCAAGCATCCGAACTCCAGCCGTGCGTCTCATATAATCTCCACATGTGAATAAAAAAGTGTACCAATAGTGTAATATCGTAAACAAAGCTTTAATGAAAACACTAAACAGCCTTCAAGATTTAAACTCACATGGTACAAGTTAAAAGACAGCAAAAGTTACTAAGGTAAGCCTTTCAAAGACTCCAGAGCAGCAGATAAAACGGCCACGGCGGACCCAAGGTGGGCAGGCATAAGGTTGAATCTCACCCCTCCCTTGGTCCTGGATCTAAACCTGCTCGTCAACTTGCTGGTGTGTCAAGCAACGTCCTGCCTCAATGATGTTGATTGCCATACAAGTCGGGGGCGTGGCTGTACAGCACTTAGACAAATCAACCAAAAGAGAACAGAACTAGATACTATCTTTTCAGATCGCACCGAAAAATCCATGAGATGGTCTAAAGTACGGTTCCTCCTCCGTAGCAATTCTGGCTCGGCCATGTTCACACGTAAACTCCACCAATCCCTCCAACCGACTCATATTTACAAACTAAGGAATAGTTTGGGTCAACTGATTTCCCACCCCAAGGAGGTATTACAAGCCTTTATGTCCTTTTATAGATCCCTGTTGACATCCACAGACACACCCTCACCAAATGACATGGACTCGTGGCTGGGATCTATATCCCTTCCATTGCTGTCAGAGGATCAGCTACAAAACCTGAATACCCCTTGCACTGAACAAGAAATTCTATCTATCATAATATCCATAAAATCATCAACAGCTCCAGGTCCAGATGGATATACCACATCCTACTACAAAAAATTTGCAGGTACATTAGCCCCTAAACTTACAAGAGTAATTAATCATATCCTACAAGGTCATAAACTCCTTGCCAATATGACTCTCACCCCCCAAACCTAATAAGGACCATTTATAAAATAGAAAGAACAATCAGCGCCAACAATTAACAAAAAGATGGATATTGCAAGCTGAACACTAAAGGATTCACCAACCCAAAGACAATATAATATGGAAGATAAGTGCAGCGCAATAAAAAAGTATGATCAGCATAAAGACATGAGTCCTTAGTAATTCATAGATGGATTAAACTTCAACCCTTGATCATAGATGGACGTATATATTCTTCTCCAAAGCTCTTGCACACTAAATCTGTAGGAAATGCGCTTACCAGAACTGTTGGACCTCTAAGTTATAGGATGCATACGGGCATGATAACCAGACACCATCAACAGAATGACTTCGATCACCTGGATAGTTGTCCTCATCCACCATAGCCTTTTACAAGCTGGAGACCATGTAAATCGTATTGCAGCGATCCAATTATCCTCAGTCAGATCCTCAGAGACGCCCGTGGGCCATTCACGGGTTTTGTTCCAGCAAGGCTTGAGTTCCCAGGCAGGAGCGGCATCAACAAGGGGATCAGTTCTTGGATGGGTCTTTATCCCCACGGTGGGTCTTTATTCCCAAGGTGGTGAGGAGGAGTTAGTGAATACACCTGTCTTGGAGAGCCGTGAGTTTGATGGAGGCTGCTAAAATAATTAACAAGGACTGTTAAAACTTTGGGATAAAGACCCATCCACGAACTGATCCCCTTGTTGATGCCGCTCCTGCCTGGGAACTCAAGCCTTGCTGGAACAAAACCCGTGAATGGCCCACGGGCGTCTCTGAGTATCTGACTGAGGATAATTGGATCGCTGCAATACGATTATCACTAACCCAAACATAAAGGGATACACAAAAGGGGAGGAGGATTTCAAATTGAGTCTCTATGCATACAACATGCCCGAGGCGGTCGTCTTTTGTCCAGCGGCGATCAGAGGTGAGGGGGAGACCATCCGTTCGTGGCCCCCCCCTCGCGATCGCCGCTGGCCAATCGAATCATTCCTTTGCTGCTGTATGCTAAACAGCAGCAAAGGAAATGATGTCATCTCTCCTCGGCTCGGTAATTTCCGTTCCGGCCCGAGGAGAGAAGACAGGTATGTGAGTGCACAACACTACACACACACAGTAGAACATGCCAGGCACACAAAACACCCCGATCCCCCCCCGATCGCCC
The DNA here is from genome assembly GCA_037952835.1 of Lithobates septentrionalis. Taxonomy (NCBI): domain Eukaryota; kingdom Metazoa; phylum Chordata; class Amphibia; order Anura; family Ranidae; genus Lithobates; species Lithobates septentrionalis. The sequence goes on along the minus strand of JBBDGP010000271.1, from coordinate 5,293,970 downwards.
CCCGATCCCCCCCAATCACCCCCCCCCTGTCACAAACTGACACCAAGCAGTTTTTTTTTTTTTTTTCTGATTACTGCAAAGTGTCAGTTTGTGACAGTTACAGTGTTGGGACAGTTAGTATTACCCCCCTTTAGGTCTAGGGTACCCCCCTAACCCCCCCAATAAAGTTTTAACCCCTTGATCACCCCCTGTCACCAGTGTCACTAAGCGATCATTTTTCTGATCGCTGTATTAGTGTCGCTGGTGACGCTAGTTAGGGACGTAAATATTTAGGTTCGCCGTCAGCGTTTTATAGCGTCAGGGACCCCCATATACTACCGAATAAATGTTTTAACCCCTTGATGGCCCCCTAGTTAACCCTTTCACCACTGATCACCGTATAAGTGTTACGGGTGACGCTGGTTAGTTTGTTTATTTTTTATAGTGTCAGGGCACCCGCCGTTTATTACCGAATAAAGGTTTAGCCCCCTGATCGCCCGGCGGTGATATGCGTCGCCCCAGGCAGCGTCAGATTAGCGCCAGTACCGCTAACACCCACGCACGCAGCATACACCTCCCTTAGTGGTATAGTATCTGTACGGATCAATATCTGATCCGATCAGATCTATACTAGCGTCCCCAGCAGTTTAGGGTTCCCAAAAACGCAGTGTTAGCGGGATCAGCCCAGATACCTGCTAGCACCTGCGTTTTGCCCCTCCGCCCAACCCAGCCCACCCAAGTGCAGTATCGATCGATCACTGTCACTTACAAAACACTAAACGCATAACTGCAGCGTTCGCAGAGTCAGGCCTGATCCCTGCGATCGCTAACAGTTTTTTTGGTAGTATTTTGGTGAACTGGCAAGCACCAGCCCCAGCCAGCGTCAGGTTAGCGCCAGTACCGCTAACACCCACGCACGCACCGTACACCACCCTTAGTGGTATAGTATCTGAATGGATCAATATCTGATCCGATCAGATCTATACTAGCATAAAACAAGTAAAAATTCGCGCTGAACTGAAAAAAGCAAGCGGCCAGCAAAGTTCGTAGATAACAAACAAAAAGTCACATGCATAAAAATTATTGCGGCGCTGAAAAGTTCAAAAATGAAATTGAAGAGTGGGAGGAATCCAATCACCAAATATATTGTGCAGATGTAGAAAGATTCACTCGTCACCACGTGGTAATGTAGTCTGCTTACCAGAAGGTGTTAAGGATTAGGCATAGATGATAAATTCTCAATAGCATCCAGCAAATCCAGCCCACTGGAACCCCTCATCAGGCCACAACATCCGTGGGATTTCCTTCACATATAAACATCTCCCAATGGTCACTTCAGAATTAGGCATTCAGGCATGTAGTCATCATATATCCGAGAAAAGAAAATGAAGGACCCATAGTGAAGCCCGTAATGATAGATAAAAAAACTTTTATTATAGTAACTTACAGTTGAAGCTTAAAACAGCATGCATCAATGATAGGAACAAACGGCTGCAGCAATCAGCGTACGGATGTCAACCTGCCTGACATGTTTCATCGTAACAGATGTCTTCAGAGGCATGGCTACAGCTACAACCGCCCGCTATGGCTAATGGAAATAATGAGTCTCTGAATAGACCACACGTTGAATCCACTTCTATGCCTGTGATTCCTTCCCATCATGCTGGCAATTCTCGGGGGAGTAAGCCTGGGAATGGCTGGAAGAAGGTGGGTCCTAGAAAAGGACCTAAACCAAGGCAGCCGCGGACTAGGACCCATGATGGGAGGGAAGGTCACGTTCAGTATAGCCATCCACCTAGGAATAATTCTGCTAATTTTCCTACTAACAATTATTATGAACCCCTTAATAGGGAATACACTGACCACTATGATGGATATGACAATCGAATTATTGTGGATCATCTGTCACAGCACACTCCCAGGGCTGGTTATCACACCAGGGAACGTTCTAATTGGGATTCTCCTGGTTATTATCCGCCTAGAAATTCTCAATATCCACCTAGAGGTCCTCCACCCCCCCTGGGTCCACCTTCCACCCCTTTTTTTCCGAAGGGTTCCCAAAAGAACAAGAGGGACGGCGAACCAAAAGAGGGTCCAGAGGGGGGAGGAGGCACAGAACGAAAAAGAAGGAGAATGTAAACAATATCGGGATTTTTAATCTCAGCAAGGCCACTTTAAGTGAAAATGAAAAATTTGTACTAAATCATGGGCTTAAATATGCACCTGATAAACCATTGAGTAAATTCAATGCTTTTATTGATGTACAGAAATATATCAGGAAGATGAGCATTAAAAGACACTTCCTGTCTCAACCCATTGCTAGATCCGAACATACTACTAATGGAATTAGATATTCTGCCCTTGCGAATGCCTCGTTATTCAACCCGCCGGGTTTTGTGCCACCATCCATTTCAGTTTTTAAAGATCTAGTCTTGAATGATCTGGAAAAATTGAAAATTCGGAGGGATCCAAACAATCAGAAATTTCAGGACGGGTTGAAAACCCTTAAAGATAGGGACGACATAATCGTTCGCCCTGCTGATAAGGGTGGAGGGATAGTTGTCTTGGACAAGGTTGCCTACATCTCAGAGATGAGGAGAATTCTTTCGGATACTGACACATACTTTCCCCTTCCTCATGATCCTACTGTCAGATATAAAAGGGAATTGCAGAAACTTATTGAAAAGGGGTTTAACGAACAACTGATTAACAAAAAAGAAAAAGCCTTTTTGGTCCCTATGGCTCCCAGGATTCCGGTAATTTACTTTTTACCAAAAATTCACAAAAGTTTAGTTAACCCACCTGGGAGGCCCATTATCAGCGGGCTAGATTCTGTCACTTCCCGTATTGGGAAATATATAGATGGATTTTTACAACCCCTGGTATCCCAGACCCCTTCTTTTTTGAGGGACTCTTCCCAGGTCTTACAGATACTGGATACCTTGGTGTGGAAGGAGGGTTACATCATGGCTACTGCCGATGTGTCCTCTTTGTATACCATCATATCCCACTCAGATGGTATGCATGCAGTTGAGACCTTCCTTGGTAGAGATGACCAACTGGCCCCCCCACAGAGGGAGTTCATCTTACTCCTGCTAAGGTTTGCCATGATGCATAACTACTTCTGGTTTGGGGGTTCTTGCTACCTCCAAACCAGAGGTGTAGCCATGGGCGCAAAATTTGCGCCCAGTATGGCTAATCTGTTCATGGCCAAGTGGGAGGAGGATGTCGTCTATGCTGACAGACGGCCAGAATTGGTGTACTGGGGCAGGTATATAGACGACATCCTCCTCCTATGGGATGGAGATGAAACATCATTGACCAATTACATGCAGGAGCTGAATCAGAACACCCTTGGTATCTCTCTGCAATTTGAAATGAGCAAGGTTGCTATCCATTTTTTGGATTTGAATATACGGATCTGTGACAATAAATTTACAACCACCACTTTTTTCAAGGAGACAGATCGTAATGGCTATATTAGTCAGGGGAGTTGTCACCATCCCTCCTGGTTAAAAGCGGTTCCTAAAAGCCAGTTTATTCGCCTAAGGCGTAATTGTACCTTTAAACATGACTTTTTGATGCAGGCCTCTGACTTAAAAACCAAATTTGTGGAGAAGGGGTACTCTGGTGCAGACTTGGACAAAACCATAAATGAGGTTGCTGGCTTGGATAGGGCCAATATGATAAAGGGCACAGATAGAACCACTAAGAATAATAATATTCATGAGTTTTCTTTAGTGACCACCTACTCTCGACAACATTATGATATAAAGAAAATTCTTAGAAAACATTGGGCCGTGTTAAAAAACGATAAAGTATTGGGCCCATCCTTACCTGAACGCCCACAAGTTATCTATAGGGGAGTACCCCCCCTAAGGCTGCAGGTTGCCCCTAATGTTCTTGATGCCCCCAATAGGGTCTCCTTTTTTCAGAACTCAAAAGGTTTTTTCCCATGTCGCAAATGTAAAGTGTGTCGCATAAATGGCGATAAAAATAGGAAAATTTGTCAATTTAAATCTAACTCCACCACAAAGGTCTATGATATAGATACTTTCATCACCTGCACCTCAAAAAATGTTGTGTACTTATTGACTTGTCCATGCGGTCTACAGTATGTAGGCCGCACTATGAGAGCCATGAATGTGCGAATAAAGGAACATATAAAAAACATAAAGAAAGGTTTTCCTAAGCACACGGTCTCACGTCACTATTTAGAATGTCATAACAGAAATCCAGTAGGGACTCTGATTACCGCCATTGATCGTTTCACACCCCATTGGAGAGGTAGTTACACCAAGAGAGAAATCTCGAGGTTGGAAATGCGATGGATACACACCCTCAAATGCTATACGCCATATGGGTTAAACGTAGAGTGGGATGTTAATAGCTTCATTAATAACAGTTAGCATCAATACACTCTTTTATTCATTCTATTTATTTTTTGTTTTTTCTCCTTTATTTATTTGCAAATCTTGGGTCTAGGTCAGTTTTTTAAAACAATATTTTTTAAAACAATATTTTTAAATGATGTTTACAATCATCTGTATTGATTTTAACACATATATTGATGTATATTGCATGCATGTATTTTTATTGAAGTGTGTGCGATTAATCGCATTCACAATGTCTATTGCTTAGTTGCATGTGAGTCGCTGGTTTGTTATACATAGGTTAGTGTTTTTATCCCATGCAGGCACTGATTTGTTATACAAAGTCTAGCGTTTTATTCTATGCCTTTGATCTATACTGCATGACAGGCGTTAATCCCATAGCTTATCTGTGCGGGTGTTAATTCTCTTCCATTTTTTATTGTGTATATTGAGTTATATGATATCAGGTTTTTGTCTGATCAATCAAAAATACATTTTTAGCCTTTTTCATGTCCCTGAGCTGGACCGCACAGCCGGCGCTCTTCCTCGTCACCTGTTCATGCTTATCTGGCATTTTTCAATTTTTTCTGTTCACTGAGAGATAGGTTAACCAATGAGGTGGCACTGAGTCATCTGTTGCCATCCTCTTTTTGTTCCTATCCTCTGTTTTTTCTGATTGGCCGTGTGCTGTCATCAGTTGCTAACCAGGTTTATCCTGTTAGCACCAGGGCACTCTGCACAAGACACACATCCTACCCAGCTGTTAGTGATGAGTTTGATTATATCCCCTCTGATCCACCCACTAACCATACCATATATATAGCGTGCGGTTGTAGCTGTAGCCATGCCTCTGAAGACATCTGTTACGATGAAACATGTCAGGCAGGTTGACATCCGTACGCTGATTGCTGCAGCCGTTTGTTCCTATCATTGATGCATGCTGTTTTAAGCTTCAACTGTAAGTTACTATAATAAAAGTTTTTTTATCTATCATTACGGGCTTCACTATGGGTCCTTCATTTTCTTTTCTCGGATATATGATGACTACATGCCTGAATGCCTAATTCTGAAGTGACCATTGGGAGATGTTTATATGTGAAGGAAATCCCACGGATGTTGTGGTCTGATGAGGGGTTCCAGTGGGCTGGATTTGCTGGATGCTATTGAGAATTTATCATCTATGCCTAATCCTTAACACCTTCTGGTAAGCAGACTACATTACCACGTGGTGACGAGTAGATCTATACTAGCGTCCCCAGCAGTTTAGGGTTCCCAAAAACGCAGTGTTAGCGGGATCAGCACAGATACCTGCTAGCACCTGCGTTTTGCCCCTCCGCCCGGCCCAGCCCAGCCCACCCAAGTGCAGTATCGATCGATCACTGTCACTTACAAAAGACTAAATGCATAACTGCAGCGTTCGCAGAGTCAGGCCTGATCCCTGCGATCGCTAACAGTTTTTTTGGTAGCGTTTTGGTGAACTGGCAAGCGCCAGCGGCCTAGTACACCCCGGTCGTAGTCAAACCCGCACTGCAGTAACACTTGGTGACGTGGCGAGTCCCATAAGTGCAGTTCAAGCTGGTGAGGTGGCAAGCACAAGTAGTGTCCCGCTGCCACCAAAAAGACAAACACAGGCCGTCGTGCCCATAATGCCCTTCCTGCTGCATTCACCAATCCTAATTGGGAACCCACCGCTTCTGCAGCGCCCGTACTTCCCGCATTCACATCCCCAACCAAATGCAGTCGGCTGCATGAGAGGCATTTTCTTTATGTCCTCCCGAGTACCCCTACCCAGCGAACCCCCCCCAAAAAAGATGTTGTGTCTGCAGCAAGCGCAGATATAGGCGTGACACCCGCTATTATTGTCCCTCCTGTCCTGACAATCCTGGTCTTTGCATTGGTGAATGTTTTGAACGCTACCATACACTAGTTGAGTATTAGCGTAGGGTACAGCATTGCACAGACTAGGCACACTTTCACAGGGTCTCCCAAGATGCCATCGCATTTTGAGAGACCCGAACCTGAAACCGGTTACAGTTATAAAAGTTACAGTTATAAAAGTTAGTTACAAAAAAAGTGTAAAAAAAAATAAAAAAAAAATCTATAAAATAAAAAAAAAATAGTTGTCGTTTTATTGTTCTCACTCTCTCTATTCTCTCTATTGTTCTGCTCTTTTTTACTGTATTCTATTCTGCAATGTTTTATTGTTATTATGTTTTATCATGTTTGCTTTTCAGGTATGCAATTTTTTATACTTTACCGTTTACTGTGCTTTATTGTTAACCATTTTTTTGTCTTCAGGTACGCTATTCACAACTTTGAGTGGTTATACCAGAATGATGCCTGCAGGTTTAGGTATCATCTTGGTATCATTCTTTTCAGCCAGCGGTCGGCTTTCATGTAAAAGCAATCCTAGCGGCTAATTAGCCTCTAGACTGCTTTTACAAGCCGTGGGAGGGAATGCCCCCCCCCCCACCGTCTTCCGTGTTTTTCTCTGGCTCTCCTGTCTCAACAGGGAACCTGAGAATGCAGCCGGTGATTCAGCCAGCTGACCATAGAGCTGATCAGAGACCGGAGTGGCTCCAAACATCTCTATGGCCTAAGAAACCGGAAGCTACGAGCATTTTATGACTTAGATTTCGCCGGATGTAAATAGCGCCATTGGGAAATTGGGGAAGCATTTTATCACACCGATCTTGGTGTGGTCAGATGCTTTGAGGGCAGAGGAGAGATCTAGGGTCTAATAGACCCCATTTTTTTCAAAAAAGAGTACCTGTCACTACCTGTTGCTATCATAGGGGATATTTACATTCCCCGAGATAACAATAGAAATGATTAAAAAAAAATAAAAATGAAAGGAACAGTTTAAAAATAAGATAAAAAAGCAAAAAAATAATAAAGAAAAAAAAAAGCACCCCTGTCGCCCCCTGCTCTCGCGCTAAGGCGAACGCAAGCGGCGGTCTGTCGTCAAACGTAAACAGCAATTGCACCATGCATGTGAGGTATCACCGCGAAGGTTAGATCGAGGGCAGTAATTTTTGCAGTAGACCTCCTCTGTAAATCTAAAGTGGTAACCTGTAAAGGCTTTTAAAGGCTTTTAAAAATGTATTTATTTTGTCGCCACTGCACGTTTGTGCGAAATTTTAAAGCATGTCATGTTTGGTATCCATGTACTCGGCCTAAGATCATATTTTTTATTTCATCAAACATTTGGCCAATATAGTGTGTTTTAGTGCATTAAAAAAAAAAAAAAAACTTTTTCATGTAAACAATAAGTGTCAGAAAGGGCTTTGTCTTCAAGAGGTTAGAAGAGTGGGTGATGTGTGACATAACTTCTAAATGTTGTGCTTATGTAGCTTGGGGTGTCTACTTTCCAAAATGGGGTCATTTGGGGGGGTTTTGTGCCACCTGGGCATTCCATGGCCTCCGAAACTGTGATAGGCAGTGAAGAGTGAAATCATAAATTTACACCCTTAGAAATCCTGAAGGCGGTGATTGGTTTTCGGGGCCCCGTACGCGGCTAGGCTCACAAAAAGTCCCACACATGTGGTATCCCCATACTCAGGAGAAGCAGCAGAATGTATTTTGGGGTGCAATTCCACATAGGCCCATGGCCTGTGTGAGCAATATATCATTTAGTGACAACTATTTGTAAATATTTTTTTTTTTGTCATTATTCAATCACTTGGGACAAAAAAAATATTCAATGGGTTCAACATGCCTCTCAGCAATTTCCTTGGGGTGTCTACTTTCCAAAATGGGGTCATTTGGGGGGGTTTGTACTGCCCTGCCATTTTAGCACCTCAAGAAATGACATAGGCAGTCATAAACTAAAAGCTGTGTAAATTACAGAAAATGTACCCTAGTTTGTAGACGCTATAACTTTTGCGCAAACCAATAAATATACGCTTATTGACATTTTTTTTACCAAAGACATGTGGCCGAATACATTTTGGCCTAAATGTATGACTAAAATTGAGTTTATTGGATTTTTTTTATAACAAAAAGTAGAAAATATCATTTTTTTTCAAAATTTTCGGTCTTTTTCCGCTTATAGCGCAAAAAATAAAAACCGCAGAGGTGATCAAATACCATCAAAAGAAAGCTCTATTTGTGGGAAGAAAAGGACACAAATTTCGTTTGGGTACAGCATTGCATGACCGCGCAATTAGCAGTTAAAGCAACGCAGTGCCAAATTGGAAAAAGACCTCTGGTCCTTAGGCAGCATAATGGTCCGGGGCTCAAGTGGTTAAAACTAAACAATGGCTACAACTTTAGTCTACGTTTGCCATCCCTCTGTTGGGACGGATTACAGCCATTAAAATGTCCATCCTCCCAAAACTGTTGTATTTTTTTAGGGCTATTCCCCTATATGTGTCTCACCAAACTATCAACTTGATCCAGAGACCCATTAACAAATTAATTTGGAAAGGCAAACCCCCCAGATATGGTAAATTACTCACACATCGACCACTTTCACAGGGAGGATTAGGGTTGCCAAATATATGGCTGTACTATTTAGCTGCCAGACTTGCACAAGCAGCCCAGTGGCACACCCCCCCCCCCCCCCGGCCATGATTCCATGGTTGCCATTTGCGATGATTTCAGCTCACCAACCTGGGCTCTTATGGCAACCTGCAATAAAATCTGGAGAGATCGGTACACTAAATAATATTGTAGGCCAAACTATCCACCTATGGAATTTATACCATCAGAAATTTAAACTTCAATCAGACAGACCCCTTCTATCCTCATTCTTAGGAGACAAGAGATTCCCCCCGCCTATGATCTACCCAATGAATTCCACTTGTGGGAACTTGGGTCCCTCACCACATTAAGAGCCTTAACAAATGGATGACAGTTTTACTCCTTTACAAGGACAGTTTGATATCCCAAGAACTGAGTTCTATAGATATCTCCAAATAAGACATTTCTTTGAATCTCTATTCTCATTGCATGGTAATCCCATATTCTCCCAATACGAAAATATATGCCTTCATTTATTCAGAGAATGGGGGATCATCTCAATGATATATAGAAACCTCAACAAAATAGACCTTCCTGAGAAATCAACAGCTATGATCCACTGGGAAACCGATATTGACCAGGTATTCTCTACAGAGGACTGGTCGGACATGCGGAATAACATGTATAAATGCTCCATGGCAATTAAAGAGATTGTAGTTAAGCTACACACACGAGGTGGTACCTCACTCCAGACAGAGTACATACATTTTACCCTGGAGTCCCAGCTACTTGCTTTAGGGGCTGTCAGGTCTCGGGTACCTTGCTCCACACTTTTTGGAGCTGTGCACAGCTAAAACACATATGGACTCAGGCAGCCACCAAGGTAGCACAGATATCAGGTACCATGGTCACATTAACAGCCCCAATGTGTTTGCTTTTCACACCTATCCTAGATATGCCTCCCCCTACTCAGAAATTGGTGAACACTTTATTCTTTGCTATCCTGTGGGCCATAGCCCTGAATTGTCGCTCCTAGATGGTTCTCTGGGCCCAGGTGCTCCAGAGAATGGAATCCATTAAATTAATGGAAAGGATCCATCACACTATACTGGACACCTTGTATATCTACCATAACAACTGGTCCGGGTGGACTTCCTATGGTGATACAGTATAACTAGCGCCCATATACACCACTATTACCAATGGCCCCTCTAAATGTCTTTGTGCAAAACCCATATGATTCCTGAGGTACAACATCACCATAGAGCCAGTATACAGAGTGTTTATTGTTGCTTTTTTTTTTGTTTGTTTTTCTTTCTCCCTCTTTAGAATGTTTGGATGTTCTATATTGTTTTATGCCCATTTTCGTTGTTATTTTCCCTACTATGAACAAGGGAAGCACCTAATGTGACTCCAAACTGATAAATGAAGCCTTTATTTGATCTTGATTTGTCACTTGGGTTGAATCCCAGCTTGTGTATATATGTCTTTTATATAACAGAACTGTATTGTATTTTTTCTATCCCCAAATAAAAAAACGTTTGTATTAAAAAAAAAGAAGTTGCTTTTGTTGCCCATGTAGGTTCCCTTACCCCAAGAAATCCCACCTTTGTCCTTCTAGAGCCTCCCACAATTCCAGAACACCAGTTGTTGAAAGAACTACAGTACACAGCAACCAAGGAAGATGTAGAATACTGGAAAAAGAAAGGTTTGTCCTTAGACCAAAATGATCTCATGACAAAAGAGGGGATCATAGGTACACCTCAACATAGTGCACCTATTATTATAGCGCAGTTTTATGGTATAGGACACAGAGGACAACAGTTAACAATACAAAAATTGAAGAAAAGGTTTTGCATTAAAAATATCAAACACAGAGTACAGGACCAGTTGAGTAGATGCATAACATTTATTAGGAACAATACACAGGATATTGCTTCTCGGCCTTTTGGCAAAGATCACGTATCTAAGCTAAGAGGTATCAGAAGGCACTAACCTTGCTCGGCCTGGGGGTGTTTCCTTAGGGTGCACCCCCTGCTGCTATTGGGCAAGGAACTGCCAGACGTTTACGAGTCGGGATCGGGGCTAGACCAATCGGGTCTAGGACCCTTTTTTCTTCAAGATGGCGAACCATGGACTTCGGGACTCCATTCGATTTCTGGTTAAGCCAGACCTAAAAGAAAAGATTACGTTGAGATCGATCGTGGTTGATGTGCTGATGGACACCTTTAACTTAAAGGTGAGTGAGATTATGTGCCTTCAAGACTTCCTGGGACAAGGGATATATGACGTTACTTTCTTTTCCACCGAGGTGTGCTGCAATGTGTTTGAGACGTCTAAACAGAAGGCGGAATGTGAAATTTTGAAAAGTATGCAGATTATCCCTTTTTTAATGGAGGAGGAAAAGATGATAATCGTTCATATGTACAGTCCTTTTTCAGATGTTATGATGGTAAGAGCATTTTTGTTAAATTACTGCGAGGAGCTGAAGGGGGGATAAAGAGTTTTGAACAGGTATAAAATCTGGACTGGAAAATATAGATTTTTTGGGAGGTTTAAGATGGACAAAAGCTGTGTGCGAGGAGTTAAACGCCCACCTGCGGTATTTTCTATTGGTGGTGAGAGGGGGTACTTGTATTACCAAGGGCAACCTAAATACTGCTGCAAGTGTTTTCTATATGGACATGTCAGCGCAGAATGTGAGATGATGGAGAAGTGTCGCTTCTGCAAGCAGATAGGGCATAAAGCCAATGAATGTACTGTCAGCAGGACCTGTGATATTTGCCAAAAATCTGTCCATCTGGCTAAACAGTGTCAGGACTATATGTATCAGAAGAGGAGGTATGCTTCTGCGGTTGGGAAGACAAGCGGGGGGAGATGAGGAACCGGTACTAGCGGTATGCTGGAGGAGGCTGGAAGAGGCCCTGGTAAGGGACGCTCTGATAGTGCGCTCCCCACTGCAGTGGTATTTGGCAACCTACCCAAAGACACAGACAGGAAGAGTGGTGGTGTATGGAAGACCAGCGATTATGCAGTGGAGGCTGCTGTCATTGCAGATCCCGGCGCGGCTACCCCCGGACATGTGGAGGGCAAGATGGTGGTTAACCCGAGTGATCTTGGCATGGTTTCAAGTCCCCCCGCAAAGAAGATGGCATGGAAGTGGGCGTGTTGGAAGAAGAGTTTCCAGATTCCCCGGGAGAGGAGGAGAGTCAGCAAGGGGGCGTGCACAAGGCAGGCGGCAAGGAGCCTGTTCCTGTCCAGTTCTCTGTGCCGTACCTGATTGGCAATCTGTCATCAAGTGACGAAGAGGAGGAGAAGGAAGAGATGGATAGCATGGACAGCATGGGCAGTATTGAGTGTGGGCAGCAGCTTCTCGCATCACTTGAGTCTGAGGTGGCTGCAGCTGTGAAGCCGCCTCGGAAGGAGGGGAGGAGTCTGGGAGTGAGGAGAGAGTGCTGCAGAATGACATCCCTGGGGATTCTGAGGAATCTGCCAGTTCACCAGTAACCTGGAGGAAACAGAAAATGCTGAAGGAGACAGAGATGGAGGGAAATGTTAAATAAAATTTATGATGGCAGTCTTTTTCTATTTACTGATGGCTCTTACTATCAGCTCAATAAATGTGAGAAGTATAAAATCAGGACATAGGAATGCTGTGGTCATGGACTATATATGTTCTGTAAAAACGGACATTATATGTTTACAGGAGTGTGGTGTGGATAATTTGGTTGGCATTAAGGAGTGGAGGAAGGGAGTTGCAGTATGGGCCTCGAGTAGCACCTCCAGATCTGAGGGGGTGGGGGTACTCATTAATAATGCCAATGTGAAAGTGATATCTTACGAAGAAGTGGTACCTGGCAGATGTTTGTCTTTGGTGCTTGACTATGTGGGAGTGCAATTAAGAATTATTAATTGTTATGCACTAGCTGACAAAAATGAGAGGAAGGTATTTCTTGATGTACTAAGATTACACTTACCTGGGAGGATCGCTACGGTGGTTGCAGGTGACTTCAATTGTGTGAGGAAAAGAAGTGAAAGACAGGGGGTGGGAGGTGATGGTGGTATGGACGTGACGTCAAGGATGTTTAATGATCTGGTGGGCGGCTGAAGGATGCGGCTGTGGAAAAAGAAGAAAATAATGTTAAGCATACCTTTTTTTTCTGACAAGGGTACAGTCTCATTAAGAATAGACTTTTTGCTTTTATCTGAGTTTTTGGAGGTGGAGAAGTATGTGGTGACCCCGGTTCTTTTTTCTGATCGATAGACTTATTTCATGCAAAGTTGATTTGGGAGTAGGGGTAAAATTTGGCCCTGGGGTGTGGATACTAAATGTGTCTGTGCTGGAGGAGTAGGAGGTGTGCAAACAATTACATACGCATTGGGATGGAGTGGAGGAAACAAAAGGAGAATTCCCAAATGTGTTGTTGTGGTCGGATTGGGCAAAGAAACAGATAGCAGCCTTTTCCCAAAAAGTGTGCAGAGACAGAGCAAGAGAGAAGAGAAAGAGCAAGGAAAAACTCATACAGAGATTGCACTTTCTTTATAAGTGTAATAGGGCGTACACACGGTCGGACTTTGTTCGGACATTCCGACAACAAAATCCTGGGATTTTTTCCGACGGATATTGGCTCAAACTTGTTTTGTCTACACACGGTCGCACAAAGTTGTCGGAAAATCCGATCGTTCTAAACGCGGTGACGTAAAACACGTACGTCGGGACTATAAACGGGGCAGTGGCCAATAGCTTTCATCTCTTTATTTATTCTGAGCACGCGTGGCACTTTGTCCGTCGGATTTGTGTACACACGATCGGAATTTCCGACAACGGGTTTGTTGTCGGAAAATTTTATCTACTGCTCTACAACTTTGTGTGTCGGAAAATCCAATGGAAAATGTCCGATGGAGCCCACACACGGTCGGAATTTCCGACAACACGCTCCGATCGGACATTTTCCATCGGAAAATCCGACCGTGTGTACGGGGCATAAGAGTTGTGGTGTGGAGGTGACAAAAGAGCTGGAGGAGGTAAAGGAAGAAAGAAATAAAATGCTAAAGGAAAAAGGAAAGAAGATCCTTTTTTAACGCAAAAGTGTGTGAGATGGAGAAGGGGGAACAGTGTTCCAGATTCTTCTTTAAGAAACTTTTTACTAATGATAAAGTGGTGAGATCTATGTTATCAGGGGAGGAGGAGGTAGAAGGTGAAAGGATGATGGAGGAGGTGGCAACATTTTATAAAAACCTCTATGGTGTGCAGAAAGAGGTGCCCGAGGAAGAACCTGGCGGAATATTGTACGGTGGTGGGCAATGGGGTGGGTGAAGAAGAGATGCAATGCTTGCTTGACTCAGTGTCTGAAAAAGAAATTGAGAATGTTCTAGGGTGTATGCAAAAGGACAAAACACCTGAAAGAGATGGCCTCCCTGTGGAGGTTTATGCAAAATCTTGGCCTCTTCTGGAGAAACATCTGGTGGAGGTGGTGAGGCATTGTATTGCGAAAGGGATGGTGTCACTCTCTATGGGAGAGGGAGTGATTACTCTTATCTTTAAGAAGGGGGACAGAAGGGACATAAAGAACTGGCGTCCCATCACCCTGCTGAACGCAGATTACGCAAGCTGGTGGCAAACTTATTGGCTAGCAGGTTAAGCAGTGTAATAGACAAAATGATTGGGGAGTGGCAGGTCTGTGCTGTGCCAGGGCGCAGAATAACGGATATTCTTGTCCTGGTGAAGGACCTTGTCTGTTATGCCCAGATGAATAACATGCCTTTGGCCCTGATGGGCATAGATCTGGAAAAGGCATACGACAGGGTCTCACATGCGTATCTGTTTAATGTGTTGGCTGAGATGGGTTTGCAGGTACGTTTTCTGAAAACCTTAAAAGGACTGTATTCTGGGATTGAGAGCCAGGTCCTTGGGGGTGAGACAGGGGTGTCCTCTATCCCCGATTATGGGGATAAAAACTTTAAAGGGATATTTGTGCCTGGAAGTGGTGGGAGTTATGTCAAATCTGTAGGCTATATGGATGATATAACCTTTGTATGTTCATCTGTCAGAGATGCAAAAAGAGCGGAGCTGCAATTGAGTCTGTTTGGAAGTATGTCAGGACTCAACATCAATTGGCAGAAGAGCCAAGTTTGTGTTTTGAGTGGGACCTGTGAAATGACAGGAGTTAAACTGAAACAGGCAGACTCATTGGTAATCCTAGGCACTCATTTCCAGAGAGACCTGTTAAATCAGGTTAATGCTGCCAAGACGGTGAAGAAAATTTCCAAAAAATTGGAATTTTGGAAACTAAGGCACCTTACCCTGACAGGGAAGGTTTTGATTATTAAAGCGGTTATTTTGCCAGTATTATTATATTTTGGATCAGTTTTCCCCCCTGGACTAAAATGGACCTAGGAAATGCGAATGCTTTTTGTTTTTTTTCGGGGGCTCCAAGATAGAGAGAGTAGAGCAGAAGATTGTGCTAATGAGGCCAGAACACGGTGGTTATGGATTCCCAGATGTGGGTGTCTTCATGTCCATGCACCTATGGTTGACACACTACAAAGTGTTTGTGGGTGGTGGCATCAGGGTGCACATTATGAGGTACTTGGCAGGATGGGCATTGGTAAGATGGGGTTGGTGTGGATGGGATCTTTTGAAGCCCACAGCCCTAGTGACCCCCTTTTTTCTACTCTAAGTTGGATGTTTTCCTTAAGAAATTTAAGTTGGAAGAACTGGGAGTAGGTGCGGTGGGGAAGGCCAATCTGGTTAAGTGGCTTCGGAAGGAGGAGGTCAGGGCCAATATCTTTGATCTTGGGTCCAGGCAAACAGACACTGGCTGGAAGAAATTTCTAATTAAAGGTGTGACTAACAGGCAGAAGGAAGTGGCATGGATGGTCCATGGTGTGTTAATGACCAAAAGTTTCTTGAAGTCGAGGGATTTGGTGAGAGAGGAAAGATGCTCAAGAGCGGGCCGTGAAGAAACAGAGTCGGCCCAACATGTGTTGTTTGGGTGCCCCTTTGCCAAGAGAGTTCGGGGGAAGGCTGATATACTTTATGGAAGAAGTGGTGGAAATAAAAGATGTTAATATCTTGATTTGGCTTTTTGGTTTGGTGGAGGGTGATAAAGCTAAAGAGAGGAAATTATGGATTGTGGTGGGCATCTTAAAAGAGATTTTGTGGGATGCCAGGTGCTGGGAAGTATGAAGAAAATGCGTCTTGTCTGAGGAGGATTGTGTTAATTTGTTTTTCTCTAGACTTTATGTGGTGTTGTTGGTGGATAGGAGGTGGATGGGAAAGGTGGAGGCAGATATGTATTTGGGATAAGGGAGGTGGAAGGGTGGGCTAGGGTGGGGTTGAAATGTATTTAGTAATGTATATATTTTTGTATGATAACTTTTTGGAAAAAATTTGGAAAAAATGCCTAGATGATGCTCGAGAGAATCCTGGTGGTTCTTGTTGAAATAAAGGTGACATGCTATAGAACTGATAGGTAAAAAATAAAAAAATCTATTCTTATCAGTTGCCAGGAGGTGGCGCTTGCTTCTGTCCCTGATCTACGGCAAGGTGGTATCAGGGATGGCGGAGGCTATGCAAAACCCGCTGGTATAAAGTTAACCTGGAGCTGTTCGTAGTCGAAAGGGAAGCCTTCTGATGGGAATGGAGAACCATTGGGTCTGGCCAGAGGGTCGGGTCCCTGGCCTTTTAGCCTAGATTGGGGTAGCTCTATCTCCGGTCAGTTTTTCGGGAGAGAACACTGGCTCCCCTTTCCCACTAGGACCTGGGTGGAAATGGGAATAAAAGGTCTTCTCATATTGCAGTGTGGGGTACTGTTATTTATGACAGGCATGGTGATATTCTATTCAATATTCCTATCGCACACGTTCCTGGTAAAATGGCTCATAAAATGGTGGGTGCTGCAGCGATTACCAGTTGGGTCCTGGAAACTTCAAACAAACGTACATCTTCACCAGCACACCAAGGATCAGCAATAAGTTGTCCAAGAAGGTTTTAATGAAAGAAAGTCACATCACAAGAAGGTGAAACGTTTCAGGGCCGCACAGGACCCCTTCGGCATGTGATGACATGCACATGCCTGACGCGCGGCCCCGAAACGTTGCACCTTCTTGTGATGTGACTTTCTTTCATTAAAACCTTCTTGGACAACTTCTTGGACAACTTATTGCTGATCCTTATTGTGCTGGCGAAGATGTACGTAGGCATGGTGATATATCTTTGCCGACTTCTAAGATGGCAGAGGGAGAAACTTAACTCACTAATGGTGATTAGACATAAACAATTACTCACTTGAGTGTGGCCTCGTCTCATCTGTCTCAACTTGCCAAAAGGGGTCATCTGTTGCCTTATGAGGAGTTTATGCGTAATGTACATTAGCAACTGGGAATATTTGTATATATATATATATATATATATATAGCTAGATGTAAATATATGACATATTTGCCTGAGAAGATCTAATTCATTTAACAGTTCCTTTTGACTTGCAAGAAGGTTAGGTGTGGATGTGTTATAGGAGACGCTCTGCTATTTACCTGTCAATTATTCAAATGCAAGGAAGAGATACCTAATGAGTGTGTAGACTTGACGGGGCTGAATTCATTAGCTAAATAAAGGCCTTGTAGTCCTCTTTGTTAACCAACCAATTTATCCATTTCAAAGGGTGTTTGACATGCTGAGAATATTTCTTTGATCTGTTCAGGAAGGGACAATTTTCCCCCGGCTATGACCATGCATAGTTAAGTGTCCCATTCAAGAGAAGGTGATGACCTTCTCTTTAATTAATTTTGCTTCAAACTAATTATCACTAACTCATTAACCCAAGAGAAGAGGTGCTATTGAGGGGCTGAGCTATGCTAAATTAAGCGAAGAAGAAATTGTCCAATCTTGGAGGAGATACGCCCAGAGGGAGGAGAGGGTTAACATAATTACCAATCAGGGTGGCCCTGTGCAAGTCAATGAGAGAGGGGCCTATATTAGTGGGAATCACACAAAGAGTAGAGGAGAGATGAATCTGACGTGGGCCTAAAGACATCACTACCGGTAAATATCATAATGGAAGGCCACCAACCTATGTTCATGAGCCGCTCACCTGTTTTCTCTGACCCTTGATGACCCCCAGTAGGCAGGTTGTGCACTAAGTAAATCATTTCATTTTGGTATTTTTCAGGAACCACCCAAGTTACTTCATCTCCATGATGCAACAATACCTTTTTATCTTCTGATAATGCGAGGTGTTTTATGTGTTTTTCACATAGAGAGTACTTCATTTCCACAGGAGATAATAGTTTAGATGCATATGAAATGGGTCTCTGTTGCCCAGGGATTTCCTGTGACAGAACAGCTGACATGGCTGTCTCTGATATGGCAGTCTCAATGTGAAAGGGCAGTTGGTACTCTGGGTTGGCTAACCCTGGCACTTGCGCTAAAGCTTCTTTAAGCTTCTGCACTGCATTGGTGTGTTGCTCAGTCCAGTGCAATTGGGTATTCTTTTTCAACAAATCATACAGTGGTGCAGACTTTTGGGCAAAATCAGGGACGAAAGCTGTGAATAATTTACCAATCCTAGAAAAGATCTCAGAGTAGGGATGCTCACTGGCAGAGGTAATTGTAGAATGGCTTTTACCTTTTCGGTTGCTATCTTACGCCCTTTTGCTGTCACTGTAATCTCAAGAAAAGACACAGATTCCTTCAACAATTGTGCCTTAATGGGATTACACTTCAGTTCCGCCTCTCCTAGGATTCATAGGAGTTCCTCCAATAGCCGCAAATGCTCTTCTTTGTCGCATGTGGCTAGCAACAATTCATCAACGTACTGGAAAAGATACTTTGGAGAAGAAAAATCAGTTAAAATATCTCTCATGGTTGCATGAAATAACGTAGGAGAGTTATGAAAACCTTGAGGGACAGAATTGAAAGTATACTAAATGCAAGAAAAACGTAAATGCAAAAAAAACGTAAATGCAAATTTTGTATTGACATTCTTCTGACAAGGGTAATGACCAAAAACCGTTTGATATATCCAGCACTGTGAAATATTTGTGTTTGGGATTCAACATGCTCAAAACATCCGAGACAGATGCAACTGTGGAGGAGCAATTGTTTGTAACACTGTTCAATTTGCGGTAATCAATTGTTAATCTCCACGAATTGTCAGTACTTTTGCGAATTGGCCATATTGGCGCATTTGTTGTGGATACACATGGTCTGATAACCTTTTGGTTCAGCAGTGACTCTGTGGTTTCCTGTATGTAGCTGATACTTCCTGTGGAAAGGGGTATTGTTTTTGCGAACTGGGTCTGGCCCACTGATGTGTATTACCGTATTTACCTTTCCACAGTCATGTTTGTGTGTTGCAAAGGATCCCTGATGTCTTTCTATCACAGGCTGCAGAAGCTGATGTTCTGGGTGATCTTTAATGATCTCTAGTATGTCATATTTTGAATCATTGCGTTTGATGGCTGCAATTGTGTGAGAATCAGGTATCACTATGGTGCTACTCTGATCATTTGGAACCCCTTGCAATAGTAAAAGGTTGGTCAGATCATACATACCACCATTGGGAATTAAGAAGGCTGAACCCAGGAGGCTGGTTTCATTTGGCAAACACATTAATGCTATTGGCTGTTTTAGGGATAACTCACCAATTTGGATTGTCAGTGGCTTGGACAAGGCAGACTCAACATTATGTCCAGCAAAGCTCTGGAGATTCAAAGGCTTTCCTGAAGATAGTGTTGAGTTCAAGGGATCTTTGTCATGCAGAATTGAAATAGCCGCCCCTGTATCTAGAACCATAGTACATTGACGGCCCCTAATCAATGCTGACACTACAGGACACCCACACCTATCCAGAGAAATAGGTGCTAAAATTTTGGGGCCTTGTAGTTGTCACCATTAAAGGTGGTCAGCCCCTGTCTGAGAAGCTACCTGTACTTCCTTTCCAGGGCCTACTTGAAAGGCCTGTAATTGTTGTTGTAACTGTGCATAAGTAGGATCTCTTTGTGTCTCACTGACATGCTTGCCCTCTGATGGGTGGCTATGAGAGTTTCCCCTTCCTCTGCCTCTATAACCTGACTTCCCCCTATATCCCCTCCCCCTCCCTTGTAAACTTTTGTCCCAGTTAGGGTTGTATGGAGGATTGGATTCTCCTGGGGCGTGGGAGCCTTCTACGGTGGTAGTCCTGCATTGTAATGCAGCCACCTTCCTAAACAGCTGTTTCTCTTTCCTTAAGCCTGTGCTGTTTATATGCTTGGATGGCATGGAATGATTTATGTATTAATCCAATCATCTCCTCATAGCTGTGTTTTCTTGGATCTATCAAATGCTCACATTTTATTCGAATAGCTGGATGGGCATTGTGAATCAATAGGTTCTTATATTCCATGTCCTCTCTAGTGGTTTTACCATTGTTAGTGTTATATGCTGCCCACAATCTATTGGCATAAACTAAAGGGTTTTCCTCATTACTTTGTTTAATTTATTAGGCCACCATCAAACCTATAGCTGAGGGGTTTATGACTTTTTGCAATTCTGCCACGGTTACTTTGTAGCTCCCCCTGCCTTCCTTAATTTGATCTGGGAGTGCATTCCAGGTGTGGGCGTCAAGGGTTAATTGTAACACCTTAACCTGGTCACTAGGACTTCTCACACCTAAAAGCTCACACCTCTGTTGAACATTGGTTGCATGTGAAGTAATGTGTTCATTAGTTTTAATTTTACCAATGAAATCAGCCATACTCATGAGGAGGGTTTTTACAGGTTGAATTGGATATACATTAGAACTCACCTCATTCCCGTCACTATCAAACCCCAAAAGTGTTTGATTTCCTTCAGGAGAGGAGAAGATCTGGGTCCTACCCATGATGGGGAACTTGTCTTGCTCCTCATTTGTGGATAGCTGGTCCCCATTGTCTGGTGGGTCTGTGATCATGGTGCATTCTCGATTCTCCTGTGGCTCTGCGATTTCTCCCTTCGCCACAGGAAAAGTAGAACTAGGATCCATATCTTCTTCTCCCCAATACTCTTCATAATCCTCTGTGTCCCCAATTTCATAGGCACAAGTAGGTGCCATAGCATTCACATGTTCACATCTGCTAGCCATAGCCGCCTGTCCTTTAAGAATTTAAATTGTTTGTAGCAACTGTGACTCTGTTTGTGTGCACTGTGTGTGATCTATACATTTTCCTTTCTTAGTTTCATGTAACTGATCTTGGACCACTTTGTATGCACTAGTTATGTGGTCCAGTTCAGTCTTAACTTTGGTTAGCATGCTTTTATATTGTACCACTTCTTTTTGAGCCATTTTGTAATTTTTAACATTTTCCTCCTGTGAGGCATTAACCATTTGATTAAGGGTAGTTAAGGTTTGTACTTGGTTATGTAAAGCTGTATTCTCTTTTTTCCTCTCAGAAATTGTAATATTTGTATAATAGACTATATCTTTAAATTGATGTATTTTAGCATTCATAGACATGCAAGCAGCATACATGCCCGCCATGGCTAGACTTTTGAACTTTTTATTCTTTTTGGTTGTTTTTACTTGTTCTTCAAATAACTCCTGGACAAGGAGATTCTTTTAATTTAGCATCACAGGCAAATTCATTGCTCTTATGTTTAAGAGTGTAAGTTGCTACAAACCTTTCTAGACAGGACATGGCTGCCATTACCAACAAATAGTGTGCACAATTTGTAAGCTAGATTAAGTTAAATGTTCCCCTGTACTATGCAGTCACTTTGAGATTACCGTAAAGAAGGGGGGAAAAAACAGACTCAAATCGAATAAAATCCAGAAAATACAGTGAAGTGTAAAAAAAAAAGATATTTTCAGCTCTCAATAAAACAATCTTTTAGATTAGTGGAGACACACTAACAATAGCATGTCGCCTACCTTGTCTGACACACCCGCAACACAATAGACTAGGGTGACAATAGCAACAATAGTAAGGTCACAAGGATCAAATAGGGTAAGTAATCCTCTAGGTTTACAATAGACAGGCAAAACTAAAGGCAGAAAGGCCCACAAACAAAAGACAACTGAAGACAGCTGCAGTTAGAGACTGGCAAAGCATCAGAAAGGAGAAAACCCAGTCTTTGGTAATGTCCATGTGTTCCAGACTTCAGGCAGTCATTGCCAGTAAAGGATTTGCAACAAAATATTAAAAAATAACGTTTTATTTATGTTTATATTCATTTGTCCAATTACATTTAAGCCCATGAAAATGGGGGGACTGTGTATAAAAATAGTTGCAGTTCCTAAAATTTGTACTTGATATTCATGTCCAACCCCTTGAATTAAAGCTGAAAGTCTGCACTTCAAATACATTTGGATTGTTTTGTTTTAATTTTATTCTGCTGGCATACAGAGCCAAAAGTATGACAATTGTGCCTGTGCATAAATATATATGGACCTAATTGTATATAAGAGAGTGCAGCGCTGGATGAGTACATGCATATCCATAAACTTATAAACAGTAATAATACATATAAAACTGAAAAACAACAAAAATCCAAGAATATAATTCAAAGAGTCCATTCAAGTGTCCATGTAAAAAAGTGGTCATAAAAGCCACTAATGTATACAGTGCAAATAATCAAAAGAAGTGTCCATTCTCCCAAGTGCCCAAACAAAAAGAGTGAGCTATTATTTATTAAGATATTGCATCAGATAGGGAAAACATCAATAATCTTCCACCAATTGTAAAGAATAAGCCCATCATGCAAGTGTCCACCTCAATGTGTACAAAGGTATCTTACCAGATGTATTGTATATGACCATCTATCGAAGCATGGTCATATAGCGTCAAAATGTGCAGCCACCTGGTCTCCACAAGTCTTCACATAAGCATCATACCAAATGCACCAGCAATCCCCAAAGGTGAGTAGCATATAAGAAAGAAAGCTCTGATAGTGTAGTAAATTCAGGCCAGACATGTATTAAAATAGTAAAAATTGCACACTCACATAGATATGAATTAAAAAAAGCAACATTGCATTATAAAATAAGCATCTGATCAGCCGCTGTCTCCAAATGAAGCTGCTTCCAGGATCAGGGTGTGTGGCGAGGTCACTTCTGCTGACCCCGACCAATGCATTACGTTGTAGCAGACATCATCAGGGGGAGTGACCGAAAAGAGGGACCATATGACAGCTATTTATAGTCCCAAGAAATAAAAAGATCAAAGACATCCAACTCTAAACTGACAAGTGGCAAATTGTAAACAGCACTCTCACGTCCCAGATGGACTTTAAAAAAATGGGACAGCACCCTCATGCGTTAATCTTAAAATTTTACAATCAGAAAACCAATAAATATCCAAAAATACATAAAGAAAAACAAAACGGGAAGAAAAAAGGGTGGGATGTCAAAATTCATTAACTCTTTGACATCCCAGTCAACATTGAGACTGAATGTTGTTTTAGGTCTTTAGTTCATATATTCATTGAGTCTCTAATTTTGATATTTCTCTACTGGTGCAACTTTCCTTCCAATGAGGTGTGTGTTTTCAAATTGCCATAAATTGAGTTTCAGGAGGATCTCTATTATGGTATCTGGTATAATGTTTGGACGGGTTATGTCCTCAAAAACAACATTGTTTATTTGCCAGTGCTACATGCTCATTAAGACGCACTTGTAACATGTGTCTCATGCCACAAGGGCACTGATTTAAAGTAGCCGCGTTTTTGAAGACTACGCCATTAAAATCTGAATGTTATAACATCTTTTAGTCTGTTGAGAATTAAAAGATATGTATCCTGCCTTCAACAGAGATGATGTTACAAATAGCACACTTACGGGGAGGATAAAAACCTATCAGGGTCTCAAAAAACATTGGTCTCCTGGGGATGGGGGTCTAAAATATTGCATGCAATTTTATGCCACCATGATGGAACTCCTCCTACCATAGGATGTACAGCATGATAATGTTGTTATGAGACATCCCCTTCCTACCCCCAGAGGATCATAAAGGAGTAATGAGAACAGCATGACCCACCTGTACTTGGAATAAAATTAAAAGATTTCCCAGCGGGCATCAAAGCATGAAAATAGGTTACAAAGCAAGAGAGGCTGCAGATGGGGGAGAAGTAGGGCCAAAAAGGAGGACATTTTTACTACTTCC
Source organism: Lithobates septentrionalis (assembly GCA_037952835.1). Taxonomy (NCBI): domain Eukaryota; kingdom Metazoa; phylum Chordata; class Amphibia; order Anura; family Ranidae; genus Lithobates; species Lithobates septentrionalis. Next base: position 5,270,037 of record JBBDGP010000271.1, on the reverse strand, counting down.
CTACCAGGCCAATTCTGGCATTTCTCTCCTATGTAAAAATCATTATTATTTTTTGCTAGAAGATTACTCAAAACCTCCAAACATTATATACTTTTTAAGCAGAGGCTCTAGATAATAAAATGGTGGGTGTTGCAATTTTTTATGTCTCATGGTATTTGTGCAGCGATTTTTAATTTTTTGGGGGAAAAATACACTTTAATGCAGTTTAATCCAAAAAAACACAATTATATGTTCTAATGTTTTCTTAAAATATAAAAATGATGTTACGCAGAGTAAAAAGAGTTACGCAATAGAATACAAGTTTAGCGTTACAGAGGAGGTCTAGTGCTAGAATTATTGCTCTCACTATAATGTTCATGGCGATACCTCACATGTGTGGTGCAATCATCATTTACATATGCGAGCGTGACCTATGTATGCATTTGCTTCTGTGTGAAAGCACAAGGGGACAGGGAGCTTTACCATTTTTTTCAACTATTATTTATTTTATTTATTTTTTACACTGTTCCTTGAATTTTTTTATCACTTGACTTAACAACCTTTGTGATAGAAATAAGGCATGACACGTCCTCTTTATGAAGAGATCTGGGGTCTATGAGACCCCAAATCTCTCCTCTACCCCAGAAAGCATCAGATCAAAAAAAAATACATTGATCTCTACTTTCCAGAAAAAAAATGGTAGTGCTTACATCAGCCAAAACCAGAAGCAACGCCATGATGTCGCTTCCCGTCTCTTAGAAGCATAGAGATGGCCAGGGACCATCTGGTCCAAGGCCGGCTCTGTTTTAACATCAAACCTCATTTGCCATGTAGTTACCCACATCTTTATTTTACTGAAGTCTTCATTCAAAGCTTCTATATCCTGTTGTGAAGTTATTGCCCTGCTTAGCTTTATATCATCAGCAAACACTGAGATTGAGCTATTTATCCCATCCTCTACATCATCTATGAATAAATTAAATAGGACTGGTCCAGGACAGAACCTTGGGGTACCCCTCTTACCACTCCAGACCATTCTGAGTACACGCTATTTATCACCACCCTTTGTATGTGCTCCTGTAACCAATTCGTTATCCATTTACAAACCCTATGATCTATGCCTACAGACCTCAGTTTGAAAATTAAGTGATTGTGGGGGACTGTTTTGAATGCAAGAATGGCAAGTGTAGGGATATTTTAGCTTGCTGTGCTTTATTTTAGCTATAAAAATCTATAAAAATGTGTATCCATTTTAGAATAATATGTATATGTGACGTCTATCAAAAGTTAGTTTCAAATTCTTGTAAATGATATGATTTCCCCGAAATGACGCATGAAGTTGTTTCCTTGTTGACAGTTTCTGTATGAAGAAATCATGTCCTATTTTCGGTGGTTTTTAAACATCTGATATATACGTAATGTCTGTAATTTTAGCATATATTAATGAAAGGGTTGAACTTTTTTGTGATGTCATTTTGGTTATATAAGTGACCGTCTACGGAAGTAAAAGCAGAACATTCCAGGCACTGACTTTTTGTGTCATTATTTTCTTACTGGAATGATCTCCGGGCCTGATTAGGTTTGAAAGAACACTCTAGGCAGATATTTCAGACGGAGGTTCACTTGCTCCTAGAACAAGATCGTTACCCCCCCTATCAGCTTTGGTGGCAGCGGTGGGATGGTCATTATTCATGGGATGATCATCATTCAAGTTTCTAAGTCCGGTAAGTTGATCTAATTAATATTATTTCTCTTGCCATGACTATTAGTTTAAAAGACCGTTTCCCTATATGGGGTTAACAGAAGGTGTAGTGTTAAAAACATTTATGTAAATGTATGAACCTCGGTAGAAGTCCGTTCGGGTGATGGAACAAAGGGCTCTGAGTAGTCCAAGGGGCTCTGAGTAGTCCAAGGGATTCTGAGAAACCCAAAGTAATATAATACAGTACTGTAAGAAGTTTTATAAAGATGTCTGATAGAGTGTTCCGGAAAAACCCAAACCTCTTTGCTTACCTTATCTATCGCTTACGCTTAGATTTTATATATAGAAATAAGATAAGATAATCTGTACGTGTATTGTGTGGATTTTGTCAGATGCTGCGAGGTGAGGTGGCGTTCACCACTGTATTGTTATGGGTCAATTATCAGGGAAGAAGATTCCCGCTCCAGATGTAGGAGAGACATGTAAATGTTATGTAGCCAGAATATGTGGAACTGATTATGTGTATATTAACCCTTGGGTAGATAATCTGGCGGGATGGACTGAAGACATGAGGAGTAGTGAACCGTTTCCCCGACAGGGTCAGAATGACATTTTTCACATGGACATGGTCAAGGGACTTTGCTTAGGAGATAGGGAAGCTTTCCCATATTATACGGCAGACCCCCAATGGGATAAGGAATATATGAGGAAAGGTGGGGAAAATTGCTTATTGTATGCCCCCTACTGGTATGAGAGAGCGGATAAGAAAATAAGAAAGAAAAGTCCAAGGGACAAGAAAGCTCCGGGGTTACATGCTTGTGAGAAGAGACTTAAATCAGGTTCCCGTCCTTAGTTCCATGTGCACAAGCTCCCCCAGTTGCTCCCCCAGTTGCTCGGTCACCTCCACCTTATATACAGCAGCCAAATAGGGGATCACCAAAACAAATACACCCCTCGTTCTCAAAAGAGGACATTGAGTTTTTGGCTGCAGTTGCAGCAGTTCGTCCATTTGAAAATAGAGTGTCACCTGCAGAGGCACCTGCTCTTCCTGTATCCATTCCACAGCAGGGTGCAGTGGTGGGTCAGGCACTGCCTGTGGTCTTACCAGAGTCACAGGTTGCTGTCCTATCAGATCAGCCACTGCCTATAGTTTCACAAATGCAACAGCCGATTGGTGCTGCCTCCTCCACAATGGATGAGGAGTTACCTGAAAAGACACCTGCGGGGGAACATAAAATAAAGATTCCCCGTGGACCCTATAGGGAGGACCCTGCTCAGACCAGGAGTACAACTCAGAAGTTGAAGCAAGCTGCAGAGGGTGAGATCACACAACATGCAGTTTTAAAACAAATAGCTGACAGAAAAAAAACGGAAGAAAAAGAGGAAGTAGCTACGCAGCTAGCAATGCAAAGCTTTCCCTTTCTAACTGTCGGTGACGTTCTGGTGATAAAATGTATCGATATTGAAGATATCAATCGTATTATCAAACATTGCCCCAAACCTTCCACATCAGCTTTGGGGGCAATAGCTTATTTAAAGAAAGCTTGTAAGGGTAGAAATTATACACAGGAAGATATAAGGATTATTATAGATAGTTTGGTGGGAATGACCTCTCCTTGGGATTGGACTAAAGTGCCCACCATAGATGTCCTAGAGGCACCCACTACCAAGGCAGAGGCTTATTCACTAAACACTGTTGAAGGAAAGAACCTTATGTGGGAAGAGTTAGAGAAGGAAATGAAAAGAGTTTTCATTAACAAGTCGTCACTCCCTACTGCAGTAGCTTGCAAACAGAAATCATCAGAGTCAGTGTTGGAATTTTGGAAAAGATTTCAGGAGGTCTGGACACAAGATGCTGGACTTAATACTCAGGATGGAATGCACAGTCTTTTAATACAGACTTATCTTAGCAACCTGGCCCCTAAATATGCATTCGTTGTGAGACAGCAGATTTCACATTGGGCTACAAGGAGTATGACTGACTTTCAAAAAAAATTGACTGAAAAAGAGGCCGCAGGGTGTTTTGACATCCCTAAGCAAACACCAGCACCGATACATTACCAGGATAATTTCCCAGGAAATCAAAGGGGAAACTTTTATAAGAAAAGGGGACAGGATAGAGGGGGTTATAGAGGTGGATATAGGGAAAGAGGACAGCCACAAAGAGGGGACTTCCAGCAGAGGCAACCTAAGACAGGGTGTTTTAATTGTGGGGACCCTGGACATTGGAAAGCTCAATGCCCCTGGTATGACCGAGAGTTTACAAATTCAGGGCCACCGTCTGCACCTACTCCCCCTCAGGCACCACCCTCAGTACAGCAGCAGCATGGTGTTAAGTACCCCATTTCTTGGAAACAACAGCAGTCACAATGAAGCTGCCCGGAAGGTAGAATCCTGGCATTTCCACTTGTCTCTCATTCTTATCATGAACAGCCTATAATTTCATTGCTTGTAGACGGGCATGAGGTACCATTTGTGCCCGATTCAGGAGCGACATGCAGTACCATTAGCAAGGATTTTTATAGGGGAGAGGTTGTGGATGCTGAGCCTTCAATGGAAATAAAACTTTTAAAACACCCCCGCTTTCACTAAGCACCGTACTGGTGCTGATTGTAATCTGCAACATTGTTTCAGAATTATTCCTGATTGTCCCGTGAGTCTCTTGGGAAGGGACTTGCTGGGAAAATTGGGCATTACAATGAAAATTACTGCAAAAGGAGGATTATATGTAAAATCTGACAGGGTTCACCTTTTTACATCGCTCTCACACCCAGAAGAGGAAGATGTCAAATTGAGTGAGGAGGGAGTATGGGCAGTGAATCCTCTTGATGTAGGGTTCATTTCCTGTATGCCCTATAAAGCCACTTTGAAACCAGGAGCTTTACCTGTGTACCCCATATCCAGAGAAAAAGAAGAGGGTATAGAGCCTATTGTGGAGGATTTCTTGAAGAAAGGTATTTTAAGAGAAATCATTTCTCCTTACAACACTCCTATCAATCCTGTTAAAAAGCCGGATGGCAGTTACAGGTTTGTACAGGACCTTAGGGCCATAAACAACTTAGTGGTACCAAATGCCCCAATAGTGCCTGATGTGCCATCATTGCTCACCTCCATACCAGCCGATGCCAAGTATTTTTCTGTAATTGACCTCTCAAATGCATTTTTTTCAATTCCTGTGGACGAGGAAACACAGCCACTCTTTGCCTTCCGATTTAAAAATCGGACGCTGACCTGGTGTAGATTGCCCCAGGGCTATATAGACTCACCTGTTGTCTATTCTATTGTCCTCCAAACCACTCTTATAGGGCGTACACACGGTCGGACTTTGTTCGGACATTCCGACAACAAAATCCTAGGATTTTTTCCGACGGATGTTGGCTCAAACTTTTTTTGTCTACACACGGTCGCACAAAGTTGTCGGAATTTCCGATCGCCAACCACGCGGTCACGTACACCACGTACGACGAGACTAGAAGAGGCCAGTTCAGAACCAAGCGCGGCACCCTTTGGGCTCCTTTTGCTAATCTCGTGTTAGTAAAAGTTTGGTGAGAGACGATTCGCGCTTTTTCAGACTCGTGGCTTTCAGATCGTTTTCTGCCGTTCAGTTTGTGCTTGTGGGTTTGTATCTGCTCTTCAGTGCGTGCAAGCAAGTTCCGCGTGACTTTAAGTAGTCATTGTATTCTTGTTCGTTCATTACTGGTTTTCAGGTCGGTCTTCACAGGCCTTGCTGTTCTTCAGTGCGTTCTGTTACTTCGTTCTGAGCAGCCGACCGTTTTCTAGCCATGTTTCGTATGCGTACTCCTCGTAGAGTTCGTGCTGTGCAGGGGCTTGGTGTTGGGGTCCTGACCTTGACACAAGTCCAGTCCATGAACAGGGTGGGGAGGAGTTCATGGACCAAGAATTGGTTGCTTCAGCGTGACCAGTTCTCTCATATGCCTTTGCCCTGTGAGATCCGTGAGAATAATCCTGATGATTTCAGGAACTTTCTCAGTATGATGGACCCCGTGTTTCACCATCTGTTGGCTTCGCTGACCCCCTATATCAGCAGGCAGGATACCTGCATGAGGCAAGTCATCACTCCGGAGCAGAGGTTGGTCACTACCCTGCGGTACATGGCGACAGGGAGAAGTCTGCAGGACTTGAAGTTCTCGACAGGCATCTCTCCCCAGGCTCTGGGGATCATTATCCCAGAGACCTGTTCTGCCATCATACAGGTCCTGCAGAAGGAGTATATGAAGGTAAGATTTTTATCCTTTTATATCACATTTTATTGTATTGAATGTTTGCTAATATATTGTATTTCTTTCCTCATTCCGTAATTACCATGATTGTAATATGCTGTGAATGTCCCCTTTGTCCTCATGCATGCTGGATTTTTATGTAATTATTATTTTAGGTCCTTCATACATATTTGCCCTTCAATAACCTCCCCAGCATGGTGTCTCCTGGCCTATATTCACCTCATGTAGTCACTTAACAATGTATTTTATCAGCTCCATAGTAGTGCTTTACCCCAAACACCCCCTAAAATGGTTGGAAATGTTATTTTTTATTTAAATTCAGGCAGAGTGCCAGAGGATTTTTTTTTTGTGGTGTCCCCAAATAATTTTTAGTAACCTCCCTCCCCCAACTGCTAAGTCAGCTGATCCCAATTCTCTATCCTCAATCATCTATCTGCTGACTTTGCCAAGCCCATACACACTATACCCATCTCTTTTGTGGTCAAATTTATGGATGAATTCACTAAAGCATGTAGTGCAAGGGCCTGCCTGTATACTTTCAAATGGTACTGTTTAAAGTTTTGGGATCCTATTATTATCTTGATAGGTAATAGCAGAATGTCCAAATGTCCTCAAATGTGTACAATGTGTATTTATATCTTTGTATTATGACACTTCTTACCTGTCCAGTGGGCTGCCAATAGTGTAACTAAGGAGGGTCTGTTCAAAGTAATACCCATTATTTAGGCATTCATCTCTCAATGAAGTGAAGAGGGTTACCTGTCCAAGATTTCCACACACCCCCTATAATGTTAGAAATGGCCCATGAGGGGGGGGAGGGGGAATATGATAGGTGTACCTTTATACTTTGGCCTTGTTAAATTCACCTTACTAAATGCTATCTGGAGGTTGCCCCATAATGTTTGTGTCTAATCTGCTTGCCATGTTTCTGTGAAAAAATAGTAATGTTTATTGTTTTTTCCTCAACAGTTTCCTTCCACACCACAGCAATGGCAGATTGTGGCCTCCCACTTTGCCCAGCGGTGGGACTTTCCTAACTGCGGAGGGGCAATTGATGGGAAACACGTCCACATCATCCCACCACCCAACTCGGGGTCATACTATTATAATTACAAGGGGTTCAATAGTATAGTGATGTTGGCGGTGGTGTTGGCTAATTACGACTTCTTGTATGTGGACGTGGGGAAGAATGGCCGGATGTCCGATGGTGGAGTCATCGCCCAGACGGAGTTCTACAGGCGTCTCCAGAATGGCAGCTTGGACTTGCCAGCTCCAGAGGACAATGTTGAAGGACTCCCATTTGTGTTTGTTGCTGATGAAGCATTTGCGCTGGGGGACCACCTGATGCGGCCATTCCCAATGAGGACCCTCACCCCGGAACAGAGGGTTTTTAATTACCGGCTGGCCAGAGCCCGAGGAGTGGTGGAGAACACATTTGGAATCCTGGCCAGCCGGTTCTGCCTATTTATGACACCCATCCATATGGCGGAGTATAAACTGAACCATATTATACTTGTGTGCTGTGTTCTCCATAACTTTTTAAGGTAACATTCGGCCAACTATGCTGGCTCAGTTGGGCCTGAGGCCAGAATCATACATCAAACCACACTGACGGCGCTTGAAAGTGGCCGTCCTGGCTTGCCCTCCCTGAGTGCCCGTGATGTCCGGTTACGCTACTTGGAGTTCTTTGCAGGTAGGGGGGCTATCAATATGCCAGACAATCTGTGAAGCCTTTTTATAATTAAAAAAAAAAGAAATTCTTTGTGGACATTTACTGCTTGTGTTTGTTTTAGCTGACCCTGACAGAAATGTTTTGAGTGCAGAAAATGGCGTGATTGTGTAACCTTATACAAAGCACTGTTGGCTGTTATTTACTCAATGCAAAAACACATTTCACTACAAGTGCACTTGCAACTGCACTGAAACTGCACTTGTAGTGCAAAGTGGATTTGCCCTTAGGAAATAACCCCCATTTTCTCAGAAAACAACAATGACATCACCCCAAAAGTGTTGTAGTGTTGAGACAATAATCCACACATTCTTGATTAACAATTTTTTTAATACCTGCACAATCACATGTGCATTTACCAAAGGTTTTTCAAACAAACCAACATGTTTGTTGTATAACAATTTTTGTGGTGGCATTATCAAAAATCAAAATGTCCATTTTAGATAAAACAGGCCTGTGTAAAACCAACAAGAAAAGACACAAATCTTGAACTTACAAACGTCGCATTTGGTCGAATTTGAAGGCAATATCAGACATGAGTATTTAGGAACTGTGTTTGATATTGCGTTCAGATGGGGGGAAATCACCCCTGGAAAAGCCAAATTTGGAAGATGCACACCAATTTACGAATGTCAACATGTGCTAACTGCCATCACGGGGGATCAAGGGATGTGTTTTGGGGGAGCAAGCCCTTCCTCTCAGCTACTTTATTATTGAGGAAGGGGTTGCACCCCCAAAACGCGTCCATTGATCTCCCGTGATGGCAGATAGCACATGTTGACACACTGTGTGCATCCTCCAAATTTGCCTTTCGGAAAAATCACAAAAGCATTTAGCACATTGTAGCACACAAAAGAAGAAAGTGATTTGGAGGGGTTTTAAACTCGCCCCAAAACATCAATGATGTTTTTATTTTTTGGAATAACATCATTGATGTTTTGCTTGATGATTTCCAATTGTAAATTACACCCCATGATCTCCCCGATCAGGATCTGGGCACTTTTGGATGTGAAAGGATCTTGATCCACATCATCACGATCACCTAAAAAGAGAGGAACCCCAAAATAAATTAGGTTTCAAAAAAATGCCGCCATCCATCTCTTATCTGAGCCTGTGGTTGCAGACACTCACCTGTTGTGGTGACTAGTTCCACCACGTCTTCTTCCTCCTGCTCAGCTTGTGTTGGGGGGATTTCCCCTTCTTCCAGAGGGGGGGTCTCTGGTCTCCTCGGATGAGGGGTGTCCTCCGAGTCTTTTATCCCCTATGTAAAACAAAAATGGTATACTTAGCACACAGATATTTAATGTCAGAACTATAAAGATGAAACATTGCTTGGAAGTGGGGTACAATTGTCAATTTTAGCAGAGTTCCAAGATGTAGCTTTTTTAGTGTCCTTTGTCAACCTGCAATACTTTACCTGTTTGGTACAAGCTTCACAGATGTAGCCCCCCCTATAGTATACACTGGAGCACCTGTGTGGCCCCCCTAATAAAAATGGTGTTCTTTTGTCCCACACTAGTGCTCCAGTGTCCAGATTTGAAAACAGCTGCTGAGTGTCCTCTCCTTACACAGAATCTAGTTTGCATTTCATTCTAGTAACAAAGCCATCTACACAACCCAATTCTTTGAAGACAAGCATAGGGCGTCAAAATGGTGGCCAAATGCATATGGGCTAAACAATGGTATTTTATAGTTGGAACGAAAAATGTTTGATCCGAACGAATAATGTGCCCATGAACATGAAAGTTGCCATTTTAAACTGTACAACCGTTCCGAAAAGCACATAGAGCAGCATGAACGTAATAAACATAAAGAATAGGAACACAGCACAACTACTTACTTTTTTGCAGCACTCTCCGGATCTTTCTGTACTGCTCATGTTCTCGTAATTTGAGGTCCGACCACCGCTTCCTGAGCTGATCTTTCGATCGTCGTACCCCGAAATTCCAGTGCAGACTCCTGATCACTTTCACCATGATCTTGGCCTTTCGGACATTGGGGTTGGGGTAAGGCCCATACTTTCCATCATAGTCGGCCTTCTTCAGGATGTCCACCATCTCCAACATTTCCCCAAAGGACATATTTGAGTCCTTAAATCTCCTTCTGGATCGGGACGTGTCCAGATCCGGCCTTACCTCCTCCTCCTTGTTGCTACAATTAGCACGCACCTGCTGTCTATCCGCCATGTGCTCTTCCCCCACTGCGCCGAACGAAAAGGGGCGGGGAATAGACTAGAAAGAACGTCAGGGGCGGGCGGAGTTATACGCAAGCGCAGTGTGTATAAAGCGTAACACACGTGCGTATTACGTACGATCTGTGAGCGGAGGAAGGAGCATCGGAGACGCCGATCGTGATAACGAAGGTAAGATCTAAACTTGTGCCTATACTGCTTCGAAATGGAAGCCTTTATTGTAACAAGATTAGGGGAGTTTTGCCTGACATTAGGGTTTGTCTTGTGTTGTGTCTTGCAGAGAAAATGGATGGGTTCAACGACCACAATTTCCTGCCCCTGTTCATTGACAAATACAGGGAGCTGCCCTGTCTGTGGCAGGTGAGACACCCCCACTATAATCACAAACAGAAGAGGCAGGCAGCGCTGGAGAAACTTCTGGAGTTGGTGAAGCCGGTGGTCCCCACAGCAACCATCCCTTATTTAAAAGCCAAAATTGGTGGCCTGAGGAGCACATATCTTAGGGAGCGCAAAAAGGTCACAGATTCCCAGAGATCCGGAGCTGCAGCAGATGACGTTTATGTCCCCAGGCTGTGGTACTATGTCAGACCACACTGAAGTCAGGGAATCACTCTCTACTCTTCCTTCCACGCTTCCTTCCATCCCAGCTATGGCTTCCGATGTCCAACCTGGGCCTTCCAGTCAGGAAGAAGTGGAGGAGCCCAGCTGGAGTCAGGTATAGCATTCCTCTACCGATTTCTGGTCAATAAATAAATGATGTTTACTAGATGTTATTATTGATCACTAATTGCTGATTGAAAAAAGTGTTTTACATATCAACAGACAGTAGTGGGCCCCCAAATTTGGGACAAGAATGAAAAATGCAGGGCTCCGAAGGATAGTCTGTTATATTTGTTAACATTCAATTTGCAGCAGTCAGGAGGTGAAAATTGTGTGTGATTGATGGAAAAAAACCTAAAACTATGTCCCTTTTTCATACACAGGAAGACCTCAGCCAGGAGGAGGCTGTGGAATGTGGCAGTCAGGAGGAGGCGGGGATTAGTGTCAGCCAGGAGGAGGTGGGGCTAAGTGGCAGCCAGGAGAAGCCAGGGACCAGTCACAGCCTGACTGAGTCTCAGGTCCCTCCCCTCCGCCTGCCATATAAACGAGCCAGGAAGGCCACTCCGAGTCCCGTGCAGGATTCAGCGTTCAGGCTGATCCAGGAGGCTTCTGCGTCCCTACGAGCCTTACCAACTCCTGAAGAGGCCTTTGCCTGCATGGCTGCCACCAAATTGCAGGGCATGCAGGAGGGTCAACGCAGGCTCTGTGAGGACCTTCTGTACAAAGTCCTACGTAAGGGGGTGAGTGGGGAACTAACACCCAAGACGGATGTCATTGAGTTGGACCATCCTCCTCCACCTCCTGCTGCCACAACTCCACCACCACAGCCACCGCGTGTAAGGAAGCGTGGAAGGAAGACCAAAGAGTGATGACCCTGGGTTCAGCCTGGTCTGACAGAAGATGCAGTCTCTCGTATGACCACAGCCTGGGGACACAGATGTCATCTGCTGCTTTCCGGATCTCTGGGACTTCTGGACCAGACTGCCCTCCCTTAGATATGGACTCCTCAGGCCACCAATTTTGCGTAAAAATAGTTGATGTCTGCCCTGGGGGTCCAAGGCTTCGCCCACTTCTGCAGTTTCTCCAGCGTTGCCTCCCTCTTTGTTTAGTTGTGAGCCCTTAATAAAAATTTTTAGGTAAATTCTACTCTCCTGTGTGTTTTCATCCAAAAAGGACAGTTTGTTGGTGACGATTCAGGTACATTTCTAAAGTACAATGTGAAATTAACAAGGGACAACAACACCAAACAATCTCCTTCAGATTTAAATAGAACAACATATCAATGGTGTTGTGGGAACTTGTCACAAAAAACACACACAAACATTTTCGGGAGTACAAATCAAAATCGCAAAAACAAAAAAAAAAAAAAAATACAAACACAAAAAAGAATCTACATTAAAGCCAAAAAATATATAAAAAATATACAAAAATATGTTGTCAGATGTGAGAAATCAAAATATATTGAGGGAATCACGATAAATAGTAACAAAATAAGTTTGTGAGAAGTGTGTGAATATGAGCAGCAAAACTACTTAATTCTTGTCACATTATAAAGAAGAAGAGAGTGCGCTGTATTAAACCATTTTCAACATTGCAGCGTGACGAAAGTGCTGTATCCATTGCGAACGCTAAGTTTACCAGAACGAGCTGTTCCGTCTTGGAATTTCTTCTGAGCATGCGTGGCACTTTGTGCGTCGGAACAGGCCACACACGGTCGGAATTGACGCGATTGGATTTTGTTGTCGGAAAATTTTATCTCCTGCTCTCCAACTTTGTGTGTCGGAAAATCCGATGGAAAATGTCCGATGGAGCCCACACACGGTCGGAATTTCCGACAACACGCTCCGATCGGACATTTTCCATCGGAAAATCCGACCGTGTGTACGGGGCATTAGAGCTTGGACACCTGAACATGGTTCAGTCTTGCTTCAGTATGCGGATGATCTGCTACTCTGCAGCTTGACAAAGGAGGCCGCCCTGGAGGATGGGAGAAATCTTTTGAAATGTCTTTTTGAAAGTGGTCATAAAGTGTCAAAAAAAAAAAAAGTTGCAATGGTGTCAGAAAACAGTTGAATATCTAGGGTTTGTTCTCACAAAAGGAGAAAGAAGAGTCAGTCATAAAAGAGTTACGGCTCTGATGGGTCTGCCCCGCCCACTCAACAGGAAGGACATGCTCACCTTCCTAGGTATGATTGGTTACTGCCGCCAATGGATACCTGACTGCTCTTACTATGACAATCTCCTGAGACAGGCCACAGGTTCAGATATGCCAGACTGTGTTAAATGGACAGATGAAATGTGTAATGCTTTTGTGTATTTGAAAAATACTGTGGTAACAGCTCCAGTACTCGGCCTTCCTAAATATAATGTGATGTTTTATTTGTATGCCAGGGAAAATTGTACAACGATGGCAGTTGTCCTCGCTCAGGAGCATGGAGACAAGCTTCGCCATGTTGCTTTTTTTTCAAAGGTGGTACCAGTACCAGTTCAGGGCATGCCCGCATGTTTCTGAGCTTTAGCATCTTGTGCTATGTTGGTTGAAATGGCTGCAACTTTCACTTTGGGCCATGATACTACTTTGTATACTACTCATAATGTGTCCACATTACTGAGAAATATACATATGCAACATATGTCCGCCCAAAGGTTGAGCGGCTATGAGGTGATACTGTTGTCAAATCCAAAACTGCATATTAAATATGTTTCCCCTAATGCAGGCCCAGCTCCAATTTTAAATGCCCTGCTAGGATTAAAAGGAGAGCAGGATGAAGTGGTGCCACAACATGACTGCACCAACCTCATCCACCAAGACACATCTCCAAGACCTGACTTGTCCCCTACTGCTTTGCCAAATGTGCAAAATGTGTATGTGGATGTGGATGGATCTTGTTCTAGGCCAAATGATCACACATATCATGCAGGATATGCGGTTGTGCAACTTCCAGATGTTATACTTGAGGCCAAACCTATCCCATATCAGTCAGCACAAGTTGCAGAATTGATTGCCCTCACCAGGGCACGCCAAATGTTTGAGGGTCAAGATGTAAACATTTACACTGACTCCAAATATGGGTATGGCGTGGTATATGATTTTGGCATCATATGGAGTAGGCGTGGCTTTATTGCAGCTGATGAAAAAAGCATCTCTCATTCCTCTCTGGTAGTGTCATTGTTAAAAGCTATTCAGTTGCCTAGAACTCTTGCCATAATACATTGCAAAACACATACAGGCCAACAAACAGAAGTAGCTAGAGGAAATGCCCTAGCTGATTCAGCAGCCAGACAAGCAGCTATCTCTCAACCAGCTCAAATCCAAATGCCAATGTTACAGCCTGAACTACCTTGTTTTGACCATGTACTGTCTGACCTACAAGATTATGCCTCAGAGGCTGACATGAGAGATTGGGAAAAAGTAGGTGCACAAATAGATCCAAAAACAGGAATTTTGTGCAAAGAGGGGAAGGTATGTATTCCAATGGCAAGTGCATCACTTTTTATTGCCCAGTATCATGGAATAGGTCACAGAGGCTGGAAGGCAACTTGTGATTTACTAGGCAAGGATTTTTACATTTCAGATCTCCCCTGGTTGACAAGGGATTACGTGTCCAGGTGCATTACTTGCATTAGGAACAACCCAAATATCCCAAACAAAGTGAAACACAAACATTTGATATATCCCAGTACACCTTTCACCCACCTACAAGTTGATTTCACACACATGCCCAAGTTAGGGAAAAGACAGGAATATCTTTTGGTAGTCGTGGACATGTTTTCGACATAGGTTGAAATTTTTGTAACTACAAAGGAAGACGCACAAGCAGTAGTGAAAATTCCCACACAGGAAATTATTCCTCAATAGGGATGCCCACTTCAGATAAACTCAGACAGAGGTCCTGCATTCACCTCAAAAGTATGTCAGGACTTGGTACACTCACTCCAAATAGAATGGAAGTTTCCCATTCCATATCATCCCCAAAGTTCAGGGATAGTGGAAAGGGTAAATAGGACAGTGAAAGATAAAATAAGGAAGGCCACAGGAGGAACCTTTGTCCATTGGAAGAGGGTTCTCCCAGCGGTTTTGGCTGAGATAAGAAGTACTCCCTCCAAAACTACAGGCTACTCTCCTTTTGAAGTGTTGATGGGTCGTCCCTTTCCCAATCCCTGGGCCAGAGCACCTCTTATAATAGAGCAGGGGGATTTGGATCTAGTACAGACAGAGTATGTGAGGAAACTAATTAAAACTTTGGATACAGTTGAGAGAAATGTTGCTCGTACCTCTCCTTTTTCTTCACAGGAACCTACCCACCCTTTTAAAGTAGGAGACACGGTGGTGGTCCAACAGTTGAACAGAAGCAAGAAACGGGAATATCCTTTTGGACCTCCTACTACGGTGATTGCAGTGACCAGAACGGCTATCCTGGTGGAGAATTGCCAATCCTGGATCCATGCCAGCCGAGTGAAAAAGGTTGCCCAAAGCCCCAAGAGCAGGAAGGAGATCTTAAACACAGGAGGCCCTCAAGCAGAAGTCCAAGCAGATGAAGGAGAAGTTCCTGGAAAAGCAGGTCCGGCCAGAGAAGATGACCTCGCTTATTCCACCACAGACTTCTGGCAAGGCATTCTGCCTCCTGTTCCTAATCACCCTGATGGTGTTCCCGCCCATTTGGATCATCACTAACTGTATCTACCACCCTGAAGATTTGGGTGCCATTAAAAGTATTTGTGGGAACACACATACACAGAAGAACGTTACAGTGATACAAGTTAGAAATAAGAGAGACATTGAAGATAATTTTGCTGATAAAATGCTTTTGTTAAAATTTAAATATGCTTATGCTCGGAAATCAGGATTTCAAAAATGTTGGATCTGTAGTAAACTGCACCCTAGCACTGTTAGGATACCCTTAATGGCTATACCTTTAAATTTTACTCCCCTTTTGAGATAAGAGATTCTCCTTGACCTTTTGAATGTCAGCAGAAGAACTAATGACACCATTTCCTTTCACATCATCAATAGAAGTCATAATCCTACCTGGTGTTTCAATTTAGGGAATTCTACTAGAAATGCTCATACCTGTAGTCAGTCGGTTTTGAACATTTCTAATTGCTATGCCCCTAGTGGGAAGTCTTGTTCTTTATATCAAACACACCACGATGAGGTCAGAGTATGGGCTGATTTTAAAAAGATTCTTGCCTCTGAAGATGATAGTAGTAAACCTGTACAGCATTTGTTTCAGGTTTTAGCAACAGTTACAGCAGTAGATCAAGAGACTGCTGTGAATATGCCCTTCTCGTTTGGTAACCACACTTATGTTTGTTGTGGAAAGACCTGTTATCCCTGGATTCCATAAGAGGTCCAGGGCTGGTGTTACCTGGCCTCACTGGTGCCCATAATGGGGGTGATAGGTGATAGTGATGGAAGTCATTTACTTGAAGCTAGTATACACCCAAGTTATCCATTAAAACATCGTAATAAGAGAGAGTTATTCCTTGAGAAGGATATGGCCTGGGCATGGTTCCCTTCCTGGACAAGATGGGGAATAGATTTGATGAAAAGGTTAAATAATTACTCAGGAATTATTGATGAGATGATGGAAAAGAATTCTGATGACAACTTAATGGTAAAACTAGGGCTATTAGAAAACAACTAGAATTGCATGACTTAGCCATTGAAAGCATGAGTTCAGCCCTTACAGGATTATGTGAAATGACTGAGGATTATGAATGTTGTACTTGGGTACACAATACCAGTATAGAGGTACCAGATTATTATGATGTGATAGCTCAGCATAGAAAAGAGGTGGCCAAGCTGCAACAAGAGGCTCGCAACATTGCTTAGACCTGGAGTCCTTTTGGAAATGTTGATTTTGGATTTGGAGGGATATTCTCTTGGATAAGGGATGTTGCCATCATTTTAATCATTATTGTGTTCTTTTTCCTTTTCCTTTATCTTGTGTACATGCTTACTATGTGCCTTAATAATAGAGCCACTCGCATTTCAGATCCCTCATCTCCCAATAAAACTTATCTCAGTATGTATCATCAGAAGCAAGCTGAGAATACCACCATGATAAGGAAGTGAGATCATACATATATATATATATATATATATATATATATATATATATATATATATATACACACACACACACACACACACACACACACACACACACACACACACACACACACATATATATATATATATATGATCAAAGAGGGGATTGTAGGGATATTTTAGCTTGCTGTCCTTTATTTTAGCTATAAAAATCTATAAAAATGTGTATCCATTTTAGAATAATATGTATATGTGACGTCTATCAAAAGTTAGTTTCAAATTCTTGTAAATGATATGATTTCCTCGAAATGACGCATGAAGTTTTTTCCTTGTTGACAGTTTCTGTATGAAGAAATCATGTTCTATTTTCGGTGGTTTTTAAACATCTGATATATACGTAATGTCTGTAATTTTAGCATATATTAATGAAAGGGTTGAACTTTTTTTGTGATGTCATTTTGGTTATATAAGTGACCGTCTACGGAAGTAAAAGCAGAACATTCCAGGCATTGACTTTTTGTGTCATTATTTTCTTACTGGAATGATCTCCGGGCCTGATTGGGTTTGAAAGAACACTCTAGGCTGATATTTCAGACGGAGGTTCACTTGCTTCTAGAACAAGATCGTTACCCCCCCATCAGCAAGAACGACCTTTTATAAATCCATGCTGATTACTAATAATGATACTGTATTCATCAGCAAATTCTTGGATATAGTGCCTTGTCATCCCCTCCAATAGTTGACATACTATCGATGTTAGACTGACTGGTCTGTAGTTCCCAGGTGTATGTTTTGACCCTTTTTTAATATCGGTACCAAGTTGCCCCTTTGCCAATTTGCTGGTACCATTCCTGTGCATATGCTGTCCATAAAAGTTAGGAAAAGTGATCTGGCTCTAACCTGACTGAGTTCTTTGAGGACTCTTGGGTGTAAGCCATCTGGTTCTGTTGATTTATTTGCGTTACGTTTTTCAAGCATTTTTTTGGACAGCAGCTTCTGTAAGCCACAAGGGTACACTCTGTGATGCGTTACTAGTGATACAGTTTCAATTAGTAAACCCTTTCTTTTCCTGTGTAAAAATGGAGGAGAAGAATGCATTTACTACAGTTTTCTTCTTGTCATTTGTAACCAACTTCCCCTGATCATCCTTTATGGGGCCAATGTGCTCTGACCTTGCCTCTACTATTATTATATTTAACCACTTCCAGACCGGTTCACGCCGATATATGTTGACAATTTGAAGAGGAATATCTTTGTTATGGCAGCAGCTAGCTGCCATAACCCTAGTATCCTCTTCTTCAGTGAGCGGTCCGGTTTCTGATAATAGTGGTCTCTGCAGCGGATTCACCGCAAGATCACTTTTATGGGCGGCGAGAGAAGGCCCCCTCCCACTGCTCTCCGGTGCCCTCCGCCGCTTACCGGAGCCATCGGTAGTGACAGAGGTCCTCTCCCTGGCTTGGTATGGAGATGAGTGAGAGGAAGATGGCCCCCACCCGTCTCCATACCATTGCAGGGAGGAAGCAGCATCAAACCGTCACTTCTGGGGGCGTGGCTTGCCGGCTTGTGTGGATGGCTGCTTAGATTCACAGCTCCACAGTTTATCCAGCTAAAGCGACTTAATTAGCGGCTCCTGTGAAGGGAAAACATACTCATCAGCTGCCCAAACACTCCAGCGCTGCCGACGGACATGCTGAAGAGGAGAAAATCGGCTACACTCCCCAGGAAACTGACAGACTATTATGCCCTGTCAGACCTGACGAGCGGCCAAGATGGCGCCGGCGGCGGCCGAGATATGACAGAGCGGCTCTCCTCACCATATCACAATCAGAGCCTCACACTGACTCCAGAACAACACCGATCCTCAGACATACAGGGTAAGTGCTCTCCTCCTAACTCACCCACAACTTCCAGCCCTGCCAAAACTCGGCTTAGAACGGATGAGCCACAGCAGACACTGCCTGTTCACTCTCCCTCCTCCACAAAAATCATCAGTGCTTGATACATTCCCTGCTTCAGATCAGCCACTATCTGAGAACACCATGAAGAACATGCTGCTCTCATTAAGGCAAACACTATATACTGATCTTTCCACAGCTGTCTCCTCACTCTCACTAACTGTTAACCAGCATGATCAAGCCATAACACAAATGGATGCCAATATGGGAGGGAGAATTTTTCTCTGCTCACAATGAGCTAGTGGATGGCTTTGCAGACCATGAAGATGAACTTCAAATGATTAATCTAAAGCTTGCAGACCTGGAAGACCGCTCCAGGCGAAACAATATTAAATTCCGTAATATTCCAGAGTCGATCCCACAATCGGATCTGGTACAATTTCTGCAATCCCTAATGCGTGCCCTTTCGCCTGACCTATCTGCTCATGACATGGAAATTGACAGGGCACATAGACTACCAAAGCCATCTCACCTTCCTGCTTCCACACCCAGGGATGTTTTAACACGCATCCACTTTTTCACTGTTAAGGAAAAAGTCATGCACGCAGCTAAACGAACCGCGAGACTCCCTGACCCTTTCGCCAACATCGCTCTGTATGCTGATTTATCCAAAGCAACAATGGAAAATCGTAGACAGCTGTTGACTATAACCAAAGCACTTCAGAATCATAAGATACCCTACAAATGGGGTTTCCCTACTAAACTACTCATTACTCATCAAAACAAAACGCATGTAGTTCGTACCCTCTCTATGGGTCTTACACTCCTGAGAAACTGGCACATCATCCCGGAGGAACGGCCGTGCCCTTCTGATCACCCTCCAATTCACATGGAGACCAGAGGAGACCCTCCAAATCCCTGACATCTATGACCCATACCCTTCTACATACCCACTAAATAGCTGGGAAACTGTAACGCCTCTATCCAGTACTTGCCTGCCTGTTCAGAGATACCTGTCCCACATTGTGGAAAAAAGTTCTCCCCCCCTGCTGATTGTTTGCAGTAGTTTCTGCACATTGAGCCCAGGTCTCTTTTGTTACTGGGCTCTTCCTTTTTAATCACAGACCCTCTACCCACTCCCTGCACCAGCCAATCTCTACCCACCTTTCTACCAAGCTATACCCGGGTCGCTACCCCCTTAAACAACAGACAACCCATCTCGTTCACAGCACATCAAGTGAGCTTAGAGACTCGATCTACGCCAACCAAGCACCACCCAGACCTAGGGACAATTCTCCCTATCTTTACAATCCTAGAATGGCTTTTAAAATTGTCTCTATTAATGCCAGGGGTCTAAACTCCCCACAGAAGAGATCTACACTCCTCAGAGAAGCCAACACCCAAAAAGCTTATATACTCTTAGTACAAGAGACTCATTTTGCAATTGCCAAAACTCCCAGATTCACTCTAAAAAATTTTGATCAGTTTTTTTTGGCCTCAGATCAGAAGAAGAAAAGTGGATTCCTCACCGCCATACGGAACACACTACAATTTAAACTGCATCAATCAATCGCGGACCCCCACGGCCGCTTTCTGATCCTCATATGTGATGTAAACCAAATCACCTATACATCGGTCAACATTTATGCACCGAACAAACGACAACTGAGATTCCACAACCAAATATACAAGAAAATAACACGACTTTGTAAAGGGAGACTACTTATAGGAGGCGACTTCAACATAATTGGAGATCCCAGCTTGGACACTACATCCACGACTAGAAACCATCGATCTGCTCTTAACCCCTTTCTTCAAGCAAACGATCTTTATGATCCATGGAGATGCCAACACAGTAACGAACGAGACTTTTCCTACTTCTCCTCTTCTCAACTTTCATACTCCCGCATTGACTTCTTCCTTGTTGATAAACTCACCCTTCAAGACAAGACACACTCGGACAATGAATCCATCACATGGTCGGACCATGCACCCATCTCCCTTACTGTGGGAAACTATAGACGAAGGACTACCAGAATATGGAGACTTGACTCTTCCCTCATCTCTGATCCAAATATTGTTCAAAAACTCGCTACTGAACACTGCTCCTACTTTAAAATGAACAATCAACCGGATATTGATAGGTTTGTACTTTGGTCAGCATATAAAGCCTACATGCGGGGTGTTTTAATTAAGCTTCATAGCAATTTTAAAAACCAGAGGTTTAAGCAGATTGACGAGGTCCTTTCCCAAATCACCCGGTTAGAAAACCAAAATAAACTTGCTCTATCTCAACAACTAGCCAGTGATCTTTTAGAGCAGCGGCAAAAACTCTGCTCACTTCTACTCTTTAGATTTGAAAACAATCTCAAATTCACTAAAGCCAAATACTATGCTTTAGGAAATAAAGCTGGAGCCTTACTAGCCCGACAGGTCAAGGCTCAACGGGTTAAAAATAAAATAGCTTCCCTTCACCATCCCACCACCAAACAACTATTAACAAACCCACAGGATATGGCTAACACCTTTAGCGACTATTGCTCATCCCTCTACAACCTTGCAAGTGACACAGCTACCCCTCAACCTACAGAACAAAGCATACAAAATTTCCTATCTAGTATTGATCTCCCGACTATATCCCCTACTCAGGCTGAGGAGCTCTCTCGACCCTTCTCAGTCGAAGAAGTCCTGAAGGCCATCAACACTCTACCTCTCCACAAGTCACCCGGAGAAGATGGCTTCATCAACGAATTCTACAAAACATTTGCAAAACCCATTGCCCCCCATCTAACTGACCTCTTCAACTCTGCTGCCACCTCTGGTTCTCTACCACTTGACATGTTGCATTCAATTTTCACTACTATTCCCAAACCACCTCCACCTCTAATTACAGACCGATCTCGCTTCTTAACACGGACATCAAAATATTTGCAAAAGTCATGGCATACAGATTAATGACCTGTCTTCCTTCTCTGGTGCACCCGGATCAAGTAGGCTTCATGCCAGACAGACAGGCCCTGGATGCAACAAGAAGGGTCATCAATTTAATTCATCGGGTCGCCCAATCACGAACGCCTTCTCTGCTACAAACCGCCCAGATGCGCTCACTACATCCTAAGCAGACATCATAAAAAAGGAGGGGTAGGCCTTCCCCACATACTAACTTATTACTACGCTTCCATCCTGGACCAGCTCTACTACTGGTGGCACCCAAACTCCAATAAGTCCTGGTCGATCATGGAATCATCTTCCTTCAAACCAAACACCCTACGCGAGTTACTCCTTCTCACGTCAGTGGTCTCTCTACCAAACACAAGGACGGATCCCCCGTCAATCGCGACCTCGTTGACAGTATGGAAGAAATTCACCCAGACGACCTCTACAGGTCACCCGTCGCACACAGTACCAATCCCTCTCAGATCGTTTATGTTGCTGTTACCTAACCTAAACCTACAAAATTGGCAGAAACACAAGATCAATACTATCTCAGACCTCTACCACACAAACAGTTCCCTAAAAACTCTCACGAATCTCCAAACCGAATACAACCTCCCCCACACAGAAGCCTTTACATTCCTGAGGATCTCTCACTTCCTTCAATCATCTAAACTTCCCAATATGACCAAAATACCTGAACCGATACACAACTTCTATACACACACGACTTACCCAAAACATGGTATCTCCACAATGTACTCTGCACTGAATGACGATCGACCCTACTCCCAAATACCATCTCTCTCAAAATGGTCAGAAGAACTAAACATTACTATTACCCCCAATATGTGGAGACGTGCCTTTAAACACACCTTCTCAGCTTCCCACTGCTCTAACCACTGGGAATCTTATCAAAAAACAATACACAGATATTATCTTACACCCTACCGTCTCTCCAAATTCTTCCCAGGACATCCCTCTACATGCTGGAGAACATGTGGAAGCACAGGTACACTAACTCACATCCTATGGTTTTGCAGATCTATAAGCTCGTTCTGGAAACAAATATTTACCATAATCTCCAACATATCTCAGGTAACAACGCCTCCTAATCCCTCGTTAGCATTATTACATCTGGGCATTGAAAAATTTCCCACCAGATCACAAGTAGTAATAGTGCATCTTCTACTCGCAGCAAAACTAAACATTGCCAAACTCTGGAAATCTACAGATTCTCCTTCCATTGCCAATACAATCACTGATCTGAACCTCCAGTGTGAAATGGAGAAACTAGTAGCTAGGAAGAATCTAACTATGGCAACATTTTTGTTTAACTGGTCTGCCTGGCTTACACATCCAAAATGCTCTGTATCATTATAATGTACTCACTATCTCACAACTTCCCCTTAGCTCGCTTTGTCTTCTTTATTCTCTTATCCACACTCATACTATGAAATAATAACTCATTAAGCTGGTTGGTGCTCCTCCCCACCCTTCACCTCCCCTCCCCACCCCTCCCGTCTGGAGCCACTCTGTTTCTTTGTTTGCATTAATAAGCATGATCCACCACTGTTTAGTCTCATTTGTTAAACTACCTATGCTATATTTCCAACTTCTTTCTCGGTTATGGACTCATTTACTCCAGTCGGAACATTCGACATGCTGTAACAACTGCATTTTCCTCCTTGTTAATTTTTCTGAAAATTTTAATAAAGAATTATTGAAATAAAAGAAAAGATGATAAATACATTCAAATTCAATATTAAAATGTGCAAATCACAATATAAATACATTTTAATGCAAACCGTCACTTCTGCCCATAGCTCTTAAAGCAACATTTTTTTTTTTTAATGACATTTAATTTTTTTAAAATTCATTTTAGTGTAAATATGAGATCTGAGCTCTTTTTGACCCCAGATCTCATATTTAAGAGGTTCTGTCATGCTTTTTTTTTTATTACAGGGAATGTTTACATTCCTTGTAATAGGAATAAAAGTGACACCATTTTTTTAAAGAACAGTGTAAAAATAAAAAGGTAAAATAAATAATAATAATAAAAAATTTTTTAAATGCTCCCAGTCCCGCTGAGCTCGCGTGCAGAAGCAAACGCATACGTGAGTAGCGCCCACATATGAAAACTGTCTTCAAACCACACATGTGAGGTATCAACGTGATTGGTAGAGCAAGAGCAATAATTCTAGCCCTAGACCTCCCCTGTAACTCAAAACATGCAGCCTGTAGAATTTTTTAAACATCGCTATGGAGATTTTTAAGGGTAAAATTTTGTTGCCATTCCACGAGCGGGCGCAATTTTGAAGCATGAAATGTTGGGTATCAATTTACTCGGCGTAACATTATCTTTCATAATATTAAAAACATTGGGCTAACTTTACTGTTGTCTTATTTTTTAATTCAAAAAAGTGTATTTTTTCCAAAAAAAGTGCGCTTGTATGACGCTGCGCAAATACAGTGTGACAGAAAGTATTGCACTGACCGCCATTTTATTCTCTAGGGTATTAGAAAAAAAGTATAATGTTTGGGGGTCGGGTGGCCGTTGTTGTGTGAGTGCTCACATTATGCAGTGTCAGCGAGCAGAGGGGGGGAGTCACCCGCAGGAGCTGACTGGGGACACTCTCCCTCTTAGACATTGCCTTTTTGTAAAAAAAAAAATAATAATAATTGGGGGGGCACATGGTGGGGCACAGCATAATGTTGGGGGGGCCAGGGCCCCCTCTGCCCCCCCTAGGGATGCCGTTGAGGCTCAATCCTTAAGTCATTAAAGAATTTTTGGGATTTTTTTTTACTCTCTTCCGCTATGTGTCTTTTGTGGTCTATTTTAACCATCCTGATATGGTCTTATGCTTCTTATTGCATTTCTTGGAAAGCCAACAATGACCCCTCTGCCCTATATTTTTTTTAAAGGCCTTTTTTTCTCTTTAAAGAGGAACTGCAGTCTTCTCACATAATTTGTAATAAAAACATCTTTGTCATTCTGAAGCTTCCCTCTAACCACTTTGCATATTATTTGATATAGACTGTGATTCTATACATGCCAGATATGCTGCAGAAATCTCCCTGCACTGAGTCTGGGTGTATCCATTTTAACTGTGGGCAGCTGAAGCTGCTGCCTGTTCACTTCCTGGATTTCTGTGCTGCTGGCTACTCAATGTTCACTTCCTAGTCTCGTGCCTGTGCAGTAAGTTAACTGTGGTGCACATTGTTGTTTATAAGTTGCCATAGGAATGGCAGCTTCTGTGGAAGTTCATGCCCTGCTATTGCAAAGTAGGAATGAGCTCGATGTTCGAGTCGACCGTAAGTTCGACTCGAACATCGAGTGTTTGCCCATTCACCGAATAGCGAACAATATGCGTCGTTCATGGCAAATTCGAAAGCCGCGAAAGGCCATTAAAGCCTATGGGACACTAACATGAAAAACCAAAAGTGATCATTTTAAAGGCTTATATGCAAGTTATTGCCATAAAAAGTGTTTGGGGACCCGGGTCCTGCCCCAGTGGACATGTATCAATGTAAAAAAAAGTTTTAAAAACTGACGTTTTTTTGGGAGCAGTGATTTTAATAATGCTTAAAGTGAAACAAAAAAATGAAATATTCCTTTAAATATTGTGCTTGGGGGGTGTCCTTAGTATGCCTGTAAAGAAGCACATTTTTTCTGTGTTTATAACAGTACCACAGCAAAATTACATTTCTAAAGGAAAAAAAGGCATTTAAAACTGCTCGTAATGTATTGTATGGGTCCCAGCAATATAGATAAAAATCATTGAAAAAAATGGCATGGGGGCCCCAATACAGTAGGAAGGGAGCCCTCTGCAGAACATGTGAAAGGGCCATTGTGGGATCGTAGTAAAGGGCCCCAGGATATATATATATATCTATATATATATATATATATATATATATATATATATATATCCAACCACCTCCAGCCCTGTAGCCATGCTCAGTTATATTCAGCTCCCCCCGCCCCCCCTCCTCCCCTCATCCCTGCCCCCCTCCTCGGCCAGCTACCTCTCAGTGAATGAACAAAAGAAGAAATGAGCACTGCTGGGAGGTCTGATGTTTCTCTCCCAGGAGTCATTGCAGTGCAGGAAACAGCATCAAACGCCTAGGCGTTTTTTCAGCCATGAAAGAGGAAGTACAGAGATAAGGCATTTACTTGCACCAAATTATAGTTTTGATTTCCAATGATTACACAGCAAGGGCAGAAGGTTCCACTTTAATGTGTCTTTTTAAATTAAAGTTTAGCCATTCAGGTTTAAACTTAGCTCTTTTATATTTATTGCTTATTGAAATGCACTGAATAATACCCAATAGTCAGAAAATCTTTATTTTAGATCTTCTTACTTTTGCAATGACTTATTTTTGTTTGGTGGTCAGTATTTTTTACAGGGTTGAGGTATGGCTATGGAAGACAAGTTTGCACCCAGCATGGCCAACCTCTTTGTGGCCAAACGGGAGGAGGATGTTATCTATGGAAACCCCACACCACAGTTGGTGTTTTGGTGGAAGTACATTGATGATGTCCTCCTCCTAAGGGATGTTGACATGCGTTCTTTGGAACTTTTGTTTAAAAACCTTAATCGTAATGATAGGGTATCCATCTGGACTTGTACCAAAGAGGTTTACTTTTTGGATATGAATATCAGGATTGAGGCATGTAATTTAGTTGCCACAACATATTTTAAGGAAACAAAGAGAATTCCTTTATTCCTTGCCACCATCCCTCCTAGTTGAGGTCATTACCTAAGGGTCAATTTCAGAGGCATTTTACCAAAAAGGAAGATTGTAAATTCGCAGGCTCGAACTTTGAAAGCTAGGTTGAAAAATGTTATGTTGTACAAAAATTAAATGAGGTAATAGAACTAGTTGGTGATATGAATTGTGATAACATTTTAATAAAAATGAAAAGAAAGGATGTTAAAGAATCCGCCAAGTATGGTTGGTCCATGGTCCACTGGTCAGTCTTAAGGAAAGATCCTATTTTGGGATCTTTGCTGCCTGTACATCCTATGGTAGTTTACAGAGGAGTTCCATCATTGCAGCATAAGATTGCAACCAATGTTTTAGACCCCCTCAAAAGGCAACATTTTTTGAGACTCTTTATTTTATTTTTATTTTTTTGTATGTTTTATAATTGGAAGTACCCAATTGGTCATTCTGTTGTCTTCTACATGTATTCTTTTTTGGAATTTTTGGATATATATTGGTTTTCTGATTTTAATATTTTAAGATTAACAGATGAGAGTGCTGTGCCTTTTTTTGAAGTCCATCTGTGACGTGATGGGGCTGTTTACAATTTGCTGCTTGTCAGATCGGAGCCAGATGTCTTTGATCTTTCTGAGACTATAAATGGATGTCTGATGGTGCCTCCTTTCTGTGACTGCACCTAATAACGTCTGCTACAATGAAACACGCTTCCATAGATGGTAATATATAGTGCATCTGGTAAGGTACCTTTGTACACACTGAGGTGGACACTTGCTTGATGGGCTTATTCTTTATAATTGGTGGAAGATCATTATTGATGTTTTCTTTATATGATGCCATATCTTATTAAATAGTAGCTAACTCTTGTTGGGACACTTGGGAGATTGAAAACTTCTATTGATTATTTGCACTTTTTACATTAGTGGGTTATGTGACCAATTTTTTACATGGACACTTGAGTGGACTCTTTCATATTGTTGGATTTTTGTTATTTTTCTGTTTTATATGTTTTATTACTTTTTATGATATGTTTATGTATATGCACTTACTAATCTAGTGGTGCATTCTAGACATGCACATTGCCAAAAAATGTGTTCATTTTCGTTTTATTTCTTTTTTTTTTATATCGTTTTTCGGGTCATTCGTTATGATCGCAATTTGTAAATTTGTACATTCGAAAATTCGTACATTCGAAAATTGGGAAATATGGAAATTCGAAAACCCGAAAATTCGAAAATCTGAAATAACTAACTATTAAATTATAGGTATTGGAATTTCCTTTCAAATTTGGCTGTTAGTGAATGTAACAAATACAAATTTATTCAAAGTTATGAATTATCCGAAATAACAAATGCCGCATCCAAACAAATGGAACGGAAGAAATTAATAATAGATAATAAAATGTTTTTATTATTATTTTTTGTTATTTATTATTATTAATTCATTACGTTCCATTTGTTTAGTCACGGCATTCGTTATTTTGGATAATTTGTAACTTTGGATAAATTTGTATTCGTTACGTTCACTAACAGCCAAATTTGAAAGGAAATTCCAATACCTATAATTTAATAGTTAGTAATAGTTAAGTTATTATTAGTTAATTATTATTTCAGATTTCTGAATTTTTGAATTTACGAATTTGCAAATTGATGAATGTAAGAATGTACGAATTTACAAATGTATGAATGTACAAATTTACACATTTTTGAATATTCAAATTTACGAATATTGGTAAAAATTCGTTAAACGGGTTTTCGTTAATTCGGATACTTCCGAATTAACAAATTTGTCGAAATTTGTTAAAAAACAAATTCAGAATGAAACAAATTGCACATGTCTAGTGCATTCTCTTATATACTTTATTGAAGATTTGGTATCACAGAACTTAGTGCTGGCAGCTTAACCACGTGACCACTGGGCACTTAAACCCTCTTAATAACCAGACCAAATTTCAGCTTTCAGTGCTCTCACATTTTGAATGACAATTACTCAGTCATGCAACACTGTACCTATATGAATTTTTGTCCTTTCTTTCACACAAATAGAGCTTTCTTTTGGTGGTATTTAATCACTGTTGGGTTCTTTATTTTTTGCACTATAAAAGAAAAAAGACGGAAAATTCTGTAAAAAAATGCATTATTCTTCGTTTCTGTTATAAGATTTTGCAAATTAGTAATTTTTCTTCATATATTTTGGCCAAAATTTATACCGCTACATATCTTTGGTAAAAATAACCCAAATCGGTGTATACTATTTAGTCTTTGTGAAAGTTATAGAGTCCAAAATCTATGGTGCCAATATCTGAAAATTGATCACACCTGAAGTACTGACGGCCTACTCTACTAATTTCTTGAACCCCTAACGTGCCAGAAAAGTACAAATACCCCCCCACATGACCCCTTTTTGGAAAGAAGACATTCCAAGGTATTGAGAAAGATGTATGATGAGTTTTTTGAAGTTGTCATTTTTTCCCACAATTCTTTGCAAAATCAAGATTTTTTTTCTTTTTTTTTCACAAAATTGTCATATTAGCGGGTTATTTCTCACACACAGCATATGCATACCACAAATTACACCCCAAAACACATTCTGCTATTACTCCCGAGTATTCGGATACCACATGTGTGAGACTTTTACGAAGTGTGGCCACATACAGAAACCCAACATGCACGGAGCACTTTCTGGAACACCCAGGCCAATTCTGACATTTCTCTCCTACATGTAAAAATCATCATTTATTTGCTAGAAAATTACATAGAACCCCAAAACAGTATATTTGTTTTTTTAGAAAAGACCCTAGAGAATACAATGGCAGTCGTTTCAACTTTTTATCTCGCACAGTATTTGCGCAGCAATTTTTCGAACTTTTTTTTGGAAAAAAAACAGTTTTGTGCTTTAAAAAAAACACAAAACAGTAAAGTTAGCCAAATGTTTTGCATAATGTGAAAGATTAAGTTATGCCGAGTAAATATATACCTAACATGTCAACTTTCAAAATTGGCACCAAACTTCGCTACTTAAAAATCCCCATAGGGGACGCTTTAACATTTTTTACTGGTTACATGTTTTGAGTTACAGAGGAGGTCTAGGGCCAAAATGATTGCTCTCGCTCTACCGATCGCAGCGATACCTCACTTGTGTGGTTTGAACACCGTTTTCATATGTGGGTGGGACTTATATATGCGTTTGATTCTGCATGCGAGCACACGGGGACAGGGGCGCTGTAAAACATTTTTTTTTTTATTGTTAATTTTACTTTATTTATTTTTGTTTGATGCTTTTTTCCAAAAAAATAAATGTTTTGATCACTTTTATTCCTATTACAAGGAATGTAAACATCCATTGTAATAGGAATATGGCATGACCTTCTCTCCCTACCATATTGGTGTCCATACTCCCTGTCTTCTAATTCATTTATTTTCATTATCAACTATTTAGTTACTAATGTTGAACAGTTTCTGAAAGAGCTCTGACATCGGATCAACTCACATCGGATCAACTCACACACCCACTGCGGTGAGCATAAATTTGGCGGCCTCGGGTAATTTCACCTTCATTCCTCTTAGAGAATTGACATTTTTCTTTCTCTAGTTGGAAGGATGTTGGGGGTGGGGAGGCCCCGCCACAGTGTGTCCCCAATTGGGGTGGCGAACCTCTTCCTCCCAATATCGCATACAACATCTACGATATCTGATCATATAGTCTTCTCATGATTACCATGCGCAAAGCTCATGTCTAACTTTGTTCACTCTATACTATGATGTTCTGTACTCCAAAGCTTCCTTAAGTTGTTTGTCATGCGACCGTGTTGGTCATCTGTATTATGCTGACTCAAGATGTAGTCATGTCATGTAATGTTCTCCCCTCATCCCTTTTCCCTTTTAATTTTTTCTTTTTGAAAATAAAAATATATTGAAACAGGAATATGGCATGACAGGTCCTCTTTACAGTGAGATATGCGGTCAATAAGACCCCACAACTCACCTCTAGGCTGGGAAGCCTGAAATCAAAAAGAATAAAAATCGTTCCTGGCTTCGATCGTAGCGGTGAGTCGGTAGAAGCACCTGAGGGCGGCAGGAGGGGGGACGTCCCCTCTCACCTCCCGTAAGAACGATCAAGCAGTGGAACAGCCGCTATGATCATTATTATGGTATAGGGAATCGCTGGCTGAAAAAGTTAATATCTGAATGATGCCCGTAGCTGCAGGCATCATTCAGATATCCCCGCACAAATACAAGGACGTCGCATGACGGCCGGCGGGCAGGAAGTGGTTAAAACGCATTTTTTTTAACACAAAGTTGTCCATTTATACAATATTTCTAACACGTAGCATGTACATACCAAAAATAACACCTGAAAATAGATTCTCCTACTCCTCCTGAGTACAGCGATATCACATGTGTGAGACTTCCACAGCCTGGCCACATACAGAGGCTGAGTACAGCCGAGTATGGCTGAGCATGGCAGAGTATGGCTGAGCATGGCTGAGCATGGCTGGGTATGGCTGAGTATGGCAGAGTATTGCAGGGTATGGCAGAGTATGGCTGGGTATCACCGAGTATTGCAGAGTATGGCTGGGTATTACAGAGTATGGCTGGGTATCACCGAGTATTGCAGAGTATGGCTGGGTATTGCAGAGTATGGCTGGGTATCACCGAGTATTGCAGAGTATGGCAGAGTATGGCTGGGTATTGCAGAGTATGGCTGGGTATCACCGAGTATTGCAGAGTATGGCTGGGTATTGCAGAGTATGGCAGGGTATTGCAGGGTATTGCAGAGTATGGCAGGGTATTGCAGAGTATGGCTGGGTATTGCAGAGTATGGCACTGTATTGCAGAGTATGGCAGGGTATTGCAGGGTATGGCTGGGTATGGCAGAGTATGGCTGGGTATTTCAGAGTATGGCTGGGTATTGCAGGGTATGGCAGGGTATTACAGAGTATGGCTGGGTATTGCAGAGTATGGCAGGGTATTTCAGGGTATGGCAGGGTATTGCAGAGTATGGCACGGTATTGCAGAGTATGGCAGGGTATTGCAGAGTATTGCAGAGTATGGCACGGTATTGCAGAGTATGGCAGGGTATTGCAGAGTATGGCACTGTATTGCAGAGTATGGCAGGAGTATTGCAGAGTATGGAACGGTATTGCAGGGTATTGCAGAGTATTGCAGGTTATGGCAGAGTATTGCGGAGTATTGCAGGGTATTGCAGATTATTGTGGGGTATTACAGAGTATTGCAGGGTATTGCAGAGTATTGTAGAGTACTGCGGGGTATTGCAGGGTATTTCAGAGTATTGCAGAGTATGGCAGAGTATTGCGGGGTAGTGCAATGTATTGCAGGGTATTGCAGGGTATTGCAGGGCATTGCTGAGCATGGAGGGATGGCTGAGCATGGATGGATGGATGGCTGGCTCTGGATGTGACTGCATTTGTCACAGAGCAGCGCTGTGGGCACTACACATCCAGCCCACAGCGCTGCTGCCATCCGATCTCTCCCCCTGTGTACCGATCGGTACACAGAGGGAAGGGAGGAACCGGCGTCATGACATGACACCGGTTTGTTAACATGTAATAGAAAAGGTAGCAGCGCTAAAATCCCTAAGTGAGCAGTATAAATTGAGACATATTATATTAATAGACAAAGAGAAAAAATAAAAACCGTGAATGTCACCAAACTTATTAGATAATGTCCACATCCTCTCGAGAGACATTGCTGAAATTGGCAGCAGAGGAGCCTGTGAATGGGAACCATCCCTGGTACTAGGAGCCATTCATACTTCCCCTCTTGGTGTGACCGATCCTTGAGGCTTGGTGGAGCTGTGTCATCCAACATTTCCCCTGGCTGTAAGAAGTGGCGTTTTCCCCTCTGGTTCATCCAATTAAAGGCCCTGACTGGGTTAAGGTCGCAAGCTCTTCTGGGCTTGCCTTGTGGTAAGTGCGCACTTCTTATTGATTATCACAGTGGTGCGGTGGAGGAAAGGTTACCCTAACACTTATTCATCTACACTGAAAACCGGAGCTGTGTCCTGGTCTTCTCACAATACATCTTTATTTCCTCAAGATACTACTGTTTTACACAATTTTTTAGGACTATCATCTGTTCTGTTTGTGGTATTAACATGGATGTGGACATTATCTAATAAGTTTGGTGACATTCACGGTTTTTATTTTTTCTCTTTGTCTATTAATATAATATGTCTCAATTTATACTGCTCACTTAGGGATTTTAGCGCTGCTACCTTTTCTATTGTTTGTACTATTGTGTGTATCTCACATTGAGCGGCTGCTTTTTTTTCGTTTATTCTGCTTTTTGGTATCACTTCCCATTTTTGATATTCACAATAATTTTTAGCACGATTTTTAATAATTTTTTGTTTTATACAGCGCGGTATTTTTCACATTTGCAACTTGTTAACATGTGATTGCTCCGTCATTTGATGGAGCGATCACATGGTGAACGGCCACGATCAGAGGCCGTTTACCGTGATCTGTGATGCGCTGGGTCCTCTGGACCCAGCGGTCATGGATGTTCTCGAGTGCGCGCCCCAGGGGGCGCACGAGAGCGGGATTCTGGGAGGACGTCATAGTACGCCCTTCCATCGTTAAGCAACAGCCCTGTAGCCGTCATTCGGCTATGGGCCGGTTGTTAAGTGGTTAACTTTAGTCACACCTGAGCTCAGAGTTATCTACCCTATATGTAAAATACCTTTATAACATATTTACTAAAAGTACATAAAAAGTTATTTCTTAAGTTCATCCATTCCAATTATTTTACAATCATCTGCAGTACTAAATGTTTTAAAGAGCTCAATATTTTTTAGCACCTGACAGGAAATTTAAGGATAAAGCTTAAAAGGTGCAATAAAGTAGGCAATATTGATTGGTTTATATACATACACAAGTGTATTTTTTATTTTATTTTTATTTTTTTGGGGGGGGGGAGTTCTTGGCTTTGCAAAGTAAAAATATGACTGTATTAAGCTTTTACAGGGTACATCCTGATATATACTCTATAAATGACAAATATCAAAACACTATTTCCTTATGCTATTTTATATAACCAGAGCTCTGTGTAATTGTTATTCTAGGTCTGTACAGAACTGTCTCATCAGCATAATTTTGCTGATGCCAATCTGCTGACCTCCCTAGTTAGTCTGACCGGTGATAATGACCGCTGTGCTTTGCTTGCTGTTAGGGGAGTGGGATAATTTACTTCTAATTACAGGAGTTCGCTAGTAAACTACTAACTACTTGGCCTAATAACAACATGCTGTCATTAGCACTCTTAGGTTTTCTGTCTCCTTTGACCACGCATTACAATGTATTTGCAAAGGGACAAAATTATTTGCACCATTTTCCCATATTCAAATGTCAACTTAATAACCATTTCTTACAGCTTTCACTAAAAAGCTTGTCCAGCTTGAACAGAAGTCCTTCATTTGCTTCTCATGCCTTCATACTCTTTGCAGCAGCAGGGATGTGTCATCACATTTATAAGCCCCCATCGAACATTATAACTTCCATGACCTAGCCAAACAATATCTGTGGGAAAACATTCAGGACTAGGGATGAGCTGACGGTTTGATCTGAACGTAGGGTTGCACTGAATTTGGCTGTTCCTGGCATTCTGGTGAACACTTGAACTTTCACACATTTGGCTCCATTTGGCGGACGCTGAATATTATATATAGAAGTGGTATTTCTACCATATCTATATATACCAGCTCCCCACTGTCAATGGTTCCAAAGGAAGCAGTAGGGTTCTGGTCTCCATCAGATTCTCGTACATGGTGGCTGGGAATCCTCTGTCATGTAAGCAAAGAGGCGGGGCTAGCAATGGCCAAATTTGGTCAATGATTTCACTACTATCCCTGCTCCTTCCCTTTTATAGCTGATGACATTTTGAAGAGCCGTCATTTGACAAGCAGTACCATCATGATCAGTGGCAAGTTCCAGGACAGTGCCTGGACAAGGTTATCCAGTGCCCAGGTCAAAGATGCCAAACTGCGCCCCTCCCCCCTTACCATTCATGATGTGCAAGCTTAGGTGATCCTATGCCCAGCAAAATCACTGCACAGATCCTTATCTGTCAATTAGGTTTTACATGGACCTGGAAGGGTGCAGTGATGTTGTGGGATTTTCCTGCTGTGTTCTGTGACTCTGCTGCTCTCCCACAACCAAAAAAAAAAGGCAGAGCATACATGCCAGTAACAGTGAAGCATGCAGTTGCACATTTTAGGGAGAAGTGATGGGTTGTTTATGTCAGATCACCTAGCTATTTAATAGCAAATACATTAGATAACAAATGGTGGAAAATAGCAACTTTTCAAATTTAAAGAGACAGCAACACAAGCATGCGCCAAGTGTTAAAACTGTAAAAGGTGCTATTTGGACTGCACTACATTACTTTTTTTCTATGCAGTGCGAGTCAATCTACTGACTTGCATTGCACTACGGCCAATAGAACTTATTGAAATATCACTATGGGACATTTTAATCAAGTTTCTTAAGAAAAAAAAAAGAACAGTGTAATGTACTGCAATCGGCACACTATCCCACGGCACACTATCCCACCACACACCAGCCACTGCTGCTAATGGAGCCACTGGTGTGAATAAATTGCCACAAATTGAATCCCGCCTTTTTTTTTGATCCTGCCATTAATCTTGACTTTACATTGTGTTGCTACCACAAAGTATTTTACTAGAACATGGGTCTGCATTTTCATCTTCTTCTAAGGAATACATTTCTCTCTAGGAGTAATAAGGTCCTAATATCACATGTAGCATTTTTTGTACACACTTCTTTTTGGCTCAACAAAACAACTTTTTATATTGCCTTTCTTTCCTCTCCCCCTTCTCATGCTGGCTAAAAACAGGTGTAGTCACTAAACACTTGAATGGTATCAATTAAATATGTTAATTTTCTGTGACACTAACCTGATAGGCCAATTTTGTAGAGATGGAGTTTGCATATGTGTATGTGAGTATATATATATTTTGCCATATCTGTTTCAAACTAGCTACGACTAAGGCTATTACCAAAATGCATCAGCTTTATTGTTTTATGTCACTCTGATGTACCGATAAACGGCACAAGGATTACAGTTTTTCCGGCTCTTTTTACTACTACTACTGGTGTGAATATACCCTAAAAGGTCAAAAATGTATTTTAGGTTTCTGTTTTTATAATTTCTTTTCTTTTACATTTATGAATAGATTTGTGTTTGTTAGCAAATCAATTCATAGTTCTGATTTCTGAAGTGAGTACAGTGGTCAGTCACCATTGTCTTCACTTCAGCTTTCTATATTCATATGAATGGCTTTGTTTACCTTCAAAACCGTTCATACATAACCAATGAGTGAGAAGGTATTCAAGGCCCTTCATACCCTCAGAGGCTGCTGTCTGATCTGGGCAGCACTGGTGGCAGTGCTGCCGGCTTCTCTATACAGGTGCACTATCAGATTAGCACTTTGGGTTTGCTTACCCACTCTTACCCAAAATTTCTGCTGCCAGTGTAGAGAGGAGATGGACAGGAATATAAGATGACAAGAGAGAGATGTGGGTGGGGGAGGGGGCGGGTAAACAAACCCCGCAAAGTCACAATCTGTCAGTGCCCCTGTATATAGAAGCTGGCAGCTGTGTATACAGGAGCACTGCACTGACAGGAGGGATGAACTGGCAGGAGAGAGAGTACTCCATCCTACCTCCCCCCAGCTCTCTCCCCATATACTCTACAGTTCAGTACTTGGCTAGGCTATCTCTTCCCTTCCTCCTTCCTACCATTGCAGCTCTCCTGTATGTCTGTGAACACTGCTGCCAGCTTGTAATACAGGAGTGCTGCACTGACAGGAAGTTGGGGGAGATAGAGCGCAACCTGCACCTGCTCCTAGCTCTCTCCTCGCTCAAAGGAACTCCGCACAGGGCGTCCCATCCCTAAAATAAATAATTGCGCCCAGGGCAGCCAACCCTCCTGTCCATCCCTTGTTCTGGTCCTGCTCCGGTTTGTCAGGTTTTTAAATTCGGAAGTTGCTGGCTGGCATTGTGATTGATGATGAATTTACAATGAGGGACTTTTTTCTTTTTTAAATTCTTTTTTAAAATTAACATTGTCAAATGTTTGGCAGTCTTTATTTCTAGATTACATTATTTTGTGTAAATAAGTAGAGGCACTATGTATCCCTTACCCACTCATGTAGGGGGCAGTATTGGTATCTGGGAGCCCCCTATACCTACCAGCCAGGGCTGTGGGCAAAAGGCCCTTGTCCTTATCAACATGCGGACAAGATAAAAAAAAAATCAGCAGCTACAAATACTGTAGCTACTGACTTTTAATATAAGGACACTTACCTATCCAGAGATCCAGTGATGTCGGCACCGCAAGTCAATTCTTCAATCAACTTTGGGTGCAGGCGAAGGGAAACCTGCAGTAAAGTCTTCTGAATGGTCCCACTGTCTTCTGGGACCTCTGTGTGTCCCAGAAGGCAGCGGGGGGGGGGGGGGGAGGGGTCAGACATACTTGGAGATCACCCCAAAAAGTACCAAATGTGGCAGTGGAGGAGGGGAGGTGCAAATAAGCGTTCCTCTTTTGAGTGGAGCTCCGCTTTAAGTGTCTGGTATGGATTTTTAGAGGAACCTCACACATTGTTTTTTTTAAATTGATGTCAGAAGGCATATGTTATTTGTCAGCAATTTAAAACCATTTCCTTTGTTATGTCAGTGCTTTTAAAAATCAGTGCTCACAGCCAAAAGGAATTAAAAAAATAGCACTGGTGCCTTTTCCATAGTCACCCTCCTTGCTATTTTTGACAAACCTTTGTCTATTAGCCCAGAAAATTGGCATTCTTAACAGATTTGGCTCTAATTGATTTCAATGTGGCATGGGTTTGGCATACAAACTTTTTTTTCTTGTTAAACCTTGAAAATCCCTTGACCATTTGATAAAAGTGAGTATTTTGAAAATGTCAGTAATTGTATTTTAAGACATCAACAATGGCTTTTTTTGGCAAAAAATTACTCATAACCCCAAAACATTATAATAAATATATATAGCAGAGACCCTAGGGGAAAAAATGGCGGTTGTTGCAATTTTTTATGTCACACAGTATTTGCGCAGCAATTTTTCAAATGCAATTTTTGTTGGGGAAAAAAACACTTTCATGAATTTAATAAAAACAAAACACAAAATTTACCCCAATTGTTTTGTATATTGTAAAAGATGATGCTACACTATGTAAATAGATACCAAACATGTCATGCTTATAAATTGCGCACACTCGTGGAATGGCGCCAAACTACAGTAATTTAAAAATCTCCATAGACCATGCTTTCAAAATTTTTATAGGTTACCAGAGTTACAGACAGGGTCTAGTGTTATAAATATTGCTCTCACTCCAAAGATCACAGTGATACCACACATGTGTGGTTTGAATATATGCAAGCTTGACCTACGTATTCATTTGGTTCTGCATGCAAGCATGAGGGGATGGGGGGTGCTTTACTTTTTTTTATTGTTTTGTTTAATTTTTACACTTTTCCTTGAATTTTTCCTTTTTTGATCACTTTTATTACTATTACAAGGAATGTAAACATCCTTTGTAATAGAAATAGGGCATAACAGGTCCTCTTTATGGAGAGATCTGGGGCCTATAAGTCCCCACATCTCTCCTTTATGCTGGAAAGCCTGAGATTTTAAAAAAAATCGACCTCAGGCTTTCTAGCAAAAAAAAAATGGCAGTATTTACATCTGTCAGAGCTGGAAGTAAGGTCATGACGTCACTTTCAGCCTCTGAGGGTCATAGAGATGGCCAGGGACCATCCTGTCCACAGCCAGCTCTATAGTAAACTGCTGCTGCTGGCGGATTCATTCTCTGGCTCCCCGATCTCATGGGAGAGACCGGAGAAGCACTGGAGGGCAGTGGAGGACTGCCTGTAAAAGCAATCAAGTGGCTAAACAGCTTCTATTATGGCTTTTACAATGTAGCTGAAAAAAAAAGATATATGGATGATGCCTGTAGCTGCAGGCATCATGCAGATATCTTTACTCAAATTAAATGATGTCATATGACGTCTGCCCGGGAAGTGGTTAAAATACTGATGCGATTTCAGATGCAACTTGGGTCGCACAGAATCACATGACGATAGAAATAACATTGCTTCCAATAGTGCCTGTTCACATCAATACAGTGCAGCTCCGATGCGACTATGGGCAATGGTCCTGTGCTACTTTGGTAAGCAGTGTGATTTTGTGGTCCATAGACTTAAATGGAAACACATCAAAATCACATCTACATGTGTTTTTGATGCAATTGTGTATGCTGGTTGTTGTGAGCAGCAGGGATGAGTCCTTGTTTGTTAAAGAGGAAGTTATCCCTGATTGGTTTTGCTTCCTTTTTTGTTCCCTGCAAAGTAAAAGCATAATGTGCTAGTATGCATCCCATACTAGCACATTATGTTACACTTACCGGCAAACAAAGCCCGTGCTGTCCCCGCTGCAGGCCGCATTCATGTTCACCCCTCTTTCTTCCATGGCCAGTCACAGAGCGGGAGATGCCAGTCACGACACTTGCAAGTGAAGAAACGGCACGGAGGGGCGTTTCTTCACAGTGAATGCGCCGATGACGACATCAACACAGTACAAAGTAAATATCTCCTAAGCACACGTTTAGGAGATATTTACTTACTTATAGGTAAGCCTTATTATAGGCCTACCTATAGTTACAACTTGAAAAATGGAGGTTAACAACCTCTTTAAGGAGCCTGCCATCGCCGGAGCTGTAATCCCTGCTGTCAGCGAGGGATTCTCTGCTGACAACAGATTGTAAACAAAAGAGCTGGCATAAAAAAAAAAGTGTGGGAATCCCAATCTTTATGGGGGATCTTATGCCAAAAAAAAAAATGTGTGAG
Source organism: Lithobates septentrionalis (assembly GCA_037952835.1). Classification (NCBI taxonomy): domain Eukaryota; kingdom Metazoa; phylum Chordata; class Amphibia; order Anura; family Ranidae; genus Lithobates; species Lithobates septentrionalis. The sequence continues at coordinate 5,231,079 of JBBDGP010000271.1, read as the reverse complement.
GTCCCCCCAAATCCACACCAGGTCCTTAACTTAGCATGAAGCACAGTCCAGGAAATAGGGAGGACACGTAAGAAGCTCCTTCATGTTGCGCCACATGCCATCAACATGGGGGAAAATACTCTCCACACCCCCAGAGCTGTGGGGAAGAAACGCTTGTCCTCATGCACATGGGCACAAGGTGCTTTGTGTCAGGGCTGGGCTCAGCCCTTCCTTCTCAAAGCTGGCCGCTCAGCTGTCGGCTAATTGCCAGCTCCTTTCTCTCCACAATGACTCACCTGTTGATGATATCCAGCTTGTCAGTCCTGCCTACTTAAGCCGTCCAGCCCAGATGATCTCTGCCTTCACCTTGGTCACATCTCACTGGAGTCGCTCTCCTGTGTTGCTTGCTTGGCTGACATTCCTTCTGGCTCCAGATCCTGCTTGCTGTTCTGCTACGCTCATCTTTGGCTCCCTGATGTTTTGGCTTGTCTGACTATGCGTTCCGGTTCCTGAACTCTGGCTATGTTTTGACTACATTTACTTGGATTACCTTTTTATTATTATTCTTAAACAAGTGTGATTTAACTGTACTTCTGTCTCAGTCTGATTCATGGTTTCTCACACTTTGCCAGGGGGGGGTCCCCATGTGGAGGGCATGTGGCCTGGTATGGTTCAGGAAGGGGGGTGCTCACTCATGCCCCCTCCTTTTCTGGCCTGCATGCTTGGGTAAGGGTCTGGTATATATTTTTTACTTTTGTTTGGCATGGGGTCCCATTTAAAATCAAGACCTGAAAGGCCTCCACGCTGTTTTTTTTAATTAAATGCGGCCTCTGATGCAATAACGTCCTGTGGGAGGGGTGAAACGCATCAGATGCAGATTCCGGTACCCCAGGGACAATTACGTCCAATGAGCGTTGGAACGCAGGCGAGGTTGTTAGAGAATATGGCTGCTTCCTGCAGTGAGCGCACATCTTTTGATGTTACATCCTTTAGTTTTTACTATGGAACATTGTTAGCAAGATTTTTACTGAATAAATCAAGACATACTACACTATGTGGGCTCTCTCTCCTTCTTGTCTGAGTTGAATACCACAGGAAGAACCATGTCCTGGAGTTGGTGTCCTAACACCCAGCTCACCAGTCTAAGCTTGTTTGACCCACACGCAGTATTACCTGAGGGGTCCATCTGATGTAGTGAGTCTAACCAGTTAGGGGCGTGTGGAGCATGAATGTGGTTTTAGAGTATTGCAGCACTTTGGGTATTGCGAGCACAGCAGCACCTGTGAAGGAACTTTTTGCATTTGGAACTTTTTTCTGTACGCATTTGAAAGTTTACTTGCTACATGCTTGTTCAAGTTTTTTTATTAGCTTTGGTTGGTCATCCCTATTGCCTATGTTATTGATGCACAGCATTAGCACTTTATTGTTTTTTTGCATTTGGGTTTGTTTTGCCCTGTGGTATGTATAGTTTTTTTCACTTTATTTGACGTTTGTTATGAACAGCAGCAACAGGCTCAACACTAGTTGATATTACTTGCAGCATGGGTGATTTACTATTTTATATAATTCATCTCTGTTACTCACAGTAAGGACGAGTCACTGGTTGTTAGGATCTCGGCGGGTGTCGGGTCCTTAACAACCAATTACTCATTCCTGCTGGCTGACAGCAGGGATGAGTTGCAGCAGAGGCGGCTCTCAAATTAGGCAGTGGCCTAAGGCCCCGCACTCACAGGGGCCTTGCAATCGCCTAACTTGCCTAATTGCAGAGCCACCTCTGCTGACAATGCGGCTGTGGTGGTGCTGCGCTCCGGCCACTCCGCCAGAACAGCTGCCTGTGAGCTCCGTGGAGAGAGAAGACGTAGCCTCGGCTGTGTCTTGGGGAGAAGGCGGGGCCAGCACTGTGTTGTCCAGGGGAGGAGAAGGGGAGGCGACTCATTACAGCAGCCGGACAATACAAATATTCCTACTGCTCCGGAGTTGCAGATCGCCCTTCTTCACCCCCCACTGAGTGATCCCAAGATTCCCAACACACCTGGAGGAGTCTTCCGGTGCCTGACTGGTAAGCAGAGGGGAAGAGGAGGGTCCCGCCGGGGAGGAAGCCTCGCCAGGGCTGTATTGGAGCTGATAGAAAGGAGAGGGAGGAGAGAAGAGGTATCTGGGCCGCCCCTCTCTGGGGCTGTCAATCAGTGCGGGGGGGGCGGGATTCGGTGCTCCAGCTGCAGGGAGAGGCACATCACACATCTACCATGCCACAACCCCTTCTGCAGCCAGCCACCACCACTATCATCAGAGAGAGCCAGCCCCTCACCCCTGCTCCTCTAGCATCCCTCAGCCACAGCCACTTGCCTTTATTTCCACCCCCTGTCCCATCCCCTCCACTCCCTTACTCCTGATAATCAGTGCCACAGTCAAGGCAGCTTAGTCGTGTGCCAACCTATGATTGACAGCCCCTGACCCCTCCCTGACATTACCCCCACCTATGCAAGGCTCCACTGTGGGGTCGGAACATCCCAGCCCAGTCCAGTGCTGATCCTCAGCCATGGTGGGCCGGGTGCTCTTCATCCTGCACTGGCACTACCTGCTGATTGGCTTCTCCACTGCTACCTCCTTCACTGACACCAGCACCAAGATAGAGAGCACTGACATAGAGAACACTGACACCAGCACTGACATAGAGAACACTGACACCAGCACCGACATAGAGAACACTGACACCAGCACCGAGATAGAGAGCACTGACACCAGCACCGAGATAGAGAGCACTGACACCAGCACCGAGATAGAGAGCACTGACACCAGCACCGAGATAGAGAGCACTGACACCAGCACCGAGATAGAGAGCACTGACACCAGCACCGAGATAGAGAGCACTGACACCAGCACCGAGATAGAGAGCACTGACACCAGCACCGAAATAGAGAGCACTGACACCAGCACCGAGATAGAAAGCACTGACACCAGCACCGAGATAGAGAGCACTGACATAGAGAACACTGACACCAGCACTGACATAGAGAACACTGACACCAGCACTGACATAGAGAACACTGACACCAGCAGCGAGATAGAGAGCACTGACACCAGCACTGACATAGAGAACACTGACACCAGCACCGAGATAGAGAACACTGACACCAGCACCGAGATAGAGAACACTGACACTGACAAAATGCAGTCACATGAAAGGAAGATACCTTCATTAACTTATTTTTGACCCTGTATCTTCCTTTCATGTGACTGCATTTTGGATATTTTATACTTCAATAAAGATGTTTTTTATTCAGTGTGCGGCTATCCAGGAATTTCCTTACTTCATCTCTATAAATTGCATTACTTAAGAACTATAAAGTGCTGGTGTCAGTGCTCTCTATCTCGGAGCTGTTGTCAGTGTTCTCTATCTCGCTGCTGGTGTCAGTGTTCTCTATCTTAGTGCTGGTGTCAGTGTTCTCTATGTCAGTGCTGGTGTCAGTGCTCTCTATCTCAGTGCTGGTGTCAGTGTGCTGGTGTCAGTGTTCTCTATGTCAGTGCTGGTGTCAGTGCTCTCTATCCCGGTGCTCTCTATCTCAGTGCTGGTGTCAGTGTGCTGGTGTCAGTGTTTTCTATCTCCTTGCTGGTGTCAGTGTTCTCTATGTCAGTGCTGGTGTCAGTGTTCTCTATATCTGTGCTGGTGTCAGTGTTCTCTATATCTGTGCTGGTGTTAATGTTCTCTATATCTGTGCTGTTGTCAGTGTTCTCTATCTCAGTGCTGGTGTCAGTGTTCTCTATGTCAGTGCTGGTGTCAGTGCTCTCTATCTCGGTGCTGGTGTTAGTGCTCTCTATCTCGGTGCTGGTGTCAGTGCTCTCTATGTAAGTGCTGGTGTCAGTGCTCTCTATGTCAGTGCTGGTGTCAGTGTTCTCTATGTCAGTGCTGGTGTCAGTGTTCTCTATGTCAGTGCTGGTGTCAGTGTTCTCTATGTCAGTGCTGGTGTCAGTGTTCTCTATGTCAGTGCTTGTGTCAGTGCTCTCTATCTCAGTGCTGATGTTACTGTTCTCTATGTCAGTGCTGGTGTCAGTGCTCTCTATCTTGGTGCTGGTGTCAGTGTTCTCTGTCAGTGCTGGTGTCAGTGCTCTCTATATCGGTGCTGGTGTCAGTGTTCTCTGTCAGTGCTGGTGTCAGTGCTCTCTATCTCGGTGCTGGTGTCAGTGTTCTCTATGTAAGTGCTGCTGTCAGTGCTCTCTATGTCAGTGCTGGTGTCAGTGTTCTCTATGTCAGTGCTGGTGTCAGTGCTCTCTATCTCAGTGCTGGTGTTACTGTTCTCTATGTCAGTGCTGGTGTCAGTGTTCTCTATCTCAGTGCTCTCTATCTCGGTGCTGGTGTCAGTGTTCTCTATCTCGGTGCTGGTGTCAGTGTTCTCTATGTCAGTGCTGGTGTCAGTGTTCTCTATGTCAGTGCTCGTGTCAGTGTTCTCTATGTCAGTGCTCTCTATCTCGGTGCTGGTGTCAGTGCTCTCTATCTCGGTGCTGGTGTCAGTGCTCTCTATCTCGGTGCTGGTGTCAGTGCTCTCTATCTCGGTGCTGGTGTCAGTGCTCTCTATCTCGGTGCTGGTGTCAGTGCTCTCTATCTCGGTGCTGGTGTCAGTGTTCTCTATCTCGGTGCTGGTGTCAGTGTTCTCTTTCTCGGTGCTGGTGTCAGTGTTCTCTATCTTGGTGCTGGTGTCAGTGTTCTCTATCTCGGTGCTGGTGTCAGTGTTCTCTATCTCGGTGCTGGTGTCAGTGTTCTCCATCTCGGTGCTGGTGTCAGTGTTCTCCATCTCGGTGCTGGTGTCAGTGTTCTCTATCTCGGTGCTGGTGTCAGTGTTCTCTATCTCAGTGCTGGTGTCAGTGTTCTCTATCTCGGTGCTGGTGTCAGTGCTCTCTATCTCTGTGCTGGTGTCAGTGCGCTCTATCTCTGTGCTGGTGTCAGTGCGCTCTATCTCTGTGCTGGTGTCAGTGCTCTCTATCTCGGTGCTGGTGTCAGTGTTCTCTATCTCGGTGCTGGTGTCAGTGTTCTCTATCTCGGTGCTGGTGTCAGTGGCGGCGCTTCCAGACCTGTGGTTGTACCGCCCTAGTGTGAACTCGTTCCAGGTGCTGGCTTTGCGTAGACTGAGATGAAGTAAGGAAATTCCTGGATAGCCGCACACTGAAGAAAAAACATCTTTATTGAAGTATAAAATATCCAAAATGCAGTCACATGAAAGGAAGATACCTTCATTAACTTATTTTTGACCCTGTATCTTCCTTTCATGTGACTGCATTTTGGATATTTTATACTTCAATAAAGATGTTTTTTATTCAGTGTGCGGCTATCCAGGAATTTCCTTACTTCATCTCAGTCTACACAAAGCCAGCACCTGGAACGAGTTCACACTAGGGCGGTACAACCACAGGTCTGGAAGCGCTGTGAGCGGCATCTCCTTCCCTCTGCCTATCTACCTGGATTAATGCAATTTATAGTTATTTTTTTTTTATCGCTTGAATTATTTTTCCCATTATGGGCGTGTTTGGGCCTCATGTCTAGGTTTTGCCTAAGGCCTCACAAAGCCTAGAGCCGCCTCTGAGTTGCAGTAGTAAAATGCGCATTAAAAACATATCAGTTTGCAGTGCACTGGGGCTGCACTACAAAATTGCATTGAAAATTTGATCAAAATAGCACTGTGCTAGTGTGAACCTAGCCTTAGTGTTGATAGGTGATCTGTTTCCTGCACATTCCTACTGGTTTATCAGTATGGGCAGTGGGAAGTTGGAGAAGACGAGAAGGAAAAGACAGCTGTCAACAATATTTGGAAGTGTAGAAATTGATATATTAGATGGCCCCAGGATTAGAGCTCCCCAGGATAGATAGACATTCTTTAACACTCTGACGCAATAAATATTTGCTCAATCTTCATAGCACACATAAGGAATTAACTACTTGTTAATTCATCAGCCTATAATACCCCTTTGTTACCTGTCTGTTTTTCTGTGCTGTTGTAACACTATACTCAAATTAATTTTATACCTTTTTTTGAAACAAACCAAGCTCTCTGTTAGTAGTATTTAATAACCGCTGTCTTATTTATTATTATTATTATTATTAACCTCTTGAACCCCTGAAGAAGCTCAACCAGTGAAATGCATTGGAACATTGTACCTTCTATTGTAATCATTATTACCTTTTATATATCTACTATTGGTCGCATTGTGACAATTAGGGATGGGCGAACGGTTCGGCTCGAACATAAGTTCGGGCCGAACTTTGGTTGTTCGGGCGTTCGGCGAACAACGAACATTATACTGTGTTGGCGACAAATTTAAAAGCCGCAATAACACAGTTAAAGTCTATGGGACGCTAACATGAAAAACCAAAAGTGCTAATTTTAAAGACTTATATGCAAGTTATTGTCATTAAAAGTGTTTGGGGACTTGGGTCAAGCCACAGGGGACATGTATAAATGCAAACATTTTTTTAAAAACAGCCGTTGTTTTCGAGAGCAGAGATTTTATGAATGCTTAAAGTTAAACAATAACAATAAAATATTCCTTTAAATATTGTGCCTGGGGGGTGTCTATAGTATGCCTGTAAAGTGGCGCAGTTTTCCCGTGTTTAGAACATTACCGCAGCAAAGTGACATTTCTAAAGGAAAAAAGTCATTTAAAACTGATCGCAGCTGTAATGTATTGTCGGGTCTCGGCAATATAGATAAAACACATTAAAAAAAAACAGCATGGGTCCCCCCCCCCCAGTCCATTACCAGGCTCTTTGTGTCTGGTATGAATATTAAGGGGAACCCCAAACCAAAAAAAAAAAAAAGAGTGGGGGTCCCCCCAAAATCCATACCAGAGTCTTCAGGTCTGTTATGGAAATCAAGGGAAACCCTGTGCCCAATTTTTTTAAAAAATGGCGTAGTGGCCCCCCAAAATCCATACCAGACCCTTATCTGAGCACGCAACCTGGCAGGCTGCAGGAAAAGAGGGGGGACGAGAGAACACCCCCCTCCTGAACCATACCAGGCCACATGTCCTCAACATGGAGAGGGTGTTTTGGGGTCTGACCCCAAAGCACCTTGACCCCCTGTTGACCCTTGCCTGGTGGTTGTGGGGGTATGCAGGTGGGGGGTTTATCAGAATCTGGAAGCCCCCTTTAACAAGGGGACCCCCAGATCCTGTCTCCCCACGTGAATTGGTAATGGGGTACATTGTACCCCTACCATTTCACAAAAAAGTGTCAAAAATGGAAAAAAAGACGAGACAGCTTGGGACAAGTCCTTTATTAAAAGATCAAAAAATAAAAATGTCCCGGGGGGGGGGGGGGGCGTGTCCGGACACCGAGCAAGGAAGACGTGCTTGTTATTGAGCTCTGCTCAGCCAGCAAGCAATCTACTGCCATCCTATCTTTATCTTACCCCGGAGAACTTCCAAAAGCACGGCAAACTACTCAGTACAATCTCTGCTGCAAGCACAGCTAAAAATTATCCTCCATTTCGGACTCTACCCGACTGTGTACATCCCGGTCCGACTCTCTGCTTCCTGGGCTCGAGGCCCGACGCCATCTTGAGGCCTCTCGGCCCCCACGCTTCTAAACAGCAATCATCTTACCTCCACCTTCCAGCAGGACACCTCCGGCGGCTGCTGGATAGACCTGAAGCAGAGCGGTACTACCTGGGGATCCCCGACCATGAGCCCTGAAATACCGCGGCCTGACGTCCATCTACAGCCTGCGGCCTACTGATCAGGCCAGCTCCCTGGAGGACACAGTGAGTAGTGGGAACATCCACACCTCCCATCCCAAAGCCAAGCGTCCCTGACATCAACCGCCAACTGTCCCATTAGGTGTGTGCCTCCCCAGGAGCCCTTTAGCCCAGACGAAGCCCAGACGGAGCGGCAATCACACAGCCGGCCGGCCGGCCCATAGGAAAGGCCGCGGCTTAGGCCTACACACGGAGGTCGGCGGCCATCTTGGGACTCCAAGATACACCCAGCTGCTTCTTTTCATCCAAACTGTACTTACTCATCATAACCCAGAGACACAGTGAGTAGTGGAATCACCCACACCTACCATCCCACAGCCAAACATTAAGCGCTAACTATCCCCACAGGAAAGACCACGGCTTTGGCCTACACACGGAGGCCGGCGGCCATCTTGGGACTCCAAAATACACCCAGCTGCTTCTGTCCTTCTAAGCTGTACCCACTCATCATAATTCATCTCTTTATACCTCCGTATCAATGCTCACTACTGGGAACATTATGCCCTGTAACAGTTACCTAACAAATCACCCTTACAACTGTTCCATGTAAAACGCACACGCAGCTTGCAAAAATGGAAGACGTCTGAATTCTAAGCCTTAACCTCCGCCTACAGATCTGAACCTCCCGCTCCGCAACGCTATTATTTTCAAGACCCGGGAGACGCACTAACCTTTCAGGGAACCCCATAGTTACTTCTCAATCAGTGCATGGGTAAAATTGGAGACCAACGCATCGTATACTCAAAACAAGCCTCACAGGCCGCACTTCGGCGAACCCACTCAATGGAGAAATACCTACGGAGGCCTCACTCCCCGGCCTCAAGTACCCCGGAGACAGCTATGAACCAAACGGACAATTTCCCATTAGTTGATCCCTCTCTGTTTATGGAAGACTCTTCACAACGTCCACAGCCACCTGTCTCCCCCGCAACATTACTACCCGTAACAGTGGACGTTTTAGATACCAAGTTACAGGCTCTGCTTCACAGCATCACCCATAACATCACCAAAGAAGTAAATAAGTTAGCCCATGAGCTTAGGGGTGAAATAGATCAACTTGGTGAACGTACGGATCATCTGGAAACCAAATTCGACGACATGGTTCAATATGTCCATGTCCTAGAAGAGGAAAACGCAGGCCTGAAAAATGCAGTCTCGCTATTACAAACACAGCAAGAAGACCTCGAAAATTGAGAACGCCGTCAGAACTTACGCATCCGTGGAGTCCCAGAATCCATTCCAGATAAAGTTCACAACACTCCATGCGAGACCTACAAGAATGCAAAACTTTTATCAAAAACCTAGGTCTCCCTCCTATACCAGATGAAGACCTGCATATACAAATCCCGCCTTCCCGACAGATGTCCACGCCTGGGGAAATATGGACCCCGGTACGCCAGAAGTCAAAGAAGACACCAGTTACACCTCAAAGAGCGGCTCCATTTAAAGGACCTACTTGAAAACGTCCTGTGACATACCCCTTTGATTCCTCTTTACACATAGGTCATATCTTTTTTCTTTTTATTTTTTTTTTTTGACCTATGTGTTCTGAGACTCTGTGTTTAGAGTCGAACTTCCATATCCGAAGTGCCTTACATGTTTATTTGCTTACTTGTTTGTTATAACCCAGCACATAACCTCCATGTTGGGGGTTCCATGTTTTTCTTTTTCTTTTTAATGTTCGGATCGGGCGGAGGCCCACAAGTCTAATTTTGTAGGCTGACACACCCCCTGTTAACATGGTCTTGACTCGAGACCGTGATTTCCTGAGGCTCTTACATGCCTCAGGCCTAATACCTAACTGGTATATGTTTTTTTTTCTTTTTTTTTCACTAGAGACCCTTTTTGGTCCTAACCTGGATCTCCTCTTTTTTTACCATTATTTTTATTACTCTTTTTGTTTTTGTTTTCTACTTCCCAACCCCTTGCTTTGATTGATTTTCTCATACATATGTTTTTTTTTTTCAAACCCATGTTCAAAATACAGTTATGTTTTAAAAATTATACAATACTGTCATATGATTTCCTATGATACATCTATTATTATGTTCTATACATCATGGTACACGTTCCTTCCCTATCCTCTAAATTTAATATATGCTTTACTCATATACCTGAGCTATGGCTGTAAGTATACTGTCATGTAATGTCAAAGGTCTAGGCTCCATCCGCAAACGTTGGTTGGCGTTGAAGGAGTTTAAGGCATCCAGAGCAGAAGTGATCATGGTTCAGGAGACACATTTTAAAGTGGAGGGATCTTTTAAATTTGCCTCCAAACATTTTCCTACCGCTTATATAGCATCAGACCCTTCTGGAAGGGCTGGAGTAGCCATATTATTGAAACGTAACTCTAATATCCATGTCAGGTCGACATACTTAGACCCTCAAGGCCGTTTTGTTCTCCTGAGCTGTGATCATGAAAATGTTTCATTTACCCTTGCCAATGTGTATGCACCTAACACAGGACAGATTGGTTTTCTTGAAATGTTTTTTGAAAAATTGCAATCCTTTTCTCAACCATTCATGGTCATTGGGGGGGGGGATTTCAATTTATGCATGTCTCCGACTAAAGATAGACTTGCCCTTTTTACACACACCCCACCTCCCCAGGTTCAAAAGATGGCTACATCCTTTAGAAAACTTATCAGAGCCCACAACCTCTTTGATACTTGGAGGATAAAACATCCTACAGCCAAACAATTTACATTCTATTCACCCCCACACAAGCTATATACAAGACTAGATCACTTCTTTGTCTCAGCACCCTTACTGTCATATGTAGTCCATTCGGAAATAAATACAATCACATGGTCGGACCATGCCCCCATAACCCTTGATCTCCTCCTAACCAAACCTACATCTAGGTCGTGCCACTGGCGTCTTAACGAGACCCTTCTTAAAATACCTGATATTCATATTCATCTCCAGAAAAAACTGACAGAATTTTTTGAACTTAACGAAGGTTCGGTTTCTGAGGCGTCCACCCTATGGGAGGCTCATAAGGCCTTTTTCAGGGGAGAGTGCATCTCCTCAAGCTCTCGTCTTAAAAAAGACAGAGCTCTCCAAAGATCATCGCTCTTACATGACTTATCCAAAGCAGAGGAATCCCTTGTCAGCTCCCCTACGGTGGAACGCCTTAGATCAGTGGTATCGTTACGTAACCGCATTAAATCTCTTGATCTGAATACACTTGCTAAATCCTTGCTATGGTCCAAACAAAAGTTTTACGAATTCGCTAATAGACCCCATAGAATGCTAGTCAACAAACTAAAACCTAGACCCGCAGCCTCAATCCCTGATTTACTATTACAACCCAACGGTGAACCTACATATTGCCCCCAACACATGTCCAAAGTCTTTGGTGATTATTCCCAAAAACTCTATAACTGCTTAGCAACAGACCAAAATTTTACATTCACTCAAGAAAAGTTTGATGACTTTATCAAAACTCTAAATCTTCCTACACTCTCTCCTGAGAAACGCTCAGGGCTCAATGCTCCCATCTCTGCTGAAGAAATTACAGCGGTTATTAAACAGCTTCCGACCCACAAGTCCCCAGGGCCCGACGGGCTTCCTTATTCATACTTTAAAAGCTTCCTACCAGTTTTAATACCCCATATCATAAGTTTATTTACCTCTCTGATGTCAGGGAAAGTTCCCGCACTCCCAATTCCTTCATGCCTTTATTACGGTTATTCCGAAACCGGATAAGGACTTATCACTACCAGACAACTATCGCCCCATTGCCCTCCTGAACTCTGATTATAAGATTTTCACAAAAATTTTAGCTAACAGACTGTCCCTACTTCTTCCCTCACTCATACATAGGGACCAGGTCGGTTTTGTTCCCACTAGACACGCAGGAGACAACACTAGAAGAACTATCGATCTTATTGATCTACTGACTAAAACTAAGAAACCTGCGATAGTCCTCAGTTTAGATGCTCAGAAGGCGTTTGATCGCCTAAACTGGTCTTTTATGTTCGCCATTTTGACTAGATATGGATTCTCAGGTCCCTTTATACACGCTTTAAGAGCGCTTTACTCCACGCCCACTTCCCAGGTACAGTTGTCTTCCCATGTCTCTCCGCTATTCTCCCTAAGTAATGGTACTCGTCAGGGATGCCCTCTATCCCCCTTACTTTTCATTTTAAGCCTGGAACCTCTGGCCGAAGCTATTCGTTCCCACCCTGACATAGGGGGAGTGGCGCTGAGACATCAGGAATACAAACTGTCCCTATTCGCTGACGATATTCTATTAACATTGACCCATCCCCATATATCACTCCCCTCTCTACATGCAATTCTACATCAATTTGGCAGCATTTCAGGTTTTAAAATAAACCCGACGAAAACTGAAGCCCTCCCTATTAACCTTTCCACAGATATGCTCTCAACTTTACAGGAAAATTTCAAATATGGTTGGTGCACCCATTCCTTGAAATATCTTGGGGTTTATCTGACCTCCTCTTACTCCACTCTTTTTCAGGCCAATTTTCCTCCTATGTTTATAGAAATCAACAAATTATTAAAGTCATGGACGAACCTCCCCTTATCCCTTCTTGGAAGGATAAATGTCCTCAAAATGTCGGTGCTCCCTAAACTCCTTTATCTCTTTGAGACCCTTCCAGTCAAGGTTCCAATGTCCCAATTAAAGTTAATCCAACAAAATTTCCTAAATTTTATTTGGAATCATAAATCTCATAGGATAGCTAGCTCGGTACTTTTTGCATCCCGAGCCGGTGGAGGTTTAGGGGCACCCGACATAATCAAATATTATTATGCCTCCCATCTAAGAACAATAACCTCCTGGACATCCATATACGCCCCTAACAGATGGTCTGAGATAGAAATGGGCATCACGGTACCCGCACATCCATGCTATATGTTATGGCCATCTTCGGATAAATTCATCTCTCAGTTACGTAAAATCAGCTTAAATCCGATGCTATTTACCCTCTCAATATGGAAAAGCTGCTCCGGTAAATATAAGCTTTCATCCCCATGCTCTCCTTTAACAAATATTACCTTTAATCCGGAAATTCCTGATAGTCTCTCTTATGATGCCATGTTGCCATGGACGAAAGCCGGTATTTTCCAACTACGCCACCTGGTTAACCCAGTTACCCGTAAACTCCTCACTTTTACTGACCTACAATCTAAATATAAAATCCCAAAAAACCTCTTTTACTCCTTTCTACAAATCCAACATTTTCTCTCCACCAAAATACCACAACTGACCCTAACTATCCCTACTGAATTTGAAGTGGTGTGCTCCAGAGGCCCTCATGATTCTCATCTAATATCCACCATTTACAAAATTCTGCATGCTGCCTCTCCTATCACAGAACAGACTCACACATATATGCGCAAATGGTCCCATATTTTAAACAGACCTATTCAAATAAGTGAATGGAAGAATATCTGGGAAAGTGCATCTAAGACATCCAGATGTGTGACTCAGAAAGAAACATCCTATAAAATACTGATGTTCTGGTATAGAACCCCGGAGTTTCTTTTAAGACAGAAACTGACTACATCCGGTCAATGTTGGAGATGTGGCTCGTCTCTGGGCACCCATTTCCATATATTTTGGGAATGTCCCTTGATAATGCCATACTGGTCACAGATCCATGCCCTGTTGGGGAAAATTCTAAAATTCCCTATACCCTATCAACCTATACATCTCTTGCTAGGCTTGCCCCTCCCTAAGATGCCAAAAACACTTAGGAAACTGATGGCTTTCATCCTATTAGCGGCCAAACGAGTTATACCCCAATGTTGGTTAGCTAACACCCCCCCTACTTTTGCACAATTTTTGTCAGTAATTACAGATATTCGCAGGATGGAACGTATCACAGCCATAATTGATGACTCCCTTCCCAGATTTGAGGCTATATGGGGACACTGGGATTCCTCTGAATACAACATAGAGAACCCCCAGGTAGTCCAGAGTCAATGAGATATAAAGACAGTTTCCTATATTGATTGACTGCAGCAGGGCCACAAACCATGCCATTGCTTTATTTCACTAACTGACCCTCTTATTTCTACCATGATGTGTATATATTGTCTGAAAATCATTTGACACCTAGTGTTATTTCTTCTTGATATATAATAAGCTACCAAAAAATGTTTTACCTCATTGAAAATATGCTGCTATCAATGTCTTTTCTAAGAGAATGAATACTCTGTTTATGTATACTTGAATATACTTAATAAATAAACAATTTAAAAAAAATAAATAAAAATGTCCCGCAATGTAAATTCACACCGCCCAACCGAAAAAGAAAGAAAGAAAAAAAGCTGCAACAGTTCCGCCCCCATGGGAGGCTCCCGTCGAGTGACGCTTCTTCTTGGTGATAGCTGTTATATAGCTAAGGGTGGGGCCACCCTCCCCATGGAGGCAGAACTGTTGCGCTTTTTTTCTTTTTCTGTCCATCGGGCGGCGTGGATTTACATCACGGGACATTTTTATTTTTTTATCTTTTAATAAAGGACTTGTCCCAAGCTGTCTCTTGTCTTTTTTTTTTACCTTTTTTTACACTTTTTTTTGTGCAATGCTAGGGGTACAATGTACCCTGTTACCAATTCACATGGGAGGGGCTGGGATCTGGGGGTCCCCTTGTTAAAGGCAAGGGTTGTGGGGATGAGGCCCTTGTCCCCATGTCCCCATCAACATGGGGACAAGGTGCTATGGGGACAGACCCCAAAGCACCCCCCCATGTTAAGGGCATGTGGCCTGACACGGTACAGGAGGGGGGGTGCTCTCTTGTCCCCCCTCTTTTCCTGCAGCCTACCAAGTAGAGTGCTCATATAAGGACCTGGTCTGGATTTTGGGGGGACCCCCATGCAATTTTTTTTTTACATTTTTGGTTTGGGGTTCCCCTTAATATTCATACCAGACCCAAAGGGCCTGGTAATGGACTGGGGGGGGACCCATGCCATTTTTTCAATGAGTTTTATCTATATTGCCGAGACCCGACAATTCATTACAGCCGCAATCAGTTTTAAATGGCAATTTTTCTTTTAGAAATGTCGTTTTGCTGTGATACTGTTCTAAACATGGAAAAATATGACACCTTACAGGCATACTATAGACACCCCACAGGCATGGTATTTAAAGGAATATTTCATTTTTATTTTTTCACTTTAAGAACTAAAACAATCACTGCTCCCAGCCGTTTAAAAAAAAAAAATTGCATTGATACATGTCCCCTGGGGCAGGACCCAGGTCCCCAAACACTTTTAATGGCAATAACTTGCATATAAGCCTTTAAAATGAGCACATTTGGTTTTTCATGTTCGTGTCCCATAGACTTTAACAGTGTTCATGTGTTCGTCCAAGTTTTTTTGCTTGTTCGCAAGTTCTTCTGCAAATCGAACTGGGGCTGTTCGGCTCTGAAGAGCGCATGGAGTGTAAAATAAGTCTTTGTGAATTGAGCCCACAGAGTAATAAACAACAAAAATCTGACAGTGGTTTTGACCCTTCATTACTCAAACAATAAAATAATGGGCTTTAGTTGCATTTTGTCATCAGTGTCACAATGTGTTATCCTGAGATAGCCAATAACTTTTTTTCACACTTCCCCTTTTGTGTTAATGTTTATAGTTCACTGGCTACTTCTAGGCACTAACACATACACAAATATTTTATATGGCTTCACTAGGACGTGCTCTACTATTTAGATTATTACTTATAGCTATCCTAATTTGCTAACATTTTTTGTATTGGATTCGATTTGAGGACCTGTCGCCCCCACCGTGGACCCCCACCTTTTCCATTCGCCCTATCACTCGGCTCGTTCCTCTGCCCTCCCCTAATAATCCTTTTTTTTTTTTTTATCCTTCTCTCTCTCCCCTCTCTTTTCACATCTCCCCTTTCCCCTCAGACACACTATGGTGTGTTTCTCTCCCCTTGTTAAAAAAAATCCAAAAAGCTATATGGTGTGTGTTGATATCGTGGGTATGACAGCTTGCAAGCCACATTCACAGGTTCTGATTCTTGTATTCCTGACCTTTTTTCACTAGCTGCTACTTCATGACATATGTATTTGGAGTTATTAAGGTTCATCACCTTTTGCTTTCAATTATAGTTTTGATTGGGAAATAAACCTTTATGGTGCTAGTAACTAATTTCTACTGCAATGCAATCTCCTGTCCACCCTTTTTCTATGGTTTTCTAACTTTGTGTTACTGAGGATTGTTCCTTATGGGCTATTTGTACCCATTCATATTATCTTGTCATGTTGTGTTATTTTGACACATACCATTAAATAAAACATAAAAAAAATCTCCAGGCTGTTTTTTTCGTCAGTGATGCATGCTGGTGGAGGATATACTGTACATATTTGGGATGGCCCTGGAAATAGGACTCTGCTCTCCCAGGCTTTGCCTAGAGAGGAGGTTGCCTGGAGGTCCTTTTCCTCCCAGGCATGGCATAGAGAGGACACCAGTGTAGGAGGGGTCTAGTACATCACATCTACTGCATAGGGGTGGGGTGGCGTGGGGGTTTGCTGAAAGTAGTGTGGGCCCTGAGCCTGGGCTTAAAGAAACATTTGGCTTGTTTTATGAGGTCTGAAGGATTTTGCTGTTCTGCTGGAGGGTACATCCAGAGGCAGCAGAACAGAATAATGGCTGCTTGTATTGAGTATGTTAGGTGGAAGCTTCTGTGCCGAAGAGCATCCTGGTGAGCTAGCCAGAATATTCTAGGGGTGAACGTTGAAAGAAGTTCTTACTCCTCAGCCATTATCTGTGATTATTTGCATATAGTTCTGCATGGCTACTCAAAGGGTTCTACTTATTCTATTTTTTCTACTTGAAAGGGGTATCAACTACTTAAATAGAAGATAATTCTGGAACTGTATTTTTGCCTTTTGGCTATCCTGTGTCCTAACTCTCTCTCCTGGAATTTATTGAACTAAATAAACCTATATAACTTTATAAAGTGACTGGCAGTGAAGGGTAAATATGGCACATAAGAGAACAGTAACCATGGGGTGTAGTCCTTGAGAAGTCCAGATAAAAAGTCCAAGTAAAAAAGTCACTGCGATTAAAAGGAGGAAATGTTTTCAGCACATGTGGATGCTAGAAGCAGACTCTGTGAACATGAAAATTAAACAGAAAGAGGGGAAGTGCCATCTAAGTATAGTATGAAAAACACATCCTTTATTGGGCACACAAATTGGCAACTCACATGTAAAACAGGGCACAACTTGCTCATCAGTATACATAACACTGCTGTCATTCTGGTCCCAGGATCCCACTGTGTGGTAAACCGCAGCTGCTGACTTTCTGTGTAGAACTGGAGATGCTGGCCAGGCAACTGGAAGTCCTCTGGAAACAGCCTGGAGTGCAAAACAACACAGGAGCAAAAGTAACATCAGTCTGGAAGGATGTGGCAGTGTGTGGGTGTGTTCATGCATTGAGGAGAATGCGTGCTCCTTCTTCAGGGAACCCTCTTGCCAGGCTGGTTCCAGAGGACTTCCAGTTATCTGGCTGGCATTTATAGCTCTACACAGCAAGTCAGCGGCTGCGGTTTACCACACAGCAGGATCCTGGGACTAGAATGACAGTGATGTTATATATACTAATGAGCGAGTTATGCACTTTCTACATGCGAGTTGCCAATTTGTGGGCCCGATAAAGGATGTGTTTTTCATACTATACTTTGTTGGCGTTTCCTTGCTTTCTGTTTAAAGTGACGGGCACCAAACTTTCCTTTAGTTTCACAATAATACATTTTCTTAGGGTTTTTTATTATTATTATTATTTTTTATTTATCAATATGCAGTATGAAACAGTAATATGATAAAATAGCAATGTCCTGAAAAAGGTTGTCTGTGGTAGCATAATAGAAATTCAGATAATAGAGGTTAATAGTCACAAAGCGCGTAATATACCAATCTGCAATATAGTAACAGACCACAACTAGCACTTCTGGACAATAGAAAACTGTAGAAAAAATGATTGTCATGTAATAAACAATATTTGAAGGAACATCTAACTGAAAGGATCAAATCACCTACAGGCACTTATCTATTGTCAGGTAAGGGCATACATGTACCCTCTATCCAAAGGGTTCCAATGTTCTGCACAGGAGGCATTGCTACCAGACGATTGGTGCATACCAAAAAGCGTTTTCCGATATTTTCAGACAGAAAAGAGGTCACCTTACGTGTCAAAGAAAGGAAGAAAAAAGGAGAGTAGTAAGGCAAGAGGAGGGGATGGGAAAGGGGGGGAGAAAAAAAAGGGAGGGGGAAGGGATTCTTAGGGTTTTTGAAGTAAGTTAAAAAAAAAACAGAAATACAAACAAAATCCTCATGGGAGAACAGAGTAAATCAAGATAAATTAGTTTAAAATAAATTACAAATAAGATGGGGTAGCCAACCCCTTGAGTACAAAGTTTCATTCAGTACCACAAGGGCATATAGTAGGTAAGAGGGGCTACAACTGAATAACCAAGGTAATATATAATATCAGAATAATCTGTACAGCCCGTATTGGGGGTATAGTAAGTTAGTTAGTCCATGCTGAACATAGTACTTAAGAACCATGTTCCTGCTTTGGAGGTTTATAAAAGGAGTTGGCGGGTAAGAATATAATCTAAAATCTATTCTTATCAGGGCCAAAAGCCCATAAAGATGATTGAGAGGATAGAGAAAAAAAAGGGGGATGGGAAGGGAAGGGGGAAGGCCATAGATTAAAGGTGGAAGGGACAAATAGATTAGTCGGGGATAAGCATCCTCCATTTCTTTCAGATGCGGTTAATGTGTTGAGAAAGCAGATCAACTTAGGGTTTTGCTAAGAGTTCGTCATGCGCCGGGTGAAGTCTGTGGATTTTTGGTAATGCAGGTCAGGTCCAGGTGTGGGCGAACTTGGAAAGGGTATCATGAGTTACACTTATGAGCTTTTCCATTTCCCCAATTTCCTCTTTATGTCACAACAAGCCAGAAATTCCATCCTGAGAGTTTGAATGCTAGCCCAATAAGCAGCCTGAGGGTCCTGCTCAACCTCCCAGGGGCAAGGGGGTGCTACACATAGAATATTTGTTTTTAGGAGTCATTCATGTGACTGCTCAATCCCCC
The DNA here is from genome assembly GCA_037952835.1 of Lithobates septentrionalis. Lineage (NCBI taxonomy): Eukaryota > Metazoa > Chordata > Amphibia > Anura > Ranidae > Lithobates > Lithobates septentrionalis. The sequence goes on along the minus strand of JBBDGP010000271.1, from coordinate 5,212,268 downwards.
TCTCCTCCCACTGCTTGGAGGGCTTGGGTTATAGACTGGAAACAATGCACAAAGAGCAAGAGGATTTTTCCTAAGGGGTCCACCATTTATTTTTATAACTTTAGATCATATCTTTGAGAATGTAGAAATTGCTCATACCCTTTAAATAGAATTGGAAAATTTAGCAATCTTGCACTTTGTCTTCTGTGCAGCACTGCAAATACAGATGGATACACTTTCCATCATCCTTCTTGATACATAAGTATCTATGGCTTATAGGGCATACAGACAAATTAATATAAGAGCTACTTTAGAAATGCTGTGTTGTATTAAAAAAATCTGAATTACCCACTCTCATTCTGGAGCTTCCGGCTCTTTCTTTATTAATAACAGCTGCTGTACGAATGAGCAATCTAATTTCATTTTACCGCACTGGAGAAATCTCACACACAGACGTGCCCTGTTTTTCGATGTTGTCCTATTATCCCAGCAGGTGGAGTGCTTTGACCTAGGTTAGTAAATTTCAAGACTGGCTAAGCCTAAGGGCCTTTAGCTTACAGATAATTACAAAAAGCTGCAGTGTCAATTCCAATATATGACACAGGATTGTTGGATGTTACAGCTGTAGCACCCAAGAACACATGCCTGATTTGTAGTTAACCAGGGACATCTGCGTTTCTCAAATGGCTTTGGCATAAAATAATAAAATTGCTCTATTTTTACAAAAAAGGATATATGGCTCCTTCATAGTGATCTTACGGTGTTTGAGATGAGCTGGTAAAAATGATTGGGCTTATCAAATTAAACAAAAGGATAAGTGCAAAGTCTAGCAATCTACAGCAGTCAGTTGTCAGTTGTCTTTTATTCTTGTGACTTTTTAAAACTGGTCAGGATGAACTCTGATTGGTAGTTACAAATGATTGCATATTATTTGTTCTGCCGTACTGCATGGAATGTGTGAATCTTTTTTTAATAAGCAGCATTTTACCATCAGTTTGACAGCAAAGGTTTAGGTAGCAAAAACACTTGGGAATTGAAAACTGATAATTCTTAGATTTAGCCTCCCTTCAGAGTAACAAATTGTGGTAAAGCATGGTAAAAAGGTGTATTTTATTTGTGGAATACTACAACACATGGCAATGCACAGCACTCTGTTTGGGGCTTTGCTGTGTCATTTATTTAGAATGGCCTCTCTTAATGTACAGTACATTAGATGTTAAGGGATCAACACTGAAGCAAACCACAATGAACATAGTGTATAATGTGGTGCTCCGCTTTAATAGAAAAAATGCTGCACAGTTTTTTAGTTCTGTTGACCTATGTTGGCAGCCTATGCAAAATATTTCAAGTTTATCATGCATGCAGCCACTTGCTCTAAATAAAGCTACATTTATGGAAAAACTGGAAATTCCCTGTGTTTGAGTTTTTGAGTTCATGACTGAGTCCATCCTTTGCTCCTTGCATTTTCTAATGAATAAAGCTATCTGCTAATTCCTAAAGAGACCCTATCACCAGACCATTCATTTCAACAACAATCTTTCAATAAGATTATATGTGCATTTAACATATTTTAGGCATGGTATTTATCTGTAAAATCTTCCTTTTTGTAGACATCCAAAAGCCCCGAGACTGCTGCCGGAACCTGCCCTCTTGAATTTGATGTCAGCAATCCCAGCAGTCAAGTGGCATACTATAGTGTTTCTCTTTGATTTTCCCTAGGCTGATATCTAAAAGTTAATTAGGAAAACGAAGGAAGAAGCAGAGGAATTTGGCCGGGAGTTGGTGTGTCTGCGAATGGCAAACAGGCAAGGTTCACTGAACTCATGTTAGACCCAAACCTTATTCTTACTGCTATGATGTCCCCGATGCCCAGAGTAAAAATGTTGCACTGACAAGAATAGCTCAACATCTGCTTGTAAAGCTTGTGCATCATTGTGAAACATTTTCTGTAAAAATTGATCATGCCTACAACATTTGAATAGTGTAATGGCAGGGATTAATCAATGAAAAATAGCAACTATGTCACTGTAATTGTGCCCTGTCCAAACATCTGACACCCGTAATTTAGTTAACTTTACTATAATATCAACTTAGTTCAAACTTATTAATCATTGGCAGTGCCCTTTGGCACATGAGCAACCCCCCCCCCACACACACACACACACACACACATCAGAAGTGTCTCCTTAACCACTTTGAGACCGGGCCTCCTTTTTAGATGTGGTGTTTACAAGTTAAAAACAGTTATTTTTGCTAGAAAACTACTTAGAACCCCCAAACATTATACATTTTTTCTAACATCCTAGAGAATAAAATGGCGGTTGTTGCAATACTTTCTGTCACACCGTATTTGCGCAGCCGTCTTACAAGCGCACTTTTTTTAAATTAAAAAATAAAACAACAGTAAAGTTAGCCCAATTTTTTTATATTGTGAAAGATAATGTTACACCGAGTAAATTGATACCCAACATGTCAAGCTTCAAAATTGCGCCCGCTTGTGGAATGGCGACAAACTTTTACCCTTAAAAATCTCCATAGACAACTTTTAAAAAATTCTACCGGTTGCATGTTTTGTGTTACAGAGGAGATCTAATTCTAGATTATTGCTCTTGCTCTACCGATTGCGGCAATACCTCACATGTGTGGTTTGAACACCGTTTTCATATGCGGGCGCTACTCACGTATGCGTTCGCTTCTGCACGTGAGCTCGGTGGGACGGGGCGCATTTAAAAAAAAAAAAATTCTTATTTATTTTACCTTTTACTTTTTATTTTTACACAGTTTTTTTTTTTTTAAAAGTCACTTTTATTCCTATTACAAGGAATGTAAACACCCCTTGTAATAGAAAAAAGCATGACAGGACCTCTTAAATATGAGATCTGGGGTCAAAAAGACCTCAGATCTCATATTTACACTAAAATGCAATAAAAAAAAATTGTCATTTAAAAAAATAATTAAAATAAATTGGCCCTTTAGGAGCTATGGGCGGAAGTGATGTTTTGACGTCGCTTACACCCTGCAGTGTCATGGACAAAAGATTGCCGCTCCAATCTCTCAAATCCGTATCAAGACACCCGCCCTAATAGAACTCAAAAGATCCTGGATGGCTGCACACCATAGAAGGCTTCATTATTGATATGAAGAAATAAAATCCAAATGCAGTCACCTCATGTACAGGGAGGAACAGGAAAAATAGCTAACATGTTTCACGCCGCATCATGGCACTTATTCATAGCTGCAATTCATAGCTCTCAGCTATTAATAAGCGCCATTATGGGGCGTGAAACATGTTAGCTATTTTTCCTGTTCCTCCTTGTACATGAGGTGACTGCATTTGGATTTTATTTCTTCATATCAATAAAGATGCCTTCTATGGTGTGCGGCCGTCCAGGATCTGCAGTGTCATGGAGACGGGTGGGAGCCATCTTCCCCTCACTCGTCTCCATGTCAGCCCAGGGGACAGACGTGATCACCTCCACTGCTGCCAACGGCTCCGGTAAGTGGCGGAGGGCACCAGATCACGGCGGGAGGGGGGTCCCTCTCCCGCCTCCAATAAAAGTGATCTCAGGGGGAATCCGCCGCAGAGACCACTTTTATCTTGTACCGGATCGCTGGCCGAACACGGGGATACCAGGGTTATGGCAGCTAGCTGCTGCCATAAACAACGATATCCGTCCCCAAGGTAGGGACGTACATCTGCATGCGGCGGTCCGCAAGTGGTTAAATAAGAAGTGTATGCTTATAAATCAGAGACCCTTTTGCGCTTAAGATCCCCCTCTTGGACATCAGAACCCCCTTACACACCGGTTGTTCTGGTCATCATACAGTATATACTTACTTAGGATACTGTTGTTTTAAACTGGCATCCATTGCTGGCAGGAAACTGTAGTGTGTTACTCCCACTTCCTGTCCAGCAGACATTTTGCTTAACCATTTGCACACTGGGCACATAAACCCCCTTCCTAACCAGACCAATTTTCAGCTTTGGGTGCTCTCACATTTTGAATGACAAATACTCAGTCATGCAAAACTGTACCCATATGAAATTTTTGTCCTCTTTTCACACAAATAGAGCTTTCTTTTGGTGGTATTTAATCACCGCTGGGTTTTTTATTTGTTGTGGTATAAAAGAAAAAAAGACTGAAAATTCTGTAAAAAAATGCATTTTTCTTTGTTTCTGTTAGAAAATTTTGCAATTTCTTCATAAATTTTAGCCAAAATTTATACTGCTACATATCTTTGGTAAATATGACCCACATTGGTGTATATTATTTGGTCTTTGTGAAAGTTATAGAGTCCACAAGCTATGGTGCCAATATCTGAAAATTGATCACACCTGAAGTACTGACGGCCTATCTCATTTCTTGAGACCCTAACAAGCCAGGAAAGTACAAATACCCCCCAAATGACCCCTTTTTGGAAAGTAGACATTCCAAGGCATTTAATAAGAGGCATGGGGAGTTTTTTGAAGTTGTAATTTTTTCCCACAATTCTTTGCAAAATCAATTTTTTTTTTATTTTTTTTTTCCACAAAATTGTCATATTAGCAGGTTATTTCTCACACACAGCATATGCATACCACAAAGTACACCCCTAAACACATTCTGCTACTCCTCCTGAGCATGAACATGCAGGGAGCACCTTCAGGTGTTCTAGGAGCATAAATTACACATCTAATTTCCTGACTACCTCTTGCACTTTTGAAGGCCCTGGACAACCAGGACAATGGAAACGCCCTGCAAAGTACCCCATTTTGGAAAGAAAACACCCCAACGTATAATCTATGAGTCATGTCATTTTTTTTTCTAAAAGTTTTCAGAAAATGTGGAAAGAAAATGAAAACGCATTTATTTTACACAAACTTGTGCATTTTTCTCAAATCTAATTTGACTGCCTATTACACTTTTGTGAGGCACTGTAGTGGCATGGATGAGCCATGGATGGGGATGGATGAGCCATGGATGGGGATGGCTGAGCATGGTTGGGTATGGCTGAGTATGGCTGAGTATTGCTGGGTATGGCTGAGTATGGATGGGGGTGGATGGGATGGCTGAGCATGGATGGATGGATGAGTATTTCTGATCATGGATGGATGAGTATTGCTGAGTATGGATGGCTGAGCATGGATGGATGGATGAGTATTGCTGAGTGTGTATGGATGGATGAGTATTGCTGAATATGGATGGCTGAGCATGGATGGATGGATGAGTATTGCTGAGTGTGGATGGCTGAGTATGACAGAGGGATGGCTGAGTATGGATGGATGGATGGATGAGTATGACAGAGGGATGGCTGAGTATGAATGGAAGGATGAGGCTGCAATGGGCACAGAGCAGTGCTGTGGGCACTACAGATCCAGCCCACATCGCTGCATCACTGCTCTCTCCCCTCTCTGCTCACACTGTACCACACGGATACTCCCATGTGCGTGCTCCAGAAGGCTCGTGGGAACGCGATTCTGGGAGGACATCAATGTATGCCCTCATAGAGTTATCGAGCTGCACTGTAGCCGTCATTCGGCTATAGCCCGGTTGTTAAGTGGTTAAACCTCATGCAGTGAAGGAAGCATGGCAATAGAGGTCCACGATTTCTTAAAACTGGCCTTGGAAGCATAAGTCTGTAAGTAGGCTGTCATCAGTATTCAATCAAGTAGTATGTGCTCTACTGATTCAACTGCATTTTTATGTGTGTTTGGTAATACTTTTCTGCTAGGGAATTCCTTTCAGTTAGGCTAAATTTATGTTAGCTAGGGCCTTACACTAGTGTAGCATGTCTGATAGTAATTGAATTTGTAATGTGATGTTAAATGCTGATGCATATTTTTATCATTTGTGTTTTGCAGTTTTACAACTTGAACTTAAACTTGAAATTTAAAAAATATCTAATTCTCAGTAAAGATTACAACTGTTAACCCTACGGCCTAAATCTTTATTGGAAAGTTGTTAGCTGTCTGCCAAGCCTTGTACTTCAGACACATTGTGAGGGCAGAACACCAGGAGTGTCCTGTTACACATCAGGAGTGCTCCTTTATATATCAGAGCCCTGATTACACAACAGGAATGCCCCCTTACCCATTAGAGTCCCCTTTGCACATCAGAGCCCCCATTACACATCAGGAGTGCTCACTTACACATTAGAGATAGGGATGAGCCCGCAGTTCGAGTTGAATGTAACTTTGACTCAAACATTGGGTGTTCGTTTTCTTGCAAAGGAACTGAACATATGGAGCGTCCGTGGGAAATTGGAGGGCCACGGAATGCCCCATAATGCACTGCGAGATCGCAGTGCATTGTCTGATGATTGGCCAAAGCATGCACCTGACCTGCATGCTTTGGCCAATCACAGCGTGCTCTGCCGTGAGAGCCATAATTGGCCAAAGGCATGGTGCCTTTGGCCAATCATGGCTCAGGGGGACTAAGTCCACGCCCCACACTATATAAGGCTGCCTACATAGTGGCCGTGTATAGTGTGTGAGTGTGTGGACGGAGATAGATTGAGCTAAATTAGGCAGGCAAATTAGTTAGTGGCGTGCACGCAGTGTATTTAATAAATATATATGGGAACAAGTGAATAATATATATATATATATATATATATATATATATATATATATATATATATATATATATATATATATATATATATATATATATATATATATATGTTGAAGTGTAGAGGAGGACCGCACAAAGCTTTTAATCTAGTGCCAGCAAACAGGTCCTCCCACTGACTTTGTATATATAAGAATAAAGTTCCAAAGGTTGCTGCACTTAAAAATTTGTTGCTTTATTCCATCAAATCTTTGGAAAAAGATTACAAAGTAGAATCATTCCAGACAAAATCGTTACAATCATCTGTTCAGACAAAGATTACGTTTCGGGCTGATTTGTTCGCTCCCTTCCTTAGATCAGTCAGAACACATCTGAAGGTTTTCACCACAATCATCTGTTTTATATGTGTTTCACAAGCATTATCACACATGGAATCAATATGGTTAATCAATCTCAGTTTCTATCCAATCAATGTTACAGAATACTATTAGACACAGAAAATAGCACGGCCGATAATCTCAATATCCCATTGTCATTCTGCGATTCATCCTATTTTCAGATCTGAAAGACATATATATATCTTCAATAAATAGATGTAAAAATCTGTTCAATCACAACACAGAACCAATAAGTTATTAAATAGACAAATAAAGATCTAAATCCACGTTTAAACTGTGTGGGGCAATTGTATTAAAAAAAATTATCCAGTGTACCTCTCTTTTTCTGAGGGTTAATTCACGATCCCCCCCCCCTCTTCTGTTTCTTTCAATCCCCTCCAGAACCATATATTTCAAATGTGACACACTATGTCCAAATTCAACAAAATGTCTAGCAAGTGGTAGCTGTATTAATTTATCACTAATGGAATATTTGTGTCTTGCGATTCTATCCTTCACTTTCTGTGTAGTTTCACCAATGTAGACCAATCCACATGGACAATGATGACTGACATGATGATGACTGAAACCTTTATGGGGGTGTGTGAAAAATGTACCCTTGATCATGGAGTTACATTGAATGCATGATAAACAGGGATATGAACCTAGATTTTTTTGGTCCCAAAAACATTGTTTTTGGTGTTGTTGATGAAAATTGATCAGATCGAATTAATCGAGCGGGTATCATTCTACCCTTCCTATAAGATGACATAGGAGGACACCAGAGCTCCTGAACCATAGGATAACTGGTTCTGAGTAGGTTCCAATGTTTGTTAATTATTTTAGAAATTCTGTGTTAAAAAGGATGATATTGCATAATAAAGGGAATTTGTTTGATTATTTTTTTGGGGGTCCTAATACTATCCATACTGGAACGCTCCTTTTTAACCAAGGCTTCAGGATATTTTCTATCAATCAATTTTGTCTCCATCTCATCAAGCCTCTGACTACAGCACAGCGTATCGCTAACTATCCGCTGGACCTTCATCAGCTGACTCCTTGGGATGGATGCAAAGACATTAGGGGGAAGAAAACTATTAAAATGTAATAGTTGATTACGATCAGTAGTTTTCACATAAAGATCACTTGTAATTGCCATATTTTCAAGTTTTAACATAGTATCGAGAAACGAGATTTCATTAGTACCTATTTCAATATTAAATTTGAGACAAGGAATAGGATGGTTAATATATTTATCAAATAAGAAAAGGGTATCCATGCCCCAATCCCATACAGCAAAAATATCGTCCACAAATCTATTCCATCCCTGGCAGTGTTTAAGGAACATATCATTAACAAATATATAAGATGTTTCTATCATATTCATGAATGAATTTGCGTATGGGGGTGCGACATTAAAACCCATCGATGCACCTTTCAGTTGTAAATAATGAGTATCTTTAAAAAGGAAATAGTTCTCTTCAAGTACAATTTTGAGTAAATCCAATAAAAACTCAATATTCTGTGTTTTATATATACCAGACTGGATCAGCAGCCGCCGAGAAGCCTCTATCCCAAGTTCATGTGGAATTATTGTATATTGTTCAACAATAGCGGTGCCAAACATTTATCAAGATACTGCGCTAAAGGAGCTGTGACCGATTCCATCCCAGATACAATCGGACGTCCCGGGGGATTGACAGGATCCTTATGGATCTTTGGTAAAACTTATATCACCGGTGTAATAGGATGTTCAGAAATTAAAAAAATCCACTGTTTCATTATCTATGATCTTGTTTTTTAATGCAGTGGTCAAAATATCCTTAATTCTTTTTTGTACCTTAAAAATACACACACACACACACACACACACACACACACAAACACAGGCAGAACTATAAACTCAAATAATATAGTACAAATATAAAAATATATTGCAGCTAGATTCTATAATAATTCTGTGAGACTGTCCAGAAAGAAGTTCAATTTCTGCTTGCAAGATGATGATAAGCTGTAACCAACACCTCCACAACTGCAGAAGCAGGGGGGTACTCACATCCCCCTTCAAATTAAACTCTTACCAAAATCAACTAGATTACAGGCAAAAAACACATAGGCTTGACCTCTCTGCCTCCAATCTCCCAGGAAAAGCTGCACCAGAGGGTTGGATCACACTCGATTCAAATCAAAAGGAAAAGAAGAAAGGAAATTCCATAGTGTAATACCGTTTAACCACTTCAGCCCCGGAAGGTTTTACCCCCTTCCTGACCAGAGCACTTTTTACAATTTGGCACTGCGTCGCTTTAACTGCTAATTGCGCGGTCATGCAATGCTGTACCCAAACGAAATTTGCGTCCTTTTCTTCCCACAAATAGAACTTTCTTTTGATGGTATTTGATCACCTCTGCCGTTTTTATTTTTTGCGCTATACACAGAAAAAGACCGAAAATTTTGAAAAAAAAAAGATATTTTCTAATTTTTGTTCTAAAAAAAAATCCAATAAACTCAATTTTAGTCATACATTTAGGCCAAAATGTATTCGGCCACATGTCTTTGGTAAAAAAAAATGTCAATAAGTGTATAGTTATTGGTTTGCGCAAAAGTTATAGCGCCTACAAACTAGGGTACATTTTCTGGAATTTGCACAGCCTTTAATTTATGACTGCCTATGTCGTTTCTTGAGGTGCTAAAATGGCAGGGCAGTACAAAACCCCCACAAATGACCCCATTTTGGAAAGTAGACACCCCAAGGAAATTGCTGAGAGGCATGTTGAGCCCATTGAATATTCATTTTTTTTGTCCCAAGTGATTGAATAATGACAAAAAAAAAAAATTACAAAAAGTTGTCACTAACTGATATATTGCTCACACAGGCCATGGGCATATGTGGAATTGCACCCCAAAATACATTTAGCTGCTTCTCCTGAGTATGGGGATACCACATGTGTGGGACTTTTTGGGAGCCTAGACGCGTACGGGGCCCCGAAAACCAATCACTGCCATGGAATGCCCAGGTGGCACAAACCCCCCCCAAATTACCCCATTTTGGAAAGTAGACACCCCAAGCTATTTGCTGAGAGGCATGGTGAGTATTTTGCAGCTCTCATTTGTTTTTGAAAATAAAGAAAGACGAGAAAAAACTTTTTTTTTTTCTTTTTTCAATTTTCAAAACTTTGTGACAAAAACTGAGGTCTGCAAAATACTCACTATACCTCTCATCAAATAGCTTGGGGTGTCTACTTTCCAAAATGGGGTCATTTGGGGGGGTTTGTGCCACCTGGGCATTCCATGGCCTCCAAAACTGTGATAGGCAGTGAAGAGTGAAATCAAAAATTCACACCCTTAGAAAGCCTGAAGGCGGTGCTTGGTTTTCGGGGTCCCGTACGCGGCTAGGCTCCAAAAAAGTCTCACACATGTGGTATCCCCGTACTCAGGAGAAGCAACAGAATGTATTTTGGGGTGTAATTTCACATATTCCCATGGCCTGTTTGAGCAATATATCATTTAGTGACAACTTTGCGCAAAAAAAATAAAAAAAATAAAAAATTGTCTCTTTCCCGCAACTTGTGTCACAATATAAAATACTCCATGGACTCGACATGCCTCTCAGCAAATAGCTTGGGGTGTCTACTTTCCAAAATGGGGTCATTTGGGGGGGGTTTTGAACTGTCCTGGCATTTTATGCACAACATTTAGAAGCTTATGTCACACATCACCCACTCTAACCACTTGAAGACAAAGCCCTTTCTGACACTTTTTGATTACATAAAAAAATAATTTTTTTTTGCAAGAAAATTACTTTGAACCCCCAAACATTATATATTTTTTTAAAGCAAATGCCCTACAGATTAAAATGGTGGGTGTTTCATTTTTTTTTTCACACAGTATTTGCGCAGCGATTTTTCAAACACATTTTTTGGGGAAAAAACACACTTTTTTAAATTTTTTTTTTGTTAAATATTTTTTATTAGTTTTTACACAGAAGTAACAAGGAAAAGTACAGAGAGGGGAGAGAATCTCACAAGGTTAAGTTAAATACATTTCCGTATGCATTTGCGGACGCAGCCGCTGATCTCGTGAGCGAGAAAGGTAAGTCATTATATATAAATTGTATTATTAGATCATACAGTTAGGGGAAATATTCCGTGAAGCTTGAAAAAGTCTATACAGTAGATATTTTGTCACTAAGTCTTAGAGCTCTAGCTTTACTTATCATCAAGGATGTTGGTTAATATAAGGTGAGTGAGGGTGGGGGTGGGGGTGGGGGTATGAATTATCTAGTGATGAGGTTTACACGGTAAATCTTTTTTTTTTTTTTCTTTTTTTTTAAAGTTCGGTTTGGGTGATTATAGGCGTAGATAGGAGTTTGCAAAAGGGATTTGTAGGGGGCGAGATGGGAGAGTAGTAGTGTGCGTGTTGTCGTGAGTATTGTCAGCAGAGAGTAAGACTCTTGTGAGTGTCGACTTGGGTTTGGGGGTATTGGGATTCATCAACAACGGAAGGGAAAGTGAGAGGGACAGTATTTATCCAGGTTAAGGAAATAAGCGTTATATTAGTCATCGTCACAGCGGTCGTGTTGTTGTTATGTAAAATATTGTTTGTATTCGTCAGTAGTGGTGAAGTGAATCCAGCATGTCCATGTTTTGATGAACTTAGGTTGTGTTTCTTTGGCCTGATGTATGAGGTCTTCCATGACCATCGTTTTTTGTATGCGTGTAAACCAATCTGTGATGGATGGTTGGTCTGTTGAGCGCCATTTGAGGGGGATACAAAGCTTAGCAGCGTTCACCATGTGCATGGCCAGAGATCGGAGGTAAGTTGACAGTGGCAATTTGGAGTGATGGAGCAGGAGTGCTGCAGGGTTGAAGTCTAGCGTGTAAGTCGTTATTTTGCTGATCAATTTGTGTACTTCTGACCAGAAGGGTTGAATTTTTGTGCAGGACCACCAGACATGTAAGAACGATCCAATCTCAGTTTTGCATCTCCAACATGTTTGGGTGATTGACGGGTCAATATGATGCGGCGTCAGTGGTGGTCTGTACCATCTTGATAATATTTTAAAGGCGTTTTCCTGTACTTGCACATTAATTGATCCTTTGTGGGCCAAGGTATATATTTTTTCCCATTCTGCGTCAGTGAGGGTTATTGAGAGGTCTTGTTCCCATTGTCTGGTGGTCCAGTGTTTCGTTGGTGTACGGGCTGTGAATAGGAGTGCATATGTCTGGGATATCAGGTGTTTTTGTGGGTCCTCACTTGCGCATAAGTTTTCAAATGTGGTGGTCTGCCTGGACCAGTCCGGTCTGGGTTTAGGTTTGTTAAAGAAGTGTCTCAGTTGGACGTACGTCCAGAACGGGAAAGGATTCATGTTCATTTTCGACGCAAGCGCTGTTTGGGATAAGAAATGATTCCCGTCGAAAAAATGCTCTGCTTTTACAGTAGGGTGGGGCCAGTGATCTGCTAAGAAGGTGGGATGCATTCCCGGCAAAAGTCTGGGTTCATCCGTAATGGGGTCATTGGGCCCTTAGTTGAGGAAATTTTGTGGAGTTTACAGGTTGTGTGAAAGGAGGCCAGTGTGGGGTTAATTAATGGGTGATGTTTGGATTCAGGGGGGATATTGGAGTTAGTGATCCAGGGGAGATGAGACAGTGGGAGATCTGAGAATGATTGCTCTATGTGGATCCAGTCTTTGTGTGTAGAGTGTATATTCCAATCTATAATTCTTGCAAGATGGCACGCTTGCTGGTATTTGCGTAGATCGGGAAGGCCAATGCCTCCTAAAATTTTGGGGGCGGTCAGTCTCAGGAAGCTTAGTCTCGGGCGTAGTTTGGCCCATACGAATGATGTACAGGCTTTTTGATAGGTGGAGAAGAATGTCTTCGGAAGTTTAATGGGAATAGTTTGCAAAATATATAAAAGTCGGGGCAGAATATTCATTTTGACTATTGCGGCCCTGCCGAACCAGGAAAAAAGTCCCGAGGACCATTTTTTTAAGTCTAATTGTATTTTTTTGTGAAATTGCTGCATGGTTTAGGGCGTATAGGTCGTTCAAGGAAGTCGGTAATAGAATACCTAGATATTGAATTGCTCTAGCATTCCACGAGAACGGGTAGTTGATTTGGCATTGGCGACATATTTCAGGGGCGAGGGTAATATTCAGGGCCGTCGATTTCGAGTAATTTATTTGAAGGTTGGAGAGGGTATGAAAAGTATTAAAGTCTTTGAGGAGGTTGGGTATTGTCGTGAGGGGGTCGGTGAGAAAGAGGAGTATGCCGTCTGCGAAGGAGAGTATTATCTCTCGCTTCTCTTCCTGGAACGAAGCCGACCTGGTCTAGATCAATAAGTTGGGGCAATAGTGGTAAGATACGGTTAGTTAAGGTCTTTGCATACCATTTTAAGTCCACATTAAGAAGCGAGATGGGCCTGTAGTTGGTAACTAGGGAGGGATCTTTGTCTGGTTTTGGGATTACAGCTATATGGGCAGTTAGGTCTCAAGGCGGTGTCGTAGGGGTTGCGAAGGAATTAAAGGCTTTTAAAAAGAAGGGGGTGAGTGTTTCTGCATAAGTTTTATAGTAGCCGACTGTCAAGCCATCGGGGCCGGGGCTTTTACCTGATTTTAGTTGTTTCAAAGCTAGGTCTATTTCTTCTCTGGTTAGGGGGGAGGCCAGATCTTGGGCCGCGGAATCCGAGATAGGGGTGGGGCCATACTGTTGCAAAAAATCGACTATGAATTCCGTTCGTTTGTTTTTATCTGCGGAAGAGTTAGATGGGTGAAGGTTATATAGTTTACTATAATAGTGGACAAACTGTTGTGCAATGTCTGGGGTTTTGGTAAGTTTGCCTCCTGCTGGGTCAGTGATGGAGTGAATCGTCGTATGAGCTTTTGTCACTTGTAAGGCCCGAGCTAGCATTTTACTGGCTTTGTTGCCATATTCATAAAATGTTTTTTTGGAGAGGATATATTTACGTCGAATTTGGGTGTCTAGTATGTCAAGGAGATCTTTTCTAGTTTGAATTAGTTCTGTCATGGTGGAGAGGGCTTGGGTTTGTTTATGAGTATTTTCTAGTTGATGGATTTTGTTGAGGAGGTCTAAGTATTGTTTTCTACGTATTCGATTGCGTTTAGCCGCCGCTGCGATTAAGATTCCCCTGACTACACACTTGTGTGTTTCCCATATAGTAAGTGGGGACGTGTCCGTCGAAACATTCTCTTGAAAGAAATGTTTGAGGTTGGATTCGACCTCAGCCATGATGGAAGGGTTATTCAGTAGTGATGGGTCTAGTTTCCATGTTTGTGTGCGGGGTGTCGTGTTTGGGATTTTAAGTGTGAGAGAGGTGGGGTGATGATCGGAGATAAGCATGGGGTCAATTGAGGCGTGGTGGATTAGAGATAGATCTTTTTGTGTTAGAAAGATGTAATCAATTCTTGAATATCTGTCGTGGGGAGCGGAGAAAATGTGAAGTCTTTAACGTTTGGGTTCAGGGTGCGCCAGGAGTCATGCAGTAATAGTTGATTGAGTAACGATTTAATCGTCTTAAGGGCCGAATAAGGGAGTGAGGAGGAGCCGGTGGATGTGTCTTGGATCGGGTTGAGGCGAACATTGAAGTCTCCCCCCAGGATGAGGGTGCCTTCTTGGAAGGTCGTGAGTGTATCCGTAATTTTCCGAAAGAAAGGTACCTGACCGCAATTGGGAGCGTATATATTCGCTAAAGTGAACTTCCTATTGAGGAGGGAACCTTTAAGAAAGAGGTACCTGCCTTCCTCTTCTATTAAAGAGTCAGTGATTTGAATGGGGCAGGATTTAGCAATGAGTATTGAGACTCCTTTTGTTTTGTGTAACGGGTTGGTAGCGTGGTACACCGTGGGATATCGGTGGTTTTGTAGTTTTGGCGTAGAGTCGGATCTAAAGTGGGTTTCTTGAAGGAAAACAATACCAGCTTTATTGCGGTACATGGTGAGGAGTAGTTTGGAGCGTTTCTCTGGTATGTTGAGGCCTTTTACGTTTAGTGATATAAGTTTGAGCTTGGTGCTATGGGTGATTCTGGACGGATTCGTCATTGTATGGGTGTATGAGTGGATTTAGAAGGATAGTACTTGCTGCGATGGAGGAAGTGATAGGATGGGCTGAGAGATATGTGCGTGTGGGTAAGGCAGGTCAGGGGACAGGGGTAAGGGAAGGTGAACAATACCGGTATTAAGTGTGACCCCAATCACCTAAGTCAGTGGCCAGGAACACAATAATTTACTAACCGGATAAGGTCAGTGGTGTGTGTAGGTTTGTATATATGAGGTGCTGGGTAAGATTCGCTTGACCACTGTGTGGGGGTTGGTTTATCAATCGAGAGATGTCTACTGTAGGTGGGAAAGTCTGCCAGTGAGGTCCAGCCCACCAACAGCCTGATTTTATATATGTGGTGGAACAGGGGAGACAAGTATGTGGTATACATGTTGGGAAACTAGGCGGAATGAGGTCACTTGGATGACAGGGTGGTCTATAATTATTGTTGGCGAGATATTTAGACAATTACTAATATCAATGGTTATTTATACCTTAGATTGAGTGGGGGCGAAGGAACGTATGGATGGTGTTTATGGGTATGGTCATATCGGTGAGGGGGAAAAGGCACAAAGAAGGATAACCGTAATAAACAGTGCTACACAAGTAAATAAACATCTATTACTAGACATTTGGTCCATATATTAGTTTAGCCTAAGGCTGAATAAGCAGGGTAACATAACATACGTGGTGACAATCCCGTGTATTAATATATCTATGTTTGAATAGAGTGGTTATTAATTGATAATAAGGCTATCTTAACCTGTGTGATGCGTGGGTATAGGCATAAGTAGCAAGCCCAGGTAAAAACAACATTTCAGAACGATTTTAATCTATAAATTGTTTGTGTGTGTAGATTCGTAAGGGGTGGACGGGGTTTGCTGAGTGTAGTAGTAAGTGTATTCCCCCGGTGTATTTTAGTGGAAAGACAAGTGTTTTGTAGCATGGTGAATGTATTGTCAAGCTTGTTAGTTTCGGTATACGGGAGTGAATGAGGGCACACAATGTGTAGGCATGTAGAGAAGGCGTGTTCAATGCCAGTAGGTGGCAGTAAAGAGCCCAAGTGCAGAAGTTTCGTCAGTTTGAGAGGAGTGAGTTTGGTAACAGGATTGCATAAGAAATCCTCATCATCTCTGGTGTTATCAGTGTGTGATCATGTACCAGTGTCAGGAGTGTATGTGTATGAGGCAACTCTAGGTATAACGGTTGTACATGAGATGTGTGTCTGATATGGTGTCAGTATGTGGTGCAGTATAGTAATGTCTTCCTGAAACAGGAGGTAGTGACCACTTAAAACTTAAAACATCTAATATTAAACTATAACATCTAACGTGTTACCCTTCAGATTTTGCACATGGTACAGAAGATCTGTACACGTTAAGTTCTGTAGAGCACGTTTCGTAGGTCCCGGCGTCGAAGTGGAACAGCGGTGCATACGAGTATCTTTAAAGAATACAGGAGGTATGTATCACGGGGCTTGAACGGGCTGCAGGGAGGAGCGGAGTCTGTAGCACATAGTCCGTAGTTGTTCTGGTCCGGTGATCCTACAAGGATGATAAGCGATAAGGGGGGATAAGGTAAGGCGTCATTTTCCAATGTTAGTCATTTTTCCGTTTTCTTTTGTAGGCCTCAACAGAGGCAGGCAATGCGTATTTGGGAAAGATCCTTGCGGGGAGGAAGGTCGGGTCTCGGGCGATACTGCATAGCGTTCAGGTGAAGCGGTCATTCCGTTGTGGAGTGTCGGTAAATGCAGGAGAGGTAGTCTATACAGGATCGGGAAACTGCAAAATGGAGAAGGTGGTAGAGGAGTAGTAAGGGCTGTCAGCGGTAGCATCTGGGAAGGGTATTGTATTTCAAGGGCCTGGGATTATGTTAACGATCACGGTGGGCTCTGTGAGACAGAGGCGCTGTCATGGGGCTAGGAGGCGGGTGCCGGGGCCCTCCTGAAGGGTTTGGTCTGATCGTGAGGGCGATCTGCGTCTTCGGAAGCTGGTGTTGTGGGCATCCATTGGTTCTTCTGCTGGAGAGTGGCGGGTGTGAGGTAAGATATTGAATTCCTCATACCAGTGTGGGACCGACACCAGCGGAATGTCTAAGGTGCGGCAAAATCCATCGAGGTCTTCTGGAACTCTCAGTAAGGCAGAGCGGCCTTGGTGGGAGGCAGAGAGGCCGAACGGGAACTTTCAGCGGTAGCGGATTCCGTTGTTCCGCAGAACATCCAGTAAGGGTCGGAGGTCTTTGCGATGTCGCAGTGTGATCGCTGAAAGATCTTGATAGATATGTATATGATATTCCTCATATTCCAGCTGCGATTTTTCCCGTGTTTTCTTGAGGATTTCTTCCTTGATTGTATAATCGTTTACAAAGTAGATGACATCTCGTGGGGGGTCTGCGTCCCTGCCTCTGGGACGGAGCGCCCTGTGTATTCGTTCCATAGCCACTGGAGTGTGATGAGGCCTATCGAGGAGTTGGTTGAAGAGGCCTGTGACAACTTGGAGGAGTCGGTCTTGGTCCACAGACTCGGTTAGGCCTCTCACCCTAAGGTTATGTCTTCTGCCCCGATTGTCGAGATCTTCAACATGTCGTTGAAGATCTCTAAGTTGCATGGTATGGGAGTTCACTTTATATTGAATTGCATTTGTTGCTGAGCCCTGCAGTGCCACATCGTCTTCGACACGCTGCACTCTCCCTGAGATAGCCTGTAATTCGTGGCGTAGGTCTGAAATGGCAGAGAATAGAGTGTCCTTAATGTCAGCTGCCACAGCTTGGAGATCTCGTAGACTCGGTTGACGGAGAGAAGTGCTGTCATTCTCCATTTGTGAGTTGTGAGGTATTGTAGGGGTGAGAAGAATTCCAGTCAGTTCCTGAGAAGGAGTTGAGGCGGGAAGAGGAGCCGCCATACTAGGCCTCTGGGTGCGGAATATCCCCTATCATAGCAATAGGTAGTGACAGGTACTCTTCTTTGCAAAAATTGGGGTCTATTAGACCCTAGATTTCTCCTCTGCTCTCAAAGCATCTGACCACACCAAGATCGGTGTGATAAAATGCTTTCCCAATTTCCCAATGGCGCTGTTTACATCCGGCGAAATCTAAGTCATAAAATGCTCGTAGCTTCCGGTTTCTTAGGCCATAGAGATGTTTGGAGCCACTCTGGTCTCTGATCAGCTCTATGGTCAGCTGGCTGAATCACCGGCTGCATTTTCAGGTTCCCTGTTGAGACAGGAGAGCCAGAGGAAAACACGGAAGATGTTGGGGGGGGGGCATTCCCTCCCACGGCTTGTAAAAGCAGTCTAGAGGCTAATTAGCCGCTAGGATTGCTTTTACATGAAAGCCGACCGCTGGCTGAAAAGAATGATACCAAGAAGATACCTAAACCTGCAGGCATCATTCTGGTATAACCACTCAAAGTCGTGAATGGCGTACCTGAAGACAAAAACATGGTTAACAATAAAGCACAGTAAACGGTAAAGTATAAAAAATTGCATACCTGAAAAGCAAACATGATAAAACATAATAACAATAAAACATTTCAGAATAGAATACAGTAAAAAAGAGCAGAACAATAGAGAGAATAGAGAGAGAGAGAACAATAAAACGACAACTATTTTTTTTTATTTTATATTTTTGTATGTGTTTTTTTTTTTTTACACTTTTTTTTGTAACTAACTTTTATAACTGTAACCGGTTCCAGGTTCGGGTCTCTCAAAATGCGATGGCATCTTGGGAGACCCTGTGAAAGTGTGCCTAGTCTGTGGAATGCTGTACCCTACGCTAATACTCAACTAGTGAATGGTAGCGTTCAAAACATTCACCAATGCAAAGACCAGGATTGTCAGGACAGGAGGGACAATAATGGGGGGTGTCACGCCTATATCCGCGCTTGCTGCAGACACGACATCTTTTTTGGGGGGGTTCGCTGGGTAGGGGTACTCGGGAGGACATAAAGAAAATGCCTCTCATGCAGCTGACTGCATTTGGTTGGGGATGTGAATGGGGGAAGTACGGGCGCTGCAGAAGCGGTGGGTTCCCAATTAGGATTGGCGAATGCAGCAGGAAGGGCACTATGGGCACGACGGGCCTGTGTTTGTCTTTTTGGTGGCAGCGGGACACTACTTGTGCTTGCCACCTCACCAGCTTGAACTGCACTTATGGGACTCGCCATGTCACCAAGTGTTACTGCAGTGCTGGTTTGACTACGACCGGGGTGTACTAGGCCGCTGGTGCTTGCCAGTTCACCAAAACGCTACCAAAAAAAAACTGTTAGCGATCGCAGGGATCAGGCCTGACTCTGCGAACACTGCAGTTATGCGTGTAGTGTTTTGTAAGTGACAGTGATCGATCGATACTGCACTTGGGTGGGCTGGGCTGGGCCGGGCGGAGGGGCAAAACGCAGGTGCTAGCAGGTATCTGGGCTGATCCCGCTAACACTGCGTTTTTGGTAACCCTAAACTGCTGGGGACGCTAGTATAGATCTGATCGGATCAGATATTGATCCGTACAGATACTATACCACTAAGGGAGGTGTATGCTGCGTGCGTGGGTGTTAGCGGTACTGGCGCTAATCTAACGCTGCCTGGGGCGACGCATATCACCGCCGGGCGATCAGGGGGCTAAACCTTTATTCGGTAATAAACGGCGGGTGCCCTGACACTATAAAAAATAAACGAACTAACCAGCGTCACCCGTAACACTTATACGGTGATCAGTGGTGAAAGGGTTAACTAGGGGGCAATCAAGGGGTTAAAACATTTATTAGGTAGTATATGGGGGTCCCTGTCGCTATAAAACGCTGACAGCGAACCTAAATATTTACCTCCCTAACTAGCGTCACCAGCGACACTAATACAGCGATCAGAAAAATGATCGCTTAGTGACACTGGTGACAGGGGGTGATCAAGGGGTTAAAACTTTATTAGGGGGGGGTTAGGGGGGTATCCTAGACCTAAAGGGGGGTAATACTCACTGCCCTAACACTGTAACTGTCACAAACTGACACCAATCAGTAATCAGAAAAAAAAAAATAAAATACTGCTTGGTGTCAGTTTGTGACAGGGGGGTGATTGGGGGGCGATCGGGGGGGGGTCGGGGGTGTTTTATGTGCCTGGCATGTTCTACTCTGTGTGTTTGTGTTGTGTGCACTCACTTGTCTTCTCTCCTCGGCGCTGGAACGGAAACTGCCAAGCCGAGGAGAGATGACATCACATCCCCTGCCTGTGTGAAACTACACACAGGCAGGGGAGGATTCCGATTGGCTGGGAGCGATCGCGAGGGGGGGGCCACGATCGGATGGTCTCCCCCTCGCCTCCCAACGCTCCCAGTGCAAAGCCGACCGCCGCTGGCACCGGGGGGGGGTCCGATCGGACCCCCCGCCCGCGGGAGGCAGATCACGTATGGGAACGTGATTCTGCCTGCCCGTGCCATTCTGCCGCAGTATATCTGCGTTAGGCGGTCGGCAAGTGGTTAAAACGATGTATTCCTTTTCACAAAACACCCCCTCTTAGGAATTGCTCTTACACAAACAACATTTCAAACAGGCATAACATTAAAAAATGTTGCATCAGCAGACCATACGGGGATGGCATGGTGTCTCCTACCACATTTGGCTGCCCTTTCCAGCGGCAGTGAACGCTGACGTCACTGATGGTCGTCGTAAAGCCACACATCTGGCGAGTTTCATCATCAATGACATCATCTGAGGGCGTGGCTTTACAGTGAGATATACCATCCTTTATGCTGCACCTGAACGAGGGCAATTTAACCCCTAATGTCTTGCAGCTTCTCACCACCACTATCTAGATAGGGGAAGCGTAAACACGGGCAAGATGCAATCAGGCAGCCATAAAATTAGACCAATAATCAAAAAAATTATCAAAAAATTATAATAACATTAAAAATTAAATCTACAGATTAAAAGTAGTGGATCCAAAAAGAAAAACCTTATTACTATATCTTTTAAAGTTACAATCGTAGGTTAAAACTTATTATATATGTATACTGTATTAAATTGTAAATGTATAAACCCTATTTGACCAATTCATGGCACAGCTATATACTTGTAAGATAAAACACGCCTCTTACTTGTAACACTATTTGAGCAGACATCAAGTGAGTTATAGCTATTCTGAAAGTTATTAAATTAAATAACTAGTTATATAGGTTCTAGTAAAGTTATTATTGCAGGGCTTGCCCGGGGGTTGTGGGGGTCTGCGGGTGGGGGGCTTATCAGAAGCTGGCAGCCCCCTTTAACTAGGGGGCCCCCAAATCCCACCCCCCTACCCATTCACCATAAAAAGGGTCAAAAAGTAAAACAAACAAAAGACAGTTTCTGACAATTCCTTTATGAAAAAAAGTGTCCTGCAATGTTTGTTTCACTTTAAGCATTAAAATCACTGCTCCTGAAAAAAATGGTAGCTTTTAAAAACTTTTTTTTTTACATTGATACATGTCCCCTGGGGCAGTATCCAGTCCCTATAAACTTTTTATGGCAATAACTTGCATTTAAACCTTTAAAATTAGCACTTTTGGTTTTTCATGTTCATATCACATAGGCTTTAACGGTGTTCACATGTTCGCACCAATTTTTTGCCTGTTTGCATGTTCTGGTGCGAACCCCCCCCCCCCCCCCCCACACACACACATACTTTTCCCTTAGTTCAAAAATTGTATTGTTGACAGCCAACACTACTCACCACCCTCAGAAAACATTCCACATACTGTACTTTACAGACTGAGGAAAAATAAGTGAGGTGGAACAGGTCTAGACAGAAGTTTCTTACTCCTTTGAATGCTGGGGTCTTCATTTTATTGCGGAAAGGGAAGTCTTGCTGGAGACTATGGAGGCTGCAGGGGTGAGGGAGAGGTGCAGAGACCACAGATGATGAGCATCCCTATCACTGCTGAGTGGTGTCCCCCTTCAATTGGGGCCCAGGGAATGTCCCATAGCTACCATACTCCAGAAACATCACCAATGGTATGATGCTATTTCACTACAATAGTTACTCCATTGTCAATTGACTGAGATTGTGTCAACTGTGATACAGCCATAACACCAGATTTTGGGCAAACATTGTTGGCAAACATCTTTTAAATCTGATTCACCCAGTTTCGACAGCTGAGCTTGAAGTTTGAAGTTTTCACTAATCTGTAGATACCAGTATAATGCCCCGTACACATGGTCGGACATTGATCCGACATTCCGACAACAAAATCCTAGGATTTTTTCCAACGGATGTTGGCTCAAACTTGTCTTGCATACACACGGTCACACAAAGTTGTCAGAAAATTCGATCATTCTGAACACGGTGACGTAAAACACGTACGTCGGGACTATAAACGGGGTAGTAGCCAATAGCTTTCATCTCTTTATTTATTCTGAGCATGCGTGACACTTTGTACGTCGGATTTGTGTACACACGATCAGAATTTCCGACAACGGATTTTGTTGTCGGAAAATTTTATAGCCTGCTCTCAAACTTTGTGTGTCGGAAAATCCGATGGAAAATGTGTGATGGAGCCCACACACGGTCGGAATGTCCGACAACAAGGTCCTATCACACATTTTCCTGTGTACAGGGCATAATGGTACATTGCATTCTGCAGGCATTGTGTGTGAAGTTTCATTGCATCTGAAACAATTACAACAGCAGGCAAAATAGTACATAGGAATCCTCATTTTTTACAATGTCTTGGAAGTATTGCAATCTAGGTCTTTTGAACCTTGAAAACCAGAAAGCTATTAAACCTTCCTAGTAGTTTTATTGATTATTTTTCTGTTTTACCAGGAATACAACAATATATTTATCCAACAACTCAATAGTCTTGGAGGGAATTCATCAATCCAGAAAAGCCAGGATAACTTTTAGTCCTATTTCACACAGCTTAACACTCTTTCTGTGCAGCACATTAATGCAATCCTCGACTCAGAGATGAGCCACTTGTGTACAGCATTAATTTACAGAATTCCTCCCTAAGATGTTTCATCCCAAGTAACTACACCTTTGTACTGATGTATGTGTTGAATTCAGAGGGACATGCAGAGAAGTTGCCCATTCCACCAATTCAGGGTACCTCCGTTACCTCACTCCCAGTAATGGAAGGAAAAGCCGCTGGACACAGGTCTCATGCATGTCCTAAGTTAACTCTTCCCTTGCCATAGATCTCCATAATGCTAGTCCACTCTGGGTGACTAGAGGAGACAGACAGCTAGGGAGGGAGTTGGGACACTGACTGCCTCGCTACGGAAGGAGCTGTCACTTAACCAGGTACCACGGCAAACAACTGGTTGCTGTAGTTCTTCCTTTCGGTTACTCATGGAAACTACCTCCTCTTCTTTGCCTTGTAAGTTAACCTTTTGTAGTGTAGTTACATACCTTATAGTGCCTTAACATATCCAGGTTATTTAGGAATACACCAAGACCCAACATGCACCCCTTGAATAAATTCAGACTGGGCTTGAAACAACTTTTACTGATAATTCAGTAGAACCTGTCTAACATGGATAAACATCCTTTCCCTAAGTTCCCCCAACTGAGGCTGTCCCAGCATACCTGTAAATGTGAAGTCCTTTAGGGAAAAGTCCAATATTGAAAGAACTTCAGTAGAGGTGTTCATAATCAATGAAGGGTTGGCGCTCAAGTCCCAGAAAGTTTCTGCAAGGTTCCTGTTCACGTGCTAGCTCACTCGCCCCCCCTGGGATCCGAACCTCTTCCCTTTTATATCACATGGGAGGTAGACTGGACCCCAGAAAAAGCTCACAAACATGATCAGGGAAGGTGGCAAGAAACATTCCCCCCTGACCTGGGCAGCCAAGTAGCTAAATAACACATACAATACAGTAGGCCTACATGTAATCAAGGCAAACCTGAGCAAGGAGACCAGACACTACAAGTTTTTCTGATGAGGTACCTCACTTAGGGTTTTAATGATGGCGGAGCTAGTGAAAAATCAGAGATAATGTCAAAAATGAAAGCCACCAAAGCAATTAAAACTTCAGCATCTATAGGGGTGCGCATCTTCACTGGCCTCACGATTCGATGCGATTATGATTATCCTGTCCACGATTCGATTCCGCAATGCATCACAATGCATCACGATTACTGCGCATGGTTTTTGGCCAAAAAATTCAAGCAGTCAGAAAAACTACATTTTGTTTTTATTTTATCTGTTCTTAAAAAGAAAAGACAACACTCCCTGCATGTAGCAAGAGAGGGTAAGAGACTGCGGACATGATACAAGAGAGGGTCAGAGACTGCGGACTTGATACAAGAGAGGGTCAGAGACTGCAGACATGATACAGGAGATGATCAGAGACTTCAGACATGATAAAGGAGATGGTCAGAGACAGCAGGCATGATACAGGAGACAGTCAGAGACTGCAGTCATGATACAGGAGATGATCAGAGACTGCAGACATGATACAGGAGATGATCAGAGACTGCAGACATGATACAAGAGATGATCAGAGACTGCAGACATGATACAAGAGATGATCAGAGACAGCAGACATGATACAGATGATCCGTGACTGTGGACATGATACAGGAGATGGTTAGAGACTTCAGACATGATACAGGAGATGGTTGGAGACTTCAGACATGATACAGGAGATGGTCAGAGACTGCGGACATGATACAAGCGAGGGTCAGAGACTGCAGACATGATACAAGAGATGATCAGAGACTGCAGACATGATACAGGAGATGATCAAAGACTGCAGACATGGTACAAGAGATGATCAGAGACTGCAGACATGGTACAAGAGATGATCAGAGACAGCAGACATTTTACAGGAGATGATCAAAGACTGCAGACATGGTACAAGAGATGATCAGAGACTGCAGACATGATACAAGAGATGATCAGAGACAGCAGACATTTTACAGGAGATGATCAGAGACTGCAGACATGATACAGCACATCGTTAAAGACTTCAGACATGATACAGGAGATGATCAGAGACTGCGGACATGATACAGGAGATGGTTAGAGACTGCAGATATGATACAGGAGATGGTCAGAGACTTCAGACATGATACAGGAGATGATCAGAGATGATATCTTTTTTAGTTTAAAGAAAAAATAATACCCTTTAGTATCACTAACAAATCATTGAGTATTTTGGCAGCAACTTGGATAGTAAACAGGTCAAAATCAGTGCAAAAAAAAAAAAAGAAAAAAGGAAGACATTCAATCAGCAAGAAATATACTGCTTGCAGATCAGTGGATGTTTCCAGAGGGGAGAGATGATAGGGAAATCTTAGGAAGACAGAAAAAAAGTGTGCACTGTGCAGCCCCCAATGTAAGTCAGTGCTCAATGGGTTAAGACCAGGGATGGGCTTTATGTTCGGGTCGAACATGAGTTTGACTCAAACATTGGCTGTTCGCCACTTCACCGAACAGCGAAAAATTTGGGGTGTTCGCGGCAAATTCGAAAGCCGCAGAACACCCTTTAAAAGTCTATGGGAGAAATCAAAAGTGCTAATTTTAAAGGCTTATATGCAGGGTATTGTCATAAAAAGTGTTTGGGGACCTGGGTCCTGCCCCAGGGGACATGGATCAATGCAAAAAAAGTTTTAAAAGCGGCCGTTTTTTCAGGAGCAGTGATTTTAATAATGCTTAAAGTCAAACAATAAAAGTGTAATATTCCTTTAAATTTCAAAGGAAAAAAGTCATTTAAAACTACTCGTTGCTATTAATGAATTGTCGGTCCAACAATACACATAAAAGTTAATTGATAAAAACGGCATGGGATTTCCCTGCAGGGGAGCTCCGAACCAAAATAAAAAAATGCGTGGGGGTCCCCCTAAATTCCATACCAGGCCCTTCAAGTCTGGTATGGATATTAAGGGGAACCCCGCGCCAAAATTTTAAAAAAAATGGCGATAACGGCTCCCCCCTGTGTGAATTGGTAATGGTCACCCGTTTATGTACCCGGGTGACCCCGCCCCCTCTGACAACACAGGGAGAGCCATGCCCTCCGTTATATAAGAAATGTCAGAAGAACCAAAGCGTCACACGGCGGAAGACTCCCACTGAGGTGGATCGCGCGGACGGGGCAGAGAAGAAGCCTGGAGGAAGATGCGGGACGAGAAGAGCAGAGGAAGAAGAAGATGGAGAAGAAGAAGAAGAAGATGGAGGAAGAAGAAGAACACCGAAGGAAGAACAGAAGAAAGAAGATGAAATAAGAAGAAATTAATAAAGGACTTGTCAAAAACCGTCTCCTGTGTTTTTTAACCTTTTTGACACTTTTTTGTGAAATGGTAGGGTTACATTTGTACCCCATTACCAATTCACATGGGTGGGCGGGATCTGGGGGTCCCCTTGTTAAAGGGGGCTTCCAGATTCCGATAAGCCCCCCGCTCGCAGACCCCCACAACCACCGAGCAAGGGTTGTGGGGATGAGGTCCTTCTCCTCATCAACATGAGGACAAGGTGCTTTGGGGGGGCTACTTCAAAGCACCCTCCCAATGTTGAGGGCATGTGGCCTGGTACGGTTCAGAAGGGGGGGCACTCTCTCGTCCCCCCCTCTTTTCTTGCGGCCTGCCAGGTTGCGTGCTCGGATAAGGATCTGGTATGGATTTTTGGAGGGACCCCACGCCATTTTTTAAAATTTTGGCACGGGGTTCCCCTTAAAATCCATACCAGACCTGAAGGGCCTGGTATGGAATTTAGGGGGACTCCCACGCATTTTTTTTTAAATTTTGGTTCGGGGTTCCCCTGTGGGGAAATCCCATGCCGTTTTTATCAATTAACTTTTATGTGTATTGTCGGACCGACAATTCATTAATAGCCGCGAGTAGTTTTAAATGACTTCTTTACCTTTGAAATGTAATTTTGCTATGTTCTAAACACAGGAAACATGCGTCCCTTTACAGGCACACTATAGACACCCCCCAGGTATGAAATTTTAAGGAATATTATACTTTTATTGTTTCACTTTAAGCATTATTAAAATCACTGCTCCCGAAAAAATGGCCGTTTTTAAAACCTCTTTTTGATTTGATACATGTCCCCTGGGGCAGGACCCAGGTCCCCAAACACTTTTTATGACAATAACTTGCATATAAGCCTTTAAAATGAGCACTTTTGATTATTCATTTTCGTGTCCCATAGACTTTAATGGTGTTCGCGTGTTTGAACAAATTTTTTGCCTGTTCGCAAGTTCTGCTGCGAACCGAACCGGGGGGTGTTTGGCTCATCCCTAGTTAAGACCAGAATTAAGTCAATAAATCAGTGGCAGTAATAAAGATTAACAAAGTTTAAAAAAAAAAACCATGAAGGGACTGGACTAGATGACCAGGACATGTTTAGATGTAATAGGAATGATTAAAAAGATCCTACGGTATCACAGGAAGTTTTTTTGCATGTCACTTTTTCCAGTTGGTGTTCAGCTGCACTGGGTTCAGTTTACATCAATTCAGTTGTCTATTCATCTCTCATCATTGCATGATCTGCAGTTTAGCACTGGTGAAACTTTTTTCTGCCCCCAATGTGTTGGGCACACAGTACACACACACTGGATAGGTGTAGCAGAGATGGGGTATGTGCCACTTCTATACACTCACCCCACACATATATCAAACATGACAAGCTGATCTCTCACCTCCGGAGCACTCTTACTATCCCCCTCCTCTCCTCGCAGCTCATTGAAGCCGACTCTATGCCTTATCGCACTGATGTGATGACAGCTACAGTGTCTGTGTCTCACTGCTTTATGCAGCTTTGCACCTGCCCATCGGGGAGATGACCGGTGTCACTGTCCACAGGTACAAATCCCGAAGAGGGGGAGAGCGTGGGTGGGGGCAGCATGCTGAGACTAAATAATCCAATGATGGAAAACAGCGCCAGGTGCAGCCAGCCATTCAGTGGCTTGTCATCACCAGCAAAGACACTGCTGTGCAGGGGGAGGAGCATATAATGATGTCATGCATAATCGAGTACGCTGGATACCACATTGAATCGGGAAGGGTAGAATCGTGATACATCGATGCACCGATTATTTTTCAACACAAGCATCAATGGTAGCTCCATTTATTATCATATTCATTATATGTTCTGCTATAACTATAAATTCTTGGAGGTAATTTATAAATCTAGAAGAGAATCCATTTATTATATTTACTACAAGCTACAAGTTTGTTTATTACATTTCCTTTCATTTAGATTTATGGTAAGAATTGTGAAAATATAAGCTATGTCCTAACTAGCTCCCATATAAGCATCTTTCTGAAGGAAAAATAGTTGCAACATCAATGATAAATTTAAGGCAAATGTGTTAAAAATATTACAGTAAGTTTGTTAGGCCTGCATATACAAGGGTAACAAATTAGAAAATGACATGAATTTGTGCAGGGTATGTGTCCTATTCTGTCTGCAATATCCATGCATAATAAATCCACCCTCAGTGTCATATCAGGAATGCTACATAAGCTTCTAACAACACATAAATTTCAGTGATTACTGAACATCCTAATGTAAAGAAAAATGTCTGCTGTATTTTTGTAATTAACCAGATTAAAATAATTTATCTTTGCTTCTTATTACTAAGACAATGATAATTGTCCTTATGACGAGTCCTGCTCATTATACTCATAACCATGAATACAATTAAAATGAGGGAAAAAATAAAATCCAGCCACTGCCTACTGTGCTCATTGTCAGTGAAGGAGTGGATTTTATTAAATTGCTTGTCTTGCAATAATCATATTTTCCTTTTCCTTAATAAGCAGAAAAAGCTAAGCGCATTATGTCTGTGTGCTTCTTTCTTGGCTGCGGGCCACCTCAATAGGCGACAAGGATTAACTGCTGAATGGGCAGACATAACAGAATGCTGTTTTACTTTTTTAGGTGTACAAGTTTGGTTTTACTTATATGTCTTTTATCTTTGTCCATGGATAGAAGATACTTAATTTAGGTTTTAAATATTGAGTGCTGCTGTATTAAACATTGAAAGTGGCTTAAAGGAGTTGTAAAGTCTCTAGCTTTTTTCACCTTAATGCATTCTATGCATTAAGGTGAAAAAACCTTTTGTGGTGCAGCTGCACCCCAGAGCCCCCCTTTTACTTACCTGAACCTGATCTTTCCAGTGACGAGAACAAGCTCAGCAGCTCCAGCCACTATTTCAGGTCCTCACTGGACAGATTGATAGCAGCAGGAACCATTGGCTCCCGCTGCTGTCAATCAAATCCAGTGACATGTGAGGGGCCAAATCCTGCTGTCTGTGTCATTGGACGCAGCAGCAGCAGGACTCAGGAGCGCACACGCATGAGTGCCCCCATGGAATGTGGCTCTCCATGGGGGCAATCGATGTGGAGGAGGAGCTAGGAGTGCCGCCAGGGGACCCCAGAAAAGGAGTATCGGGGCCACTCTGTTCAAAACCCTTGTACAGAGAAGTATGACATGTTTGTTATTTTTTTTTAAAAAGAACCTTTACAATCACTTTAAAGAGGGATAGTTGAATAGAACTTGAGCCTACTTGTTTTACACATTGCACAATAAATGCCACAGGCTGAGTATCTAGAGAATGCTTCTTAATTACTGTGGCAGCACTGAGAATGCCACAGACACATATAAACCTCAACAAAAGCCTCAAAAAAACATAAAAATAGAATTAAGACCATGTTGAAGCCTATCTTAAAGAAAAACATCTTTGAAATAGTTGATGATAAAGCACCTTGTCCTCAATGTTGCGGGAACAAGGGCTTCATTCCCACATCCTGTTCCCAAAAAAGGACATAGGGGTCTGTTGAAACCTATTGAAATCTGGAAGACTTCTGTAGAATAAGGAAGCCCCCAGATATCTGCCCTCTCCCCAGGTGAATGGATTTGGGGTACATACCACCCCTTTTTACCCATTCACAAAAAAAAATGAAAGGGTGAACAAAACATCAACACTGTGAGTCCTACATTAGAAAAAAACAAAAATGGTGTCCCCCGATGTAACTCAGCAATGCAGCAATAGTTCTACAGTCTCAAAGTTACATACTTTTGGCTGATGTTTGCAAACATCAGTCAGGGGTTCACGTGGGTAAAGTGGCCACATATGACCCTTATATGTCCAATATTGCAAAACTTCAAACAGGATGGGTTTAGGTCAAGCTCCTGTTTAACCCCCTGGTGCCGAGTGCACACAAATATGCGGCCCCACTGGACTGGGCTTTTTTCTGTGGGGCCGCATATTTGTGTCTCTGTCTTAGTGCTCTATGCCAGCATGGAGACTGGGGTACTAATGATCAAGACCCGGAAACTCCCAATTTTTTACACCTAATCGCTGTGATAATGGTTTGTAGCAAGAGACACAAATAAACCGCCCCTGAATCTCTTACTCCACTGCGCCAAAGAAAAGTGCAAAGCTGCATAAAAGATGTGTAAATGAATACAAAATGTGTACATCCACAGTGTACAGTGAAAAAAAGCTGCCACTTAAATAAATACATAGACTGATCAAAATCCCAAAACTATACCTCTCACACGTGTACAGATAGAGATAGCGGCGCTAATATAAATTGTGTAAAATAATGGGTCAGAGCAGTATAATGCCTACGACCCTCTACTTATGCATAAAAATAATAATAATAGTGTCATGAAAAATATTAATTTTATCATGAAAAGAAATTTCCTTAACACCCAGTGAAAAGTGTCACTATAAATAATAAATTACAAGAAATGAATGATCAAGTTCAACAGTTGTTTTTCAATCTTCTTGTGAAAAATCTTCTTCTACTCTTCCACCACACCACCGTGATAGTGACACCACTCCCTCTGAAGAGCACACTCACCAGATTGTATAGCCTCCCACTCTCGTGTTTGGCAAAACAGCAATTGAACCACACCTGGGTTGCATGTGATGAACCGTGACTCCAATCAAGCCAGCTCCATATGTGAAAAAATGAATAAAGTGCTCCACATAGCGTGATACCATTTTGACAGATTTATTAAAATCACTTCAAACACACTTCAATGGTTACACTCACTTTTAAACTGAAACATAAAGGCCTTTAAAAAAAATCCACAGCAAGCACAGCAAGCAACAGGATCAGTGATCCAACGGTGCACCGCGGTCACAGCGGACCTGAAGTGTAAACTAGTGTATCTCTCACCCAACCTTCTAAGGCCCAGCCATCCGATCGGTGTAGTCCTCCTCAGACAGCGGCATCTAATGTCAGTGCGATGGAATGCCGTGTAACCATGCCCAAGACATGTTTAGTCGAATAGACTTTTTCAAATGGGATTGGCTACACGGATGGTTCATCAATCCTTATATACTATCTATGATTAGTCATGTGATCACCATCAGTCATGTGATCACCATCAGTCATGTGACCTCCTGCTCTGCACATGCTCACACTTCATGTCCCCCTGACCGTGAAGCACAGGTACAAAGACTGAATGCATTAGTGGATCCCAAACATTTTTACGGTGTGTAGTTAGAATGCTGCGTCCAGCATTACCATATATGACATATGACATATCCTAACTTATAATCCACCACTAGTTACAGTGCTAATGTATTTTAGCTTGTATTTTAAACCAGACAAATTCATTATCTCCTGTTGAAATGTTCATTTTAATTTATTAATATTCATTTTTATTGGTTACTTTTCCACATTAGCACTGTAACTAGTGGTGGATTATAAGTTAGGATATGTCATATGTCATATATGGTAATGCTGGACGCAGCATTCTAACTACACACCGTAAAAATGTTTGGGATCCACTAATGCATTCAGTCTTTGTACCTGTGCTTCACGGTCAGGGGGACATGAAGTGTGAGTATGTGCAGAGCAGGAGGTCACATGACTGATGGTGATCACATGACTGATGGTGATCACATGACTAATCATAGATAGTATATAAGGATTGATGAACCATCCGTGTAGCCAATCCCATTTGAAAAAGTCTATTCGACGAAACATGTCTTGGGCATGGTTACACGGCATTCCATCGCACTGACATTAGATGCCGCTGTCTGAGGAGGACTACACCGATCAGATGGCTGGGCCTTAGAAGGTTGGGTGAGAGATACACCAGTTTACACTTCAGGTCCGCTGTGACCGCGGTGCACCGTTGGATCACTGATCCTGTTGCTTGCTGTGCTTGCTGTGGATTTTTTTTAAAGGCCTTTATGTTTCAGTTTAAAAGTGAGTGTAACCATTGAAGTGTGTTTGAAGTGATTTTAATAAATCTGTCAAAATGGTATCACGCTATGTGGAGCACTTTATTCATTTTTTCACATATGGAGCTGGCTTGATTGGAGTCACGGTTCATCACATGCAACCCAGGTGTGGTTCAATTGCTGTTTTGCCAAACACGAGAGTGGGAGGCTATACAATCTGGTGAGTGCGCTCTTCAGAGGGAGTGGTGTCACTATCACGGTGGTGTGGTGGAAGAGTAGAAGAAGATTTTTCACAAGAAGATTGAAAAACAACTGTTGAACTTGATCATTCATTTCTTGTAATTTATTATTTATAGTGACACTTTTCACTGGGTGTTAAGGAAATTTCT
Organism: Lithobates septentrionalis; assembly: GCA_037952835.1. Lineage (NCBI taxonomy): Eukaryota > Metazoa > Chordata > Amphibia > Anura > Ranidae > Lithobates > Lithobates septentrionalis. The sequence goes on along the minus strand of JBBDGP010000271.1, from coordinate 5,179,805 downwards.
TTTCATGATAAAATTAATATTTTTCATGACACTATTATTATTATTTTTATGCATAAGTAGAGGGTCGTAGGCATTATACTGCTCTGACCCATTATTTTACACAATTTATATTAGCGCCGCTATCTCTATCTGTACACGTGTGAGAGGTATAGTTTTGGGATTTTGATCAGTCTAATCGCTGTGATAGCCTCTGATTGGCTATCATAGTCATCATCAGTCCCTGTGAAGCCCGCCTCCATGTTTTCGCTCTCTAAATGGAGAAAAGAGATACATCATATCTCTCTTTCCTCGCAGAGAGTAAAAAAATTTTGTAAAAAATAAATAAAATAATAATAAAGTTAAAAAAAAAATACAAATACCTAGATCAAGGGTTGGTCTAGGTCAGTGCCATGAACTAGATATAAGGCCACCAACATTATTATACAGGATTTATATAGCGCCGACAGTTTACGCAGCGCTTTACAACAGTAGGGCAGACAGTACAAGTACAATACAATTCAATACAGGAGGAATCAGAGGGCCCTGCTCGTTAGAGCTTACAATCTAGGAGCATGACCTTTGAAGAGATGGTGGCCATATTGAGGAGGGAGGACTATGATGGCAAAAAAGGACCGTACACCAGACCCAATATGCGGAAGGACAAAATAATGTCCTCAGTTGTCACCACTATTGAGCAAAAATGTGAAATTAAACGGGCTAAAGAACAATTGAGGAAGCACTGGTCTGACCTAAAAACTAGGGAGCTAGAAAAATATTGCCGAATCAAGAAGGTGCTTAAAAAAAGTAAGTACTTGTGGTGTGTTCCTATTGAGATACTTAACTTGCATGCTGATCCATATGCTTTTGGTTTATACAGCATCTTCGTAAAGATGGTTCTTTTGAAACTACATTATGATTATAATAAAATGTCGTTCGTTTGGCAAGAAATACGATGGTACAGGGTTCTACATACATTTAGGTTTTGATAATTTGTCGTATTAAAAGAAGTTTTGGATATTGTTGTGTAGATGTGTGTGAAACTAGAATGCTTAATACAAAATGATTCAGTGTAATGTAAGGACAGGACACAGCAGCTGTTTCAAAATCTGGACTCAGGAGCACTAGTGTACTGTGTGACACCAGAGAACATTATTGAGGGTAAACTACACAGGGGCTCCAGGGGATACTTGAGGTGTCTCCATCTGTGAAACTTGGACAAAAATGTTAAGTATTGCAGTTTTGTTAAAAGGGATTTGAATCCTGTCTTAAAATAGTTTTTTTTTTTACAAACAGACAATTGTCCACCACTTCAAAGCAAGGTTTCATATTCCTATTTCTGGACTGAAATATCACTGTGTTAACTTAAGTATACCTTTTGTTTCATTCACATAGGGGAGAAAAGACTCAGACAACAGTCGGAGGATCCCAGGACCCCACAAAGTCACCAGCCTGAATCAGGAATTACCCCAAGCTCAAGACCATGCCCACTCGAGGATCTGGAGAAAGGAGAGGTGGAGGAAGTGAGCGAGATTTGCACCCCACCAAGTGAGTGTCTGACACCCCAGCTTAAGGTAATCTATATAGGTGTGCATATTTCTAAATACATTTTACCCCCCTCAAATTTTAGGTGATGTTCTGGTTGTGGAAGGCCAAGCGGCAGAGCCATTTAGCACAGACAGTGCACAAAGACTCATTGGGCAGATAATGGTGTGGAATGGCCAAATTGATGCAATGTGAAAACAAATTGACAGCATGAGAAATCGGCTGGACAGCATGCAACAGGAAATGAAGAACATAATTGATGTTTTGGGGAGAATATAATCACTTTTTGCCAGAAACATCAATCAGTTTAAAATTTAATATTTTTTATGTTTTTCAAGTTGTTAAATAGTAAAAGCCAAATTTAGCAGATGCACACGGTGTGTCATTATGTGCTATCTGCTATCAGGGGATCTCAATGTACTTGTTTTGTGTTTGCAACCCCTTTCTCATAATGCTAGTTTGTGAGAGAAAGGGATTGCACACACAAAACACGTCCATTGATCCCCCATGATGGGAGATAGCACATGTTGACATTACCCATTTGGACTCACAATTTGTGTGCATCTGCTAAATTTTTCTTTTACATGGGTGACATCAACAGCACATTTTTTGACATGTTAAACTTTGTAAGTTCCAGAGTTCTGTTTTTTTATTATGTGTGAAAAAACCCTGTTGTAAAAAACCCTGTTGTAAAAAACAAAGTTGTATAAACAAATATTTTTTTTAAATATGCATAAAATAACCAAAAAAAATATAAAAAATTAGATTGCTAAAAAAACAAAAACATTATAAAAAATATAGCAATTTAAATGACGTTTTCAAAAAAATGCACCTTTTGAATGTGCACACAGTAAAATGTTTTTACTACAACAATGTGTGTGGCTTCTTCTTGCAATACTCAATACCAGTTTTGTATTTTTTTTTGTGTTTACAGTGACAAAGGACCTTATTGACTAGGGAAATGCACTTGCCACTACAAGTGCACTAGGAGACAGCCAAAAATAAAATCAAACAAGAGATTTGATCCAAAATATATATTTTTTATTAGTTAAAATTTTAAAGATGTTCTGGCATTGCAATGGCCCCCTACCATTAAAATAATTGACATATCTGTCCCACACTTGATGGGCGATTTGGGGGGGCCAAGCCAGTACGGCCAGTATCCAGGCCTGTGAGTGCAGATTCGACACTAAGTCCGACCTCAGGCCCAACAGAAGTGAGATATGTTGGAGAATGTCTTCTTAAAAAATTATGTAGAATGCAACAAGACATGATGAGATAATTGATTTTATAGTCCGCCATATTGATGGCCGAGAGGAACAAACGGAACCGGCTGGCCATAATCCTGAAGGCATTCTCCCCAACTCTTCTTGCTTTGGCCAGCCGGTAGTTAAATATCCTCCTCTCCGGGGTGAGGGAACTTTGGGGGAACCAGCCAAATCAGGTGCTCACCAAGAGCGAAGGCTTCATCTGTGATGAATACAGAGGGGAGTCCCTCAACGTTCTCGACATCAGGTGGCAATCCCAGGCCACCAGTCTGGAGACGCTGGCACAACTCGGTCTGTGCGAAGACTCCTCCATCCGACATCCGGACGTTCTTCCCCACGTCCACGGACATAAAATCCAATTGTGCCAATACCACTGCCATCAATACTACACTATTAAACTCCTTATAATTAAAGTAGTAAGACCCCGAATGGGGTGGTGGCACAATGCGAACATGCTTCCCATCAATCGCCCCTACACAGTTGGGAAAGTCCCAATGGTCAGCGAATTGGGAGGCCACAGTCTGCCATTCCTGTGGCTTGGAAGGAAACTGTGGAGTCAAACAAGAAAAAAAAAAAAATATATATAAGTACTTTTAAACATAACTTTGCTAGCAGATTGACTTGAAGGACTTGTGTCTTTTTTCAACCTCACCTACTATGTAAAACATTCTTGCACAACAGCAGTATGACATTTTTTTAAAAGTATTATTTAAAAAAAACAAAATAGAAGGCCCACTTATACGATTACTCAGCCCCTCTGATGGCCCATTGATCAATTTGTATGTGGAGGGGTGGTTCTAATTTAGCAGAAGACCACACATGACATTTGGAGACATTTGAGGTGGTGGGGGGGTTCTAATTTAGTAGAAGACCACACATGACATTTAGAGACATTTGAGGGGGTGGGTGAGGGTTCTAATTTAGTAGAAGACCACACATGACATTTGGAGACATTTGAGGGGGTGGGGGGGGTTCTAATTTAGTAGAAGACCACACATGACATTTGGAGACATTTGAGGGGGTGGGGGAGGGTAAAGCAGTACAATGGAGCTGACAATATACATTAAAGGGACTAGGCTATAGGTGTATATGGGCCCAGGATTGCATGGTGGAGAGGTTAGTGAAGGCAAATATGCATGTAGGGCAAAAAATGATTTACCAAAAAAAAACATGCATGCATGAAGATAAAGGGGACATTCACAGCATATTCCAAGAATGGTAATTAGGTAACGATGAAATTAATACAATAGATTAGCAAACATTAAAGACATATTATGTAATGTTAAAGGATAAAAAACTTGCCTTACCTTCATATAGTCCTTCTGCAGGACCTGAATTATGGCAGAACAGGTCTCTGGGATAATAATCCCCAGAGCCTGGGGGGAGATGCCTGTCGAGAACTTAAGGTCCTGAAGGCTTCTCCCAGTCGCCAAGTAATGTAATGTGGCAACTAGCCTCTGCTCCGCAGTGATGGCTTGCCTCGTGCAGGTATCCTGCCTCCTTATATAAGTGGTCAGCATAGCCAGCAGACGTTGAAAAATGGGGTCCGTCATCCTGAGATAAGTCCTGAAATCCTCAGGATTATTCTCACGGATCTCACTGAGCAAAGGCATGTGCGAGAATTGGTCATGCTGGCGCAGCCAATTCTTCGTCCATGAACTCCTCCTCGCTCTGTTCATGGACTGGGCTCGGGTCAAAGTATGAACCCCAACACCAAGCCCCCACGCAGCACGAACTCGAGAACAAGTATGTCCACACACCATGGCTTCAAAGCGGTCGGCTGGTCAAACAAACTTAAACAAACGCACTGAAGAACAGCAAGGCCGTTGAAGAGCGACCTGAAGATCAGGAACGAGCGGACCAGAACAGCCTGCTATACAGGTTACGAACTGAGCAACACGCACTAAAAACCAGATACAAACCTCACAAGCACAAACTGATCAACAGAAAACGATCAAAATAAGCTGAAGTCTGAAAAGCGCGAATCGTCTCTAACCAAACTCCTACTAACACGCTGTAAACACAAGATTAGCAGAAGCAGCCCAATGGGGCTTCAACTTCCTTTTTCTAGTCCCATCGTACGTGCTGTATGTCACCGCGTTCAAAACCATCAGACTTTTGGAGTGATCGTGTGTCCAATCCATCCATTTGTAAGTCCACACCTACGCTATAAAGTCAGTCGGAAAGACCGTTGGACCTAGTCCGTCGAAAAGTCCGCTCGTGTGTATGGGGCATAAGGGTGTAAATTTTTATTTCACTCCTCACTACCTATCACAGCTTTGAAGGCCATAAAATGCCAAGATAGTACAACCCCCCAAATGACCCCATTCTGGAAAGTAGACACCCCAAGCTATTTGATGAGAGGCATGTTGAGTCCATGGAATATTTTATATTTTGCCACAAGTTGCGGGAAAATTAAATTTTTATTTTTTTGCATAAAGTTGTCACTAAATGATCTATTGCTCAAACATGCCATGGGCATATGTGAAATTACACCCCAAAATACATTCTGCTGCTTCTTCTGAGTACGGGGATACCATGTGTGTGAGACTTTTTGGGATCCTAGCTGTGTACAGGATGCCAAAACCAATCACCGCCTTCAGGCTTTCTAAGGGCTTAAAGTGGAGGGCCACCCTGAAAAAAAAAATTACACCAAAAATCCTAAAAAAAATGTAAAAAAAACATTTGAAAAAAAAAAAATTAAACTTACCTAAACCCTTGTTGCTAGGCAGTCTTCTTAATCTGCCTCTTCCTTTTCCTTGGCGTCTTCTGCTCCTCGGTGAGTGGCCCCATTGTCTTCTGGGAATTGTGTGTGTTCCCAGAACACCACGGGGCCATTTACAGAGAGCCGCCACGCTCACGCGTGCGCAGTAGGAAACTGGCAGTGAAGTCGCAAGGCTCCACTGCCTGTTTCCCTTACCTAGGATGGCGGTGCCGGGACCCGAGATCCGAGGGATGGGTCGGCCTCGGGCGGCCAACATTGCGGGCACCCAGGACAGGTAAGTACTTATTTAAAGTCAGCAGCTACAGTGTTTGTAGCTGCTGACTTTTAATTTATTTTTTTAAGGCCGGAATCCCGCTTTAAAATGGTGATTTCACTTCCTCACTACCTATCACAGTTTCGGAGGCCATGAAATGACAAGATAGCACAAAACCCCCCCAAATGACTCCATTTTTGAAATAAGACACTTCAAGCTTTTTACTGAGAGGCATGTTGTGTCCATGGAATATTTTATATTTTGCCACAAGTTTCAGGAAAATGACATTTTTTTTTTTACACAAAGTTGTCACTAAATGACATATTGTTCAAACAATGACTCCATTTTGGAAAGAAGACACTTCAAGCTATTTGCTGAGAGGCATGTTGAGTCCATGGAATATTTTATATTTTGCCACAAGCTTCGGGAAAATTACAATTTTTTTTTTACACAACATTGTCACTAAATGATATATTGTTCAAACATTTCATTATTATTATATTATTATAAAGGATTTATATAGTGCCGACAGTCTACGCAGCGCTTTACAACATTAGAGCAGACAGTACAACTACAATACAATTCAATACAGGAGGAATCAGAGGGCCCTGCTCGTTAAGAGCTTACAATCTAGGAGGGAGGGTCAAGTTATACAAGAGGGTAACAGCTGTGGGGGATGAGCTAATGGAGAAAACAGTGCAGTTGTTAGATGGAGGCAGGATAGGCTTCTCTGAAGAGGAAAGTTTTCAGGGATCGCCTAAAGGTGGATAAATTTGGGAAAGTCTGACAGATTGGGGTAGGGAATTCCAGAGTATGGCCGAGGCTCGGGAGAAGTCCTGGAGGCAGATATGGGAGGAGGCAATGAGGGAGCTAGAGAGCAGGAGGTCTTGGGAGGAATGGAGGCGGCGATTAGGTTGGTATTTTGAGACTAGGCTAGTGATGTAACTGGGGGTAGAATTGTGGATGGCTTTGTAACTTATTGTTAGTATTTTGAATTTAATTTGTTGGGCGAGTGGCAGCCAATGGAGGGATTGGCAGAGAGGGGTAGCAGACACTTAGCAGTTTTGGACAAGTTGAGTTTGGTAAAGTGGTGTGACATCCATACAGATATGTCCGTTAGTAAGTTAGTGATGCGTGAGGAGACTGATGAGGTGAGTTGAGGGGTGGAGAGATAGATTTGTGTGTTGTCAGCGTAGAAATGATATTGAAAGCCATGAGAGGCTATCAGCTGACCCAGGGAAGAGGTGTAGATTGAAAATAAAAGAGGTCCAAGAACAGAACCTTGGGGGACCCCGATGGAAAAGGGAAGAGGAGTGGAGGAAGTAGAATTGTAAGTGACACTGAAGGTGCGTTGGGATAGGTAGGATGAGAGCCACTGAAGAGCACAGTCACGAAGATCGAGGGAGTAAAGTTTTTAGAGGAGGAGGGGGTAGTCAACCGTGTCAAAGGCAGCTGAGAGGTCCAGAAGTAGGAGTACAGAATAGTGTCCATTGGTTTTTGCAGTTAGTAGGTCATTTGTGAGTTTTAGAAGAACAGTTTCTGTGGAGTGTTGAGGGCGAAATCCAGATTGAAGGGGATCAAGAAGGTTGTTCTTAATGAGTTGGTTGTAAACCAGGCATTCAAGGAGTTTAGATGAAAAGGGGAGCAAGGAGATAGGATGTAGGTTGTTAAGATTGGTAGGGTCCAAGGACGGCTTTTTAAGTATGGGGGTGTCCAGTGCATGTTTTAGAGCATTGGGGAAGGTGCCAGAGGTGAGGGAGAGATTGAAGATGTGTGTTAGAGAGTGTAGGATGGAGTCAGAGGGTGACCGGAGCATTTGAGAGGGAATAGGGTCCAGGGGATAGGTGGTGAGGTGGGCGATAGAAAGGAGTTTAGCAACTTTGTCTGCAGTAGCAGATTTGAAAAAGGGGAGTGTCGGTTGTACCTGTTGACATGGAGTCTTAGCTGGGAGAGATACCTGTAGAGTGGAGATTTCATCAGGGATTGTATCAATCTTGCTTTTGAAGTGATTAGCGATCTCCTGTGCAGTGAGTGAGTCAGTGGGTGGAGGCGGTGGAGGACGAAGTAGAGAGTTGAAGGTGGAGAAGTGTTTATGGGGACTGTATGAGAAGGTGTTAATAAGAGTTGTAAAATAGATTTGCTTGGCAGTGTGGAAGAAAGAATAGTATTTTTGAAGGGGAGATTTATATTGGTTGAAGTCTTTGAGAGACTTATAGGGCGTACTCACGGTCAGACTTTGTTCGGACATTCCGACAACAAAATCCTAGGATTTTTTCAGACGCATGTTGGCTCAAACTTGTTTTGTCTACACACGGTCGCACAAAGTTGTCAGAAAATCCGATCGTTCTAAACGCGGTGACGTAAAACACGTATGTTGGGACTATAAACGGGGCAGCGGCCAATAGCTTTCATCTCTTTATTTATTCTGAGCATGCGTGGCACTTTGTCCGTCGGATTTGTGTACACACGATCGGATTTTGTTGTCGGAAAATTTTATCTCCTGCTCTCCAACTTTGTGTGTCGGAAAATCCGATGGAAAATGTCCGATGGAGCCCACACGCGGTCGGAATTTCCAACAACACGCTCCAATCGGACATTTTCCATCGGAAAATCCGACCGTGTGTACGGGGCATTAGTCTTGTGCCACAGACTCTCAAGAGCAAGACTAAGTTTTTTGAGAATTTTAGTGTCATCTGTTTTGCCAGGGTTGTAGGGGTCGGGGTCTGAGTCTGCGTGTAGTGAGGGGAGCGAGCTTGTCCAGGGTGGAGGAGAGGGATTTATTGTAGAGGGACGTGGCTTGGTTGGGGCAGGACAGGGGAGAGATTTTGTCATAGAGTTGGTCAGTAGCAGAATAGAGAGAGGAGTTGAAGTTGCAAAAGTTTCTACGGGTAAAGGTTAGGCAATTGGAGGGAAAGGTGGTGGAAGAAAGAGGGAGAGAAAAACTAATAAGGTGGTGGTTGGAGAGAGGAAAAGGATTGCTTGAGAAGTTGCATGGTGTGCATAGGTAGGAGAATACAAGGTCAAGGGTATTGCCATCAGAGTGAGTAGAAGCCTGTACCCATTGCTTCAGGTCAAATGAAGAGGTTAGACTAAGAAGTTTTGAAGTAGCAGGAGTGTTTGTATTAGCAGGGATGTTGAAATCACCGAGAAGGATAGTGGGAATTTCCGAAGAGAGAAAGTAGGGTAGCCAGGCAGAGAACTCATCAAGGAAAGTCAATAATGGTCCAGGGGGCCGGTAGATCACAGCAATTCTTAGGGAAGTAGGAGAGAATAGACGTATACAGTGGGCTTCAAATGATGAGAGGGAAAGAGAGGGAGGGGAGTGAATAACCTGGAAGGTGCATTGGGGGGATAGGAGGAATCCCACTCCACCTCCCTTGTGTCCATTAGGCCTAGGGGAGTGAGTCCAGTGAAGGCCACCCTGGGAGAGGGAAGCACGAGAAGGGGTGTCAGATTCGCGGAGCCAGGTTTTGGTGAGAGCAAGTAGATTAAAGGAATTAGTGACAAAGATGTCATGAACAGCGGTGAGTTTGTTGCAGACAGAGCGGGCGTTCCAGAGGGCACAGGAGAGGGGGAGGCTTGTGTTGGGAAGAAGAGGAATGGAGACTAAATTGTGTAGATTGCGACTACTGCCAGAGGGTGTAGGGTGATGGGTGTGTTGGGTACAGCTAAATAAGGAAGGCCCAGGGTTTGGTGAAATATATGTGTAATTACACCCCAAAATACATTCTGCTGCTTCTCCTGAGTACGGGGATACCACGCGTGTGGAACTTTTTGGCAGTCTAACCGCGTACAGGATCCCGAAAACCAATCACCCCCTTCAGGCTTTCTAAGGGCATACATTTTTGATTTCACTCCTCACTGCCAATCACAGTTTCAGAGGCCATTAAATGCCCAGTTAGCACAACCCCCCCCCCCCCCCCCCACAAATGACCCCATTTTGGAAAGTAGACCCCAAGCTATCTGCAGAGAGGCATGTTGAGTATTTTGCAGATCTCACTTTTTGTCACAAAGTTTTGAAAATTGAAAAAAGAAAATTTCAAAAGGGGTTTTGTGCTATCTGGACATTTCCGGGCCTCCATAACTGTGATAGGTAGTGAGGAGTAAAATCACAATTTTACACCTTTAGAAAGCCTGAAGGCAGTGCTTGGTTTTTGGGGTCCTGTACGTGGCTAGGCTCCCAAAAAGTCTCACACATGAGGTATCCCTGTACACAGGAGAAGAAGCAAAATGTATTTTGGGGTGCAATTCCACATATAACAATGCCATGTTTGAACAATATATCATTTAGTGACAACTTTGTGTAAAAAAAAAAGAATGTAATTTTCCTGAAACTTGTGGCAAAATATAAAATATTCCATGAACACAACATGCCTCTCAGTAAAAATCTTGAAGTGTCTTATTTCCAAAATGGGGTCTTTGGGGGGGGGGGGTTTGTGCTATCTTGACATTTCAGGGCCTCCGAAACTGTGATAGGTAGTGAGGAAGTGAAATCACCATATGCCGTTAGAAAGCCTAAGGGCGGTGATTGGTTTTCAAGGTCCTGTACACGGCTAGGCTCCAAAAAAGTATCACACATGTGGTATCCTCATACTCAGGAGAAGCAGCAGAATGTATTTTGGGTTGTAATTTCACATATGCCCATGGCATGTTTGAGCAATAGATCATTTAGTGACAACTTTGTGCAAAAAAAATAAAAATTAATTTTCCCGCAACTTGTGGCAAAATATAAAATATTCCATTGACTCAATATGCCTCTCATCAAAAAGCTTGGGGTGTCTACTTACCAAAATAGGGTCATTTGGGGGGGGGGGTTTGTGCTATCTTGGCATTTTATGGCCTTCAAAACTGTGATAGGTAGTAAAGAGTAAAATCAAACATTTACACCCTTCGAAATCCTGAAGGCGGTGATTGGTTTTCGGGGTCCTGTACGCGGCTAGGCTCCCAAAAAGGTCTGCATTTTGGGGTGTAATTCCAAATATAATCATTCTATGTTGGAACAATATATCATTTAGTGACAACTTTGTGCAAAAAAAAAAAAAAAAAAAAGTGTAATTTTCCCGAAACTTGTGACAAAATATAAAATATTCCATGGACTCAACATGCCTATCAGCAAATAGCTTGGGGTGTCTACTTTCCAAAAAGGATTCATTTGGGGGAGTTTTGAACTGTCCTGGCATTTTATGCACAACATTTAGAAGCTTATGTCACACATCACCCACTCTTCTAACCACTTGAAGACAAAGCCCTTTCTGAAACTTTTTGGTTACATGAAAAAATATTTTTTTTGCAAGAAAATTACTTTGAACCCCCAAACATTATATATTTTTTAAAGCAAAGGCCCTACAGATTAAAATGGTGGGTGTTGCAATTTTTTTTTCACACAGTATTTGTGCAGCGATTATTCAAACGCAATTTTTTTGGAATAAACACACTTTTTTTCATTTTAATGCACTAAAACACACTATATTGCCCAAATGTTTGATGAAATAAAAAAGATGATCTTATACCGAGTACATGGATACCAAACACGACATGCTTTAAAATTGCACACAAACATGCAGCGGCGACAAACTACATACATTTTTAAAAGCCTTTACAGGTGAGCACGGGGGGGACAGGGGTGATTTTTTTTTTAATTATTTTGCTTTTTTATTATATTTGTAAACTGTTCCTTTAATTTTTTTATCATTTTTATTGTTATCTCAGGGAATGTAAATATCCCGTATGATAGCAACAGGTAGTGACAGGTACTCTTTTTTTAAAAAATTGGGGTCTATTAGAGCCTAAATCTCTCTTCTGCCCTCAAAGCATCTGACCACACCAAGATCGGTGTGATAAAATGCTTTGCCAATTTCCCAATGGCGCTGTTTATACCCGGTGAAACCGAAGTCACAAAATGCTCATAGCTTCCGGTTTCTTAGGCCATAGAGGTGATTGGAGCCATTCTGATCTCTGATCAACTCTATGGTCAGCTGGCTGAACCACCGGCTGCATTCTCGGGTTCCCTGTTGGGACAGTAGAGCAAGAGAAAACCATGGAAGACGGTGGGAGGGGGCGTTCCCTCCCACTGCTTTTAAAAGCAGTCTAGAGGCTAATTAGCTGCTAGGATTGCTTTTATATGAAAGCTGACTACTGGCTGAAAAGAATGATACCAAGATGATACCTAAACCTGCAAGCATCATTCTGGTATAACCACTTAAGTCCAGCAACATACCAGTACGTTGCTGGTCCTTGTTGGGCATATATTGTAATCTTTTTTTTCATGCAGCCGGTGGGCTGCATGAAAAAAAAGAGATTGATCTGTGGGTATGCCCAACATCAGAATACCTCCTTTCATCCACCCACTTCTAATGATGGGCATACATGCACCATTTTTTTTTTAACTGTGGTGGTGAAATCACCTCTGACAGCGCTGGAGTCACGGCTTTATGTATCTTGGGAGCAAACGCTGTTGCTGTCAAGATAAATGAACCCGTGCTGCAGCGAGAGAGAACGATAGCTATAGAACAATAGTGAGAAAACAGTAGAGCGGACAGTAGAGAGTGAACATAAGAGACAGAACAATAGAGAGAGAGAAAGGAAAAATACAACCAACTATTTTTGGATTTTTTATTTTATATTTTTTTGTGTTTTTCTGTGTGTTTTTTTCCACTTTTTTCACTTTTATAAAAACTGTAAAAAAACTGTAAACTGAACGTTGCAGACTAGGGTCTCTCAAAATGTGATGGCCATCACATCTTTCAAGACCCCGAGATCCTGTGTTAGTGTGCCTAGGACTGTGTGGTGCTGTACCCTACGCTAATACTCAACTAGTGTGTGGTAGCGCTTGAAACATTCACCAATGCAGAGACCAGGTTGGTCAGGATAGGAGGGACAATAAAAGCGGGTGTCACGCCTAAATCCGCGTTTGCTGCAGACACGACATCTTCTTTGGGGTGTTCTTTGGGTAGGGGTACCAGGGAGGACAAAAGAAAAATGCCTCTCATGCAGCCGGCTCACTGCATTTGCATTGGGAAGTTGGGCAAGAGCACCGTCTGGAAACAGAAGGGCTCTGACGATCTCTTCCTGGAATTTAAGGAAGGATCCAGTCCATCCTGAAGCTTTGTATAGCACCCCTCCCATGTTAAGGTTCTATTCGTGGACACAGAGGGGTTTCTCCACAACACCAGTCGCCGTAGGAATTTGGACTGCCGTGTCTGCGTGAAGTGTGGACAGAATGAAAACATTCCGTGAATCCCTCCACTTCACTGCTAACAAATTATTACACTTTAAGCAGGCTCTCTCCCCCGTCTAAGTTGGGATTCTACAAGCTGTTGGGGGAAGCCCCGGCGATTAGATCGTAAGGTGCCACATGCGCCAATTCCATAATCAAAAAGGTGACTAAAAAGTGGCACCCTCGTGTAATAATTGTCCACGTACAAGTGGTACCCCTTTTCGAATAAGGGTGACACAAGTCCCACACTATCTTACCAGCACTCCTTATGTAGTCTGGGCAGTTCTCTGGCTCTACGTGACTATATTTTCCCTCGTAAACCATAAAGCTATATGTATAGCCTGTGGCCCTGTCACAGAGCTTATACATCTTGACCTTGTATCTGGCACGCTTGCTGGAAAGATACTGTTTGATAGACAAGCGGCCAGAAAACTTAATCAGGGACTCATCAACGCAGACAACTTGATCGGGAGTAAACAAGGCTGTAAAACATTGGTTCAAGTGGTTTTCGAGGGGCCGAATTTTGTAGAGCCTATCAAATCCAGGGTCACCATGGTGACGACAGAGTTCATTGTCATTGAAGTGCACAAACCGCAAGACCTGCTCGTATCGTGTCCTGGTCATGGAGGCAGAGAACACGGGCGTATGGTGAATTGGGTCAGTGGTCCAATATGACCGCAACTCACTCTTTTTATTTACACGTATGAGGAGGGATAGGCCTAGGAAGGTCTTAAATTCGGAGACCGTAATAGGGCCCCAATCTGTGGCAAGGGTCAGCTGGGGATTAGCGGTGATGAATTGACCAGCATACAAATTGCTTTGGTCTATAGAGATCTTTGGTGAAAAACAGCGAATAAAAATCAAGTGACGTAAAATCAACTATTTCCACCTGAATTCTGGGTTGGCCAGTGAATGGGGGAAGTACAGGGGCTGCAGAAGTGGTGGGCTCCCAATTAGGATTGGCGAATGCAGCAGGAAGGGCACTATGGGCTCGATGGGCCTGTGTTTGTCTTCTTGGTGGCAGCGGGACACTACTCGTGCTTTGCCACCTCGCCAGCTTGAACTGCACTTATGGGACTCGCCACGTCACCAAGTGTTACTGCAGTACTGGATGTACAACCAGGATGTACTAGGCCGCTGGTGCTTGCCAGTTCACCAGAAGGATGAGCGGCGCTTGTACTGTCTCCCTGCTCCATTGAAGGGACCTGCGGTTCTTGCACCTCAACGACAGCAGCCGGCTGCACGTGGGACTTATAGCTACGTGGTTTCGCGCAGCTGAGCCAACCTGCCACATTATAACTGCAATGGTTGGTCCGGAACTGGTTAAATAACATTTTTTTTAATTTTCAACAAAACACCTTTCACTTTTTAAATCCTGCAGCCCCTTTGCATCTACTTCCTGTCTGCATGTGTGTTTCAAGGTGGCATCATGTGTATTAAAATGGTCACTTAAAGTAGAACTATAGGTAAAACTTTTTTAAAAAATTTTGGCTAGAGCAAAGTAGGGTTATAACCCCTGTCAGATTTTTTTTTTTATCGCCATCTCTGTCGCATTGTGGAGATTTTCCTTCACTTCCTGTCCCATAGCCAAACAGGGAGTGAGAGGAAATCCCTGTAAGGAAATTCCTTGGGGACCCTCGGGTCACCAGAACTAGTGTCCCCAATGGAGGATTTCCCCACTAATACTTTTCTAGGGACAATCCAAAATTTGGGATTTTCTTTTACTTCCATTTTCAATGATAATGGTAAACAGGATAAAATAGAGATGGTGCACAAACAGAAATAAAAACAGACAAGTGTTACAATCCCTCTGCACTCTATCCAAAACAAAAACAAAAAAGTTTTGCCTCTAGTTACATTTTAAGGAGGGACGTATATGGTCGCTGCTTCAGATGTACACTTGATCCTAAGCTCCACCTGGCTTGTAATATCAGCAGCAACACAGAAACCACAGAAGGGGGGAAACAACAAACTCTGCTCTAGCCCCTGCTTCCTAGTGCTCTGAGCACTATGTCAAAGCATCAAAAACTGGCAGAGCTTCCACAGAAGCTCATCAATTTTTACTCGGCAACAGGATCACAGGAGACCCAATATGGCACTGGTCTGTCTTCCTGAGGCTCCTGTCCACACTCTACAGCCCACAGACTTCTGCAGTCAGGGTACACAAGTACCCTAGGTGATGATGAGTTCTCTTAAAAAGATTCCCCACACCCAACACTCGCAGACTGGCCAAAATTAAAGTAAGAAGGGAGAAAGATTTATTTTGCCCTTCACAGAGTCTTATAGACACTGATGGTCCCACAATGGACATGCAACATAAGTTTTCCATAGACGCTTTTGCCACTGCTGGCAAAACCAGTATCAGAAAATACTAAGAAAAGCATGTTACTCGCTCTAGGGCACACTCTCCATTGTGACTTTTTAGAGATGCTCTCCACCCTTAATTGCACTCTACAAAGCCTCTCTGGGAAACACCACCACAATAAATCTAAAATGTGAGACCTATGTACTGCACAGTGATCTAGTAGACATGTCATATACTGATCACAATACTGAGATACAGTGGCTGAAAACGAAACTTGCTGAAATGGAAGATTGCTCCAGGCTATACAATATTAAATTGAGAGGCATACCTGAATCTGTTTCTCTGTCTGATCTTGCAGCCTTTATCCAGCAGCTTATGAAATTGCTTACTCTATATCCTCTTTAAGTAATTTGGAACAATGCATTGATAGAACTTATAGGGTCCAAAACTTAGGTTTCTACAACATATTGCTCCTAGGGATGTCCTAGTTCACTTACACATTTTCACGTTAAAGATTTTATTATGACTGCTGCTAGACAAAATTAAGTCTTACCAGATAAATTTGCAGGAATATCCCTATACTGTATGTGGATTTGTCCAAAATGACTTATCTGAACAGGAAAAAGCCTAAACTGCTGACCAAGTTTCTATGGAACAACAAGATTGCTTACAAACAGGGCTTCCCTATGAAACTCCTTGAGACAGGGCAGGACAAAATTGTTCCAATCTATAGCCTGTCCTATTCAAGAAATGGAAGTTTTTTCCAGCAGATGTCCAAATCTTATTTAGAAAAAAACAGGGCACTTAACATTTGAATGATTTAATTTTCACACCAACACCCTTCTTTACAATTGTCTTTTTCCTCTTCCTACCAGCTTTTATACTCAGGCCTACCTAAAGGAGCTCAGGATGTCACTGTTCTATCTTACCTGTTAAGCATTTATTGCCTTAGCACTCCCCCCCCCCACCACCACCACCACCACTCCAAGGATACCACAGCAGCTTAGGCTGCCTATTTATCCTGCTTTCTTGAAGAGTGTTCTTAGCTATACTTTTTGTTTTTGTTGCTATTTCTTTTTCCGGCACATCCTATACAGGAACCAGTTCTTCGCATTTGCTCAATTTTGTCTACTAATGACTCTCCTGGCATTAACCTTCATACCAACCTCCTGCAATCATCCTCCCTAATCCTACTGTAGGTGGATGCTACGATCTTCAGGCTGCCATGTGCTCAACTACTGGAGACATCTGCTTCCTTTTTTTAATTTCTTATAGTTCTTATCCCAATATTTAGCATCTATATCCATTTATAATATGACCTTGATCTTTATCTTGATCAATGCTAAAGAGACTTAATAGCCCTTACAAGAACATAACCTTACTAAAGGAAGCCCGGGCACTCAAGGAAGATGTCCTCCTGGTCTAAGAATCTAATTTCTCATCTACTAAATGCCTAAAATGTCATTTTATGCAATTCCTTTAATTGCAAATGGCCCAAAAAAGAAATAGAGTTCTGATTGCAATTAGTGAGTCTATCACCTTTAAACATATCAAAGAAATCTCTGACCCTCAGGGAAGAAACTTTATTGTAGTTTGTGAACTTAACCACGCTCTATATACATAAATGTCTATGCCTGAACACCAACAAACTCTTATTTCTAATCACATTACATAAAACTGTTCAAGACATCCATCAAGAACAGTTTGTAATGGGCAGACACTTCAACACGGTCTAAAACCATCCCGTAGTGTTTTTCTACACCAGAAAAGCCTTATTCCAATCTCTAGGCAAATTTCTGCACAGATATAAGCTATATGATGTTTGGCATTGTCATCACAGAACTGAAAAGGACTATATATTCTTTTTATTCCCACATGCCTCTTATTCCAGGAAAGGCTATATTTTAACAAATAAAAGGTTAATACAAAATATCTCCAGGTCGAAAAGTGGTACGATCACATGGTCCGACCATGCATGTATTGTGATCGAAATTGAGGATACCCACACAACTCATCACATAATACATGGAAGCTTAGCACTTCTCGTTTAATTAAACAGCAAACTTACCAACAGATAGTTCAAGCTCAGTTTTTTAAATTTAATGTTGCCTCTGAGAAGAGCAGCTTTACTCTTTGGAAAACCTACAAAGCATATGTGAACGGTATACTGATAAAACTTGCATCTTTTGTAAAGAAAAAGAAGACCTGATAGACTGAAAATATGTATACTACAGTCAATTGACGACATGAAGAAATTAAACAAATCCAACCAATCATCACCCCAATTATCTTCTACCATAATGGTAGACAGACAACAATTAGTATCCTTCATTTTAGATAAATATAACATTAACTTAAAATATGGCAAAGCCAATTACACAGCCTTAGCAATAAATCTGGCACTATGTTAGCCAGAAAAGTAAAGTCGCAGCAAATTGAGCAGAAAACACTGCATATTTTGCACCCCACTACTGCGTGCAAACTGTTAACCCCTAAGGTATCACAAATGCCTTTAGTTACTACTACCAAGCCTTATATGACATAAAAAGGGACGATTCAGTTCTGCATCCCTCTACATCTGTTATTGATGCATTCCTACAGGCGTCTGATTTTCCCAAATTATCTACAGACTACCTAGGAGCCATTTCTCAACCCTTCATGCCACTCCACTATTAAGTCTCTACCTAATCATAAGTGTCCAGGGATTGATGGCCTTTCTAATATTAGATTGTAAGCTCTTCTGAGCAGGGCCCTCTTAATCCTCTTGTATATTATTGTATTGTAACTGTATTTTCTCCCTTTTATATTGTAAAGTACTCTCCAAGCTCATATCCTCTTTTCTTGTGACTATTTTTGATCTGGCCATATCCTCTGCTTCTCTTCCACCTGAAGATTTACAAGCTATTATTGCTATAGTTCCTAAAATTAACAAAAACCCTTCCCTCACTAGCAAATATAGACCAATCTCCCTCCTCAATCCAGATGTTAAAATTCTCGCCAAGTCACTCTCCCATATATTACTACACTGCCAATCTTGATACATTCTGACCAGGTGGGATTTTGTTTCAGAAGGCAAACCCCAGATGAAGCTAGACATATAATAAATGATAACTATATATGACCACAAACTTGGTCTATTTGCAGATGATGTAATTCTTATGGTCTCCAGTTCACATACTGCCCTGGCCAGAGATAGAATGTACTCTCTCTCAATTTAGCAAGACCTTTTATTACAAACTAAACAAAAGCTAAATCTCAAATGCAAGGCCAACACTTTCCAATTGCCCTTAAAGCTCAAATCCTCAAAACATTTCCTTTAACATGGGCCACTACTACAATCACTTTTTTAGGCAAACAAATATTTGCTTCCACCTCAAACTCGTATGATAGACATGTGCAATTTGTTTTGGTCTGAATCTAAATTTGGACACATTTTTGATTATTTAGGGATTTGAATGTATCCGAATCCCCGAATGGCAATAGTAATGAATTTCGTTGAAATTTGTTACATTTCATTTTGTTTATTCGTTTTCTAATGAATTCCACATTTTTTAAACAATTTGAATTTGGATCAGTTGAAAAATAATCGTCAGGTCTGACTTCTGTGTGAAGAATAGCTGGTCGTTAAGGACTGCTGGCCATTAAGCCGGATGCTGTGTCCTTAACAACTGATGACTCATCAGCTGTCAGTGGGTTTCCTGGCTGACAGCTGAAATGTGAACAAAAGAATTCAAGCAATGAAAAATGCAGAAATAAACAATGTGGGGGTTCCCCCCTATCCATACCAGGCCCTACGGGAGACCCTCTTGTTGAAGGGGGCTTCCAGATCCCAAAAAGTCACCCCTCGCACCCCCACAACCACTGAGCCAGGTGTGTGGGGAAGAGGTCCTTGTCCGAATTAACATGGGGACAAGGTGCTTTGGGGGAGCACTCCTTTTCCAAAGCACCCCCTCGTAATGAGGGCATGTGACCTGGTATCAGCGCTGTCGCCGTTTAAATGACAATTGCACGGTCATGCTACACTGTATCCAATAAATATAAATGGAGCTTTCTTTTGGTGGTATTTGATCATCTCTGCTCTTTTTATTTTTAGCTAAACAAATTAAAAAAGACCTAAATTTTTTTGAAAAAAAAGGTTTTCTTTTGTTTCTGTTATAAAATTTTGTAAATAAGTAAGTTTTCTCCTTCACTGATGGGCACTGATAAGGCAGCACTGACAAGCACTGACGATGTGCACTGACGATGGGCACTGATAGGCGGCATTGATGGGCTCTGGTAGGTAGCACTAATGGGTGGCACTGATATGCAGCACTGATGGGCATTGATAGGCAGCACTGATGGGCACTCATGGGTGGCACTGGTGGGCACTTATGGGCACTGATAGGTGACACTGATGGGCACTGAAAGGCTGCAGTGATGGGTACTTATGGGTGGCACTGATAGGCGGCACTGCTGGGCACTGATGGGCACTGATACGTGGCACTGATGGGCATTGATATGCGGCACTGATAGATGGCATTGATAGGCATCACTGATGGCACTGGCAGGCATTGGGTATGGGCACTTATTGGCAGCTGCCTGGGCACTGATTGGCATTTCCCTGGTGGTTTAGGGTGGCATACCTAGTGGTCCAGTGTGGTGGCATCCCTGGTGGTCCTGGCGGCATCCTGGTGGTCCTAGGTGGGCATCCGAGGGGGGGCTGCACTGATAAACAAACAGCACAGAACCCCCTGTCAGGAGAGCAGCCAATTGGCTCTCCTCTACTCATGTCTGTCAGCAGATTGGCTGCAAGTACTTGGGACACCTATTTCTATACCTTAATTCATCTCAGTGCAGGTTTTTGAAAGGACTGGAGGTATAGTAGGGTTGGAGATCCCAGATGATGTGGGTCTTTCAAGTGCTGTTGCCAACTGACTGCATGGCAGGTCGTCATATGTCTGGTCAAGCATGTGGTGCCCAAGCGGCTGCTGTTCTGGCCACGCTTAATCCGCTTTGGACATAGGTTGCAAACAGCTACAATGTGATCTGCTGCACACGTGTTGAAAAAGACCCACCCCAATTAACTTAAAAGTCAGCGGGGAGTCAGCAGCGCCCTGCACCTGTGGAGCTCTGCGGTGTGATGCAATACTGTGTACACCACCTGCACTGTATTAGAAACTGTACAATGGCTGCACTGTATTTTATACTGTGTACACCACCAGAAGTGTAGTAGACACTGTACACACTGTAGATACTGTGTACACAGCCTGAAGTGTATTAAAAACAGCAGGGAGTCAGCAGCGCCCTGCACCTGTGGAGCTCTTTGGTGTGATGCAAAAGGGTGGCTGCCCTAAATCTGCCCCCTAGAGGACATCCTGCCCTGTTGGAGTTGTGCCTCCTCCTCCTCCTCTCTTCTCTCAGGCACCCAAGAGCAGTCAGTGACCTCATCATTCCCTCCCTCCTTGTCACTGGAGCAAACTTGGCAGTATGCTGCAGCTGGGGGAACATAACTGCCAGTTTCTTGTCCTTCTTAGGCACCCCCTCTCTCTAGGCGCACGTTACTCCCTTCCTCAACCTGGGAGCCAACACCAGAGCCTTCAAATTGCTGCACATCCTCCAGAAGCATGTACCTAACACCGTGGTCGAATATTTCTGGGGACTCCTCCGTGCATGATGGTGGGGCTACGGAAGGAGTGACTGTGGACAAGGAACCGGTGGAATAGGCTGCTTTGGCAGCTGCGTTGAAAGGCAAACTACACTGAGCCTAGGTGACAGAGGAAGAGGAGGATGAGGACGGCTTTGTTATCCGCTCCACCAACTCTTCTGCATTTTCTGGCTCAAAGACACGGCCAGCAGCAGAAAAAAAGGACAAGCGTGCCCCACGGCCACCTGCAGAGGATGCACCATGTCCATGACCAGCACTGTAGACAGAGATGCTGCTTGCCCTCTTTTAGTGTCCTGTGAGCGTCTGCCTCTCCTTGGTGGCCTTCCGGACATGATGTATATTTTGTTTTGCAACACCACACTACACTGTATTTTATACTGTGTACACCACCAGAAGTGTAGTAGACACTGTACATACTGTGTACACCACCAGAAGTGTAGTAGACACTGTACATACTGTGTACACCACCAGAAGTGTAGTAGAAACTGTACACACTGTATTAGATACTATGTACAACGCCTGCACTGTATTAGCAACTGTACTACGGCTGCACTGTATTGTGTACTGTGTTCACCACCAGAAGTGTAGTAGAAACTGTACACACTGTATTAGATACTGTGTACACCGCCTGCACTGTATTAGAAACAGTACAACGGCTGCACTGTATTTTATACTACGTACACCACCAGAAGTGTAGTAGACACTGTACACACTGCAGATACTGTGTACACAGCCTGAAGTGTATTAAAAACAGTACACCACGGAATGCACTGTAGACAGGCTACACTGGATGCAGAGTATATATATATCTCTATATATCTATATCTATATATATATCAATATGTATGTGTATATATATATATATATATGTATATATATATATATATATATATATATATATATATATATATATATATATATACACACACACACACACACACACATACATATATATATATATATATAATATAATATAATATAATAATATATATACACTACCGTTCAAAAGTTTGGGGTCACATTGAAATGTCCTTATTTTTGAAGGAAAAGCACTGTACTTTTAAATGAAGCTAACTTTAAACTAGTCCTAACTTTAAACAAATATACTCTATACATTGCTAATGTGGTAAATGACTATTCTAACTGCAAATGTCTAGTTTTTGGTGCAATATCTACATAGGTGTATAGAGGCCCATTTCCAGCAACTATCACTCCAGTGTTCTAATGGTACAATGTGTTTGCTCATTGGCTCAGAAGGCTAATTGATGATTAGAAAACCCTTGTGCAATCATGTTCACACATCTAAAAACAGTCTAGCTCCTTCCAGAAGCTACAAAACTGACCTTCCTGTGAGCAGATTGAGTTTCTGGAGCATCACATTTGTGGGGTCAATTAAACGCTCAAAATGGCCAGAAAAAGAGAACTTTCATCTGAAACTCGACAGTCTATTCTTGTTCTTAGAAATGAAGGCTATTCCATGCGAGAAATTGCAAAGAAATTGAAGATTTCCTACAACGGTGTGTACTACTCCCTTCAGAGGACAGCACAAACAGGCTCTAACCAGAGTAGAAAAAGAAGTGGGAGGCCGTGTTGCACAACTAAGCAAGAAGATAAGCACATTAGAGTCTCTAGTTTGAGAAACAGACGCCTCACAGGTCCCCAACTGGCATCTTCATTAAATAGTACCCGCAAAACACCAGTGTCAACATCTACAGTGAAGAGGCGGCTGCGGGATTTTGGGCTTCAGGGCAGAGTGGCAAAGAAAAAGCCATATCTGAGACTGGCCAATAAAAGAAAAAGATTAAGGTGGGCAAAAGAACACAGACATTGGACAGAGGAAGACTGGAAAAAAGTGTTGTGGACGGATGAATCCAAGTTTGAGGTGTTTGGATCACAAAGAAGAACGTTTGTGAGACGCAGAACAAATGAAAAGATGCTGGAAGAATGCCTGACGCCATCTGTTAAGCATGGTGGAGGTAATGTGATGGTCTGGGGTTGCTTTGGTGCTGGTAAGGTGGGAGCTTTGTACAGGGTAAAAGGGATTCTGAATAAGGAAGGCTATCACTCCATTTTGCAACGCCATGCCATACCCAGTGGACAGCGCTTGATTGGAGCCAATTTCATCCTACAACAGGACAATGACCCTAAACACACCTCCAAATTGTGCAAGAACTATTTACAGCAGAAGCAGGCAGCTGGTATTCTATCGGTAATGGAGTGGCCAGCACAGTCACCAGATCTGAACCCCATTGAGCTGTTGTGGGAGCAGCTTGACCGTATGGTACGCCAGAAGTGCCCATCCAACCAATCCAACTTGTGGGAGCTGCTTCTAGAAGCGTGGGGTGCAATTTCTCCAGCTTACCTCAATAAATTAACAGCTAGAATGCCAAAGGTGTGCAATGCTGTAATTGCTGCAAAAGGAGGATTCTTTGATGAAAGCAAAGTTTGATGTAAAAACAATGTTATTTCAAATACAAATCATTATTTCTAACCTTGTCAATGTCTTGACTCTATTTTCTATTCATTTCACAACGTATGGTGGTGAATAAGTGTGACTTTTCATGGAAAACACAAAATTGTTTGGGTGACCCCAAACTTTTGAACGGTAGTGTATATATACTCACACACATACATATATATATATATATATATATATATATATACACATACACAGTATCTCACAAAAGTGAGCACACCCCTCACATTTTTATAAATATTTTATTATATCCTCTCATGTGACAACACATGAGAAGATATAATACGCTACAATGTAAAGTAGTGAGTGTACAGCTTGTATAACAGTGTAAATTTGCTGTCCCCTCAAAATAACTCAACACACAGCCATTAATGTCTAAACCACTGGCAACAAAAGTGAAAATGTCGAAATTGGGCCCAAAGTGTCAATATTTTGTGTGGCCACCATTATTTTCCACCACTGCCTTAACCCTCTTGGGCATGGAGTTCACCAGAGCTTCACAGGTTGCCACAGGAGTCCTCTTCCACTCCTCCATGACAACATCATGGAGCTGGTGGATGTTAGAGACCTTGAGCTCCTCCACCCTCCCTTTGAGTATGCCTCACAGATGCTGAATAGGGTTTAGGTCTGGAGACATGCTTGGCCAATCCATCACCTTTACCCTCAGCTTCTTTAGCAAGGCAGTGGTCATCTTGGAGGTGTGTTTTGGGTCATTATCATGTTGGAATACTGGCCTGCAGCCCAGTCTCTGAAAGGAGGGAATCATGCTCTGCTTCAGTATGTCACAGTACATGTTGGCATTCATGGTTTCCTCAATGAACTGTAGCTCCCCAGTGCACTTGTGCAGCCCCAGACCATGACACTCCCACCACCATGCTTTACTGTAGGCATGACACACTTGTCTTTGTACTCCTCAGCTGGTTGCCGCCACACACACTTGACACCATCTAACCAAATAAGTTTATCTTGGTCTCATCAGACCACAGGACGTGGTTTCAGTAATCCATGTCCTTAGTCTGCTTGTCTTCAGCAAACTGTTTGCAGGCTTTCTTGTGCATCATCTTTAGAAGAGATTTCCTTCTGGGATGACAGCCATGCAGACCAATTTGATGCAGTGTGCGGCGTATGGTCTAAGCACTGATAGGCTGACCCCCTTCAACTTTTGCAGCAATGCTGGCAGAAATCATACGTCTATTTCCCAAAGACAACCTGTGGATATATCGCTGAGCACATGCACTCAACTTCTTTGTCCGACCATGGTGAGGCCTGTTCTGAGTGGAACCTGTCCTGTTAAACCACTGTATGGTCTTGGTCACCGTGCTGCAGCTCAGTTTCAGGGTCTTGGCAATCTTCTTGTAGCCTAGGCCATCTTTATGTAGAGAAACAATTCTATTTTTCAAATCCTCAGAGAGTTCTTTGTCATGAGGTGCTATGTTCAACTTCCAGTGACCAGTATGAGAGAGTGAGAGCGATAACACCAAATTTAATACACCTGCTCACCATTCACACCTGAGACCTTGTAACATTAACAAGTCACATGACACCGGGGAGGGAAAATGGCTAATTGGACCCAATTTTGACATTTTCACTTAGGGGTGTACTCACATTTGTTGCCAGCAGTTTAGACATTAATGGCAGTATGTTGAGTTATTTTGAGGGGACAGCAAATTTACACTGTTAAACAAGCTGTACAGTCACTACTTTACATTGTAGCAAAGTGTAATTTCTTCAGTGTTGTCACATGACAAGATGTAATAAAATATTTACAAAAATGTGAGGGGTGTACTCACTTTTGTGAGATACTGTATATATATACACATACATACATGCTAGACTGACTATATATATATATATATATATATATATATATATATATATATATATACCGTATTTATCGGCGTATAACACGTACCGGCGTATAACACGCACCCCAAGTTTAGGAGAGAATTTTAAGGAAAAAAAACACACACTCGGGTGTGTGTATCTCGGCTCCGACGAGAGCCGAGATACACATACCCGAGTGTTCTCGGCTTTTTTCGGCGCCGCTCACAGTCACGCCCAGTCCCGCCCTATGATGGACATAACACAGGTCCAGGGGCGGGACTGGGCGTGACGGCAGTGCCGAAAAAAGCCGAGAACAGTCGGGTATGTGTATCTCGGCTCCGAAGTATCGCTGCAGTCTCGGCGCCATATATAAATCTACCCACGGCTGTGTATGTCGGCGGCGACTGCAGCAATTGCCGCGATCGCTCCGATAAAACACAAAATCGGCGGGGATCGGCCTATAACACGCACCCACGATTTTCCCCTGATTTTCAGGGGAAAAAAGTGCATGTTATATGCTGATAAATACGGTATGTATGTATATATATATATATATATATATATATATATATATATATATATATACATACATACATACATACATACATACATACATACATACATGCTAGACTGACTATATATATATATATATATATATATATATATATATATATATATATATATAATCTCAAGTACACTGCCACTAACTGAATAACCTACCTGCTTAATCTAAATCAAGCTATCCCTCTGTCCACACCAACAAAACTACACACGGCCGCCATGTAAGCAGCCTTATATAGTGTCGGGTATGGACTTAGTCCCCCTGAGCCATAATTGGCCAAAGGCACCCTGTCTTTGGCCAATTATGACTCTCTTAGCAGAGGGCGCTGTGATTTGCCAAAGCATGCAGGTCAGGTGTATGCATTGGCCAATCATCATACAGCAATGCACTGCGTTTGTGCAGTGCATTAAGGGGCATTCCGCGATGTTCGAGTTTGCCGCGAATGACCCATAATGTTCGCTCTTTGGTGAACGGGTGAACACCCCATGTTTGGGTCGAACTTATATTAGACCCGAACATCAAGCTCATCCCTATTATACGCTAGTCTCTTCAGCTACAGTTTTAGCAATAACCTTACTATTGTATTCTTTGTGATTCCATCATTCCACTTTGGTATAACTTGCTTAACACTCAATAAAGAAATATTGAAATATAAATGATCGCTTATAGTCTCTATTGCAAAACCATGTGACAGACAGAGTGACAATATAGGAGCACACAGAGTGAAAGGGGTGAGTGTTATCACCCTATAGCAGGATCAGACAACATTTTAATGAATGCCATAGATTTAAAAATATTAAACAATACTTTGAAATTACTTTAACAGGTTAAAGATCATATACGATTTAAGTGAATAGGTTTTCATATCCTTTAAATGTATTGTGACAGTGCTAGGCCCTGCCACTGTATAAAAAGTACGCAAAATCAACACACGGTTCTCACAAATACCAAGTGAGGGGTTCCAGACTGTTTGTACTGAATGGAGAAAACTGACTTTTCGGTTTTCTCTGGGTTTTGTAATCCCAGATCGGGGTCTAGAGTTTAAAGAATTCAAACAGTCTTTTTTGTTTCCAACGTTTTTATTGAAATTTGACATAGTACAAATATAGGTATTAAACACTGTCATACAGCTATATTCATTAGTGCAAGGATCGATATATAGGAAAGTATGACAAAATGAAACATATACATATGTAATGAAATTCAACAGTGAGATACCGTGTGGACTCCATGGATAAAGCTCAGAGTGCCTTCTGTCAGCCCCGAGCACCCCAAATGGGTACAAACTGTGCCCGGGGAGAGAGACGACACTCTCTGTTCCTGCATATTGTCCGGCCACGTCCATTAATGATATATAAGAGTAGCGATTACAGTAAGCTCTACATATCAATAAGCCGTGAATCTACCTGAGGCATCAGTATGTCTTGAAGACCAGTCGGATGGAACACCCAGTTATGTATGCCCTGGTTCCATTTCATGTTTGCCAAAAGTGTTTGTGTGTCTCACGTGTCTAATTTCTAACATGACATTGAGAGGAGGGATAGAGACTACTGTAATCTCTATGCGTTGCTAGCAAAGAGTCTAGTTTGCTAGGTCTCCTTCTTCGACCTTGTTTCATTTCTATCAGGGGGGTGAAAGGTGGGAAATGTGGGGTGTTTCTATCACGGCTGGCCTGAGCTTAATTGGGGTGTTACATGGTAGAGGAAGTGACCGAGTGTTTATGTATGAGAAACGGGTATTTTTTTGCATTAGGTATCTTGAAAAGGGTGGGGGGTGAGGATAATGAAAAGAGGGAGGGAGGGAGGACAAAATAAGGAGAGGGGAAGGGAGAAGGTAAGATTATAGGGGCCAAGGTAAAGTATGGGGGGAGGGGGGAGGGGCAGGTGCGTCCAAGGTCCTCTCCGGCTTCTCTCCTTAATTTTGTTAGTGTATTTTGAGGACATGTTCAGGAGTTGTAATTTTTCTAGAGGGACAGTATGAAGGATCATAGAACTGTTTTGATAAGGACTTAGTAGGTTACATTTGAGGTATAATGCTTCAGTTGTGTGGGCAAGGTTGTTTCAGTTCGATGGGTTATTGAGTTTACTATATTCAGGTGACGATTGAAAGTGGAGCCAACAACTCAATTTTTTGGTGAATTTAGTAGGGTTATCGTGAGCAATATGAATTAATTCTTCCATTTCTGATATTTTCCGGATTCTAGAGAACCATTCTCTTATTGTGGGGATATGTGGAGAGTTCCAGTGTAGGGGGATACATTGTTTTGCTGCATTTATCATGTGCATCGCAAGTGATTTGTGGTATGTCTTGTGTGGTAAGGGGGAGAGGTAGAGTAGGAATTGGGCTGGAGAGAATTCCAGATCATAAGATGTGACTTGTGAAGTGATTCTATGTATTTCCTTCCAGTACGTTTGTATATAAGAGCAGGACCACAAAATGAGCAATAGAGTACCTTTGTCTGTATGACATCTCCAGCAATTTGCTGATGTCTCAGGGTAAATTTTATGTAAGAGAGATGGGGTACAATACCACCGTGATACAATTTTGTAACCATTTTCTTGTGTAGTAACGTTTCTCGACCCTTTATGTATGTTCAGGAATGACTGCTCCCATTGCATTGCTGAGGGTGAAATAGAGAGATCTTTTTCCCATTTTTGGCAGGCTAGGTTCTGGTTTGTCTGCATGTCTGTGAAAAGGAGGTTGTGAGTGGTGGAGATTAGATGAGATTGGGCGTTTACTTGATTGCAAAGTGTTTCAAAAGGGGTAAGTGGTCTTGAACATTTGGAGTGCTTGTCCTTGAATTGTAGATAGTGAGCAAGTAGTGTGTATGTCCAGGGAGAAATAGGTGATTTTCCGGTTTGGGTGGAGATCTGGGAAGCAGTGAGGATTTTTTCTTGGTGGAAGAATTGGTGTGCTCTTATGTTGTCTTGTGGGAAATTGTCAGAAAGGAAGTGATTATGCATTCCTGGAGGGAAATCTGGATTTAATTTCACTGGAGTTAGAGGGCTTGGGATGGAGGATAAGTTCACTTGGGAACAAACTTTGCAAAAGCAATTAAGAGTGGGTTCTATTAAAGGGTGGGAAAGCAGTGTCACAGGGATATGTTGTGTATTCAGCCATGGTAGTGAGGCTAGGGGTAACGTTGTGAGGGATGCATCCAGGGCAACCCAATCTTTGTGTCTTGAATGAATGTTCCAATCCACTATTCTAGTGAGATGTGTTGCGTTGTAGTAGTTGAAAATATTCGGGATTCCTATGCCTCCTAGGTGCTTTGGTCTGGTGAGTTGTTGAAAACTAATTCTGGGTTTATGTGTCCCCCATAGGAATCTGGAGCATGCCGATTGATATGCTTTGAAGAACGTCGGAGGAATTAAAATAGGAATTGTTTGAAGGATATATAAGAGTCTTGGCAAGGCATTCATCTTTAGTATCGCAGCTCTGCCAAACCATGAGAAGGATGGGTTATTCCATAGTCCGAAGTCTGAGATCAACTTGTTTAAAATGGGTGTATAGTTTCTTGCATATAGGTCTGAGAGTTTGGAGGGGAGTTGTATGCCTAAGTAGGTAATCGAGTCTTGCCTCCAATGAAAGGGGAAATTTTGTTTGCATTGGTCTACTATCTGGTGAGATAGGGAGATGTTGAGTGCAAAGGATTTTGCGAAATTGATTTTGAGGTTGGATAATAATTGAAACTGTTTGAATTCTTAGAGTAGGACAGGTAAAGTAATCAGAGGTTGTGACAAGAACAGTAATATATCGTCCGCAAAGGCAGCGTACTTGTATTCCTTGTTGGGTGTATGTATACCGCGAATGTCTGGGTTGACTTTCAACTTTCGGAGGAAAGGTTCAAGGGTAAGAACAAAAAGGATAGGGGACAGAGGACAGCCCTGTCTCGTCCCGTTGTGTATGGGGAAGGCATCCGACAGAGTATTATTGACCCTCACTTTGGCTGAAGGGTTCGCGTACAGGGACAGGATCAAACCGGAGAAGTAAGGTCCTATACCTATGGCTCGTATGACTGCCGCCATATAGTCCCATGCCACTCTGTCGAATGCCTTCTCGGCATCTAGAGATAGTGTCAGAGAGGTTACCTGGTTGGGCGCCGGGGCGCGTTGGCGCTCGTGTCCCTGTCCGTGCTGGGGCGCGTGTCCCTGGGGGCGCCGGTGTGTCTGGGCTGACCGGCCGTGGCGTGCGGGGTGGCGTCCGGGCGTTCGTGCGTGCGCGCGTCCGCGTTAGCGCGCGTCCGCCTGCGGGCGTTACCTTTGACATGCCCGGTAGTGTGGGCGTGCACGCCGGTGTCGGGGGCGCGCTCGGGCGCGTGCGGGGGCGCGGCCTTGGCGAATCGGCGAGTGCACGAGCGCGGCGTTTTGGCGCCAATCAGTCTATTTGAAGCCTGCCTCTACGCTGACCCGGTGCTGCCTGATCAAACAGCTCTGTACCTTGTTCCGTGATCATCCTGTGTTCCTGTATCTTCGTAGTGTTTACCCGTTGTGTTTTTTTTTTTTTTCTTTTTTTTTTATCCACTTCAGCGAAAGTTTTCCGAGAGACATTATTTCAACTTTATGTGTCAAACTTTATCTCTTCTCCTTTTTCACATCATTGTGGATTGTTTCCGTCACATCTTTATTATTTTTCCCTTCTAGGATATTCTTAAATATTTTTAAAAACCGGCGACAAAACGCCTTCTATAATTATAAACCCTATTATTATCTTAGTCTCTCTCAGTCCCTCTTATTTCCCCCCGCCCCCGCTCCCCCTCGTCCCCCCCCTCCCCCTCCCCTGTGTCTGGTCCGTTCCTTTATGTTATTTATTTATCCACTTGGCTCTGCACCTGTTCTTTCTTTTATCCTATCTAAATAAATATCCGAAGACTTTGTCGTTTTTCCAACTTTCCCATCTACTATTATCCCCTTTCTCTCCTCCTTCCATTTTGTAGTGATAATCTATTTCCTTTAGCCAGTTTCTAATGTCTGGTTTTCCACTTTTTAGCCAATTCTTGGGAATTAAGGCCTTGGCCGCATTCAGGAGGTTAGGTATTATTGATTTTCTATATTGTTTCTTAGGTTTATTGTAGATATGGAAGAGGCAAGTCCAAATATTTTGTTCTATTTCTTCTCCAGTTATTTCCTTTATGTTGTTTAACACTTCCTTCCAGTACTCCATTATTATTGGGCATTCCCACCATATGTGTGTGATCGTTGCTATTTGGCCACATTTTCTCCAACACAAGGAGGTTCTATCTTGATGGAATCTGTGTATTCTTACTGGGGTCATATACCATCTTGATACTAGTTTATAATTCATTTCTATGGTCTTCATGTCCCAAGCCTTATTATATCCCATTTTTATCATTTTTTCCACTTTTTGGTTATCTATTTTTAAATTCATTTCTTTTTCCCATTGATTTATATATTCTGGTCTTTCTTGTGCTTCCAAATCTGTCAGTATACTATAAATTTTTGATGTTCCGTTTTTTAATGGTGTTTCATTGCTACATAGCTTTCCCAGTGCAGTTAATTTTGTTTCATCTCTCAGTGGGTGTGGTATTGTGCTTACTAGGTGCCTTATTTGAGTATAATTCCATTCATTCATCTTCCATCCATTCCTTTCCTCTATTTCTGCTCGTGTTCTTATTTTGCCATTTCTAGTGATATCTTTCAGTCGTGGGTTACCTATTCCTTGGATTTCAAATATTTCCCTCCCAGGGGTGAAGAGATTCGATCCTGTGAGTGCTAATAGTGGTGAATTATATTTCCATTCATTCTTTAAGTGAATGGTGTCCCAAATTTTAAATACATTTTTTGTTATTTCGTGCGTGTCGGTGTCCAATATTCTATATTTCCGTGGAATCCAAATATTCTTATGTAGTGTGGCTCCACTTATTGTGTTTTCCATTTCCACCCATTTTTCTTTCATTTTTCTCATTTGTCCACTCTAACATTCGTGTTAAAACTATGGCTTTATAGTACCTACTTATATCTGGGACGGCAAGACCCCCATGCTCCTTTTTCCTTGTGATCAGCGTGTATTTAACTCTTGGTTTTTTATTAAGCCATATGTATTTTAGCAGGATTGTTTTAATTATTTTAAAAAAGCTCTGCGGGATTTTTACTGGTAACATCTGTAATCTGTAGTTTATTTTAGGTAATATCGTCATCTTAAACATATTTATTCTTCCAATCCATGAAAGTGGCTGTATTCTTAACTTTTTCATTTCTTCTTTGACCTCATTGATCAGTGGAATAAAGTTTGCCTGATAAATTTTTTCGACTCTAGGAGTTATTTTAATTCCAAGGTAATTTAGTTCTTTTACCCAAGTGAATGGGAATTCTTTTTGTAAAAACTGAACTTCCTTTTCTTCTAGACCTATGTTTAATATTTCCGTTTTTATTGGATTAATTTTGAAGTTTGACAGTTCTCCGTATTTTTTAATTTCTTTCAGTATGTTTGGGAGTGACACTCTTGGGTTGGATACGTACATCAAGATGTCGTCCGCGTAGGCAGCGATCTTATGCTCTTTTCCTCCTAGTTTCGCTCCTTCTACCTCTTTGTTATTGCGGAGTGTTGCTAATAGTGGTTCTAAGGCCAATACATATAATAGTGGAGACAGTGGACAGCCTTGCCGTGTTCCATTCTGCATCTTAATTTTTGGAGAGAGTCTACCGTTTACTTTTACGACTGCTGTCGGGCCATTATACAAATTTGTTATCCACTTCATCATTTTTGTCCCAATACCCAAGTGCCGCAATGTATCCATCATGAAACCCCAGTCTACCCTGTCAAATGCTTTTTCTGCATCCAATGACAGGAATAGAACTGGGGTCTCATTCTGCACCTTCTTGTGCAACATCAATAATGATTTTAGGCTGTTGTCCCGCCCCTCTCTCCCCGGGACAAAACCAGTTTGGTCCAGGTTGATCCACAGTGGGATTAGTTTTTTTATCCTAGTGGCCAGGATCTTGGAGTACAGCTTCGTATCAGCGTTCAATAGGGCTATTGGCCTGTAGCTTGAGCAGTTAACTTTGTCTTTCCCTTCTTTTGGTAGTATTGTAATATGAGCTAATAACGATTCACTTCTTATTTCTTCATGTTCCCCTAAGGAATTCATATATTCTAATAGTTTTGGAGTCAGCTGTTCTTCAAATTTTTTATAGTATTTGACCGTAAACCCGTCTGGTCCTGGGCTTTTTCCTACGGGAGTTTCCTTTTAATGCCAGTTTTACCTCTTCATGTGTAATATTTTTTTCCAATTCTTCTAGTTGGTCTATTTTTAGTTTTGGTAAGTTTGCTTTTTTTAAATATTCTTGTATCTTCTTTGTTCTTGTATTCGCTTCTTTCCAACTTTCCTGTCCTTTTATTGCATAAAGGGAGCTGAAGTATTTTTGAAATGTTATCGCTATATCTGTAGTTTTATTTACCACTTCTCCTTTTTCATTTTTGATCTTCTCAATGTAATTCAAAGACTTCTTTTTTTTTTACCAGATTTGCTAGGTATTTTCCTGGTTTATTACCCCATTTATATTTTTCTTGTACTACTCTGTTGTAGTCCTTCCTTTCTTCTTGTTCCATCCAGTCTTTTAATTGCTCTCTCTTTTGAGATAGTAGGCCGAAGATTTTGTTGTTTACTTGATTTTTGTGTTTTCGTTCCAATTCATAAATTTCTTTAATTATTTGTTGCATGTTTGTTTTCCTTTCCTGTTTTTTTTTCTTGCCCCTATAGCTATTAACTTGCCCCTAATAACAGATTTATGCGCCTCCCATATTGTTGCTTTCGATACCTCTGGTATATCGTTTTCTTCAAAATATCTTTTAATTTCTTCTATGATGCTTTTTTCGGTCTCACTGTCTTCTAATAAAGTTCCGTTGATTCTCCATGGACCCCTTTCAAGGACTTCTCCTTTTATTTTCATTCTCAAGATTACTGGGCTGTGATCTGAGGCGGTTATTATGCCTATTTTTGTTTCTTCTATTTCTTCCAAGTTTCTATGTTCGACCATGATGTAATCCAATCTGGAGTAAATTTTGTGTACTGTTGAGTAGAATGTGTAGTCCTTTGTGCTGGGGTGCTGAATTCTCCAAGGGTCTATTAGTTGCTGTTCATATAATGTTCTTTTTAATTTCTTTAGTTGATTTACCTCTTTGTCCCTTACTCTTGAGGTACTGTCCATTTTATTATCCATGCTGAAGTTGAAGTCTCCAGCTAGTATTAATTTTCCTTGCTTGAATTCCATTAGTATTTTAATTATATCTATCAAATATTTTTTAGGGTTCTTATTAGGACAGTAGACATTGGCCAATGTATATTTTACCCCGTGTATAGTTCCTGTAATAAAAAGATATCGACCCTCCGGGTCTATTTTCCTTTGATCTATTAGAAAACGTACATTTTTCCCTATACCGATGGCTACTCCTTTGGCCCTTCTTATTGGCGAGTCTCCTTGATACCATGTTGGTATGTTTCTTGAATAAATTTTGGCACTTGAGTTTTGGGTTATATGCGTCTCCTGTAGGAAAATTATTTCTGCTTTACTTTTTTCTAGTTCTCGGAGGATGATGTTTCTCTTCCCTGGGGAATTTAGTCCTCGGACATTGTAAGAGATTATTTTTATGCTGTTTACGTTTTCCATTCTTGTGCCTTTTCTTCCCCGCCCGTCCTCCGGCCCTCCCCCCCACGCGGTCCCCCTAGGAGACCGGATAGAGGGGACACCCAGCGGACGCACGGGGTCTCCTCATCTCTTGTCTCAGAATAGGTGTGCCTATGTAACCACTCATGTGACTCAGACCTCTCCCTCCCCACCCTCCCTCCCCCTCCCCTCCCTCCTCCCACCCTCCCCCTCCCTTTTTTCTGATATGGGTTTTTTACCCCCATATTCTCTAGAGCTGAGAGCGTTTTACTTTGTTTTGTGGGGCACGCTCTGCCCCCTCTGCTCTATTTATTGTGAGGCGGAGCTCTGTAAGACACCCTATTCCCCCCCTGCCTAAGCACTAATAGGGCGACCCCCTGTCCACTCCGTGAGTCCCTGTCTCCCTCTCCCTGCGTTTTTGTTGTGTTTTACCAATCCTTTCACTTTCCTTTTTTCCCATCCCATCAACCCCAGCCCCCCCCCCCTTTCCACTCTAAGGCCCCTTGCACCGTTGTGTGGTATTTTCTCAGATATTAATTTCCTCGAGAGTCCACATCTTGATGTCTGATCCTTGAATTTACTTGCCACTGTAGGTCATCTCTTGCCATTATTCGCTCCTGACTAGGGATGAGCCGAACACCCCCCTGTTCGGTTCGCACCAGAACATGCGAACAGGAAAAAAATTCGTTCGAACACGCGAACACCGTTAAAGTCTATGGGACACGAACATGAATAATCAAAAGTCCTAATTTTAAAGGCTAATATGCAAGTTATTGTCAATAAAAGTTTTTGGGGACCCGGGTCCTGCCCCAGGGGACATGGATCAATGCAAAAAAAAGTTTTAAAAACGGCCGTTTTTTCAGGAGCAGTGATTTTAATAATGCTTAAAGTCAAACAATAAAAGTGTAATATCCCTTTAAATTTCATACCTGGGGGGTGTCTATAGTATGCCTGTAAAGGGGCGCATGTTTCCCGTGTTTAGAACAGTCTGACAGCAAAATGACATTTTGAAGGAAAAAACACATTTAAAACTACCGCGGCTATTGCATTGCCGACAATACACATAGAAGTTCATTGATAAAAACGGCATGGGAATTCCCCACAGGGAAACCCCGAACCAAAAAAAAAAAAAAAAAAAATGATGTGGGGGTCCCCCTAAATTCCATACAAGGCCCTTCAGGTCTGGTATGGATATTAAGGGGAACCCCAGCCAAAATTTAAAAAAAAAATTGACGTGGGGTTCCCCCTAAATTCCATACCAGACCCTTCAGGTCTGGTATGGATTTTAAGGGGAACCCCGCGCCAAAAAAAAAAAAAAAAACGGCGTGGGGTCCCTCTAAAAATCCATACCAGACCCTTATCCGAGCACGCAACCTGGCAGGCCGCAGGAAAAGAGGGGGGGACGAGAGTGCGCCCCCCCCCCTCCTGAACCGTACCAGGCCACATGCCCTCAACATTGGGAGGGTGCTTTGGGGTAGCCCCCCAAAACACCTTGTCCCCATGTTGATGAGGACAAGGGCCTCATCCTCACAACCGTGGCCGGTGGTTGTGGGGGTCTGCGGGCGGGGGGCTTATCGGAATCTGGAAGCCCCCTTTAACAAGGGGACCCCCAGATCCCGGCCCCCCCCCTGTGTGAAATGGTAAGGGGGTACTTACCCCTACCATTTCACTAAAAAACTGTCAAAAATGTTAAAAATGACAAGAGACAGTTTTTGACAATTCCTTTATTTAAATGCTTCTTCTTTCTTCCTTCATCTTCTTCTTCTTCTGGTTCTTCTGGCTCTTCTGGTTCTTCCTCCGGCGTTCTCGTCCAGCATCTTCTCCGCGGCGTCTTCTATCTTCTTCTCCTCGGGCCGCTCCGCACCCATGGCATTGGGGGGAGGCTCCCGCTCTTCTCTTCATCTTCTTCTCTTCTTCATCTTCTTCTTCATCTTCTTCTTCATCTCTTCTTCCTTCTTCTCTTCTTCATGTCTTCTGCGGGCCGCTCCGCAGCCATGCTGGCATGGAGGGAGGCTCCCGCTGTGTGACGGCGTCTCTTCGTCTGACGGTTCTTAAATAACGGGGGGCGGGGCCACCCGGTGACCCCGCCCCCCTCTGACGCACGGTGACATGACGGGACTTCCCTGTGACGTCACGGGGAATGCCACAGGGAAGTCCCGTCATGTCACCGTGCGTCAGAGGGGGGCGGGGTCACCGGGTGGCCCCGCCCCCCGTTATTTAAGAACCGTCAGACGAAGAGACGCCGTCACACAGCGGGAGCCTCCCTCCATGCCAGCATGGCTGCGGAGCGGCCTGCAGAAGACATGAAGAAGAGAAGAAGGAAGAAGAGATGAAGAAGAAGATGAAGAAGAAGATGAAGAAGAGAAGAAGATGAAGAGAAGAGCGGGAGCCTCCCCCCAATGCCATGGGTGCGGAGCGGCCCGAGGAGAAGAAGATAGAAGACGCCGCGGAGAAGATGCTGGACGAGAACGCCGGAGGAAGAACCAGAAGAGCCAGAAGAACCAGAAGAAGAAGAAGATGAAGGAAGAAAGAAGAAGCATTTAAATAAAGGAATTGTCAAAAACTGTCTCTTGTCATTTTTAACATTTTTGACGTTTTTTAGTGAAATGGTAGGGGTAAGTACCCCCTTACCATTTCACACAGGGGGGGGGCCGGGATCTGGGGGTCCCCTTGTTAAAGGGGGCTTCCAGATTCCGATAAGCCCCCCGCCCGCAGACCCCCACAACCACCGGCCACGGTTGTGAGGATGAGGCCCTTGTCCTCATCAACATGGGGACAAGGTGTTTTGGGGGGCTACCCCAAAGCACCCTCCCAATGTTGAGGGCATGTGGCCTGGTACGGTTCAGGAGGGGGGGGGGCCGCACTCTCGTCCCCCCTCTTTTCCTGCGGCCTGCCAGGTTGCGTGCTCGGATAAGGGTCTGGTATGGATTTTTAGGGGGACCCCACGCCGTTTTTTTTTTTTTTTTTGGCGCGGGGTTCCCCTTAAAATCCATACCAGACCTGAAGGGTCTGGTATGGAATTTAGGGGGAACCCCACGTCAATTTTTTTTTTAAATTTTGGCTGGGGTTCCCCTTAATATCCATACCAGACCTGAAGGGCCTTGTATGGAATTTAGGGGGACCCCCACATCATTTTTTTTTTTTTATTTTGGTTCGGGGTTCCCCTGTGGGGAATTCCCATGCCGTTTTTATCAATGAACTTCTATGTGTATTGTCGGCAATGCAATAGCCGCGGGTAGTTTTAAATGAGTTTTTTCCTTCCAAATGTCATTTTGCTGTCAGACTGTTCTAAACACAGGAAACATGCGCCCCTTTACAGGCATACTATAGACACCCCCCAGGTACGAAATTTAAAGGGATATTACACTTTTATTGTTTGACTTTAAGCATTAATAAAATCACTGCTCCTGAAAAAACGTCCGTTTTTAAAACTTTTTTTTGCATTGATCCATGTCCCCTGGGGCAGGACCCGGGTCCCCAAACACTTTTTATGACAATAACTTGCATATAAGCCTTTAAAATTAGCACTTTTGATTTCTCCCATAGACTTTTAAAGGGTGTTCCGCGGCATTCGAATTTGCCGCGAACACCCCAAATTGTTCGCTGTTCGGCGAACTTGCGAACAGCCAATGTTCGAGTAGAACATGAGTTCGACTCGAACTCGAAGCTCATCCCTACTCCTGACTATTTGCGTATTTTTCCAGTTCTGGGGAGGGGATTTCTAGTTTGTTGCAAAAGTCCGGAATCTCCTCCACATGTCTTAGCCTCGCACTTATTCCGTTTTTCCTTGCTATTAGACATGCTGGAAAACCCCAGTTGTATTGAATTTCTTGCTCCCGGAGGATTCCTAATAATGGCTTTAGTATCCGTCGTCTTTTCAACGTTTCTTGAGATAAGTCTTGAAATATTTGTAATTTACCTCCCGCAAACTCTATTTGTGTTTTCCTCTTTAGGTTTATCCAGATCTGTTTTTTTTCTTCCCATTTTTCAAAGCGTACGATTACATCTCTAGGTGTTTCCCTTGCAAACCTTTGAGGTTTTTTTACTCGAAAGACACTTTCTATTCCTATTGTGTTAGTTGTTTCCTTTCCCAAGATTTGGTTGAAGAGATTGTTCATTTTTTCTATTAGATTTTCTGCTTGTTCTGTTTCCGGTAACCCACGTATTCTCAAGTTTTTCTTTTTATCTCTATTTTCTTGCTCTTCTATTTTATATGATTGTTCCTGTTGTTCCCGTTTTAATTTCTTTATTTCGTCTTCTAGTTCCTTTATGTTTTTTTGATGTAGGTCTACTTTGATCTCTACTTCTTCCACTCTGTTTAACATATATCCCATATCTTTATGGAGTGTTGACATCTCTGCTTTTAGGGAATTCTCTAGTGCCGCGAACATTTTTTCCATATCCTGTTTTGTTGGCAACTGTGGCCCTTGTTGTCCTTCCTCCTTTCCTCTGTCTTCCTCTCCCATTTCTGGCTCCATTCTGGGTTCTGAGAGGTGGCTGGTTTCTGTTTGTACTTTATACTGGCCTTTTTTATCCTTGTTGTCCTTCTCTTTTGTATCTATTTGTCTGCCCTTTGAACCCACTTGTTTCTCTCCTTCTCCGATTCCTTGCTGTATATACCTGTTCATAGGGCCTGGACTTGGGCCTAGGCTGGTCCTAGGTGATTTCGGTATTGCTCCCGCACTTCTTGTTGTTTTCCCCTTCATGTTTGTTTCTATGGCTGGATTTATAAGATCTTCGAAGCTGCCTTCCAGAATACCCCTTGATAGGGGTCTCTTAATGATGAAAAAATCTCCCAGCCTTTTTAAATTGACTTATTTTTACTAATATTTCTTTTATTCCGTTCTCATACCCGGCATCCTCCCCACAATCCAATAATAGAAATAAATTAATGAGATATGAGTAGTCCCCGTTTTCCAGAAGTTATGTTACTACCTTAAGTACATTAAGCATTCCTTGGTGCTGTTCAATTGTTTAAGCGTTCATAAGCTGGAAAAAAAAAAAAAAAAAACGCTCAAAAACGCTATTGCAAAAATGCTGAAAAAAGCTGGAAAAAGTTAAAAGAAAAAAAAAAAAAGTCACTGCAAAGACACCGGCGTCTTCACAGCGCTTTTCCAGCAGCCCGTGTGCATGGGGGCCCAGGTGCTCAGCAAAATAATTCAAATGTTTTAGCGATATAATGCAATCTAATTCAAATATTCAGCTAGATGATTTATATATTCAGCAGTATAGTTCCAGTATAAGCTTATATGTTCCACATTTTGTTACTATGAAATTTCTTCTTATTCTATAGTTTGTACTATCAAGCCTATAATTAGTACCATTTGCAAAAAGAAAAAAAAAAATTCACAAGAAAGGGAGATACTGCAGCAGCAGCAGCAGCAGCAGCAGGCAGGTGGGGGCTGGGAGACAACTCTTCCATTGGCTTGTCTTTCTTTCACCTTCTCCTTCTCTTCTCCCCTGTTCCCCCTCCCTGTTTTTATTGTTTTTCTTAGCTCACTTGATTCTACTTTTTCAGCTCTTTCGCCTTTTCCCCTGCTTGTTCACTTCAAGACAATTGCAATAGAAAAGAGCCAAAAGAGGAGGAAAAAAAAAAACGCTCAAAAACGCTCAAAGACGCTATTGCAAAAACGCTGAAAAAAGTTAAAAAAAAAAAAGTCACTGCAAAGACACTAGCGTTTTCACAACGTTCTCCCAACAGCCCATGTGCATGAGGGCCCAGGTGCTCATAAAAATAATAATGTTTACCCGTTGTGACCCGGCTTGCCTTTGGACCTTCCTTGACTGCTGCCTGAACCCGACCCCGGCTTGTTTGACCTCGTTTCTGCCTTATCCCTTGTACCGTTGCCGCCAGCCCGTTGCCGACCTCTGCCTGTGTGTGACCAGCCTGACCAGCTCCTGCTCAGCATCTGCTCTATCTAGCCTGAAGATCCACCGGTTGCTTGCCAGACCACCGTGCTCTAGGACTCTAACTTCAGGCCCTCATACCACTCCGCATTCGCGGGCCTCCTGTCTACTCTACCAGGGGCCCCGAATCGGATACGTAAGGGAGCCTACCCTCTGCCCAAGCGGACTCACCTGTCTGGTAAGTGTGGGACCTGACAGTATCAGGCAGCCATGACTGAGTCCGGGCAGGGGGCCTCCCCCATGGATGAACTGTGCAGGCACCTAGCGGGCCTTACTCAAGCTGTTAAAAGTCTACAGGAAGGCTACACCAGACTGGAAGGGCAGGTCCAGGCCCTCTCAGCCTCTCCTCCAGGAGCAGTGTCCAACCCTGCCTCAGCGCCCTCTGTAGTGATGCTCCCACCAGAGCCCAGGGTGCCTACACCCGAAAAGTTTTCCGGAGAACGCAGTAAGTTCCGGGCGTTCCGTAACGCATGCGAACTATACTTTGCCTTAAAACCCCGTACGTTCTCCCTGGAGGCTACTAAAGTGGGGTTCGTCATATCCTTGCTGACTGGCGAGCCTCAAACCTGGGCCCACCATCTACTGGAGCAAAAGGCTCAATCTCTTGACTCCTTGAGTGACCTTTTCCTAGCTATGTCTCAGCTGTATGAGGACCCTCAGCTAACAGCCACGGCAGAAGCCGCCTTGCATTCCCTTCAACAAGGTCGCAGAGCGGCCGAAGATTACGCCGTGGAGTTTAGGCGTTGGAGCTCGGATACGGAGTGGAATGACGCAGCCTTGCGTCACCAATATCGGCTGGGGTTGTCGGATCCCCTAAAGGATGAATTAGCACGAGTGGGGGTACCCCAGACACTAGAGGAGCTAATCAATCTGTCAATTCAAATTGACCGCCGCCTCAGGGAAAGACGCTCTGAGAGATCTGTTGGTCACCCACGCCTCACCTGGATGTTGCCCAGGGCCCCTAGTGCCCCGAACCAAGCTCCGCTTGTCTCATCTGCTCCAGCCCAGGAGGTTTCGGAGCCTATGCAGTTGGGACTGCTCCGTCCCTCTCTGACTCCTGAGGAGAAGACACGAAGACGCACACTCAACCTGTGCTTGTACTGTGGAGAGCCTGGTCACTTTGCAAGAGCATGCCCCAATAAAAGACGTAAGTGTCTGCCATCTTCCTCGTTGTGTGCACCTGTCCTACCTAGGGCCGGTAACCATTTAACATTCTCCATTGTTTTACAGTTACCTGGAAGGAGCATCCCAGTACCGGTTATCATTGATTCGGGAGCATGCAGTGGATTCATTGACCGGACCTTCGTCGAAACTCATCATATCCCCACTCAAACTAAAGCCCAAGGACTGGCAGTTTTTCTAGCGGACGGTTCCACCCTCCGCTCCGGACCCGTTACCCAAGAAACGGTTCCCCTATTGGCCACCATTGGCCCGGAACATCAGGAAATGTTACGTCTAGATGTCATCTCCTCTCCTCTCTTCCCAATTATCCTAGGAATACCTTGGCTACAGGCTCACAATCCTAGTATCAACTGGTCTACGGGCAAAATCCAGTTTTCTTCTGAATATTGCAGACAAAACTGCTTACGGGGGACCTCAGTAACCTCCTCCCAATGCCTGTGCATGGACTCAGAAACTAAGTTCTACCAAGATCTTCCTGAACCTTACCGGGATTTCCTGGATGTGTTCAGTAAAAAGGGGGCAGAAACCCTTCCAGTACATAGATCCTATGATTGCCCAATAGAACTTTTACCGGGTACCGAAGTTCCTTTTGGGAGGATCTTCCCCCTAACTGAGCAGGAGCTGGGCACCTTGAAAACCTATATAGATGAAAACCTGAAGAAAGGGTTCATTCGTCCTTCCACGTCTCCAGCT
The DNA here is from genome assembly GCA_037952835.1 of Lithobates septentrionalis. Lineage (NCBI taxonomy): Eukaryota > Metazoa > Chordata > Amphibia > Anura > Ranidae > Lithobates > Lithobates septentrionalis. The sequence goes on along the minus strand of JBBDGP010000271.1, from coordinate 5,137,605 downwards.
GGGGCAGGCATCTTTTTCGTGGAAAAGAAAGATCACTCCTTACGTCCCTGCATTGATTACCGGGAGCTTAATAAAATCACTATAAAGAACAGATACCCACTACCCTTGGTTCCTGAATTATTTCAGAGATTAGGATCTGCTACCGTTTTCACTAAGCTAGACCTCCGTGGAGCCTATAATTTGATCCGCATAAGAGAAGGAGACGAGTGGAAGACAGCCTTTCGTACTCGATTCGGACATTACGAGTATCTCGTCATGCCTTTTGGTCTGTGCAACGCACCGGCGACATTCCAGCATTTTGTCAACGATGTCTTTCATGACTTACTGGACTTATATGTCATCGTTTACCTGGACGATATCCTGGTCTTCTCTGCCTCCCTGATGAAGCACCACAAACACGTACGAAATGTACTCTCCCGGCTGAGACAACATGGGCTTTACGCCAAACTTGAAAAGTGTGAATTTGAGCTCCAATCTATCCAGTTCTTAGGCTTGATCATTTCACCTGATGGCATTAAAATGGATCCACAGAAAGTATCCGCTATTCTGGATTGGCCTGCACCGACTGACAAGAAAGGACTACAGCGTTTTATTGGCTTCGCCAATTTCTATAGGAAGTTTATTAAGGGATTTTCTTCAATCATAACTCCCATTACAGAACTTATTAAACAAGGATGCCAGTTCTGCTGGACCCCTAAGGCACAAGAGGCCTTTGAAAGACTCAAGGCGTTGTTCACATCAGCCACTATACTTAAGCATCCCAACCCTGCCTTGCCTTTCGTCCTGGAAGTGGATGCTTCCGAGGTTGGAGCTGTACTGTCACAGAGACAGGGTGCCAAAGCACTCCTGTACCCCGTGGGATTCTTCTCACCTAAACTCTCTCCTTCCGAGAAAAATTATGACGTGGGTGATCGGGAACTTCTAGCCATTAAAGCAGCTCTGGAGGAATGGCGTTATCTCCTGGAAGGTGCAGCACACCCCATTTTGGTCTACACAAACCATAAGAACTTAGAATACCTAAGAACAGCCAAGAGATTAAAACCCCGGCAGGCCAGATGGGCACTTTTTTTTTCCCGATTTATTTTCCATATTACTTACAGACCCGGATCCAAGAATGTCAAATCCGACGCCCTTTCCCGAATGTTTCTCGACTCTGAAAGAACACTGTCCCCAGACACCATTCTCCCCTCTGGAAATTTCCTAATTCTACAGGAGGACTTAATTTCTCAAATCAGACGAGCCTCCATGGGAATGCCTCCACCTGCTGAAGCCTGTACCAAGGATGGGCTGTTCTGGTTCAAGAATAAGATTGTGGTCCCTCAGGAGCTAAAAGTACGAGTGCTAAGCTTGTGCTATGATCACAAACTTGCTGGTCACTTCGGCACACGGAAAACAACTGACCTCGTCCAACGCACCTTTTGGTGGCCTCACCTTACTAAGGATTGCAAGGAATATGTGGAGTCCTGTAACACGTGTGCCAGAAACAAGACTAGCCGGACAAGAGCATGGGGCCTGTTGAAACCATTACCAGTCCCAGAGAGACCTTGGGCCATGATTTCAATGGACTTTATCGTTGAGCTCCCACCATCAGAAGGTTTTTCGTCCATTTTTGTCGTGGTAGACAGGCTGTCTAAAATGGCCCATTTTCTCCCCATGAAGGGCACCCCTTCAGCCATGGAGACCGCCTCCATCTTTATTAAAGAGATCGTCAGACTACATGGAGTCCCGACCAATATAGTCTCAGACAGAGGCATCCAGTTCACCTCCAGATTCTGGAGGGCCCTTTGTGGCGCCCTTGAAATCGAGTTGTCCTTTTCTTCGGCCTACCACCCTCAGTCAAATGGACAAACCGAGAGGACAAACCAAACCTTGGAGCAATACATCCGCTGTTTTTCTGCATTCTCCCAGGATGACTGGGCTTCCCTGTTTCCCATCGCAGAGTTTTCATATAATAACTCACTACATTCAGCGACTAATCAGTCTCCGTTTTATGCCAATTATGGTTTTCACCCATCCTTCTTGCCTGGAGCATTTCCCGAGTGCCCTGTTCCTGCAGTATCCGAAACCTTGGATTTTTTTTCCAACAACAACAAATTGCTGCAGGAAACCATGACCAAGGCTCAGGAAGACTACAAGAAGATCTTTGACAGGAAGAGACGGGGGGAACTTGTCCTAGAACCTGGCAATTCTGTCTGGCTGTCTACCGCTAACCTCAAGTTAGCATGCCCATCCAGGAAACTGGGTCCCAAATACCTGGGTCCTTTCTTGATCAAAAGGAAGATCAACAATGTGGCATATGAACTGGACCTTCCTAACTCCCTGAGGATACATCCAGTGTCCCTCCTGAAGCCGGTCATGCCCAATTTCTTTCCTGGTCGCAGCATTGGCCCACCCAAACCTATTGTGGTTGATGGCGAAGAGGAGTTCGAAGTGGAGGCAATTCTAGATTGCAGAAGAAGGCGCAATCAGGTGCAATATCTGGTAAAATGGAAGGGCTATGGACCCGAAGATAATTCGTGGGAGCCGGAAAACAATTTACATGCTAAAGAACTTCTGCAATCCTTTAAAACCTCTCATTCCTCAAAGATGGCCCAGCTGGGCATCCGGAGTCTGCCCTTGAGGAGGGGGCACTGTCAGAGAGGTTACCTGGTTGGGCGCCTGGGCACGCCGGGGCGCGTTGGCGCTCGTGTCCCTGTCTGTGCTGGGGCGCGTGTCCCTGGGGGCGCCGGTGTGTCTGGGCTGACCGGCCGTGGCGTGCGGGGTGGCGTCCGGGCGTTCGCGCATACGCGCGTTCGCGCTAGCGCGCGTCCGCGTTAGCGCGCGTCCGCCTGCGGGCGTTACCTTTGACATGCCCGGTAGTGTGGGCGAGCACGCCGGCACGAGCGCGGCGTTTTGGTGCCAATCAGTCTATTTGAAGCCTGCCTCTACGCTGACCAGGTGCTGCCTGATCAAACAGCTCTGTACCTTGTTCCGTGATCATCCTGTGTTCCTGTATCTTCGTAGTGTTTACCCATTGTGACCCGGCTTGCCTTTGGACCTTCCTTGACTGCTGCCTGAACCCGACCCCGGCTTGTTTGACCTAGTTTCTGCCTTATCCCTTGTACCGTTGCCGCCAGCCCGTTGCCGACCTCTGCCTGTGTGTGACCAGCCTGATTAGCTCCTGCTCAGCATCTGCTCTATCTAGCCTGAAGATCCACCGGTTGCTTGCCAGACCACCGTGCTCCAGGACTCTAACTTCAGGCCCTCATACCACTCCGCATTCGCGGGCCTCCTGTCTACTCTACCAGGGGCCCCGAATCGGATACGTAAGGGAGCCTACCCTCTGCCCAAGCGGACTCACCTGTCTGGTAAGTGTGGGACCTGACAGTTAGGAAGAATCCTTTTTGCTTGGTTTGAGTCATTATGTGATGCAGATTGATTGCCTTGACCGTGTTGTCTCTGGCTTCCCTACCCATGACGAAGCCTGCCTGATCTTTGGACACGAGAGAAGGGAGGAGGGGAGTTAGTCTATTTGCCAATATTTTGGAGAATATTTTGATATCTACATTTAGTAGCGAAATGGGCCTGTAATTTCCTGTATGTGTGGGATCCTTACCTTCTTTAGGGATGACAGAGATGTGGGCTTCTAGCATTCCTTTTGTAAGTGGATTTGTAGGGGATAGCTCATTAAATGCGTTTTAGAAAGGGGCTTTTAAGTATGTCTGCAAATGTCTTATAATAGACTGCTGAAATACCATCTGGGCCTGGACTCTTGCCAGGTTTCAGTTGTTTGGTTGCTTGATCCCATTCTTCCGAGGTGATTGGGGATTCTAGGGATCCAGAGGCTTCATCTGGTATTTTATCTGGGGAGAATTGCTCTAAGAAAGCTTTAATTTCGTCTTTTCTTTTAGACAGGTGTGTGGTCAAAGGGTCTGTTGTGTTTAGGGTATATAGTGATGTATAATATCATTCAAACTCTTTCGCTATTTCATGATTTTTTGTGATTGCTGTACCTGTGGGAGAACATAGTCGGTGTACTGTATTATTGGTTCTTTTTGTGCGTAGAGCCTGAGCGAGAAGACGGCTACATTTATTTCCGAACTCATAGAAAAGTTTCTGTGATAGTGTAAATTTTTTCTTAAGTTTATGTCCTAGCTCCTCCTGTATTTACATGTGCGTTTCTATTAAGTCTAGATGTGTTCGTTGAGCTAGTTACTTTTTGTGTGAAGCTTCTAGTGCTTTGAGTTTGGAAAAAAGGTCTGACAGTACTTTTTTTCTTTCTTTTTTTGCCGCCGCTGCAATGGCAATCCGTTTACCTCTTACTACGCATTTATGTGCCTCCCACTGTGTCAATTTGGTGGTGTCTCGAGTGTTGTTTTCCTTAAAGTAGTTGGTTAGGCATGTACGTATTTCTATTTCATTTATTTTGTCTGTTAGAATAGATGGATCTAGTCTCCAAATGGGAGTGTATGTGGCCTTTTCCGGGAAAACAAAAGTAAATGAGATGGGATGGTGGTCTGATAATGTCATTGGTTCAATGGTTGCAGTCTTTAATGTTGGAAGGTCTTGTTGTGTGAGAAAGAAGTAATCTAGACGGGAGTACTTGTTGTGGGGGGGTTGAAAAAAAGGTATAATCCTTGTCTTTTGGATGTAGGGTACGCCAGGTGTCGTGAAGTAGTAGCTCCTGGAGGCAACATCTGATTTGTTTGATCGCTCTGTAGGGTAGATGGGATGTGCCTGAGGAGGTGTCTATTAGAGGATCAAGTGGAACATTGAAGTCTCCCCATAATATCAGAATTCCTACCTGAAAAGTAGAAAGAAGGTGAGTAATTTTGCGGAAGAAGGGAACCTGTGCAGAATTGGGGCTATACATATTTGCCAGTGTGATTGGTGTGTTCCTATAGGTGCCCTTGAGAAAGATGTACCTGCCCTGCTCGTGAATTAGAGAATCAGTAATTTTGATAGGCACATTTTTGGACAGTAATATAGAAACCCCTTTGGATTCAGATAGTTGGGAAGTGGCGTGAAAACTGTGGGGAAAGGAGTGATTAGAAAATTTTGGAGTTGCGTTAGTGCAGAAGTGGGTCTCCTGGAGATATATTATGTCTGCTTTCATTGTCCGCATGGCAGTCAGTGTTTGTGAGCGTTTCTCCGGAGTGTTGGGACCTTTTGCATTGAGGGACAGTAGCTTCAATGTTATGTCGCACATTTTGGGCTTCAAGGACGACATAATGAGGATAAAAGGGGGTTAATATGTATTAGAATAACTCCGGAAAAGGGAAGCCGGAGAGGACGTGGCTCAGGGGAGACGGTGATGGGTGTTGTCTAGTATCCAAGAAGGGTCCGAGGGAGGAGGGGAAGGGTGAGTTCTACAGTGAAGACAAGAAAGGGGAAGAAAAAAAAAAAAAAAAGGGGGGAGGTGTGTGGAAGGGTATGTAACCGGGTGTGGATGTGTATTTACATGTCCACTTAAAATATTAGGGGGGAAGACCAGTAAGTGTCAGCAGTCACGACAGAGACCGCTGTATGGAGTTGTGGTAGGAGTCGTTCAACTAGTGAAACAAAGTGGACGACTCCACGAGGTCAATAAAAATTAAACTTAGTGCATACCTGGTTATGATCAGAAGTCCAATAGAGACGAGAAAAATTTCTCCTTCCCCCTGGTCCTCAGAATTGTCAGTTGATAATTGGTGTGCGATTGGGCATGAGGAGAAGTCTGAGAAGACTGCGTGGGGGGAAAGTCTATCCAGATTTTGTTTTAATACAATACGTATATTTTAAAGTAAGTATATGCAAACCTAAACCTGATTGGTCAAAAACAGAGTATAAGCTAATTAATCAGCCAACTGTGTAACTAGCATTTTAATATAACCAACTTGGTTAATATTCAACCTGTTGACTTGTAACCATCATGTAAAACTTAACATAGCCACTAGTTGAAGTATGAAATCGCATCCGTTATAAACATTCTAACCACAGTAACAGTAGGGTGGATAATTCAGTAGAGAGAATCCCTTGAGTCAATGTCTGTGTTTCTCGAGGAGGGCACGCAAATCTCTGATCCCATTAGTTGGAGCAGTTTCCCCATTTAAATATTACACATGTTTGTATTGCGCCCAAGCCCTGCTATGGGGTAAGGGTTGTGTGAGGAAATGTCATTGCCTACTATGAGGAGGCTATCTTATGTAAATTTGAGATGAGATGGGACCCTTACCTTTGCGTGGCCCCCTCAAAACCCACCCTATTCAGACATCAATGGAACAGTGAAGCATTACATGTAAAGTAATACAATCTGTAATAGAAAAGAGGAGTAAAACAAACAGTAGTTAATTAAACTATTACAACCTTATATCCCCATATTGATTTCAGCATACGATGGGGTGGGAAGAGTAGGGGGGTAAGTGGGAAGGTGAGAGTGGGAAAGAGGGCTTTGGGGAGAGGGGGATAAGGAGGGAATGAAGAAGAAGGGAGAGGAAAGAAGAGGGTTCATAGGGAATCACATGTGCATCTGGTTAAAAGCGTCAATATAAGGTTAGCGGTTGTCCTCTGATATGGGGTCATCCGACCAGTTCTTCTGTACCAGTCTAATACAAAGCTAGAAGGTCAGGCTCCTTAATGATCTTTTTACCTGGGTAGGATGAGAGTTTATAGCTTTGTATATAGGGGTAAATTGAAAAAGTTGACAACATTAGTAATCATCTTCTGGTTGTGAGATCAGTTTCCTAGTGGCCAGGGCATGTCAACATCATGTCTGGTCATGATAGGTATGAGGGGTATCCAATAAGAGGCAAAAACATAATGTCTTTTAGTTATTGGATGGTCCGTTTGGTGGCATGAATGTGATGAGATTGAGGAGAAGTGTGTTATGGCTGTGGAAGTTCTAATTGGAGATATCCGAGTCGTTGTTTTCTTTTGGGGCAAATATTGAAGCAGCGTTCCATCAACTGGATATTGGGAGGAGATAAGATATACGAGTTGCTTGTGTAAGAACAGTAAGTCTCAGGTTAGTGAGGGATAAACTTATTGTCATGGGTATGATGAACAGCAGGTACGAGCCTTAAGTATCTCCCTGATTAGGTGAGGCGTGCCCTACGATGGGCTGATGAGGCAGTTGGGCTGCCATTACGAGGCGTTTCCAAGGATCTCGCATTTGTGCGGGAAGGAAAGTGGTGTGGGTGGCGACGACCCAGGGTGAAATTGCCTGCTTCATCTATTCCTTCCATGGATAAGGCTCTGTTAAGGGGTGGTAGGCGGAAGTCACTGTACCAGTCTGGAACTTCCACAAATGGGATGTCCAGGGTGCTGTAAAAATGCTCTAGATCTTCTGGCACTTTAAGGTTCGCTGTGCGACCCTGATGAGTCGCAGATAAACAGAACGGGAACTTCCAGCGATACAGAATTGATCTGGCCCTTAGAGCCTCCAGCAGAGGCTTTAATTCCCTTCTACGTTGAAGTGTGATATTAGAAAGATCTTGGTAGATTTTAATTTCTGAGCCATGGAAGAGTATTTGGTTACGACCTCTGGCTTTTCGAAGAATTTCTTCTTTTAGGGGAAACTCTGAGAGGCAGCAAACTGTGTCTCTACCTCTTGGGCGCAATGCTCTGTGAATATGCTCAAATGATATCGGGGTGTCAGGAGGCCTTTCTAAGAGATTGTTAAAGATGTCAGTAACTGTCTGAGAGAGATGACTGGGGTCTATGGATTCTGGGACACCCCTCACTCTCAGGTTGCGTCTTCTCCCCCTATTATCTAGGTCTTCCATATGGCGATTAATCTCCCTGAGATGAATGGCATGCGACTCTGTGACTTGTTGCACCTGGCAGAGGGAGACATCATGGCGGGCCTGCGTTGATTCTATGTCGTCCACTCTCAGTGCTATTGCCTGTATGTCAGCTCTTAAGTCTGAAATGGCCGCCTGCAGTGTGCATTTAATGTTTGCAGCTACACTGCATAAGTCATCCAGGTTAAGTGCAGGAGGGGTTGGAGGGGGTCCCTGCTCTGTTTCAATTGCGGCCGCCATGTGAGCTCCGGCACGCCGTTGGCTGTAGCTGGGGGAACGGGAAGTACGAGCGGAGGTGGATTGTGAGGCCTGTACTCTTTCCCTGGGCTGTGAGCGGAAGATCTCGGGGATCTGAGCACTTAACTGTGTCCCTTGGGTCCTCGGGGATCGGGAGCGGGTCGCTGACACACTCCTCGGCATCCTCACCATGTCCTGGTTGCTTTGCAGGAGAGAAAGCTCAATTCTGATGCGGATTGGTAATAAAGCAGGTCCTCGTGGAGCGGGAGCTTTTGCTTCACACGTCCAACTTGGACCGGCTTCAGGCCACGCCGCCAGAATTCAAAGAGTCTTGAGTGGGATAAAGCCTTCAATCTTGTGTCAAGGTCTTCTTGGAGACCTGCAGGCTGTGTGAGTGTACAAATGTGCACACTTGTTAAATGTAAGGATCTGACCTTAGTGCAGGGATCCCGGTAAGAGACAGGTGACTCCAGCCAGGAGACAGGTGTGCTCCCCATCCAAGAGACAAACCGTTCCAGGGGCAGTGTGTGCATGTGTCCAAGCCTGTCCAGTGTTGAAGACAGGTGCCTTGTCCATTTGGACATTGGATAAAGACAATGTGGGTCACTAAGGTGCACTGTGGAACAGTGGTGTTACAAGAGAGCAGTGTGTGGGACTAAGATGCTAGCCAAGTGTCTGTACTAGCCTAAAAGAGAGACATTATGACAAGGCTGCATGAAAGAAAAACAGGTAGGAGGCTGAACAGTTTTGTGTTACTTGTTTGATGGTGCAAAACATCTGCATGGGCAACCTGATGTAAGGACTTTTATTTTTCCTTTTTCAATAAAAGTGGACCGCCAAGCCCTAAAGCAGTTTTCCTGTTTCACATGGACTCACCAAAACACATCTACCACTGCATTAACACCCCCTAGAATATCACAGTATGTACAGCCAAAATCGTTTTTCTTAATAGTTTCAAATAGAGATGACAAGGGTTAAAAATAATCACATTAGGTTATTTTTTGCCCTATTGTCCTCTGTATCCCTCTCTTATGGAGTTTTCATCTAAATTCTATCCGAAACAAAAAATAAAAAAAAATAAAAAATGTAATTTCTACAAACATTTAAAATGGCTCTATAATAGAAAACAGAACTTTAGCAGTAATACCCGAGTGACAAATGAAAAAAGAGTTTGTCTATGCAACAGCAACATCTACAACAGATAAAAACAAAATGTAAAACTCAGAAATCTATTTTGAAAGCTTTCTTGCACATGTGAAGAATGATTTGAAATATAACTAAGTGTTGCTACAAACAGATGTCACCTTTAGAAGATGCATTTGATTTTTTCTAGTATTTTATTTTTCATTTTCTGTTACTTTGTGAAGTTCTTGAATGCTGCAATATTTTTTTGCATGCAGGAAAAATAGAACTAAGTTAAAAATTTGTCAAAATACTGAGAGATGAGTTTCATTTAAAGTTGTTTCCTGCATTTTTTAGACACTCATTTGTTCTCATAAAATCAGAAACATACTGAAGGACATTCCAAAATCTCAAGTTTTTTTCACTCAAAAATGATCTAATAATTGTGACATTGTTTTTCACTTTCTCTACATGGCTGTAAGATTGTATGTCCCAAATTAAGCATAAGTAATGGACCAGTGACCTTTTTCACATTGAAAAAAAATTGCATAACAATTGACCCAGTAAAAGTACATGTACAAGCGTCCTGTGGAAATAGGGATCAAACAAATATTATAGGATATTTCCTGTGCTGGTAAAATGTTTTTTATTAATTTGAATTGTGAAATACCTCATTTGGCTGCTAGATGGTGTGAAATATAAGAAATTCCTATAAAAAACTTAGCATCATCTTATGGCCAAGTGTAGTGTTTTCTGTTTTAAAATATTTCAAGACATTTGACCAGTGCAGGGAACAGCCTAATAACATTATTTTTTGCATCATTTACACAGAACAAATGTATATGCACTTTCACTATGTAAATTGCTATGAGTGTTTTTTTAATAAATGCACCCAGTGCATTCTAGTGTTAGTTTGTTTTCATTTTTTTGCACTCATAGTTGCTCTGCTAATGGCAGATTAAACTCATAAATTAATATATAACAATTCTTGCTTTTAACTTGTCAGCAGAAAAATTATGAGTGCAAAAATTGATGAACTGGCACACACACACTAAACATATTCAGGCCCAAAATTTGCATCTCTATTGTCAAATCTGCCCCAAAACATGCACTTCAGACCTCAGATCAGTCCCAATGCATAAACCCTTGCCACTTTCTAGATTCATTTTGCATTTAAGCCAGCAAGTTGATCTTTAGGCTCCTCTTCAGTTTTTAAAGGTTTTGACTTTGCCTTTTTTCATGCAAGAAGCCCATTGTTTTCATAGCTGAGTGACTCATCAGGAGTGTGATATGAAGATTTGGATCTAAACTAAATCTAGGGTCTCTGCTCCGGCATCTATATTTTATTGATTAAATCCCAGATAGCAAGGATAACTTGTTGAATTGTAAGTCTGTTAACTTGCTGCACATTTTTATTGGCAAGTTGTACACTTGCAGAGCACTTGAAGCATAAGTTCTGGTTGACACTTCTCCAATTTGTAGCAAATGTGCGTGGCAGGTCTCTAGCAAGAGCAAAGTTGCAGTGGTGAGTCTACAGCAAGAGCTCTGCAAGTCTACAGCACGAAAAATTAGCCAAAGTGACCCCTGTGGTGGGATGACCATTGCACAACTTAACTGAACCAGAACTTGCAATAGACTTGCAGAATGTTTGCAAATAAAGTTGATCTGGAGTCATGCAATGTGGACTTGCTGCAATTATGCAACAAATTTGTGAAGCCTGGCAAGTCTAGCAATACCTTAGCAAGTCATTTTCAAACTTGCTGTACAATTGCTTGCTATCTGGTATATGATGATTTGTCCATATTTGGGTAAGGACATGTACCAAATATGGCCATGTCATGTTTACAGCACACATCATTCCGATGCTGCATCTGACCCCCAGGCTCTAACACCGAGAACAGAGCGATCAAACACAGCTTGAGTGCTCAGTTCTCAGAGCTGCATGAGCAGAGAGCTGGTGACTGTCAGTCACCACTGTCTGCTCTGCCCCCCCTCCGCACTCACTGGAGTGTTGCGCTGTGGAGGGGCGGGAGTGGCTGTCTCAGCCTCTCGGTGGCTCGCTGAGAGGCTAAGTCAGGTACCGTTCTGGGTGGATTCCGACCATATGGTCGCGATCTTTCCCCAGCCTGGCCTGGCTCAGTGATGCCAGCCGACAGTGGGTTTCGGTCCGCTGTCTGCTGAAAACATGTCACAGGAGTGCAGAATTGCAGAACGGACTGCACTCCTGTGGACCACAGGAGAAGTACAGCCAATAGAGCTTTAGCTGTGCTTCTCCTTTAAATAGGGTGATACAAGCATATCCATTAATACAGTCACTTTCCAAGTGGCAAATAGTATGTCAGCATTTAATAAAATGCATCCTGGAGGAATTAAAAAGAACAAAAGGACAACGTGAGAATTAGACATCTCTTTAAATCCAGTAAGGTATATCACTATTTAATAACCTGCATGAAAATATTTGTGCAGAGCCCCCCTGCCCCAAAGCACTCACCTCTCCGTGTTGAAGGCACGTGGCCTGGTATGGTTCCGGAGCAGGGATGGGCTTTATGTTCAGGTCGAACATGAGTTCGACTCGAACATTGGCTGTTCGCTAGTTCGCCGAACAGCGAACAATTTGGGGTGTTCGTGGCAAATTCAAAAGCTGCGGAACACGCTTTAAAAGTCTATGGGAGAAATCAAAAGTGCTAATTTTAAAGGCTTATATGCATGGTATGCACCCCGCGCCAAAATTTATAAAAAATGGCGTGGGGTCCCCCCAAAAATCCATACCAGACCCTTATCTGAGCATGCAACCTGGCAGGTCGCAGGAAAAGAGGGGGGATGAGGGAGTGGCCCCTCTCCTGAACCGTACCAGGCCACATGCCCTCAACATTGGGAGGGTGCTTTGAGGTAGTCCCCGAAAGCACCTTGTCCCCATGTTGATGGGGAGAAGGGCCTCATCCGCACAACCCTTGCCTGGTGGTTGTGGGAGTCTGCGGGCCAGGGGCTTATCGGAATCTGGAAGCCCCCTTTAACAAGGGGACCCCCAGATCCAACCCCTCCCCCGTGTGAATTGGTAATGGGGTACAAATGTACCCCTACCATTTCACAAAAAAAGTGTCAAAAAGGTTAAAAAACACAAGAGACGGTTTTTGACAAGTCCTTTATTAAGGACTGTGATAGGAGACTCTAATGCCCAGTACACACGGTCGGATTTTCCAACGGAAAATGTGCGATCGTATCGTGTTGTCGGACATTCCGACCGTGTGTGGGCTCCATCAGACTTTTTCCATCGGATTTTCCGACACAAAAAAGTTGAGAGCAGACTATAAAATTTTCCGACAACAAAATCCGATTGCGTCAATTCCGACCGTGTGTGGCCAGTTCTGACGCACAAAGTGGCACCCATGCTCAGAAGTAATTCCAAGACGGAACAGCTCGGTCTGGTAAAATTAGTGTTCGGAATGGATACAGCACTTTCGTCATGCTGCAATATTTTAAATTGCTTAATACAGCGCACTCTCTTCTTCTTTATAATGTGAGAAGAATGAAGTAGTATTGCTGCTCATATTCACAAAGACTTCTCACAAACTTATTTCTTTATTATTTATCGGGATTCCCTCAATATATTTTGATTTGTCACATCTGACCAAATTTCTATTTTGTTGTTTTATTTTTGTTTTGTATTTTTTTCAAGGCGGTTTTTATTTTTTTGGGTTTGTATTTTTTTCAAGGCGGTTTTTATTTTGTGTTTTTTGTGTTTTACTCCAGAATATTTTTGTGTGTGTTTTGTGTGTCAAGTTACCACAACACCATTATTATCTTGTATTATTTAATCTCAAGGAGATTGTTTGGTGTTGGTCTCTCTTGTTAATTTCACATTGCATATTCAAAATGTACCTGCCTCCTCACAAACAAACTGTCCTTTTTGAAGGAAAACACACATAGGCAAGTATAATTGAAACAAAAAATTCCTTTATTAAGGGCTCACAACCAAACAAAGAGAGAGGCAACGCTGAAGAAACAGCAGAAATTGGCGAAGCCTTTGACCCCCCAGGGCAGACATCAATTATTTCCAGGCAAAATTGGTGGCCTGAGGATTCAATATCTAAGGGAGTGCAGTCTGGTCCAGAAGTCCCAGAGATCCAGAAAGCAGCAGATGACATCTGTGTTCCCAGGCTGTGGTCATACAAGAGACTGCATCTTTGGCCAGACCAGACTGAACCCAGGCCATCACTCTCTGGTCTTCCTTCCACGCTTCCTTCAATGCTGTGGCTCTGATCTTGGAGATGTGGCAGCAGGAGGAGGATGAGGGGGATGGGCCAACTCACTCAGGTGGGTATTGGGTGTGATTTCGCCACTCACCCCCTTAGTTAGGACTTTATACAGAAGGTCCTCACACAGCTTGCGTTGACCCTCCTGCATGACCTGCAGTTTGGCGGCAGCCATGCAGGAAAAGGCCTCTTCAGGAGTGGGGGTGGCTCTGAGGGAAGCAGAAGCCTCCTGAATGAGCCTGAACGCTGAATCCTGAACGTGACTCCCCTTCCTCGGTCTATTGTATGGAAGGCGGAGGGGAGGAACCTATGATTCGGTCAGGCTCCGACTGGGCCCAGGCTTCTCCTGGCTGCCACTTAGCCCCGCCTCCTCCTGGCTGCCACATTCCACAGCCTCCTCCTGGCTGCCACATTCCACAGTCTCCTCCTGGCTGAGGTCTTCCTGTGTATGAAAAAGGGACATCGTTTTAGTTTTTTATTCATCAATCACACACAATTTTCACCTCATGATTGTTGCAAATTGAATTTTAACAAATATAAAAGACTATCATTCTGAGCCCAGCATTTTTCAGTCTTGTCCCAATTATTTTTCAAAACTACTGTCTATTGATATGTAAAACACTTTCTTAAATCAGCAATTAGTGATCAATAATAACATCTAGTAAACATCATTTCTTTATTGACCAGAAATCTGGAGAACAATGCTATACCTGACTCCATCTGGGCTCCTCCACTTTTTCCTGGCTGGAAGTCCCAGGTTGCACATCGGAAGCCTCAGCTGGGGTGGAAGGAAGAGTGGAAGGAAGGGTTGAGAGGGATTCCCTGACTCCAGTCTGGTCTGACAGAAATTGCAGTCTCTCATAGTACTACAGCCTGGGGACATAAATGTCATCTGCTGCAGCTCTGGATCTCTGGGAATCTGTGACCTTCTTGCGCTCCCTTAGATAAGTGCTTCTCAGGCCACCAATTTTGGCTTTTAAATAGGGGATGGTTGCCGTGGGGACCACCGGCGTCACCAACTCCAGCAGTTTCTCCCGCGCTGCCTGCCTCTTTTGTTTATGATTATAATGTGGGTGTTTGACCTGCCACAGACAGGGCAGCTCCCTGTATTTATCTATGAACAGGGGGAGGAAGTTGTGTTCATTGAAGCCATCCATTTTATCTGCAAGACACAACACGAGACAAACCCTAATGTCAGGCAAACCTCTCCTAATCTTGTTTCAATATAGGCCTCAATGTAGAAGCAGTATAGGCCCAAGTTTAAATCTTACCTTCGTTATCACGATCGGCGCCTCCGATACTCCTTCCTCCGCTCACAGATCGTACGTACTACGCACGCGTGTTATGCTTTATACACACTGCGCATGCGTGTAACTCCGCCCGCCCCTGACATTCTTTCTAGTCAATTCCACGCCCCTTTTTGTTCAGGGCAGTGGGGGAAGAGCACATGGCGGAGACACAGCAGGTGCGTGCTAATTACAGAAACGAGAAGGAGGAAAGCCCGGAGCCAGAAACGTCTGGTTCCAGAAGGAGACGATTTAAGGCCTCAAATATGTCCTTTGGGGAGATGTTGGAGATGGTCGACATCCTGAAGAAGGCCGACTATGAAGGGAAGTATGGACCTTACCCCAACCCCAATGTCAGAAAGGCCAAGATCATGGCGAAAGTGGTCAAGAGTCTGCACCGGAATTTCGGGGTACGACGATCGAAAGATCAGCTCAGGAAGCGGTGGTCGGACCTCAAATTAAGAGAGCATGAGCAGTACAGAAAGATCCGGAGAGTGCTGCAAAAAACTAAGTAGTTGTGCTGTGTTCCTATTCTTTATTTTTATTACGTTCGTGCTGCTTCATGTGCGTTTCTTAACTGTTGTCCAGTTTAAAATGTCAACTTTCATGTTCATGGGCACATTATTCGTTCGTATCAAACATTGTTCATTCGGCCTAGAAAACACCATGGTTTTGGCCATATGCATTTGGCCACATTTTTTAGGGCCTACTTGTCTGAAACTAATTTGGTTGGGTAGATGGGTTTGTAACTAGAATAAAATGCAAACTAGATTCTGTGTAAGGAGAGGACACTCAGCAGCAGTTTTTTTCACATCTGGATGCTGGAGCACTAGTGTGGGACACAAGAACACCCTTTTTATTAGGGGGCCCACACAGGTGCACCAGTGTATACTATAGGGGTGTCTCCATCTGTGAAGCTTGTAAAAGACAGGTAAAGTATTCAAGCTTGACAAAGGACAAGAAAAATGCTACATCTTGAAACTCTGCCCACAAAAAAAATTGTACCCCATTTCCAAACAATGTTTCATATTTATAGTTCTGCCATCAAATATCTGTGTGCTAAGTATACCATTTTTTTTTTACATAGGGGAGAAAAGACTCGGAGGACACCCCTCATCCGAGGAGACCAGAGACCCCCCACCTCTGGAAGAAGGGGAAATCCACCCAAGACAAACAGAGCAGGAGGAGGAAGACATGGTGGAAATTAGCACCACAACAGGTGAGTGTCTGCGACCACAGGCTCAGGTAAGAGATGGATGCCGGCATATTTATAATACATTTTTTTTTGGTTTCTATCTTTTTAGGTGATCGTGATGTTGTGGATCCTGATCCTTTCACCTCGGAAAGTGCACAGATCCTGATCGGGGAGATCATGGGGTGTAATAGGGACTTGGAAAACATCAAGAAAAACATCAATGATGTTCTTCAAAAAATAAGAACATCATTGATGTTTTAGGGAGATTTTAAAACCCCTCCAAATCCCTTTGTTTTTTGGTGTGCTACAATTTTTTTACATTTTTTGGCAAATTGGAGAAAAGCCAAATTTTGAAGATGCACACAGTGTGTCAACATGTGCTATCTGCCATCACGGGAGATCAATGGACGCGTTTTGGGTGTGCAACACCTTCCTCAATAATAAAGTAGCTGCGAGGAAGGGATTTCACCCCCAAAACACATCCCTTGATCCCCCATGATGGCAGCTAGCACATGTTGACATTCGGCTATTTGTGTGCATCTTCAAAATTTGGCTTTTCCTGGGGTGACTTCACCCCCTCTGAACTCAATTTCAAACACAGTTTGTAAATACTCTTGTCTGATATTGCCTTCAAGTTCTACCAAATGTGAACTTTGTAAGTTCAAGATTTGTGTCTTTCTTGTTGGTTTTAAACATGCCTGTTTTATCTTAAATGGACATTTCTACTTTTTCTAATGTGACCCCAAAAATTGTTATATAACAAACATGTCGGTTTGTTTTAAAAACCTTTTCTAAATGCACATGTGATTGTGCTGGTATTAAAAAGATTGTTAATCAAGAATGTGTGGATTATTGTCTCAACGCTACAACACTTTTGTGGTGCTCTAATTGCTGCTTTCTGTGACAATGGGTGTTATTTCCTAAGGGCAAATCCACTTTGCACTACAAGTGCAGTTTCAAGTGCACTTGTAGTGCAAAGTGTCTTTGCCTTTAGTAAATAACACCCAACAGTGCTTTATAATGTTACACAATCACGCCATTTTCAGGACTCCCCACATTTCTGTCAGCTAAAAAAAACACAAGCAGTAAATGTCACCAAAGATTTGATTATTTATTTTTTTTATTTGAAAAAGGATTTAGACATTGTCTGGCATATTGATAGCCCCCCTACCCGCAAAGAATGCAAGGTATCTTAGCCGGACATCACGGGCACTCAGGGGGGGCAAGCCAGGATGGCCACTTTCAAGCGTCATCAGGGTTGGTTCATTTTGAATTCCGGCCTCAGGCCCAACTGAGCCAGCATAGTTGGCAGAATGTTGCCGTAAAAAGTTGTGTAGAACACAGCATGCCAGGATAATGTTATTCAGTTTGTACTCCGTCATATGTATGGGTGTAAGAAATAGGCGGAACCGGCTGGCCATGATTCCAAACATGTTCTCCACCACTCTTCTGGCTCTGGCCAGCCGGTAATTAAAAATCCTCTGGTCCGGGATGAAGGTCCTCATCGGGAATGGCCGCATAAGATGGTCCCCCAGCGCAAATGCTTCATCTGCAACAAAGACGAATGGGAGTCCTTCCACATTGTCTTCTGGAGGTGGCAAGTCCAAGCTGCCATTCTGGAGATGCCTGTAGAACTCGGTCTGGGCGATGACTCCACCATCGGACATCTGCCCATTCTTCCCCACGTCCACATACAGGAACTCATAAGTAGCCGACACCACTGCCAACATCACAATACTATTGAACCCCTTGTAGTTGTAATAGTACAACCCCGAGTTGGGTGGTGGGACGATGTGGACGTGTTTCCCATCAATTGCCCCTCCGCAGTTAGGAAAGTCCCACCGTGGGCAAAGTGGGAGGCCACAGTCTGCCATTCCTGTGGCGTGGAAGGAAACTGTGGAGTCAAAACAAAAAAAAAATAGTCATTTTGCACATAAACAGGGAAAGCAGATTACACACAAACATTCTTGGCCAACATCAAGATAACATTTTTGGAGGGAGTTTTTAAAGACCAAAGTATAAGGTACACCTATCATATCCCCCCCCCCCCTCTCATGGGCCATTTCTAACATTATAGGGGGGAGCTCTTGGACAGGTAACCCTCTCCACTTCATTGAGAGATGAATGCCTAAATAATGGGTATTACTTTGGCCAGCCCCTCCTTAGTTACACTATTGACAGCCCACTGGACAGGTAACTAGTGTCATAAGTTAAAGATATAAATACACACTGTACACATTTGAGCACATTTGGAAATTCTGCTATTACCTATCAAGAAAATAATAGTATACAAAAACTTTAAACAGTACCATTTGAAAGTATACAGGCAGGCGCTTGCACTACATGCTTTGGGGAATTCATCCATAAATCTGACCACTAAAGAGATGGGTATAGTGTGTATGGGCTTGGCAAAGTCAGCAGATAGATTATTGAGGATAGAGAATTGGGATCAGCTGACTTAGCAGTTGGGGGCAGGGAGGGTTCCAAATGATTTGGGGAACCCCCAAAAAAAGCCTCTGGCACTCTGCCTAAATTTAAAGCACAAATCACATTTAAAAACATTTTAGGGGGTGTTTGGGGTAAAGCACTACTATGGAGCTGACAAAATACACTGTTAAGTGACTACATGAGGTGAATATAGGGCCAGGAGAGCATGCTGGGGAGGTAAGTGAAGGCAAATATGTATGAAGGACAAAAAAATAATTACATAAAAATCCAGCATGAATGAGGACAAAGGGGACATTCACAGCATATTACAATCATGGTAATTAGGGAATGAGGAAAGAAATACAAAATATTAGCAAACATTATATACAATAAAATGTGATATTAAAGGATAAAAATCTTACCTTTAATATACTCCTTCTGCAGGACCTGTATGATGGCAGATCAGGTCTCTGGGATAATGATCCCCAGAGCCTGGGGGAGATGCCTGTCGAGAACTTCAAGTCCTGCAGGCTTCTCCTCGTCGCCAAGTACCGCAGGGTGGCGACTAACCTCTGCTCCGGAGTGATGGCTTGCCTCATGCAGGTATCCTGCCTGCTGATATAGGGGGTCAGCAAAGCCAACAAACGGTGAAATACGGGGTCCGTCATCCTGAGAAAGTTCCTGAAATCATTATTATTTTCACGGATCTCACGGAGCAAAGGCATATGAGAGAACTGGTCACGCTGAAGCAACCAATTCTTGGTCCATGAACTCCTCCCCACCCTTTTCATGGACTGGGCTTGTGTCAAGGTAAGGACCCCAACACCAAGCCCCTGCACAGCACAAACTCTACGAGGAGTACGTATACACAACATGGCTAGAAAACGGTCGGCTGCTCAGAACGAAGTAACAGAACGCACTGAAGAACAGCAACGGCCTGTGAAGAGCGACCTGAAAAACAGTAACGAACGAACAAGAACACAATGACTGAGTCACGCGTAGCTTGCTGCATGCACTGAAGAGCAGATACAAACCCACAAGCACAAACTGAACAGCAGAAAACGATCTGAAAACCACGAGTCTGAAAAAGCAGTTCTACTAACACAAGATTAGCAAAAGGAGCACAAAGGGTGCCGTGCTTGGTTCTGAACTGGCCTTTTCTAGTCTCGTCGTACGTGGTGTACGTCACCTCGTTCTTAGCGAGCGGAAATTCCGACAACTTTGTGCGACCGTGTGTACGCAAAACAAGTTTGAGCCAACATCCGTCTGAAAAAATCTATGGATTTTGTTGTCGGAATGTCCGATCAATGTCCGATCGTGTGTACGGGGCATAATTGTTATTATGTAGAGGAGGAAAGAGAAGGCATGGACCAGGCAACCTACTTCTATTGCTCTGTGGTCCTGTTATGATGCTCATGTGCCCATTGTAGCAGCTTTTGGCTGTGGATACAGGTCAGCATGGGCACCCTGACCGGTCCACGGCTACACCACCCAATACACAATAAGCTGCAATGCCTATTTTTTCTACTTTCAATGCATGGACTTTATGGAAACATATAATTATATAAAGTGAAGTGTGACAAATATAAAGTGTATATTAAATAGAAGTCCAAAAATATTCAAATAAAGGATGTCTTCCCCCAATCCTAAAAAAACAAAAAAAAACATGCGCTTACTCACAATTGAAAGCAGCTAACAATGCAAATAGAAATTTTGCTAAAACCATATATATAAACAAGTGTAGCGCTAAAGTGATACAAAAAATGAGAAAATGCAAAAATAAGTATATGTTATTAACACATATCCTTGAATATTTGATAAATGTCCATATTAGATAATTAGTTAAAAGTCCATCCTTATATGAACCATTGTGATCACCACGTGACAAAACAACTAAGTTAGTGGCAATAATGTCCCAACAGTGGATGAAGGTGTTCCAGAGATAATGGACCCAGAGATAACATATGGGTCAAACAAACTTAACGACACTGTGGATCACGGAAACAAATATGCAATCTTGGAAGCCTTCAGGGGGATCCAGTGTGTAAAAACATAAGATTGTGCGAATACCACCACCCGAGTGAATGGAGGCTTACCAGAGAGTTGGGACCCACAAAGCATATGCTGTATGATTAAAACAGGCTTGGATTGCCAACTGGCAATAACAGGGGAGCCTCAAAGGCGAACTGAAGGTGGAGTCCTAGTGGTTCTTTCACAGGGATATCTTCTCCACATAGAAGTTAAAACGTCCTCGGACATAACCCACATAGAATGAAGAAGGGGCCATATAGTGTAATTCCATAAAAAACGTGTAAATTTATTTAAAGAGAAACACTTACATTTCAGATGTATAAAAAAGCGCTCGTGTATAAAAAATAAAAAGCGCTTTTTTATACATCTGAAATGTAAGTGTTTCTCTGTAAATAAATTTACACTTTTTTTATGGAATTACACTATATGGCCCCTTCTTCATTCTATGTGGGTTATGTCCGAGGACGTTTTAACTTCTGTGTGGAGAAGATATCCCTGTGAAAGGACCACTAGGACTCCACCTTCAGTTCGCCTTTGAGGCTCCCCTGTTATTGCCAGTTGGCAATGCAAGCCTGTTTGACTCATACAACATATGCTTTGTGGGTCCCAACTCTCTGGTAAGCCTCCATTCACTCAGGTGGTGGTATTCGCACAATCTTATGTTTTTACACACTGGATCCCCCTGAAGGCTTCCAAGATTGCATATTTGTTTCTGTGATCCACAGTGTCGTTAAGTTTGTTTGACCCATATGTTATCTCTGGGTCCATTATCTCTGGAACACCTTCATCCACTGTTGGGACATTCTTCCCCCAATCCTGCAGATCCTCTCTGTGTAAAGAAGTCACCAAGTGCCACCACCTTTAACAAAGCATACACTCACCATACCATAAGCTGTAACAAATACAGCAATCACAGCATGTTTCACAAGCACAGCTCTTCCCCAGATGTACAGTATAAGCAAAAACTCCAGAATCAGTCCTTTTAAGCAGCAGCAAAATTTTATTCCCACTAAAATTTAAAGAGAGAAAGAAAGCTGCTGCCAACCCATGTTGTGCAATGGCGTGATGACAGCACTGAGACTCTGATCCAATGCGTTTCATCCAATCTGATTTTCTCAAGGGGTGATTGGTGGCACAGGCTGAGGATGAATTGGGTAATAACAATATTCTTTGCACATTTTTTAGAATTTATTTTAGTTTCAAGACTGGATAAGCAAACTGATTTAACCACCTATACTTGGTACCAATGAATAAGTTGCCCATCATCACCCTTGACAAAGCTACCACCACCAGCTGCTCTGCTACCTCTGTCTGGGCAACCCATTGCAGCAGGCACAAATGCATATTGACTTGATTAACTTTGCCTCTAAGGGGTAAACTGGCAAACTATAAGGGCAGAAGGTAATTGCTCTGAATCCTGTTGGAGAACAGGGCACTCTGAAAGATATAACATTTCTAATCAGCATTATTTAAAGTGGTCAGGCAAGAAATAAACATAGCAGTATACTTATTAATACAGCTACTGACAGATTCAGCAGAAAATGTATTTTTTTTTTAATGAGTTGTAGCACGTGCAAGTGTTATGCTGTAGGTGACAGATTCCTTCTAATATTTGTAATTAATTTAATTACAGTAAAGTTTCTCATTTGACTTTCAGAATAACTTGTAAAACTTGACATTTGTTTTCATTGCAAAATAATCAACAATGCAAATGAATAACGTCAAATTATTTTTGAAAACAGCAGGAATCAAAATTAGCATGGCTGGGAACTGAAAGTGAGACTAGATAAAGACGCTACTGTACATTTCACTGGTATCATTAGGTTCAGTTTTATGAAACAATTAAAATGCTCAAAGGACTTACATAGAGCTCTAATTCCATTAATGCTGTGTAGGCAGCTCATGCTTCAGAGACCATGACATTTTAAGTGAGCACTGTTGACACTAAAGGATTAATTGAAATTATGAAACAGTCAAGAAGAGAATGACTAAACTAAGTATTGCAAAAGTCAGCGGAGAGGAGTAAGACAGATAGAAAAATTAATTTCTGAGCCAAAGTTCAGCTTTCTTGGTCACTTTTTCTAGACTTTAAAGACACAAACTGTGGAGACCATCCACATGCTTTGCCCTTCTGGAAGCCAGCTACAGTACCATGAAAAGAGAAAAAAATATTAAAAAAGAAAAGCAAAAACACACAATACAAGATGAGTGTGCCATCTCCTATAGATTCAACAGCAGTTATCAATAACACCCTTTTTCAGTCTTTGTTATAACAATGAAGAGACCCTTCCTTTGAGTAATTTTCAGGTCTCATGGAAGCTTTGTTAAAAAATAATAACACCAGCAGCTCCTGAAATGATATTAAGATCACTATGTTCTAGAAATTTTCAAGTCGTATCTGTGTGTATTTGTTTAATATTATATATATATATATATATAGTGTATTTATACATACTGTACATATATCTTTTAATACATTGTTTAAACGATGTACCAAAAAAGAAGATAGAGCATGACTAAAGTGTATAAAAAGGTATAGTATAGGTAGGAGTCATTTGGTGAACCCCAATGTATGATTAAGTTCATATTTATATGTGTATTGTATAGTATTGTATAATATTGTACATTGATTGTTATATGATGGTTCATTGTTTTTATTCAAAACCTATGAATTGATGGACAAAGTTGTTTTAACAATTTGTAATAAAATGTATACTTTTTTTATACACTTTGGTTACGCTCTATCTACTACCCTTAAAGCCCCATAGACCTTCTTCTTTTTTGGTAAAGAGTCATTCGGGATGTGGCACTACAGTCACTAGACTACAATTCAGCACTAGCAAAGTTCTTTTTCAATTGTTAAAACTATGAGAAAGAGACTTGCAGTTAGTCACCTTTTACCTGTGAAGTCACATTTTAGATCAAGAATAGAGTTTTACATGTGTTCTTGTCAATCAAAGTACATATCTGACTCAGAATTCAATTCCTCCTTTTCATCAAGAAAATAGCTGTAGTAAACAATATTATTGTTTGCCATACAAGGTTATGAGCTTTTAAAGTTATTATATCTACATTAAACATAAAAAAACACCTTAAGAGACCACAGCACCTACTTTCATATATTCACAGACACACTCATACAAGGAAGCATGAAGGCATGAAGACATTCGTACAGTTTTTTTTACATACTGACAAGCTTTAACAGGTGCATTCACTTTAAGATCACATCACTTCCTCCTTCTTCTCAGACACGTTCTTTAGAGCATATTAGGACTGCCATGCTACTCTAAGCGTGTTATATCTCTATAACTTTTGTTTCAAATATTTTATTGGTAATTTCACATACAACTGTTACATTAAGTTCCATACATAGTTTCAATTGAATATATGACAGTGTACATAAAAATAATGCCGGAGAATTTTGGTTTAATGAAAACTAAGTGCTAGGATAGCATGTATATTTCTAAATTGTGCGGCATGCTGGAACTAAATACGCATATATTTGAGCGATTAAAGGGAAGTATGATCCCTTTTTTAACACTATAAATTTGGGCCAGTCCCCAATAACAGTGGTGGGGGGGCCCTCAAAAGTATTGCTTGTAACAGAGTATATTACCTATTTTCAGTTTTGGAGGGTAAGGTGGAGTGGAGAGGTGAAATTATGAAAAAGGGGGTAGTAAAGAGGGGGTATAGGCGGGAAAGTTGTAGATAGGAGAAGGGGGAAGAGGGAGGTGCCGGCTAGCCCACGTGGGTACAGGAGCCAAAATAGAGTCTCGGGGTGACGTCCAGGCCCGCTTAAAGCGATACTAGGTCTTCATCGATGTCTGTTGGTAAAAAGTGTTCAACCCAGGGTCGCCAGACTCTGTTGTGTTGGGTGGCTTTACCTAGGATTTTTGCCTCTGTTTTGCTATGTATCATTGCTTGGGTAATCCTATTCTTTGTTTCGACTATGTTAAGAGTGGGTGTTTTCCAGGCCTTAGCTATCGTCTGTTTGGCTGCTGTGAATAAATGTAGGAGAAGTCGGAGTTGTGATCTGGTGTAGTCTTGTGGAAAGAGGTTGAGGAGGGCTATTGTGGGGCTAGGAGATAAAGTAGTTTGGTGGAGGGTGGTTGCCATCTGAAATATTATCGCCCAGAAGCGTTGTACTTGTGGGCATGTCCACCATATATGTAGGTGCGTGCCCCTTTCCCCACAACCTCTGAAACAGTTCGTGGGAGGATTCAGGTAGAAACTTAACAATTCTAGCTGGGACTAGATACCAGCGCATTAGCACTTTATAGTTCGCTTCTGAGGCAATAACATTCTGGGATGAGTTTTTTGTGTTAGACCATATGGTCGACCAGTCTTCTGGTTCGAGGGTAGTGTCGAGGTCTCTCAACCATCTTTGTGCATATGTGGGTAGGTCTGGGGGTGGTAATGTAAGATGGGAGTATAAGCGGGAGATAATACCAGGGGCATGCGGATCCGACTCGCACATATGCTCAAACTCGGTCAAAGTATCCAGACCAGAGTTGGTTTTTATGGTTATTTGCACAAAATGTTTAATTTGAAGGTAGCGGAAACATTCCCTGTGAGGAAGTTGTGTTTGCTCCTGGATAATTGGAAAGGGCTTCACAGTGTCCCCACTAACGAGATCACAGATGCGAGTCAGACCCGCCTGGACCCAGGCATGGAATGAGGTTGGTTCTGTGTAGGCTGGGAGGAATTGAGGGTGACCTAAATAAGACAGAAGTGGGGAGTGTGGAGAGATTAGTTTAAATGGAGCTTTTAGTCTATCCCAAAGTTTAAGTGTGTGAAGTGTTAATGGGTTAGCTATGGGTCCTCTAGCTGATGTAGGAAGCCATAGCAAATTACCTATATTAATCGGGTGTAAATCAATGGCTTCGAGGGCCACCCAAAGTGGGGTCTCCGTCTTGGCATGGTATAAAATAGACTGTGCTAGGCGGGCTGCGTGATAGTAGTGTGAGAAGTTGGGAATGCCCAGGCCGCCGTAGAGCTTGTTGCGGAGAAGAATCGGTCTCGCCACTCTGGGTCTAGTAGGACCCCATATATATTTGAAAACTTTATTCTGTACAATCCTATGGTAATAAGGAGGGACTTTGATAGGGAGCACTCTATATAAGTATAACAGTTTTGGTAATAGGGACATTTTCACAGCAGCTATACGTCCCAACCAGGAGACACATAGCGGTAACCAGGTATTTAGTAAGGAAGATATTTGTGAAAGCATTGGGAGGTAATTAGATTGGAACAGGTTGGAGGGATCCTTAGTGAGCTTGATCCCTAAATATGGGATCGATGTGGTAGACCAGAGGAAGGGGAAGTTGCTACGTAATGTTTCTAGATCAGCTTGTGGCAGGGACACATCGAGGACCCTCGATTTGGATTGGTTGACTTCAAGTCCAGATATGTTAGAAAATTTATCTAGGATGTTCATAAGGTTGGGTAATGTGGTATGGGGTGAAGTAATGAAGAGAAGTGCGTCATCAGCAAAGAGGCACACTTTGTGGGAGGTGGATGCTATGTCTAAGCCTCGAATATCGGGATTAGATCTAATCAGGGCTGCCAGGGGTTCGATAGTGAGTGCGAAGAGCAGGGGGGATAAAGGGCATCCCTGTCTAGTCCCCCGTGCTATTGGAAAAGGATCTGATCGGAATCCGGAGTAGTGTACATACGCTTGTGGGTGGTTATAAAGGGCCTTGATCCAATTTTAAGAAGTTGGGACCGAAGCCCCAACATTGGAGGATAAAAATTAGGTAGGGCCATGAGACTGTATCGAAGGCTTTGCGTATATCTAAGGAAAGGAGGTGCATGGGGATCTTACGGGAACGGGCCAGATGTTGCAAGAGAATTACTCGTCTGATATTGTCGCTCGCTTGTCGTTTGGGTATGAAGCCAACCTGGTCTTTGTGTATCAAGCCACCAATGATGGGATTGAGGCGTAGGGCGAGGACTTTGGCTAGAATCTTAATATCCACATTAAGAAGTGAGATTGGTCTATAGTTGTACCATAACGTGCTATCGGTGTTTGGTTTGGGGATCATAGAGATGAGAGCAGTCAATGTGTCCCTGCCAAAAGAGTGTTGTTTTAGTATGGTATTGAATGTGTTTGTAAGAAGGGGGGCTAGTTCTGTGGCAAACTTTTTATAGTAGAGACTGGGGAGGCCATCAGGGCCTGGGCGCTTATTAGGTTTTAGGGTTTTAATGGCTGCTAGTACTTTGTCTGTCGAGATCGTGCTCTCCATCAGCTCGCGACTGGATTCAGACAAGGTTGGTATAGGTAAGTTATGAAACAGTTTTTCTGCTTGGCGTAGTGGAAATGCTGTTTTAGAATCATAGAGGTTTGCCAACTGTTTACGGAACTCCGAGAGAACCTTAACAGGATTGCTAGTAATTTCGTCTTTAGCCAGTCTGAGTCTAATGGGAACACGAGCACGGTCTGGTCTACGTAGACGCAGGGCCAGATAGGTGTCTGGTTTGTTTGCTTTTGTGTAAATCGTGTGGTTTGTTCTACGGATAGTTTTATCAGCCGTCTCGGCTAAGATTAGATCTAGTTCCAGCTTAATTTTTTCTAATGTTAATTTGCGTGATTCAGTAGGGTCGGATTGGAATAAAAGGAAACTATTATGGTAATCTGATTCAAGTTGGCGTAATTTGAGCTTCTTGTCTCTATTAAGATGGGATGCCACTGAGATACATGTGCCACGAATCACGGGTTTGTGTGCTTCCCAGAGGAGGATGGGGGAGATGTCGGGGGTTGCATTGTGTTTTAGGTAATCTTTAAGGGCTACTTGAATATCTAGGCAGTATGATGGATTGGTTAGGAGGGAATCATTCATACACCATGATCTGTTAGTAGATTGTGGGATTAGGGATGACACTGTGGTAATAACGGCACAATGGTCCGTCCATGTAATTGGTTGGATGTGTGAGTGAAGGAGAAGTGGTGCAGAAGCTATTGAGGTGAATATATGGTCAATCCTAGAAAATGATTTGTGTGGATGTGAATAAAATGTATAGTTTCTCTTGGTGGGATTGAGTTCTCTCCACGTGTCTAGGAGGGAGGCTGACTGTATAAGTTTACGAAATTGTGAAGAGGGGGAGTAATGTTCAGGGGCATAGGGTGATTTGTCTGCGTGTGGTTGCAGTACTGAATTGGAGTCTCCGCAGAGGAACAAGGTTCCCTTGCAGTGTGCTTGCACGACTTGTAAGAGATGCGAAAAAAAGGGATTCGGGTTTGTATTGGGGGCGTAATAGGAGACGAAGGTTGTGGGTATGTCCTGTAATAGTCCCACTAGGATGAGTTAGCGACCTTCAGGGTCTTTTATTTCAGTGAGGGGGGTAAATGGCATGGTGTGGTGAAAAGCGAGTAAAACTCCTCTGTGTTTTGTTTTTGCTGAAGCAGTAAATACCTGTGGATATTTAGAGCTAAAAAATCTCGGTGTTTGGTGTATGGAGAAATGGGTTTCCTGGAGGGCTACGATTTTGGCTTTCAGGGACGCAAAGGTTTGAAATGCTTTTACTCGTTTATGTGGGGAATTTAACCCCTTAACGTTCAGGGTAAGGATTTCAAGTGGGGCCATTATGGGGTGTGTGGGTGGTAATTATCAAAGAAGAAAAAGGGGGGGCCCACGCGGGTCAACCGGCACAGAAAGAGGGAGGGGAGTAAAGATATAGAGTCAAAAAGGGGGGAGAGGGGGGGGGAGGGAGAGCATTGTGGGTCGGGTGGAGCACTGAGCGACCCCCCTGATAAGGGGGCAGCGCGTCAGTAGAGCCCGACTAATGCGTGCACTGACTCTGCGACCAAGGTTTTGGTCAAAGAGTGGATGCACCACTGAGGGGGTAAGCATTGACTGCTCCCCGCCGCGACCGGGAGCAGCAAGTGACTAAAAGTGATTTAAAAAGTAGGTATAATGGAAAACAACAAAACAAAGTAAAGTGAAAAATACGAAATCATCCCCATTGCCCCCAGATAATGTAAATATCAGCAAAACATCAAGTATAGGGTGGGGGGTGGGGAACATAAGAGCGTATGGTACAGTTCTATTCAATAACTGCTAAGCACACATGTGAGTTTTCGGGTGTTGACATTCATCATGAGGGATTAGTGTCTACGAGTTGAGGGGAGGGGGGGTTGGAGAGGAAGGAGGGTGGGATAGGGAGGAATAAGGGAGGGAGAAACTGGGAGGGGGAGGGAGAGAGGAGGGAGGGAGGGTTGGAGAAGGGAAAGAAGGGAGGAGGGGGAGAAGGGAGGAGGGGGGGAAGGGAGGAAGGGGAGAGGGGGGAGGAGGGGGATGGGATGAGGGGGGAGGAGGGGGAGGAGGGGGAGGGGATGATGTGGGGTACATACTAGAAAAGTGTGCATGAAATTCACGGTAGATTAGCCAAAGCATAGAAGTTGTCTAATTGTTTCATTACCGGTATTAAATCTTGAAAACGACAGAGTAGCGGGGTTCACCTGGTTCACAAAATGCAAACCAGGTCAAGTACGCTCTGGGTATGTGCAAAACAGAATTGTGCGTTTAAGAACAACATGGGTATAATAACAAATAAAAAAAGTTTTAGGTGTAAAAGAAAAAATGAACAACATAACTCAACCTGAGAAGGCCTTAAAAGGCCTACGAGCCCTGAAAAGAAAACAATTTCAGGTTACCATATATCCGTTCTTGACGGGAGTCCTCTAGCAGGTCTCAGTCACGAGTGGGGTCTCTAAGGTGGCATGGAGACATTCTCTGCATGTGCAACCGAGTACCTGCGTATTCAAAAAAGAAGAGGAGACAAAAGAATAGAAAAGGTAGTTCCTTTGTTTTCAGCGTGGAGCTCGGGATTTTGGGCTGCAATAGGAGTATTCGGATAATCTGGCTGGAGTTCCCTTCCGGATGGATGGCAGTCCGGGGTTTTTCCGTTTGGGAGTAGTGGTGTATGGTTGCGAGGCAGATCTGGCTGGAGTGCGAGGAAGGGCTGTGTCTGAATGGGCAGTCTGGGGAGACAGGTTGAGTGATTCCAGCAGCTTTTGGAGAGATTCTGGTGTGGTGGAGGTATGTTGCTGACCTTGATAGGAGAATTGCAATGCGAACGGGAACCGCCATGTGTACTTAAGTTGATGATGTATAAGTACCTGTAGTTGAGGCTTCATGGCGTGGCGTTTAGCAATCGTGAGGGGTGCCAAGTCGGAAAACAATTGATATGTATGACTCTGAAATTGCAAGGTGTTGTTGTTGCGGGCGGCCGCCAGGAGCTGTTCTTTCGTGCGAAAAAAGTGCAGCTTGATGATAATGTCTCTAGGTGGACCGTCTGTTTGGCGCCTGGTGAGCGCTCTGTGAATTCTGTCGAATTCAAGACGTTCGATGGGTATGGAGGGTGCTAGCTCTTGGAAAAGTGCCGTTGTAAAAGATTGCAGGTCATCAATTGTTTCTGGGATGCCTCTGAGGCGTAGATTGGATCTGCGGGAGCGATTCTCCGCGTCCTCGAGGCGGGATAAAAGCATAGAGTTCTCCTCTCTGAGAGCAATTTGCTCTTGTGCTTGTTCTTGGAGGGTGAGTTCTATGTCATCTACCCTTGTTTCCAGGTCTGCTGTGCGCTGGCCTATCTCGCGTATCTCACGTGTCAGACTAGTAGTGATCTGGTCTGATGTTGCTTAAAGGGCCTTATGCAACATAGATTCCATGACTCTCATAAAGGCAGCTTGTGACATACCTGTATCAGGGGCGGGTGGTGAGCCACCTGAGCCTTCTTGTATGTCAGCCTCCTCCTCGCTGTCAGGTATATCAGAGCGAGCTGGAGATGTTGTTGAAAGATCAGCCAGGTTCCGGGCCTTCGACGCCATCTTGGAGGAAGGGCGGGCCAGCGCTTCTTTGATGGGTTTATGGTTCGGTTTTCGGCGGTGGCCCGTTAACACCATACCGGAAGGGGCACTGATATATGGAGAAGCGATCCCCGTGGAAATGGTTCCGATTTGCCGGTTCAGTTAGGCACAATAGTCCCGGTTGTGCGGCGGGGAGTGCGGAGCTTCACAGAGACACGTCTGCCATGTAAAGCCTCGCGCATGCGCCCCCTGATCTCTATAACTTTTATTGAGCTGTTATTTGTTTTTACTTTTGTATTCATTTTATTTATGATGCAATTGTATGATACAATAAAGTCATAACGTTGTATTTATTTTTTTGAACTGGTACATGTCCACAAGGGCAGTGCCCAGCAATCATGCCCATTGTTTGACACCCACACTTGCCATTTAGCTTTGAAAATGGCTTGTTTTTAAACAGAGAAAATCTGGCAAGGAAATCATGTAGCAACAAATGGTATTCTTCTAAATACGTGTGTAACATATAACATGTTATGAATGGTGAACTTATCCTTTAAAATACTGTTTTACCTTGAATATTTAAGCCTTTGAGTAAGAACTGCTGAGAAGGGGACTATTAACCCTTTTGCTGCCAGGTCTGTACGGCACACAGACCTCCAGCACTGCTTCCAGCTGCCAGGTCCGTACGCAATACAGACCTGACATTCCTCACATTCCTCCTTCCATAAACTCATGGTCACTTTAGTGACCATGAGCTTATATCAGAACTGTTCAGCAGACTCTGCTGAACAAACCAATAGCTCCGATTAGCAGCTAACAAGTAGCTGATCAGAGCTAATAGCCTAAAATATGACCCACCACCACTGCTGCTGCTGCGCTTGCCATTTCTTCCTCACTGCTTCCTCCTCTCCACTATCTGCCAAACTGCCCCCACCCTTTACTGCCCCCTTCCCCCACCGCATCTGTGTCCCTCAATGCTGATCCCCCCCTCAGCACCCCCCCCCCCCAGCACCGATCCCCTGTGTGCAATTACTGGCTATCCTCCTCTGCCCTCCCACCAGCAATTGCATAGGAGCCACATGCTAGAAATAGCCACAAAACTGCCCCCCTGCTGCTGCAACCCCCCTTCAGTGTCCACCCCCCCTCACTGATCTCCGGTGGCCCCCCCATGCAGCGATGATGCTGGCCACCATTCCGGCTGCAGCTACTTCTCAGGATATCGCTGTCAGAATGGAGAGCGGGGGGGAGGGGGGAAGGTAAACATGTGTTTACCAGCCCCCTTCCTTTCCTTGAATGAATACAGACAGTGATTAGACATGTGCAATTCGTTTTTTTTTTAATTTGTTTTTGGACGAAATTCAGCATATTCGTTCATTCGGAAGCATCCAAATGAACAAAAGACTTTTGATGAATGCATACGAAAACAAATTGTCAGAAAAAATGAAAATCCAAAAGAACAAAAACCTGAAAGAGCAAAAATCCGAAAATACAAAAATTCAAAAGAACGAAAAATGATTCAACCTACAAGTTTAACAAATGAATTACATTCAGATAATTTTGTTTTTCGTATTTTCTATTATGATTCAATTATTAACTATTATTATAGTTTTTATTATTATTTATGAGTACAAACTCTTCAATTATAGCTAAAATAGCTGAAGTCAGTAATTCTTCTATTCAGGTCCTTGCGCTATAGCAGCTAATTTGGAATAAATTAGATTTACATTTTTATTGGAAAACACTGCTGCTGGTAAACGGATGTTTAGGAGCAATTGGGAGTTTTTTTCAACTGCCCCTGAACTCTCCTCTATGTTATCTTATCTGTCCATGTACACAGGGTCGTTTACAGTCGTTTCTAGGCAGTTAAGTTTAGAGGCATTTTTTGGAACGCAAAAAAAAAATGCATTCAGAAGCTGAGTTTACAGGCATTTCAAGAGCCAAACGCTTCTAAACCCGGCTAAACACAGTAACTCGCTTTTAGTCTCATTTTGTTTACAGGCGTTTTTCATTTTTGGCTATTAAAAAAAAAATGTAAAACGCTTCTGAAAGCAAATGTGGCAAAACGCGGCAAGTAAACGCGGCAAAACGGACGTTTTAAATGTGGGTTACTATCTGTCAAGTTAAAGGCTCCATGCACACTGGAGGTTAAAATAATGTTATAAAAACGCCAGTAGCTTTGCAGTGAGTCTTTCAACGTTTTTGCAATAGCATTTATTTGTGTTTTTTAGCGTTTTTCTGCATCAGTGTTTTTTTTTTTTTTTAAGAATTTTTTTTTTCAATGGATCAAAAACTTAAAAAAAACACTGGTGAGCCACGTTTTTGAGAGTTTATCTACGTTTATCAGCTTTTATGCACCTTTAACGTCTTTATGCATTTTTTGTGGTCAGAAAAACAGCTCCTGAACATGATTTAAGGGCGTTCAGACAACAGCTGCGTTCAGATAAACATTCTAAAACGTCCGTGTGTGCATGGACACATAAGATAACACCCTGCCTTTGGTCAATTAAGGCTCTCTCAGCAGGGTGCGCTGTGATTGGCCAAAGCATGTAGGTCAGGCGCATGCTTTGGCCAATCATCATACAGCAATGCACTGCGAGATCGCAGCGCATTATAGGGCTTTCCGCGACGCTCAAATTTCCCACGAGTGCCCCATAATGTTCGCTGTTCTGCGAATGGGCAAACACCCGATGTTCGAGTCGAACTTATGTTTGACCCGAACATCAAGCTCATCCCTACTGTTGATAGGAGCTTCTGACTTCAGGAATATGCCTTGATGATGAAGGTAAGTCCTGACTACACTTGGTACCGCAGTTCAAAAAGAGTATTTTAGCAGCCAGTATTTACACTCTCCATAACCAGGAGGTGTAGGGTAGCCACCCATGCCATATAGCACTGGATTGCCTCAGATCTTAATGTTAAATGCTCTGCCACATATTGATTCAATACAGGATGAAGTTTGTCCCATATTTTCACAAGGGTAGGAGTTATGAGAATACATAGGAATGGGGGTGTAGCGAGCTACAACACCCAGGGCACATGCCTCACATATCCGACTGGGTTCCCTGAGTCCCGATATTGCAATTACCCAACATTTTTATTTCTGGCTGCCCCTCTGGCACCACCCCATGCCTATGATATTTCTTAACTAAACAGTCCCACCGGCAGACATGCATTCCCCACTGTCAGGGGCTATGACACATCTGGGACTGTGAGTTACTGTGTGGAGTGGAGCTGTAGTGTGTATAGATAAGTAAGGGGACTGTATTATGTGTAAGGAGAGGAGAGAGAATGCTATATTATTTGTGAGGATGTGGGCAGGGATCTTATCCAGTAATGCCAGCTGTTTTTTCATGGTAAAAGCTCTGTGATTCCATAATGCATAATCTGTAATGCAGTATACACATTCTTGTTTCTTTTGTATGCCATGTTAAATGCCCAATAAACATTATGGGAAAAAAAAGAGTAAAGGTGGTGTGTCGCCTGACTTACAGTAAGTCCCTGCCAGTCTGTCTGTCACACTAGCATCCCTGAGAGGAAGAGGCAGAGGAGGAATACTTGCTACAATAACTCTGAACACATACATACATTCCTGTGCCCAAAGGCAGCATACAGGCTGAAGGAGGAGAGAGACAGAGAGGTGCAGTGAGTGCTGAATTTTGATTGGTCATGTGTCCCAGATATAGAGCACATGCAGCAGGATGGAAGGTGCTAATTTGCTAGATTGTCTGTTGGACTAAACCTAGAAACATATTCCCTGCTACTGTTCGGTGTGGGAAAATTCCCTGCAGACACCAACTAAGAGGAAATGGTACATGTATGTGTATCTGTGACTAATGTATTGTAAATATTAGGTAAATAGCTAAATATTAGCTTATTTACCTTTGCTCACTACACTCAGTTTATTATATACTCCTGACCCCTGCACTCTGTGCATTGCTTACTCCTGTTTCCTGCACTCTGTGTGCACTCCTAATACATGCACTGTTTGTTACTTGTTGCTGACCCCTGCACTTTGTGCATTACTTATTCTGGACCCTTGAACCCTGTGTGTTATTTACTCCTGCACTTTGTGTTACGTACACTTGTCCCCAGCACTCTGTTGCTTACACTTGGCCTCTGCACTTGTATGTTACTTACTCCTGATCTCTGCACTACATCCATTGCTTACTCCTGACCTCACTCACTCTTTTTTTTTATATTTAAATTTTATTAAATTTCACATTAGACAAAATATAAAGTACTTTCTTCAAATCTCTCATTCGTAAAAATATAGTTTTCCCCTATTCCCCCCTCACCTTACCTCCCCCATCCCACATTTATAATTTGTTTCTATCCTGTTTGCATCTATTGCTGTTCCATCTGCTAATTTCATCATTTTCTTTTTCTCTTGCTCACCCCAAGTTGCACCAAGTTCTGCTTCCCACCTATTCAAGAAAGGTGGTACCAATGGTTCCGACATTAGAGTAAAAATCTTATAAATTTGGGAACTTCCATGTCTTGGTGCTTCCTGTAAGTTGAGCAATTTTTCAAATGGTAATAAACTTTCTCCTGATCTTATTGGGTGTGGCAGTGTCTTTATAAAATGTCTTAATTGATGATATCTTTCACTAGTAACTCTTTTGTGTGTCTTAATTCCTGGATTGTGTATATCTCTCCCTCCTTCATAATATCCTTTAATCATGCATTTTTATTCTTTATCCATACTCCAAATAGTGTCTCATTCCCTGGAAAAAAATAATTTGTCCACGTGAGTGGTATTAGTGGTGAATTATATCCCCATTTCCTTTATTTGTGTATTAAATCCCATACCTTAAATACAATCATTGTTAATTTACTTGTGTCCTTTGAAAAATTATGATACTGCTGTGGTACCCATATTCCCTTATCCAATTGTGTATTACTTAACGTGTTTTCAATTTTAACCCAACTTTTCCCATGTGAATTAAATGTCCAATCTATAACTTGTGATAACAAAACTGCATTATAATATCTTTTAAACCCTGGTAAAGCTAATCCTTGGTGTATTTTATCTTTACTTAGTACTGCAAATTGTATTCTTGTTTTTTTTGTGCTGCCATATGAACTTAAGTATCAGCTTCTTTAATGTCTTAAAATACACCTTTGGCATGTGTATGGGGAGCATCTGAAATTTATAGAGAACTTTTGGCAAGATTTCCATCTTGAGGAGAAACATTTGGGAGTATGGGCCCCACCCCAAAACTCACCTAGAGAAAGACGGCAAGTGGACTATTGCGGTACATATACAAAAGGTATAACTAGTAAAGTGAATCACTGATAAAAATTTCACAATGTTTATTTATACAAAAGTAACAAAAAAGACAACAAGACATATGATTTAAAAAGTTACCTGCTTTGTTTTTATGGATTTTTTATCTGTATCACCTGTTTGGAAACAAAGACCTTTGTTGGAATATACTGGACCATGAAGCCCTCTTCTGTTCCTCCTTGAGAATCTCCAGATCCTTGCTTTCATAAGAGTATACCGGAAGTGAAGCTTTCTTTCGCTGGTTCCTTGATAACGGGTGGACATCTCCGTGCAATTTAACAATAGCAAGCTCCCCTGCCGGCAGGGTAATGCATAGGCGCTTTTGATCTCTATCATCTGAGATCCAACTTATCTGGTAAGCAGTTTGTATTTCTACACCGTGCACCGCATCTCAGAGGGTTTGAGTGAGGAATATGTGTCCTGTTTTCTGGAGATTTATTTAAGGACTTTTTATTTATTATTTTTGGAGATTCACTTAAGCACTTTTGTCAATTTTTCACATAATACATGGACTTTCTTTCACTATTTTGGATGTGTTTGGATACACATATTTATTGATATACAATTTTTCCTATGTTATGTTGAGATTTGTTTTTTTGTTTTTCACCAAATATTTATCACTATTTTTAGTGGTTATTTTGTGCACTTTTTACTTCTTTTTCGATGACAGACTGTTGGCTGAAAATCCGACCGTGTGTATGCTCAATCGGACAATTGTTGTCGGATTTTCCGCGGACAATTGTTGGCTAGCAGGTTTTAAAATTTTCCGTGGACAAATGTGTGTTGTTGGATTTTCCAAGCGTGTGTACACAAGTCCGTCGGACAAAAGTACAAAGTACAAACACGCATGCTCGGAAGCAAGGATGAGCTGGAAGCGGTCAGTCTTGTAAAACTAGAGTTCGTAATGGGCCATTTTTTTCTTGTGCATTCTTTAACAAATCAAAAATAAAATTTAAGTACAGCGCTACGTTTAGAAAGAAAGTGAAAAGCAGCCAACACACCTATAGACTCAAGGCAGAAAAAAAACAAAAGAAACAAAAGTGTGGCGCTATATATCACATCCACAGCCGTGTGTATTACAATAAAGACATATAAAAATAGTGAATACTACCAAAAAATGTATGATCATAAAATAGATAGTGTCAAATAATTAATCAGTGTTGATCACATATAAAGTAAATACACAATAATGCTTAATCATCAGTTGTGCCAGTAATTCGTAGAAACCCGTGCTGGTTCCATGAGCCAGACACCAAACATAAAAAACATAAAACTTTAAAAGTCCATAAAAAATGTGTAGAAAAATAGTGAAGAAAATATCAACAAAGTTCAAAGGGGGTGATGCATGGCCAGATGGTATTCACAGAATTTTAGTCGCACCAAATCTGGCGAGTGGGCAGAAGTCGCACCAAAGTCGCACCAAAACTGGTGAGTGGGCAGAAGAGAAACCACAAGTGTGCATAGATTGTACGTCAGTGCCAGGGCCAACACCAGGAGTAGAGGAGGCTTACTGGAGAAAATTGACCTGAAATGGCGTATGCCAGACAAGTCAAAAAAGCATAATAACCACTGGTTCTGGGAAATGCGTCTTGTCAGATGTCATCAACAGATGGTGGAAAGAAAAAGGGGGGGGGGGCCTGCACGGCTTCCTCTCCCATAGGTAATCCAGCATAAGCCAAACGTGTAGTTTCATATGCCATGCAAGGAGCAAACAAAACTCACATAGCGTAATAACGTTTTAAAACACTAGTTTATT
Organism: Lithobates septentrionalis; assembly: GCA_037952835.1. NCBI lineage: Eukaryota > Metazoa > Chordata > Amphibia > Anura > Ranidae > Lithobates > Lithobates septentrionalis. The sequence continues at coordinate 5,100,446 of JBBDGP010000271.1, read as the reverse complement.
AAAATAATAAAAAACAAACTCACATTTGGAAGAACGAAACAGAGCTCAAATAGCAAATAGCGGTGATCGTGAGGGGTCCACCCGACATGTTTCAGCTAAGGAGCCGTCATCTGGGGTATGGACCACCCTCACCTCACCGCTTTATAAACAGAAGATGACCCCCACTGGGAGTGTGCACTTAAAGGGATATTACACTTTTATTGTTTCACTTTAAGCATTATTAAAATCACTGCTCCCGAAAAAACGGCCGTTTTTAAAACTTTTTTTTGCATTGATCCATGTCCCCTTGGGCAGGACCCAGGTCCCCAAACACTTTTTATGACAATACCATGAATATAAGCCTTTAAAATTAGCACTTTTAATTTCTCCCATAGACTTTTAAAGGGTTTTCCGCTGCATTCGAATTTGCCGCGAACACCCCAAATTGTTCCCTGGTCGGCAAACTTGCGAACAGCCGATGTTCGAGTCGAACATGAGTTCGACTCGAACTCGAAGCTCATCCCTACTGTGTACCCTGCACAGTTGCACCTGCAGTATAGCTACCTGAAGACAAGTGCTTGTGTTCTTCTCCTGATCCTATTAATAGCACAGGCAGGCTCTTGAAGTATTTACAGTTAGTGTACTGTGTACCCTGCACAGTTGCACCTACAGTATAGCTACCTGAAGACAGTGCTTGTGTTCTTCTTCTGATCCTATTAATAGCACAGGCAGGCTCTTGAAGTATTTACAGTGAGTGTACTGTGTACCTTGCACAGTTGCATCTACAGTATAGCCACCTGAAAACAAGCGCTGGTGTTCTTCTTCTGATCCTATTAATACCACAGGCAGGCAGCTTGAAGTATTTACAGTTAGTGTTCTGTGTACCCTGCACAGTTGCACCTATAGCTACCTGAAGACAAGTGCTGGTGTGCTTCTTCTGATCCTATTAATACCACAGGCAGGCATTCTACTAGCTGCTGTATATAATCAGTATATACCGTATTTATCTGCGTATAACACGCGCCGGCGTATAACACGCACCCCAAATTTAAGAGAGAATTTTAAGGAAAAAAACTTTTAGGAGGGAAGTTTAAGGAAAAAAAACTTACATTAAAATGCCCATCAATGCAGCCTTATCGTGTCATTGCAGCCTTTTCAGTGTCAGTGCAGCCTTGCCCCAGTGTCCATTGCAGCCTTGTCAGTGCAGCTTTGCCCCAGTGAAGCCTTGTCAGTGCAGCTTTGCCCCAGTGCAGCCTTGTCAGTGCAGCCTTGTCAGTGCAGCTTTGCCCCAGTGGTCAGTGCAGCTTTGCCCCAGTGGTCAGTGCAGCCTTGCCCCAGTGGTCAGTGCAGCCTTGCCCCCAGTGGTCAGTGCAGCCTTGCCCCCAGTGTCCATGCTTGGACAGATCGCCGCCGATCACATAGCATGTAGTTTTAAATATGGCGCCGCGAAGTTCGGAGGGACTCGGCGGAGCTGAACGAACGCCGCCGAGATACACATAGTCGAGTGTACTTGACTCTTTCCGGTGCCGCTCACAGTCCCGCCCAGTCCCGCCCTATGATGGACATAACACAGGTCCAATGGCGGGACTGGGCGTGACTGTGAGCGGCACCAGAACGAGCCGAGAACACTCGACCATGTGTATCTCGGCTCCGCTCAGTCACTGTGATTTCGGCGGCGCTCGTTCAGCTCCGCCGAGTCTCTCCGAACTACACGGCGCAATATTTAAAACGACACAATTTGTGAATGTCGGCGGCGATCGCCGCCGATAGATCACAATTAGCGGGGATCGGCGTATAACACGCACCCACGATTTTCCCCTGATTTTAAGGGGAAAAAAGTGCGTGTTATACGCCAATAAATACGGTATATACATCCCAGTTTTGTGCAGCTACATCTCACTGCAGTGCAGGCCATTAGTATGTCTGGAAGGCCAACAAGGAGAGGCAGACAGCCACAAGCCAATAAAAAGCAGGCTCTGTGTCTAGAGGCAACATTGCTGATCGTGGACACGGTGCATCCTCATCAGCACGTGGCCATGGGACATGCTTGTCCTTTTTTTCGGCAGCTTGCCGTGATGAGCCGCAACATGCATAAGACTTGGTAGAGTGGATGACAAAGCCGTATTCATCCTCCTCTCTCACCCAGGCTCAGGGTACGTTGTCTGGCAAAGCAGCTGCCAATGCGGCCTCTTCCCTCAGCTCAATTGCATCAGTTACTTCTTCCCTAGCCCTACCATGTCCTCCTGAGGAGTCCCCCGAACTGTTTGACCACAGTGCTGGGTAGATGCTCCAGGAGGATGCCCAGCATTTTGAAGGCTCCGATGATGGTACTCAGCTAGAGGAAAGCAGTATTGTGAGCCCAGACAGAGAGGGCACCCAAGAAAGACAGCAATCTGGCAGTCATGTTCCCCCTGCTGCAGCATACTGCCAGCTTTGTTCCAGTGATGAGGAGGGAGGGGATGATGAGGTCACTGACTCCATGTGGGTGCCTGATAGGAGAAAGGAGGAGGAGGAGGCACATCACCAATGAGGCAGGATGCCCTCCAGGGGCCAGCTTAAGGGCAGCACACCAACTGCATCACACCGCAGAGATCCGCATGTGCAGGGCGCTGCTGTCTCTGCGCGTTATTCCAAAAGTTCTTTGGTGTAAGCCTTTTTTGAGACGAGTGCATCAGATCCCACCGCTGCTATTTGCAACATATGTCTCAAGCGTACCTCGCGTGGTCAAAACATCACCCGCTTGGGCACCACATGCTTGACCAGATATATGTTGACCTGCCATGCAGTTCGTTGGCAAGTGTACCTGAAAGACCCACACCAAAGAACAAAGCAGACCTCTCCTTGCTTCTCATCAGCTGGGATCTCCAACCCCACTATACCTTCAGTCCTCTCTGAGACCTGCACTGAGAGGAATGAAGGTGTAGAATTAGGTGTGTCACAGCCAAGTACTTGCGGGCAATCTGCTATCGGTAAACCAAAAAATAAAACTGAACTGCACTAATCAAAAATTGAAATGTTATACATTGAGACATATGTGAATGACATCCCATATAACCAGAAGGCAAATAACTACAGTGATATAGAAATTGAATAATCATATAAAATCCAAAACGGGTGACAAAATAAAAACTAATAAACAATAGTGATAAGTGAAAGAAAGTCCCAAAGAACCCAATTGATATCCAATATTAATTGCGATAAAGCTCTTCAGATGGCACCAAGTGACAAATCCACCACCAAAAGCAATGCGCGCTTACCAGAGGCAAGCTACAAGACAGCTTGTACAACTTAAGATATCTGATCAATGGAAGCGTCCTGGTCCGACCTCACCATGGAGAGGAGAAAGGCAGGAAAGGCTCCATCCGGTAGGCAAGGATGATTAACAGGGAGGACCCAAAGGAATAAAAGATAGGAACTCCATAGTGTAAATCAGCAGACACAATTTATTTAAAAAAAGGGATTTGCACTTACATAAATTACGTGAATAGAAGCATAAACAAGGATAAAAATAGCCGGCCGGCCTGCATACACCCATTCAAGACGAGAGGACACCGATGACGTCAGCGCGTCAGCCTTCTGACGTACGTTTCGTCCTAACAGACGTCATCTAGGGAACGTTCCCATGGACTTGTGTGTGGCTGGGAGGAGGTGAGTGCGGATCATGTCGTCCTCAGTAGACATGTGCACACTGAAATATTTTGTTTCGGAATTTCGTTTTCGTCCGAAAAATAAATTTATTTAGTTACTCCCGAAATTAGTTTTTATTTATTTCGTTTTTCGTTAAAAATTGCATTCGTCTGAAAATCCAAATTAAGTTAGAATCTGTCATTGAAGGCTTATGATGTCTGTCGAATGTTCAAAGAAGATTCGACGGAGCAGCTAAACTGTACGACACCGTATAGTTTACCTGCTCCGTCAAATCTTCTTAGAACTTTCAACAGACACCATAAGCCAAAGTATGTGTGTACTTAGTTCTAGCTATTTTACTGCTCCTCCTCGTTGGTTACAATCAGCCAATAACATTCATTATCATCATTATTTTTATTTATCTTTTCTCCCCTACGTCAAATCTTTTCTCCCCTACGTCAAATCTTTTCTCCCCTGCGTCAAATCTTTTCTTCCCTACGTCAAATCTTTTCTCTCTATGTTGAATCTTTTCTCTATATGTAGAATAATCTTGGACTAATAGAGTTAAGGTTAGGCACATTCGACCACAGGTTTGATGGACACAGATTGTTATTGTCATCATCATGTCGAATCTCCTATCTACATCGAACTGTTGTAGCAAAGAAAACTAAAATAAAGCATAAGTTTATGTGGGATCTTTCCTTTTTTGGATCCTGCACTTTCGTTATCGTTTGTTAAAACGATAACAAAAATATCTGAAATTCGGACGAAAATGCATTCGGATGAAAACGAATGCACATGTCTAGTCCTCAGTGACCCAGAGGACTCCGGACTGAATGCCTCAGCAAACCTACACTGCATGGCCTCCCTGATCCTGCAAAGCCTGCAGAAGGATCCTCGTATTCGTGTTATCAATGAGAGGGATCGTTGCTGGCTGGCAACCCTCCTTGATCCACGTTACAAGGGTAAGGTTGCGGACCTTATCTTGCCATCGCAGAGGGAGCAGAGGATGAAACATCTTCGGGAGGCCTTGCAGAAAGGTCTGTGCAACGCGTTCCCAGAGACTGGGAGGTTACAAACTCCTGTTCCTGGACAACGTGTTGCTGAGGCTTCGGTCAGTCAAAGAAGGAGCGGTGGAGAAGGTGGCCGTCTGACCGATGCGTTCAGACAATTTTTTAGTCCGCAGCCCCAAGGTATGATCGGTTCCAGCAACCATCACCAGCGTCAGTTTTAAATGGTGCAGGAGGGGCAAGATCTAGGGGCAAGATCTGACTTGGACACCTTTCCCACTGAAAATCCCCTGGGTTACTGGGTCTTGAGGATGGATCACTGGCCAGAGCTTGCACAGTATGCAATTGAGCTACTGGCCTGTCCTGCATCCTTTCAGGAGGCACATTCAGTGCTGCTGGAGGCTTTGTAACCGATCACAGAGTGCGCCTGTCCACCGACTCGGTTGATCGACTGACCTTCATAAAAATGAATCAGACTTGGATCACCACCAGCTACTAAGCACCTGATGCTGATGTAACCGAATATTTTTTTTTGAAATGTCAGATCCCTTCAAGACTGCCTATGCTGATGCTGAGTGACTATCCTGTTATGCTGAGTCACTATCCTCTTCCTCCTCAATGATCATGTTGATAGCTTGTAAGAACATTTTTGGTTCTGGGCGGGGCCACCAGTGGCTAAGGCCCAATTTTTCAGCCCCTGTTTAACAGGGGCGTGTAATTACAATTTTTGATGCAATACTTTGCAGCAGGGCTTGTTCCTGCGCTCCAACTAGAGTATCTGTGAGGGGTTGCAGTGTTGTGGCACCAGTGCCTAAGGCCCAATTTTTCTGCCCTTGTTCAACAGGGACATGTAATTACAATTCTTGATCTAATATTTCACAGCAGGGCCCGTTTCTGCGCCCACCAAGAGTAACTGTGAGGACTTACAGTGTTGTGGCACCAGCACCACCACCACCACCCCCAAAGGCCCAATTTTTCTGCCCCTGTTCAACAGTTGCGTATAATTACAATTCTTGATCTAATATTTCACAGCAGGGCCCGTTCCAGCACCCACCAAGAGTAGGGATGAGCCGAACACCCCCCGGTTCGGTTCGCACCAGAACCTGCGAACGGACCGAAAGTTCGCACGAACGTTAGAACCCCATTGACGTCTATGGGACTCGAACGTTCGAAATCAAAAGTGCTCATTTTAAAGGCTAATTTGAATGGTATTGTCCTAAAAAGGGTTTGGGGACCCGGGTCCTACACTAGGGGACATGTATCAATGCAAAAAAAGCTTTTAAAAACGGCCGTTTTTTCGGGAGCAGTGATTTTAATGATGCTTAAAGTAAAAAAAAAAAAGTGAAATATTCCTTTAAATATCGTACCTGGGGGGTGTCTATAGTATGCCTGTAAAGTCACGCGTGTTTCCCGTGTTTAGAACAGTCCCTGCACCAAATGTCATTTTTAAAGGAAAAAATCTCATTTAAAACTGCTTGCGGGTTTAATGTAATGTCGGGTCCTGGCAATATGGATGAAAATCAGTGAAACAAACGGCATGGGTACCCCCCAGTCCATTACCAGGCCCTTTGAGTCTTGTATGGATATTAAGGGGAACCCCGCACCCAAATTAAAATAAGGAAAGGTGTGGGGCCACCAGGCCCTATATAATCCTATACTCCAAACCTATACTCCAAACCTATATAGGTTTGTTGTTAAGTAGAATCTGTTTGTAATTTTGAACGGGTACATTTTTAACGTGTTTAGCTCCAGCCAAAAAATCTTTTTTAAGCTTTTTGGAAAACATAGGGAAGGGTTATCACCCCTGTGACATTTGTTTTGCTGTCTTTCCTCCTCTTCAGAAGATTTCACCTCACTTTTTGTCCCAATGAAAAATGTTTTTTGAAAATTTGGGGTTTTTTGTGGAACAAGGATTGGAAAGCATCAGTGGAAAGGAGAAATGTTTTTCCCATATTAACTCTTACAGGAGAGAATTTCCCTTCCTAGGGGTAAATTTCATCTCACTTCCTGTTGTCTCCTTCCGTTTGCAAGTAGGAGTCATTTGTAAGTTAGATGTTTGAAAGTAGGGTCCTGCCCTATATACTCAGCAGAAATTTGGGCCTTAGGTGTTGTTGTGGCCACAACACTGTAAGCCCTCACAGGGCCCTGCTGTGAAATATTAGATCAAGAATTGTAATTACATGCCCCTGTTGAACAGGAGCTGAAAAATTAGGCCTTAGGCACTGGTGCTGGTGCCACAACACTGCAACCCCTCACACAGACTCTAGTTGGAACGCAGGAACGAGCCCTGCTGCAAAGCATTGCATCAAAAATTGTAATTACACGCCCCTGTTAAACAAGGGCTGAAAAACTGGGCCTTAGGCACTGGTGCTGGTGCCACAACACTGCAACCCCTCACAGACACTCTAGTTGGAACGCAGGAACGAGCCCTGCTGCAAAGTATTGCATCAAAAATTGTAATTACACGCCCCTGTTAAACAGGGGCTGAAAAATTGTGCCTTAGGCACTGGTGGTGGTGCCCAGAACCAAAAATGTTCTTACAAGCTATCAGCGTGACGATTGAGGAGGAAGAGGATAATTACTCAGGGATAGTCACTCAGCATCAGCATAGGCAGTCTTTGAAGGGATCTGAGATTTCAAAAAAAAATATTCGGTTACATCAGCATCAGGTGCTTGGTAGCTGGTGGTGATCCAAGACTGATTCATTTTTATGAAGGTCAGTCGATCGACCGAGTCGGTGGACAGACACACCCTGTGATCGGTTACCACGCCTCCAGCAGCACTGAATGTACATTCCGAAAGAACGCTGGATGCAGGACAGGCCAGTAGCTCAATTGCATACTGTGCAAGCTCTGGCCAGTGATCCATCCTCATGACCCAGTAACCCAAAGGATTTTCGGTGGGAAAGGTGTCCAAGTCTGATCTTGCCCCTAGGTATTCCTGCACCATGTAAAACAGACGCTGGCGATGGTTGCTGGAACCGAACATACCTTGGGGCTGCGGACCAAAAAATTGTCTGAACGCATCGGTCAGACGGCCACCTTCTCCACCGCTCCTTCTTTGACTGACCGAAGCCTCAGCAACACGTTGTCCAGAAACAGGAGTTTTTAACCTCCCAGTCTCTGGGAACGCGTTGCACAGACCTTTCTGCAAGGCCTCCCGAAGATGTTTCATCCTCTGCTCCCTCTGCGATGGCAAGATAAGGTCCGCAACCTTACCCTTGTAACGTGGATCAAGGAGGGTTGCCAGCCAGTATTGGTCCTTCTCCTTGATACCACGAATACGAGGATCCTTACGCAGGCTTTGCAGGATCAGGGAGGCCATGCAGCGTAGGTTTGCTGAGGCATTCGGTCGGGAGTCCTCTGGGTCACTAAGGACGACATGGTCCGCAGCCACCTCCTCCCAGCCACGTACAAGTCCATGTGTTTCTTGGGACTGATCCCTTAAAGACTGCTGTTGATGCTGAGTGCCAGGCTCCACCTCCATACTGACACAATCTTCCTCCTCCTCCTCCTCTTCCTGTGTGATCGGCGGGCACGCAGGAACACTGTCTGGATAAAGGGGGCCTTGAGAGCTAAGGAAGTCCTCCTCTTCCTGCCTCTGTTCTGCCTCAAGTGCCCTGTCCATTATTCCACGCAGCGTGTCCTCCAACAGGTGGACAAGGGGGACAGTGTCACTGATGCATGCACTGTCACTGCTCACCATCCTCGTGGCCTCCTCAAATGGTGACAGGACAGTGCATGCATCCCTGATCATGGCCCACTGGAGTGGGGAAAAAAAACCAAGCTCCCCTGACCCTGTCCTGGTGCCATAGTCGCACAGGTACTCATTGATGGCCCTCTGCTGCATGTGCAGCCGCTGCAGCATGGCCAACAGTGAGTTCCACCTGGTGGGCATGTCACACATTAGGCGGTTCTTGGGCAGGTTAAACTCCTTTTGGAGGTCCGTCAGCCGAGCACTGGCATTATATGACCGGCGGAAATGCACACAGACTTTCCTGGCCTGCCTCAGGACATCCTGTAAGCCCGGGTACCTGCCCAAGAACCGCTGCACCACCAAGTTAAGGACGTGAGCCAAACAGGGCACATGGGTCATTTGTCCCTGTCGGAGGGCAGAGAGGAGGTTGGTGCCATTGTCGCAAACCACCATTCCTGCCTTAATTTGGCGTGGCGTCAACCACCTCTGAACCTGCCCCTGCAGAGCTGACAGAACCTCTGCCCCAGTGTGGCTCCTGTCCCCCAAGCACACCAGCTCAAGCACTGCATGGTAGGGATGAGCCGAACACCCCCCTGTTCGGTTCGCACCAGAACATGCGAACAGGAAAAAAATTTGTTCGAACACGCGAACACCGTTAAAGTCTATGGGACACGCACATGAATAATCAAAAGTGCTAATTTTAAAGGCTAATATGCAAGTTATTGTCAATAAAAGTGTTTGGGGACCTGGGTCCTGCCCCAGGGGACATGAATCAATGCAAAAAAAAGTTTTAAAAACGGCCGTTTTTTCAGGAGCAGTGATTTTAATAATGCTTAAAGTCAAACAATAAAAGTGTAATATCCCTTTAAATTTCATACCTGGGGGGTGTCTATAGTATGCCTGTAAAGGGGCGCATGTTTCCCGTGTTTAGAACAGTCTGACAGCAAAATGACATTTTGAAGGAAAAAACACATTTAAAACTACCGCGGCTATTGCATTGCCGACAATACACATAGAAGTTCATTGATAAAAACGGCATGGGAATTCCCCACAGGGCAACCCCGAACCAAAATTAAAAAAAAAAAAATGATGTGGGAGTCCCCCTAAATTCCATACAAGGCCCTTCAGGTCTGGTATGGATATTAAGGGGAACCCCAGCCAAAATTTTTAAAAAAAATTGACGTGGGGTTCCCCCTAAATTCCATACCAGACCCTTCAGGTCTGGTATGGATTTTAAGGGGAACCCCGCGCCAAAAAAAAAAAAAAAAACGGCGTGGGGTCCCCCTAAAAATCCATACCAGACCCTTATCCGAGCACGCAACCTGGCAGGCCGCAGGAAAAGAGGGGGGGACGAGAGTGCGCCCCCCCCCCCTCCTGAACCGTACCAGGCCACATGCCCTCAACATTGGGAGGGTGCTTTGGGGTAGCCCCCCAAAACACCTTGTCCCCATGTTGATGAAGACAAGGGCCTCATCCCCACAACCCTGGCCGGTGGTTGTGGGGGTCTGCGGGCGGGGGGCTTATCGGAATCTGGAAGCCCCCTTTAACAAGGGGACCCCCAGATCCCGCCCCCCCCCTGTGTGAAATGGTAAGGGGGTACTTACCCCTACCATTTCACTAAAAAACTGTCAAAAATGTTAAAAATGACAAGAGACAGTTTTTGACAATTCCTTTATTTAAGTGCTTCTTCTTTCTTCCTTCATCTTCTTCTTCTTCTGGTTCTTCTGGCTCTTCTGGTTCTTCCTCCGGCGTTCTCGTCCAGCATCTCCTCCGCGGCGTCTTCTATCTTCTTCTCCTCGGGCCGCTCCGCACCCATGGCATGAGGGGAGGCTCCCGCTCTTCTCTTCATCTTCTTCTCTTCTTCATCTTCTTCTTCATCTTCTTCTTCTTCTTCTCTTCTTCCTTCTTCTCTTCTTCATTTCTTCTCCGGGCCGCTCCGCAGCCATGCTGGCATGGTGGGAGGCTCCCGCTGTGTGACGGCGTCTCTTCGTCTGACGGTTCTTAAATAACGGGGGGCGGGGCCACCCGGTGACCCCGCCCCCCATCTGACGCACGGGACATGACGGGACTTCCCTGTGGCATTCCCCGTGACGTCACAGGGAAGTCCCGTCAAGTCACCGTGCGTCAGAGGGGGGCGGGGTCACCGGGTAGCCCCGCCCCCCATTATTTAAGAACCGTCAGACGAAGAGACGCCGTCACACAGCGGGAGCCTCCCACCATGCCAGCATGGCTGCGGAGCGGCCCGGAGAAGAAATGAAGAAGAGAAGAAGGAAGAAGAGAAGAAGAAGAAGAAGAAGAAGATAAAGAAGAGAAGAAGAAGATGAAGAGAAGAGCGGGAGCCTCCCCCCCCCCATGCCATGGGTGCGGAGCGGCCCGAGGAGAAGAAGATAGAAGACGCTGCGGAGGAGATGCTGGACGAGAACGCCGGAGGAAGAACCAGAAGAAGATGAAGGAGAAAGAAGAAGCATTTAAATAAAGGAATTGTCAAAAACTGTCTCTTGTCATTTTTAACATTTTTGACAGTTTTTTAGTGAAATGGTAGGGGTAAGTACCCCCTTACCATTTCACACAGGGGGGGGCCGGGATCTGGGGGTCCCCTTGTTAAAGGAGGCTTCCAGATTCCGATAAGCCCCCCGCCCGCAGACCCCCACAACCACCGGCCAGGGTTGTGGGGATGAGGCCCTTGTCTTCATCAACATGGGGACAAGGTGTTTTGGGGGGCTACCCCAAAGCACCCTCCCAATGTTGAGGGCATGTGGCCTGGTACGGTTCAGGAGGGGGGGGGGCCGCACTCTCGTCCCCCCCTCTTTTCCTGCGGCCTGCCAGGTTGCGTGCTCGGATAAGGGTCTGGTATGGATTTTTAGGGGGACCCCACGCCGTTTTTTTTTTTTTTTTGGCGCGGGGTTCCCCTTAAAATCCATACCAGACCTGAAGGGCCTTGTATGGAATTTAGGGGGACCCCCACATCATTTTTTTTTTATTTTGGTTCGGGGTTGCCCTGTGGGGAATTCCCATGCCGTTTTTATCAATGAACTTCTATGTGTATTGTCGGCAATGCAATAGCCGCGGGTAGTTTTAAATGAGTTTTTTCCTTCCAAATGTCATTTTGCTGTCAGACTGTTCTAAACACGGGAAACATGCGCCCCTTTACAGGCATACTATAGACACCCCCCAGGTACGAAATTTAAAGGGATATTACACTTTTATTGTTTGACTTTAAGCATTAATAAAATCACTGTTCCTGAAAAAACGTCCGTTTTTAAAACTTTTTTTTGCATTGATACATGTCCCCTGGGGCAGGACCCGGGTCCCCAAACACTTTTTATGACTATAACTTGCATATAAGCCTTTAAAATTAGCACTTTTGATTTCTCCCATAGACTTTTAAAGGGTGTTCCGCGGCATTCGAATTTGCCGCGAACACCCCAAATTGTTCGCTGTTCGGCGAACTTGCGAACAGCCAATGTTCGAGTAGAACATGAGTTCGACTTGAACTCGAAGCTCATCCCTACTGCATGGCATCTTTTGGCCTGCGTACTTGCGTAGCCCCTTGAATGGCTACAGAGCACCGCTGGTTCCGAGGACAAAGCACAGGAAGAGGCCATGGAGGAAGAAGAAGAGGAGGGGGTGGAGGAGAGAGGTGTGTCACAATCATTAGCATTTTGGAGACGTGGTGGCGGAACAACCTCCAACACTACTGCACCTTGTCCTGCATCCTTCCCAGCTGCCAGAGTCACCCAATGCGCCGTGAAACTTAGGTAATGTCCCTGTCCATGCCTGCTGGACCATGAGTCAGCGGTAATATGCACCTTACCGCTGACCGCCCTGTCCAGCGAGGCATGGACATTGCCTTCCACATGCTGGTAGAGAGCCGGAATCGCCTTCCGTGAGAAAAAGTGGCGTTTGGGTACCTGCCACTGAGGAACTGCACATTCCACAAACTCACGGAAGGGGGCAGAGTCTACCAACTGAAAAGGCAGCAGTTGAAGTGCTAGCAATTTTGCCAAGCTAGCATTCAACCGCTGGGCATGTGGATGGCTGGGAGCAAACTTCTTTCGGCGGTGCAGCGGCTGGGGCAGGGAAATTTGCCTGGTACAATCTGACTTTGGTGTACCAAAAGCAGATTGCCCACAAGTACTTGGCTGTGACACACCTAATTCTACACCTTCATTCCTCTCATTGCAGGTCTCAGAGAGGACTGAAGGTCTAGTGGGGTTGGAAATCTCAGCTAATGAGGAGCAAGGAGAGGTCCTCTTTGTTCTTTGGTGTGGGTCTTTTAGATATGCTTGCCAACGAACTGCATGGCAGGTCAACATATGTCTGGTCAAGCATGTGGTACCCAAGCGGGAGATGTTTTGGCCACGTGAGATACGCTTGAGACATATGTTGCAAATAGCAGCGGTGCGATCTGATGCACCCGTCTCAAAAAAGGCGCACACCAAAGAACTTTTTGAATAACGCGCAGAGACTGCAGCGCCCTGCACATGTGGAGCTTTGGGGTGTGATGCAGTCAATGTGCTGCCCTTAGGCTGGCCCCTGGAGGGCATCCTGCCTCGTTGGTGATGTGCCGCCTCCTCCTCCTCCTCCTCCTCTCTCCTATCAGGCACCCACGTTGAGTCAGTGACCTCATCATCCCCTCCCTCCTCATCACTGGAGCAAACCTGGCAGTATGCTGCAGCAGGGGGAGCATGACTGCCAGATTGCTGTCCTTCTTGGGCACCCCCTCTGTCCGTGCGAAGATGTGAAGATATATAAAATATAGGAACCCATATCTTCATGTATATTCAGAGTTCTCCTTTTTTGTTAAAATATATCTTCTGTATTTTTGAGAATCTGTGTTCCAGTAAAATGTTGTTGTTTCTGAATTCTTTTCGTATTGCAACATGGTATTACAACACATGTGGCTGACCAGTAGATGTTAAAATGTTCTGACAATGATTCTCGGAAAAGATGAGATAGGGAAAGATGTTGACGTAGAAAGTCCCTGTTTAAAAGCCAAATTAATTTCTTCCAAATAATTATTCTTTCTTTCTGTCAAAATAACTTGACAGTTGAAATTAGCCAGGTCAAAGTAACCCAGAAAACTCAGAACACTGGCCAAGAACTGTGTTGAAATATTGAGTGAAATACTTCTTGAACTACATATTTGTGATGTGTAACTTTTGGGCTTTTGCCCGACATAGGCGGTAATGATATGAGTTGCTATAAAAGTCCGTATCACTCTGTAACCTGTATCACTATCAATCCAGATGTGATCCGCTGTATGTACAGTGTATATTCTTGAGTAAACCATGTGTGAGACGTATGCAGCTGTTGTTGATGTCCTTTATTTCAAGGTTCAACTTTACATTTGGTGACCCTCTGACGTTTCTTCTTGTTTGCATCTCCACCACCGGCTCTCCACCTTCTCCAGGACAGACAGCAGCAATGAGGCCTCAGGTGAGAAAACTTTTATTTTCTCATGATAAATACTGTCTTTTCTGTGCGGTGTTGAGGGACCGGTTGGGGGAGTGCAGCCACAGAAGGTAACACGTTTCCTATTTTGATTTTGCCTGCATACTTGTCTCTGTATGGTTACTAAAGAATGTTAAAAGGTACCTATTATAATTTAAAGCATGCTAAGTAATGATCATTTTAAGCGCTTGCCTTTTTCTCCTTGTCTCCAGAAATGACAATGTATATATATTTTATGAAGGGATGTATAAGTGCAGGTACCAAAATTTCTGAATAGTGAGTAGAAGTTGGTGGTGTGTTGAATTTTTTTTGTATAAACGTTTGTGGTCCTAAGGCAGATTGGTATTGCCTTCAGCGGATATCCACAAATGGGTGAATGGTGTTTTTTGAACGTTTGTGGTCCTAAGGCAGATTGGTATTGCCTTCAGCGGATATCCACAAATGGGTGAATGACCTGCTGTGTGTTCTCTGGGATAGGGAGTCTAGATAGGGACTAGCCTATTACCACTCAGAAAGGAGACGTCCTTCTGAGAGTAGAACGAGCGAGATATCTCAACTTATGTACTGGGCTGCTGGTACACAGCCATAATGTTAAACGGTGCAGCTCTTGATCCCGGAGTTCCAAATTATTGTCATTTCTAAAGAGACTAATGAGAAATTGTGATAAATATGGAAAACAAAATGTTTTGCCTGTCATGAATACATTTGGGTTAACAAAAAAGAAAAAAAGTTATGGAAAATAGCAAAAGCAACAGGACTAAGTATTGTTAAATTGCAACCAAGTGCTCCTATCATCAAAATGATGGTGAGTGGAGACCCAGATGCCCTGAAAAATTATGTAAAATGGTAAAATGGTGTAAACTAACAAGAAAGGAGTATGAAGAGGACCCATCTGAATGGCCGCCAGAGGGGTCCCTTGATACACCTGAAATTGATGTATTGTTTAATCTGCTTTTTAAAAGGTCTGATTGTGGGGGGAATTGAATGTTTAGCAGCCTGGGAAGAATTATCTAGGAAAGATATAAACCACCCCCCCTATAAAATGTGCTCAGAGAAAGCTGCTTTACATGTAGAAAATAAGGATAAAATACCCAATGCTTGGGTTTCCCTTTATGACGCAATAAGAAGGGAATTATTAGGAGCATCTGCACCTATGGTATAGCAAGTGGAAACTGTAGAAGGGGAGTCAGCTAATGGGGATATAGGAGAGGCGTCTGGTTATCAGCAGGCCACTCTAAGTATTATGATAGAAACTCCACAGTGTAGACACATAGGTAAAATTGTTAGTAAACAGTATTCCCACATTACCGTAGAGAACAATCATTCTATGATGTAGATGGTACAATGGCATTTGAAAAAGAAAGGGAACTGTGGCAGTACACTCCAACAAGAGCAGATGCCTTAGCAAGATTTAATAAATTAAGTAAATTAGGTACTAATACTCCGCCAGCAGGGAGTTTTAGAGATCATGCCTCGCCTGTATTAACTAGGCAACAGGTGAAGCAGATAGGATTACTACCCTAGCACACCCCAGAAGATAGACTAAGGACAAAAGAGTATTTTAAATCCAAATTAGAACCATTTGGACAAATCCCCTTGAGAGAGGTAGTTTTACCGGGGGAGGAAGATGACCAGGGTAATTACACCGCAAGACTAGGAAAAGTTTATGTCCCCTGGAAACCTAATGAGATTAGGGCAATTATTGTTGATCTACCCAACTTAGAGAGATGTCAAAAGAAGTGGTATAAAAAGTTGATGTGGATAGAAAAAACGCAACAAGCTACATATATGATATGTGAATCTTGATTGATTGTGCAGTGTCAGAAAAGTATGTGTATGTATGGAATGTATTTGCAAGATATGCAAGCATTGATGGATGTTGTTCAAAAGAAAGGTTAGGATGTGTTAGATCACTGGAATAGATTCAAAGATGCTATTCAGAAGCATAGTGATTGGATTCCAGATGATGAAAGTGATATGAAACGAGCAAAGTTGGTGAATGTATTGGTGGATGAAATGTTGTCTGAAATTAGGGAAGAAATAGAGCTTCGTACGGTGGGATTGAGAAAGAAACCTGCCCCTGAGTTAGTTGAGATTGCTCAAATAGCTTACGAAGTGTTACAGAAAAGAAGAAAACAAAAATGATGAATATACAACTACCAGAGGTTAAGGAAAAAGTCCCATTGTGGATTGAGTGGGCATATAGCCAAGGACTGTAGGGAGCGCTAGGATAAGCTGGGATGTGGTGACAATATAGATAACACATTTTATCAAGCTTTAGCTGTAATTGAAGTTGATTCTGTTGATGAGCCAATAGTTGTAATAAATGTAAACGGTATTGATTTGTGTGGACTCATAGACACAGGGGCTTCACGGTCTCTTTTAAATGTCTTTGATCCTAACTTACCACTTTCCAATGAAAGAGTTTCTTTGGTTGGAGTAAGTAATAATATAATCTCAGCAAGAGTTACACAATCTGTACCGGTGACATTGGGAGAGCATTCAACAGAACATTAATTTGTATTGTCTCCGCATTCCCCCTGTAATTTATTAGGAAGAGATCTACTTTCAAAAATGGGGGTAACAATTGCATTATCTCCGGATAAAACTGTTATTGAAATACCGCATAGGTTAAAAGAAGAAGCAACTGATCTGTTGTTCATGCCTTTATTAGTAGCTGATATGGAGGGAGGAATTCCAGAAGAGGCCAAACAAAAAATTAACCCTTCTATATGGGTAACAGGAGTAAACACTCCTGGCCTCAGGAAAGTAGCTCCGGTTAAATAGAGACCCTACATTGCCAGTACCTAGACTACCTCAATAACCTCTTATCTCCTGAATCAGTTGAAGGTATTAAGCCAGTAATAGGGAAGTTACTACAGGAGGGTGTTCTTACTCCTTGTAGGAGTTCAGCTAACACTCCTATTTATCCAGTTCCCAAACCTATAAAAACAGGAGAGGATAGCCGTCGATGGAGGTTGGTGCATGATTTGCGTGTAGTCAACAAGGTAATTATACCATCAGTACCTGTGGTACCCAACCCCTCTACTATGCTGGCAACAATACCTCCTTCAGCAACTCACTTTACTGTAATTGACCTTGCCTCAGCTTTCTTTAGTGTTCATGTTCATCCTGATGATCAATGATTGCTAGCTTTCACCTTTGAGAAAAAGCAACTTACCTGGACTAGATTGCCAATGGGATCAGTATTAGTGCAATATGTGGATGATCTCTGGCTAGCATCCTCTGATGAACAGGCTTGTACTGAGGATTCTATCTCTTTAATGATTCTTTTAGCCAGTATAGGACAAAGAGTAGAGGCTGCAAAAGTACAATGGGTTAAATTAAAAGTACAATACCTGGGCCACTGTGTCTCCCAAGGTATCAAACATTTGACAGATAAAAGGAAAAAAGGTAATTGCAAAGCAACGAATGCCCACAGCTCTAAAACAGTTGAGAGCATTCCTTGCATTAGTGGGATATTGTAGACAGTTTTTACCTTAATATTCTACAATTATAGGTCTTAGCTGTTCAAATTAGAAGGTAAAGATGAGCTAAGTCTAGCAGAACGAAGATGTATGTTAGAAATGCCCCAAGAGGGGGGACTCAGTTTCAGCAGATAGTGGAGTATGGTGATTTGATTATAATGAAAATTTCATTCCTTCCCTGAACTTGCTGTCTTGAATTTGGGACAAAATACAGAACCAATGATTGATGTGTCAGTTAATGGTTTCTCTATTCTGTGTTTAATAGATAAAGGCGATTCAAAGAGTTTGTTAAATATATGTGATGCCAATTTTTCCACTTCGAATCAGCAGGTAATTTTGGTCGGGGTAAGTAATGATGTAGGTATTGTCAAAGTTACTGAACCTCTATAAGTAAGAATGAGAGGTCAGTGTCATAAATGTTCTTTTATTTTATCGCCATACTCCCCTGACTATCTACTAGACAGAGGTATAGTAATACATATAGGAGTAACTATAGTTTTAACTACTGAAGGAATGGGAGTAAAACATACTTGAAGTAAAGGGAAACTTTAGATTTGCTCCTTATGCAAGCAATTTATTAACCCCAAGCAGAAGGGGCTATTGTAAATATTTATAGTGACTCAGCCTTTGCTGTAGGCATAATGCATACGTTTTGCACAATTCTGGCAAGAAAGGGGTTATCTGACAGCAGCAGGAACCCCTATACAACAAAGAATTAATTGCTAAATTATTGGCAGCGGTCCAGCTGCTTCTTAAAGTTGCAGTAATTAAATGTAAAGTACATACCAGAGCAGATGATAGTATATCACTTGGAAATGCTTTGGCTGATAGGTATGCTAAAGATGTAATACATTCTTATGAGCCAACTACAGCACTTCCAACATTCCTGCTCACAGATCTTCAAGTGGATCTGGATATTGTATCAGCTCTACAGGCAAGCTCGCCTCATACATCCTTTTGGGCCACAAAGGGAGCTGGTTGTGGAGTAGATTGTATATGGAAATTAAAAAAACAGACTGGTTGCTCCTCCGACTTTGTTTCCTTCTTTGTTTGTTTTGAGCCATGGGCCTTGCCATGTCTCAACAGGAGGGATGTGTCGGGTGGTAGCCAGAGATTGGTGGGCTCCAGGTTTTTCTGCATATGCTGCTAAAAAGGTTACTGAATGTTCTATATGTCAAATGCATAATATTGAAAAGTCAGTGCCCACTCCCATGAAGCATATTCCGCATACTGAGGAGCCATTTCAAATTGTGCAAATTGACTTCTCGGATATGCCCCCTTGTGGTCAATTTAAGTATTTTTGCATTGATCAATTTTTGAACTGGCCAGAGACTTGGCCCACGTCCAAAAAATGATGCCAGAACTGTGGTAAAATGTCGAGGGAATTGATCTCAAGGTTTGGTATAGGGTCAATAATTTCCTCAGATAGAGGTACACATTTCGATAGTAAACTTATGGCAGAAGTAGTGAATATTTTGGGTATGAAACAGCAATTGCATACTCCTTGCAGACCTCAAGCTAGTGGCATGGTGGAATGCAGCAATCAAGCCCTGAAGAGGTATTTAGCTAAAATAACTGCTAATGGACAAAGCACATGGGTAGAAGCATTACCTATAGCCTTTTGGACTACCCCTAAAGAGAAACATGGACTGTCACCTTTTGACATACTATTTGGGCAACCGCCCAGGAGACTACATTCATCTCTTGTCCAGCCAGAGACAGTGACTTTAATAAATGGACATTGCAAATTGGCAAATGTGTTTTCTGATACTTTTTCCAGAGCCAAAGCAGGACAACCTGTGGACACAAGTGAAGGAACTCATGGACTAAAGGCAGGAGATTGGGTGTATATCAAGAATTACACACCCCGGACTACTTTGTCCCCTAAGTGGAAAGGACCATTTCAGGTCATTCTTGTGTCTCCTACCGCAGTGAAGCTGAAAGACTATAAGTATAGGGTGCATGGTTCATACTGAAAGAAGTCTTTGGTTCCAAAAGAGAATATAAGCCGGTCTGCTGCTGGCAAGACTTGTTCTGTACCTTTACCTTCCAGGTCTCCTCCACTGACTCGTGCGCAAGCAAGAAGACTGCAGAATGAATCTCCTAGGGCCTAAGATGAATGTGAAGCTCTGGAGTGTTATCCTCTGTGGTGGAGTGATGGTATGGATTACAGTCATGGATTATGAATGGACATACAAGAAAGAAAAGGGTAAGATGCAAGATACTTTTCTTTTTTTTTTTTTTTTTTCCTTGTCAAAAGAAGTTTATTGAGTATACAATGTTATAAAGAGACATAAAGTAAGTTTACAAGGATCTATAAAGTAAGCTCATTGTTTTACAGTAGGGTTTATATAGGTAAATATCATGGAATTTCAAATATTAAACATCGGGTTCACGTAAACCTAAATTAAAGATATATATCATTTCCTTAGTTACTTTTGTAGGTATTTAAATGATTTATAGATACCAAAAAAACCTGGGGAATGCCCAGGAAAAAATTCCAAGCCTACTTACCACCAACTCGCAGACAACCAATTGACCTGTCTAACAGTATGCGTTAAAAACAGGGGTTCAGTCCGCACGCATTTGCAAACGCATGCGGTAAGCCACAGAGCCACGTCACGGCACCCTGTAATCTGTGGTCCTAACACTAAAATTTGGGTGTCCCCACAGTGGAGGCACATGCATTCTAATGGATAAGTGAGGGCAGGTGGACTGAAGGG
Source organism: Lithobates septentrionalis (assembly GCA_037952835.1). Lineage (NCBI taxonomy): Eukaryota > Metazoa > Chordata > Amphibia > Anura > Ranidae > Lithobates > Lithobates septentrionalis. The sequence continues at coordinate 5,080,469 of JBBDGP010000271.1, read as the reverse complement.
AGCCCACCCCTTCTTAAAGGTACAGGGCACACCAAACACCCAGCAGGTAGCACAATGGCTGCAAAGGTGCTGGTGCGTTGCTGGACCAGTACACACACCCACGTGATTGCAAAAAACTTGCCACCACCCTCACTTATAGCTGGCCGTGACATGGCTCTGTGGCTTACGCATGCGTTTGCAAATGCGTGCGGACTGAACCCCTGTTTTTAACGCATACTGTTAGACAGGTCAATTGGTTGTCTGCGAGTTGGTGGTAAGTAGGCTTGGAATTTTTTCCTGGGCATTCCCCAGGTTTTTTTGGTATCTGTTTGTGGCCTTCCAATGCCTCTTACTGCAATAGCCAGCTATAAGTGAGGGTGGTGGCAAGTTTTTTGCAATCACGTGGGTGTGTGTACTGGTCCAGCAACGCACCAGCACCTTTGCAGCCATTGTGCTACCTGCTGGGTGTTTGGTGTGCCCTGTACCTTTAAGAAGGGGTGGGCTCCCTTCAGTCCACCTGCCCTCACTTATCCATTAGAATGCATGTGCCTCCACTGTGGGGACACCCAAATTTTAGTGTTAGGACCACAGATTACAGGGTGCCGTGACGTGGCTCTGTGGCTTACCGCATGCGTTTGCAAATGCGTGCGGACTGAACCCCTGTTTTTAACGCATACTGTTAGACAGGTCAATTGGTTGTCTGCGAGTTGGTGGTAAGTAGGCTTGGAATTTTTTCCTGGGCATTCCCCAGGTTTTTTTGGTATCTGTTTGTGGCCTTCCAATGCCTCTTACTGCAATAGCCAGCTATAAGTGAGGGTGGTGGCAAGTTTTTTGCAATCACGTGGGTGTGTGTACTGGTCCAGCAACGCACCAGCACCTTTGCAGCCATTGTGCTACCTGCTGGGTGTTTGGTGTGCCCTGTACCTTTAAGAAGGGGTGGGCTCCCTTCAGTCCACCTGCCCTCACTTATCCATTAGAATGCATGTGCCTCCACTGTGGGGACACCCAAATTTTAGTGTTAGGACCACAGATTACAGGGTGCCGTGACGTGGCTCTGTGGCTTACGCATGCGTTTGCAAATGCGTGCGGACTGAACCCCTGTTTTTAACGCATACTGTTAGACAGGTCAATTGGTTGTCTGCGAGTTGGTGGTAAGTAGGCTTGGAATTTTTTCCTGGGCATTCCCCAGGTTTTTTTGGTATCTGTTTGTGGCCTTCCAATGCCTCTTACTGCAATAGCCAGCTATAAGTGAGGGTGGTGGCAAGTTTTTTGCATTTAAATGATTTATACCTACTATACATATTGTTTACAAGTAGAGTGTATATAGGTCAAATAAATTCTGATAATGAGCTTTAATCGTAAGGTGGAGAAAAGGAAAGAGAAAGAAGAAAAAGGGTTGAAAGGTAGAGGTATGGTCCACAAGGTTGTCCCGCTCTTCAGTTTATTATTCTTTTTAGTTTTCTTTGAAGCCTTAGAATGGGTGTCTCTGTAAGTCATTTAATCTGTTACCATGGCAACAGGACAGAGTCATTGAAGTTTGACAGGAACTGTTGTTTTATCCAAGGATGCCAAAGTTTTTCAAATTTTGGAATTCGATTTTGATCGATGGCTACCATCTTAGCATGGGACATTGTATTATTCATTCTGTGAATTGTTTCTGCTAGTACCAATGTAGGAGATTTCCATGCCTTGGCCACTGTTTGTTTTGCAGCCGTTATTAGTTGGATCATAAGTTTGAATTGAGAGAGTGTTAACCATTCCGGTTTTAGATTAAGTAAAGTTAAATATGGATCTGGTTGTATTATTTTTTTAAATATTTTAGATGCAATCACGAAGACTTCCTTCCAGAATGTTTGGATTACTGGGCACGTCCACCATATGTGTAAATATGTGCCTATTTCTGGGCATCCTCGAAAACAAAGAGCTGAGGTATTAGGTGAATATTTTGCCACTCTAGCGGGTAAAAGGTACCAGTGAGTTAGGACTTTATAATTTGTCTCCAGTGCTAAGATGTTGGGTGAAGATGACTTAGATGTGAGCCATATGTTAGACCAGTCCGTGTCTTCTAAAGTTCGTCCCAGGTCCTCCTCCCACCTCTGAACGTAAGAGGGTCTATTAAGATTTGCTACTCCATATAATTGATTATAAAGTGATGAAATTGTACCTTTAGCAAATGGATCTTTTGTACAGATTGATTCAAAAATGGATAATTGGGATAATGGTGTATCCCCCTTTAGTAATGGTGTATAGAAATTTTTGATTTGGAGATATCTAAATATCTCAGAGTTTGGTAGATCATATTTTTCTCTAAGCGATGGGAATGAAAGGAATGATTTAGATGCTATGAAGTCATTTAGTGTCTGAATGCCTGATGTTGTCCAAGCTTTAAAAGAATTTGGGTAGATCCATGCCGGATAAAAGGCCGGATTTCTGATAAAAGAAAGGAGAGGATTCTGTGGAGATTGTAACTGATATTTGGTTTTTAGTTTATCCCAGAGAGATAAGAAGTGTTTAGTTATGGGATTATGAATTTTAAAGCAGTCTTTAGGATCAAGCCATAATAAATTTGATATTAATAGAGGGTCATTTTCTGAAGCCTCTATAAATACCCATAATGGGATTTCCTGTTTTGCATGGTATTTGGACAGACTGGCCAAATGTGCTGCTCTGTAGTGGTTAGTAAAATTAGGGTATCCCAGGCCTCCTTTATTTTTGGGAAGATGTAGTGTGTGTATATAGGTATACGTGATCTAGAAGAGCCCCATATAAACGAAGTTGCTTTTTTTTGTACTATTCTCAAAAAATAGGAAGGAATTGGAATAGGGAGGACTCTGAATAGATAAAGCAATTTGGGTAGAATAGTCATTTTGATTGCATTAATCTTCCCTATCCAGGATAAAGGAAGTTGCGACCATTGTTTTATTAGATTTGTAATCTGTCTTAATACAGGAGGATAATTGGTTGAGAATAAGTCAGAATGAGATGCTGTTAAATGAATTCCAAGATATGGGATTGATTTTTTTGCCCATGTGAATGGGAGTGCAGCCCTAGCTGGGATCAATTCCATGTTTGTGAGTGAAATATTAAGCACTAGGCATTTCTTAGGATTAATCATAAGGCCGGATAGGGCTGCAAATCCATCAAGAGCTGGTATTAAGTTAGGACCAGAGACCTGTGGTGATGATAGAAAAAGTAATATATCGTCTGCAAATATACATAGTTTGTGTGTAATACCTCCTACTTCAATGCCAGTTATAGTTTGGTTTGTTCTGATGTATTGGGCCATGGGTTCGAGTATAAGGGCAAATAATAAGGGAGATAATGGGCAACCCTGTCGGGTACCTCTTTCGATATTAAAGGCTTCAGATTTGTATCCAGCATATTTTATATAGGCTTTGGGTTTATTATATAATGCTTTGATCCATGTTAAAAGTGGGATCCAAAACCCCATTTTTGTAATGAATATTGCATATATTGCCAGGATTAGGGATGAGCCGAACACCCCCCGGTTCGGTTCGCACCAGAACCCGCGAACGGACCGAAAGTTCGCACGAACGTTAGAACCCCATTGACGTCTATGGGACTCGAACGTTCAAAATCAAAAGTGCTCATTTTAAAGGCTAATTTGCATGGTATTGTCCGAAAAAGGGTTTGGGGACCCGGGTCCTACCCCAGGGGACATGTATCAATGCAAAAAAAACTTTTAAAAACGGCCGTTTTTTCGGGAGCAGTGATTTTAATGATGCTTAAAGTAAAAAAAAAAAAAAAGTGAAATATTCCTTTAAATATCGTACCTGGGGGGTGTCTATAGTATGCCTGTAAAGTGACACGTGTTTCCCGTGTTTAGAACAGTCCCTGCACCAAATGTCATTTTTAAAGGAAAAAATCTCATTTAAAACTGCTTGCGGGTTTAATGTCATGTCGGGTCATGGCAATATGGATGAAAATCAGTGAGACAAACGGCATGGGTACCCCCCAGTCCATTACCAGGCCCTTTGGGTCTTGTATGGATATTAAGGGGAACCCCGCACCCAAATTAAAATAAGGAAAGGTGTGGGGCCACCAGGCCCTATATACTCTGAACAGCAGTATACAGGCGGTGCAAACAAGACAGGGACTGTAGGTTTGTTGTTAAGTAGAATCTCTTTGTAATTTTGAACGGGTACATTTTTAACGTGTTTAGCTCCAGCCAAAAAATCTTTTTTAAGCTTTTTGGAAAACATAGGGAAGGGTTATCACCCCTGTGACATTTGTTTTGCTGTCTTTCCTCCTCTTCAGAAGATTTCACCTCACTTTTTTGTCCCAATGAAAAATGTTTTTTGAAAATTTGGGTTTTTTTGTGGAACAAGGATTGGAACGCATCAGTGGAAAGGAGAAATTGTTTTCCCATATTAACTCTTACAGGAGAGAATTTCCCTTCCTAGGGGTAGATTTCATCTCACTTCCTGTTGTCTCCTTCCGTTTGCAAGTAGGAGTCGTTTATAAGTTAGATGTTTGAAAGTAGGGTCCTGCCCTATATACTCAGCAGAAATTTGGGCCTTAGGTGTTGCTGTGGCCACAACACTGTAAGCCCTCACAGGGCCCTGCTGTGAAATATTAGATCAAGAATTGTAATTACATGCCCCTGTTGAACAGGGGCAGAAAAATTGGGCCTTAGGCACTGGTGCTGGTGCCACAACACTGCAACCCCTCACAGACACTCTAGTTGGAATGCAGGAACGAGCCCTGCTGCAAAGTATTACATCAAAAATTGTAATTACACGCCCCTGTTAAACAGGGGCTGAAAAATTGTGCCTTAGGCACTGGTGGTGGCGCCCAGAACCAAAAATGTTCTTACAAGCTATCAGCGTGATGATTGAGGAGGCAGAGGATAATTACTCAGGGATAGTCACTCAGCATAGGCAGTCTTTGAAGGGATCTGAAAAAAAATATTCAGTTACATCAGCATCAGGTGCTTGGTAGCTGGTGGTGATCCAAGACTGATTCATTTTTATGAAGGTCAGCCGATCGACCGAGTCGGTGGACAGACGCACCCTGTGATCGGTTACCACGCCTCCAGCAGCACTGAATGTGCGTTCCGAAAGAACGCTGGATGCAGGACAGGCCAGTAGCTCAATTGCATACTGTGCAAGCTCTGGCCAGTGATCCATCCTCAAGACCCAGTAACCCAGAGGATTTTCGGTGGGAAAGGTGTCCAAGTCAGATCTTGCCCCTAGGTATTCCTGCACCATGTAAAACAGACGCTGGCGATGGTTGCTGGAACCGATCATACCTTGGGGCTGCGGACCAAAAAATTGTCTGAACGCATCGGTCAGACGGCCACCTTCTCCACCGCTCCTTCTTTGACTGACCGAAGCCTCAGCAACACGTTGTCCAGAAACAGGAGTTTGTAACCTCCCAGTCTCTGGGAACGCGTTGCACAGACCTTTCTGCAAGGCCTCCCGAAGATGTTTCATCCTCTGCTCCCTCTGCGATGGCAAGATAAGGTCCGCAACCTTACCCTTGTAACGTGGATCAAGGAGGGTTGCCAGCCAGTATTGGTCCTTCTCCTTGATACCACGAATACGAGGATCCTTACGCAGGCTTTGCAGGATCAGGGAGGCCATGCAGCGTAGGTTTGCTGAGGCATTCGGTCCAGAGTCCTCTGGGTCACTAAGGACAACAACGTCCGCAGCCACCTCCTCCCAGCCACGTACAAGTCCATGTGTTCCTTGGGACTGATCCCTTAAAGACTGCTGCTGATGCTGAGTGCCAGGCTCCACCTCCATACTGACACAATCTTCCTCCTCCTCCTCCTCCTCCTCGTCCTCTTCCTGTGTGATTGGCGGGCATGCAGGAACACTGTCTGGATAAAGGGGGCCTTGAGAGCTAAGGAAGTCCTCCTCTTCCTGCCTCTGTTCTGCCTCAAGTGCCCTGTCCATTATTCCACGCAGCGTGTGCTCCAACAGGTGGACAAGGGGGACAGTGTCACTGATGCATGCACTGTCAGTGCTCACCATCCTCGTGGCCTCCTCGAATGGTGACAGGACAGTGCATGCATCCCTGATCATGGCCCACTGGCGTGGGGAAAAAAAACCAAGCTCCCCTGACCCTGTCCTGGTGCCATAGTCGCACAGGTACTCATTGATGGCCCTCTGCTGCGTGTGCAGCCGCTGCAGCATGGCCAATGTTGAGTTCCACCTGGTGGGCATTTCACAGATTAGGCGGTTCTTGGGCAGGTTAAACTCCTTTTGGAGGTCCGTCAGCCGAGCACTGGCATTATATGACCGGCGGAAATGCACACAGACTTTCCTGGCCTGCCTCAGGACATCCTGTAAGCCCGGGTACCTGCCCAAGAACCGCTGCACCACCAAGTTAAGGACGTGAGCCAAACAGGGCACATGGGTCAGTTGTCCCTGTCGGAGGGAAGAGAGGAGGTTGGTGCCATTGTCGCAAACCACCATTCCTGCCTTAAGTTGGCGTGGCGTCAACCACCTCTGAACCTGCCCCTGCAGAGCTGACAGAACCTCTGCCCCAGTGTGGCTCCTGTCCCCCAAGCACACCAGCTCAAGCACCGCATGGCATCTTTTGGCCTGCGTACTTGCGTAGCCCCTTGAACGCCTACGGAGCACCGCTGGTTCCGAGGAAGAGGCCATGGAGGAAGAAGAAGAGGAGGGGATGGAGGAGAGAGGTGTGTCACAATCAGCATTTTGGAGGCGTGGTGGCGGAACAACCTCCAACACTACTGCACCTTGTCCTGCATCCTTCCCAGCTGCCAGCAGAGTCACCCAATGCGCCGTGAAACTAAGGTAACGTCCCTGTCCATGCCTGCTGGACCATGAGTCAGCGGTAATATGCACCTTACCGCTGACCGCCCTGTCCAGCGAGGCATGGACATTGCCTTCCACATGCCGGTAGAGAGCCGGAATCGCCTTCCGTGAGAAAAAGTGGCGTTTGGGTACCTGCCACTGAGGAACCGCACATTCCACAAACTCACGGAAGGGGGCAGAGTCTACCAACTGAAAAGGCAGCAGTTGAAGTGCTAGCAATTTTGCCAAGCTAGCATTCAACCGCTGGGCATGTGGATGGCTGGGAGCAAACTTCTTTCGGCGGTGCAGCAGCTGGGGCAGGGAAATTTGCCTGGTACAATCTGACGTCGGTGTACCAAAAGCAGATTGCCCACAAGTACTTGGCTGTGACACACCTAATTCTACACCTTCATTCCTCTCACTGCAGGTCTCAGAGAGGACTGAAGGTCTAGTGGGGTTGGAAATCTCAGCTGATGAGGAGCAAGGAGAGATCCTCTTTGTTCTTTGGTGTGGGTCTTTTAGATATGCTTGCCAACGAACTGCATGGCAGGTCAACATATGTCTGCATATCAAGCATGTGGTACCCAAGCGGGAGATGTTTTGGCCACGCGAGATACGCTTGAGACATATGTTGCAAATAGCAGCGGTGCGATCTGATGCACTCGTCTCAAAAAAGGCCCACACCAAAGAACTTTTTGAATAACCCGCAGAGACTGCAGCGCCCTGCACATGTGGAGCTTTGGGGTGTGATGCAGTCAATGTGCTGCCCTTAGGCTGGCCCCTGGAGGGCATCCTGCCTCGTTGGTGATGTGCCGCCTCCTCCTCCTCTCTCCAATCAGGCACCCACGTTGAGTCAGTGACCTCATCATCCCCTCCCTCCTCATCACTGGAGCAAACCTGGCAGTATGCTGCAGCAGGGGGAGCATGACTGCCAGATTGCTGTCCTTCTTGGGCACCCCCTCTGTCCGTGCTCATGTTACTGCCTTCATCGAGCTCAGCATCATCATCAGAGCCTTCCAAACGCTGGGCATCCTCCTGGAGCATGTACCCAACACTGTGGTCAAACAGTTCGAGGGAATCCTCAGGAGGACATGGTGGAGCTAGGGAAGGAGTCACTGATGACATTGAGCTGAGGGAAGAGGCCGCTGCTTTGCCAGACAAAGCACCCTGGGCATGGGTGAGAGAGGATGAGGACGGCTTGGTCATCCACTCGACCAAGTCTTCCGCATGTTGCGGCTCAACACGGCCAGCTGCCGAAAAAAAGGCCAAGCGTGTCCCATGGCCACGTGCTGATGAGGATGCACCGTCTCCACGACCAGCACTAGACACAGAGCCTGCTTGCCCTCTCGTATTGGCTTGTGACTGTCTGCCTCTCCTTCTTGGCCTTCCAGACATACTAATGGCCTGTAGCTGCACTAAGCTGGGATAGAACACCTGTAATTTTCTTCAGGTAGCTTTATATACTGTAACCAGACAAGCCTGCCTGTCAGTAGGAAGATAACAGGAACGGATCTAGCTGAACACTGTGAGCAGGACGCACTGCACTAAATGTAAATAGCAGGAACGGATCTAGCTGAACACTGAGCAGGACGCACTGACTGCACTAAATGTAAATAGCAGGAACAGATCTAGCTGAACACTGTGAGCAGGACGCACTGCACTAAATGTAAATAGCAGGAACAGATCTAGCTGAACACTGTGAGCAGGACGCACTGCACTAAATGTAAATAGCAGGAACGGATCTAGCTGAACACTGTGAGCAGGACGCACTGCACTAAATGTAAATAGCAGGAACGGATCTAGCTGAACACTGTGAGCAGGACGCACTGCACTAAATGTAAATAGCAGGAACGGATCTAGCTGAACACTGTGAGCAGGACGCACTGCACTAAATGTAAATAGCAGGAACGGATCTAGCTGAACACTGTGAGCAGGACGCACTGCACTAAATGTAAATAGCAGGAACGGATCTAGCTGAACACTGTGAGCAGGACGCACTGCACTAAATGTAAATAGCAGGAACAGATCTAGCTGAACACTGTGAGCAGGACGCACTGCACTAAATGTAAATAGCAGGAACAGATCTAGCTGAACACTGTGAGCAGGACGCACTGCACTAAATGTAAATAGCAGGAACGGATCTAGCCGAACACTGTGAGCAGGACGCACTGACTGCACTAAATGTAAATAGCAGGAACGGATCTAGCTGAACACTGTGAGCAGGACGCACTGCACTAAATGTAAATAGCAGGAACGGATCTAGCTGAACACTGTGAGCAGGACGCACTGCACTAAATGTAAATAGCAGGAACGGATCTAGCTGAACACTGTGAGCAGGACGCACTGCACTAAATGTAAATAGCAGGAACGGATCTAGCTGAACACTGTGAGCAGGACGCACTGACTGCACTAAATGTAAATAGCAGGAACGGATCTAGCTGAACACTGTGAGCAGGACGCACTGCACTAAATGTAAATAGCAGGAACAGATCTAGCTGAACACTGTGAGCAGGACGCACTGCACTAAATGTAAATAGCAGGAACAGATCTAGCTGAACACTGTGAGCAGGACGCACTGCACTAAATGTAAATAGCAGGAACGGATCTAGCTGAACACTGTGAGCAGGACGCACTGACTGCACTAAATGTAAATAGCAGGAACGGATCTAGCTGAACACTGTGAGCAGGACGCACTGCACTAAATGTAAATAGCAGGAACGGATCTAGCTGAACACTGTGAGCAGGACGCACTGCACTAAATGTAAATAGCAGGAACAGATCTAGCTGAACACTGTGAGCAGGACGCACTGCACTAAATGTAAATAGCAGGAACAGATCTAGCTGAACACTGTGAGCAGGACGCACTGCACTAAATGTAAATAGCAGGAACGGATCTAGCTGAACACTGTGAGCAGGACGCACTGCACTAAATGTAAATAGCAGGAACGGATCTAGCTGAACACTGTGAGCAGGATGCACTGACTGCACTAAATGTAAATAGCAGGAACAGATCTAGCTGAACACTGTGAGCAGGACGCACTGCACTAAATGTAAATAGCAGGAACAGATCTAGCTGAACACTGTGAGCAGGACGCACTGCACTAAATGTAAATAGCAGGAACAGATCTAGCTGAACACTGTGAGCAGGACGCACTGCACTAAATGTAAATAGCAGGAACGGATCTAGCTGAACACTGTGAGCAGGACGCACTGACTGCACTAAATGTAAATAGCAGGAACAGATCTAGCTGAACACTGTGAGCAGGACGCACTGCACTAAATGTAAATAGCAGGAACGGATCTAGCTGAACACTGTGAGCAGGACGCACTGCACCAAATGTAAATAGTCTAGATAGAAGATAACAGGAACGGATCTAGCTAAACTGAATACAGTGTATATATATATATATATGCAACACCTGGGATGCATATATATACAAAATACACTGTAAGTGCAGCTAACTGACTGACTGTTCTGCCTAATCTATCTAACTCAAATCAAATGACACTGTCTGTCTCTCTCTCTATCTCTCAGCACACCGGAACACACTACACAGGGCCGCCGTGCAGGCGGCCTTATATAGTGTGGGGCGTGTACTAAATCCCCTGAGCCATAATTGGCCAAAGCCACCCTGGCTTTGGCCAATTACAGCTCTCTCTACTGACGGCGCTGTGATTGGCCAAGCATGCGGGTCATAGTGCATGCTTGGCCAATCATCAGCCAGCAATGCACTGCGATGCCGCAGTGAATTATGGGCCGTGACGCACCACACGAATTTGGCGCGAACGGCCCATAACGTTCGCAATTCGACGGACGGTCGAACAGCCGATGTTCGAGTCGAACATGGGTTCGACTCGAACACGAAGCTTATCCCTAGCCAGGATACTGTGTCAAATGCCCTCTTAATATCGAGAGATAGAAAACATAAAGGGATTTTCCGTTTTTTAGCAATATGTGCCAATAACACTGCCCTGCGTATATTATCGCCTGCCTGTCTATTTGGCATGAAGCCTACTTGATCTCTATGTATTAATTTTCCTATAATGCTATTGAGGCATTTTGCTATTATTTTTGCTAATAATTTAATATTGAGGTTTAACAGAGAGATAGGCCGATAATTCACACAGGAAGTATCATCAGAAAGGGGTTTTGGGATCATACAAACAATTGCCATTAGTGTTTCTTGCCGAAAAGAATGTCCATCTAGAAGTTTGTTAAAAGTTTCAGTGAGAATGGGAGAGAGTATTTCTGAGAATGTTTTAGAGTATAAAGCTGAGTAGCCGTCTGGGCCTGGTCTTTTGTTAAGTTTTAGGTCTTTTATGGCATTAGCAACTTCATCTATAGTTATAGGCTCATCCAAACTGCTTTTTTGATTCTGAGATAACTCAGGTAAGGTCATTTTTGAGAAGAAGGATTCAGCCTCTGTAGGATTAAATTCATTGTTTGTCTTGTATAAAGTTGCGAGATGTGAGTGAAATTTATGGACTATTTTAACTGGATTACAAGTGTAAACATTTTTTGATAATTTCAAACGTATTGGTTTGAAAGATTTGTTAGTTGAATTTAATGCCCGAGCCAAATATGTACCTGGTTTGTTTGTATTCATGTAGAAATTGTGTTTGGAGCGTTTGAGGGATTTATCAACTGACTCAGTGAGAAATAGATCGTATTCCAATCTAGATTTTTCCAGATGAGATTTTGTACTCTGAGATGGATTATCTTGAAATGATATGTAGGCTGCATTAAAATTGAGTTCTAGTTTTTTGCTAGATTTTTGTGTTCCCGTTTAAATAGTGCCATTTGTCTTTGTATTGTACCACGCAAGACAGGCTTATGAGCTTCCCACAGTGTTATTGGGGAGATGTCTGTTGTATTATTAATTGATATGTATTCCTTTAAAGCTTGTTCAATGGCCATCTGATGTAGTGGGTGTTTGAGCATTATGTCCGGTAAGTACCACGTTGGGTCATGCGCTTTTGGTATGGCTGAGGCTATAGTAGTGTATACTGCATTATGGTCAGACCACGGAATCGGAATTATATCTGATGCAATAATTTCTGGTATCATTCCTATTGTTAGAAAAATATGATCTATTCTGGTGAAGGTTTGATGAGGGTGCGAGTAATAAGTGAATTTCTTTTTCATTGGGTTACTTTCTCTCCACGAATCTACCAGATTGTATTTGGAAAGAAGTTGAGAAAAAGGTAATCTAGAGGTTATTTTGGATGGTGTAAAAGGTGATTTATCTAGAAATGGGAGGAGGACCTGGTTCGAATCCCCACACATTATCACTGTTCCTATTTTGTGTGTATTAATCACTTGTAATATATGTGAGAGGAATGGTGTAGGTTGTTAGGAGCATAGTAGGAAATCACCGTGATTGCTGTATCCATTATATAACCCATGAGTATCAGGTATCTACCTTCTGGGTCTTTAATTTCTGATGATAAGGTGAATGGTGTGGATCGGTGAAATGCAATTAGAGTTCCCCTTTGCTTGGTACAGGCAGAAGCCATGTAAATTTGTTGATAAAAAGGAGAAATATATTTTGGAGTAGAATCTTTGGTGAAGTGTGTTTCTTGGAGGCATACTATGTGAGCCTTCTTGTTATGGAAAGTACGGAAGGCTTTGGTCCTTTTTTGAGGGACATTTATTCCCTGAACATTCAGGGAAAGTATATTCAGTGGTGCCATGGCAATAGATCAAATAGTTTTGACTTACTTTTTGTTATGCAGAGCTGACTGCGCAGATCAACCTGTGTGGACTGAAGAGATGAATAGATAGAAAAGAAACCAGTGAATTCTGGAGTAAAGAGTAAACAAAAAACATATGAGATTAGATGATACATTGTATAAATTATTTTTTGCAAGTAATCACAATTTACCCGTGAAAGAGAATAAATATCTCTCTCAGGGGAATAAGTGCCTTCGTCACACTCCCACATAATATGGTTGGGAGAATGAGGAGGGCTAATGGGGGTACACGGATCTTCCGCTTACAGGAGAGAAGTGCTATGTCAAAAGACATCAAAATGATGTTTCATTAATTGGAGTGCAGAATATAGTTTTTGTTGAAATTATTTATTCCAGGGTGGTTGTATATGGTTAGTCTTGCCCTAGGCTAAATAATTCAGTTAGAAAGGTACTGTTAATAACTTTGGTATTGATGAAGATAGTTTGAATTATTTTGGGATTTTAACCCTTTTAGAGTAAACAATTACATATTTTATTCATATGTAACTGTTTAGATATGTTAACTCATAAAATTGAGGTTGTATTGCTTCAGATTAGAATAAACAAAAACATAGTTCTAGGAACTAGTTAGGTAATAATATATTTGTTTTAAGAAAAGAAAGAAAAAGCTTCCATTACTTCTGGATTATTGAACATATTTGTCCTAAAAAGTAATAAATCTATTGTTATTACCTGATAATATATAACTGAACAAGAATTTCCTTATTTCACTTATATATTCTAAGGCTATATGAATCAGAAGTAATAAAAAATATAACTGGAATGTAACATGATCCCACACAGTGTGTGACTATCAGAATGCAGTTACATTCAGTTATAAATATAGGTTTTTTTATAGAGAACCATCTCTTAGTATAATAAATGAAGAGATATCAGGAATTAGGATGTCAGTCCATTGAATCTTCTTGGTCCATGGATGATGTGGCATAACGGCCTCTTTTGTGAGAATGATGATTCCCATTTTGTTCTGAAATTTTCTGGGTGCTGCCTGAAGGTGAAGATGATGCCATTCTTCTGCGTGCGGGAGTGTTGCTGCTTGTGGGTTCTGTCAGATTTCATTTTAAAAGGGTTTGTTGTAGTTCATCTGCTGATCTGCTTCTGTAAATTGTACCTTGGTAGTTAAATCTGACTGAAAAGTGGAAGCCCCATTGATACATAATGTTGTGGCGTTGCAGTTCCATTAGTTGGGGTTTCATGGATCGTCTTTTAGTAATAGTAAGTTGGGATAGGTCAGCAAAAATTTGATAATTGTGTCCTTGAAAATTAAGTTCCTTTTTTTCTCTTGCAGCAATTAGTATTTGTTCTTTCGTTCTGTAATAATGAAATTTTGTGATTATATCACGTGGGGGTCCATCTTTCTTTTTGGCTGTGAGGGCTCTGTGTACTCTGTCCAGTTCTAAACATTCAATAGGGATATCTGGCTTTAGTTCTTGTAATAGAGCAGTAAATGTAGATTGCAGGTCTGTCACAGTTTCAGGTATTCCCCTTATGCGCAAGTTTGAACGTCTGGCTCTATTTTCGTAATCTTCGAGCTTAGTTTGAAGTATTAAATTCTCTTTTTTAATTGTTCCAATTCTGTTATATTTTCTTGGGTTGTAATTTCAATTTCATCCATTTTTATTTCTAAGGCTGCGGTGCGGTTTCCCAGCTCTCTTATTTCTTTGGTTAGGCTTTTTGTTATTTGGTCTGAGGTTTGTTTTAAAGCCTTATGAAGCATCTTTTCAAATTGTAATAATATTACTGGGGATACTGAGGAGGCTTGTGGAGAAGTTTGTGAGAGGATTTGTTCTGTATCTGACTCAAATGGAGAGTCTTGCTGTGACATTTTCTGTCTGTGAGAGCGCCCTGATGCTGTATCTTGTGAGGTGACTGGAGCTGCTTCAGCTGCAGTGAGTGCCTGTGAGCTCTTTGTGAGGTGATTTTTATTTCTGCCACGGTTTCCTCCCAGTACCATATTTCCTGGCCAAACTTTCACAGTTTGTTCCCTGGGGCAAAAAGGTTCAAATGGATACCTTTTTGAGCCTGCAGGCTCCGCTTTGTCCTTCTCTTCTCTCCTCAGTGGTGTGGAGCTCTAACAATGCATGTCTGCTCCGCTAGGCTCCGCCTCCTGCCCCCCGATACTTTTCTTTTTAATGCTACTGTAATGGAAGAAATGTCACAACTTGAACCGGTTTCAGATGCAAGCTGCCAAGAAGCTGAATATCACTAACTCCTGGATATGCACACATGCACCTATTTCTCATAAGACTTTCTCCTCTTTGTTAGGAATACCTAGCACTTTAGCTAAAATGGAGGACAGTGTACACTTTGGTGAAGTCAGTAGAACAATGATTGGCAGAGTTATTTCACTTCTACTGTTCACAAATGCTCCATTGAGAAAACCAGCTGTTTGCATTAACTTTACTCAAACCTACACACCTGAATTGCTTTCCCAGGGTTACCAGGATACTACCCGACTGATTGGGAACTCCAACTGCAGGGATAATGCCGATATCAAGTATTGG
Source organism: Lithobates septentrionalis (assembly GCA_037952835.1). NCBI lineage: Eukaryota > Metazoa > Chordata > Amphibia > Anura > Ranidae > Lithobates > Lithobates septentrionalis. The sequence goes on along the minus strand of JBBDGP010000271.1, from coordinate 5,065,444 downwards.
TTTGATGGTAAGGATGTTGTGTGGAGTACTGACAGATATCAGGAATTACATGATTACACACAGCGTCAACATTCCCGGCAGAATAATATGAAGCTATTGATGTGCCTACAAGGATATAATTTCAATAAAGCTTGTGCTGCCTCACCAGGTTATTACTTCATTTGTGGAAAGAAAGCATACACTTGGGTTCCTTTGAATTCGAATGGGGTTTGTTACTTTGGTAGAGTCATGCATGCTACTTGGTATATGGAGGATAATGACTTTCAAGAAACACAGCTCCACAAAATACCTATACACTTTCTTAAAAAAGACTTTGTGCACCTTGTTAAAAGGAATCTCACTGACTAATCAGCTCCAGGAGAAGATGAAATCCCAGGAGGAAAAGAGGGCGAAGAAGACTCAGAGATTAATGAGAAAAATGACAATTCTCCTGATAGGCCTACATTTTATCCTAAGTCAGATGATAATTTTACAAATGTTGAAACACATGACAGAGATTAAACCATTGTTTTCTATTCCTTGGGTAAATAGATGTTGTATTAAAAAGGCTTTCAGTTTCATCATTGATTTGGCAGGCTTGATGGATAACATTACTGCCCTGTATGATAGAAACTTTATAGCCCTTGCTATAGAATTGAAAATGATCAAAAAGGAGGTTTTGCAGCACAGGTTGGTGCTGGATTATCTCACGGCCAGTCAAGGAGGAATATACGCCATAGTGGTAACTACTTGTTGTAACTACATCGGAAATGATACGAAGACTGAAGATGCCATCATTTCACATGTAGAAAAAGTACAACAAATGAAGGTTGAGTTTTGCAAAGAACATACCAAAACTACTTGGGTTGAAGGTAACTGGGAAAGCTGGCTTTCCTGGCTCAATCCTCTCAACTGGTTTTCTGGTATTGCAGGATGGTTTTCTGGAATTTTACATGGTATTTTATACATTGTAGGAATTAGGTATAAATGTTATATAAATGTTGTTTGAAAAATAATCACACGTGCTGGTACTAATATTGGTTCTTCTGAGCCCTTAAGGTCTCGAGTCAGAACTGCTCATGAGATGGTGATCCGTATACCTGGAGATCAACTTAAAGACACAGAAGAAGCTTAAAAGGGATACCGAAAGAATTCTAAACCCAGGAGGGACTGTGAAGATATATAAAATATAGGAACCCATATCTTCATGTATATTCAGAGTTCTCCTTTTTTGTTAAAATATATCTTCTGTATTTTTGAGAATCTGTGTTCCAGTAAAATGTTGTTGTTTCTGAATTCTTTTCGTATTGCAACACGGTATTACAACACATGTGGCTGACCAGTAGATGTTAAAATGTTCTGCCAATGATTCTCGGAAAAGATGAGATAGGGAAAGATGTTGACGTAGAAAGTCCCTGTTTAAAAGCCAAATTAATTTCTTCCAAATAATTATTCTTTCTTTCTGTCAAAATAACTTGACAGTTGAAATTAGCCAGGTCAAAGTAACCCAGAAAACTCAGAACACTGGCCAAGAACTGTGTTGAAATATTGAGTGAAATACTTCTTGAACTACATATTTGTGATGTGTAACTTTTGGGCTTTTGCCCGACATAGGCGGTAATGATATGAGTTGCTATAAAAGTCTGTATCACTCTGTAACCTGTATCACTATCAATCCAGATGTGATCCGCTGTATGTACAGTGTATATTCTTGAGTAAACCATGTGTGAGACGTATGCAGCTGCTGTTGATGTCCTTTATTTCAAGGTTCAACTTTACATCATGTTACTGCCTTCATCGAGCTCAGTATCATCATCAGAGCCTTCCAAACGCTGGGCATCCTCCTGGAGCATGTACCCAACACTGTGGTCAAACAGTTCGAAGGACTCCTCAGGAGGACATGGTGGGCTAGGGAAGGAGTCACTGATGACATTGAGCCGAGGGAAGAGGCCGCTGCTTTGCCAGACAAAGTACCCTGGGCATGGGTGAGAGAGAATGAGGAGGATGAGGACGGCTTGGTCATCCACTCGACCAAGTCTTCCGCATGTTGCGGCTCAACACGGCCAGCTGCCGAAAAAAAGGCCAAGCATGTCCCATGGCCACGTGCTGATGAGGATGCACTGTCTCCACGACCAGCACTAGACACATAGCCTGCTTGCCCTCTCTTATTGGCTTGTGACTGTCTGCCTCTCCTTCTTGGCCTTCCAGACATACTAATGGCCTGTAGCTGCACTAAGCTGGGATATATATATATATATATATATATATATATATATATATATATATATATTGGAAAAAGTGGAAAAACTGCGCTAAAAACCAAGTAAAAAATGTGGTCGTTTGGAAAGCTGCAAATCCGACAATAAATATTAATTGTGAATAAACATAGAAAAAATATGGAGTTGCGCTAAACCCTATATAACATACCATAGAAGTCTGCAGTGAAAAAAAGATATTGGTATAAATAAAGATGAGTCTAAATATAACAAAATTTGATTATAATCAAAAAAACGTCCCAATAAGTGAAGTTTCAGTAAAATATCCTAGTGACTGCACATCATCAGCAGAATATAAAGAAAACAAGTCCACGTGATAATTAGTGTTAATCCGTGACAACAAGGAAGGGTCCACCACCGGGAATGGAAGGGGTTACTCCTTACCAGATGACCATGACCCCCCACTACAGAGGATCACAGCAAGCAGATAACTTTGTGAGCCAGAGAATGAAGAATGTTAACGGCATCCACTAGAGGTCATCTCCTCGTCAGCCACACCAGTGAAACCCAGGGCAGAGGTACCTGCAGTCACAGCCTCCGTAGCAGGGCCACTTCTTGCAGAACGGAACCGGTTCCGTTCTGCAAGAAGTGGCCCTGCTACGGAGGCTGTGACTGCAGGTACCTCTGCCCTGGGTTTCGTTCTGCAAGAAGTGGCCCTGCTACGGAGGCTGTGACTGCAGGTACCTCTGCCCTGGGTTTCGCTGGTGTGGCTGACGAGGAGATGACCTCTAGTGGATGCCGTTAACATTCTTATATATATATATATATATATATATATATATATATATATATATATATATATATATATATGTACTGATACTGCGGCTAGCAAAATCAACTGCCTGCCTGTAGTATGAGAACACCACCAACCTTCTACAGGTAGCTTTAGCTGAACACTGTGAGGTGGACGCACCCCACTAACTTGTAGGTTTAGCTAAACACTGTGAGCAGGATGCACTGCACTAACTGTAAATAGTCTAGCTGCCTAAATGTGGTACTAATAGGATCAAAAGAAAACCAGCAATTTTCTTCAGGTAGCTTTATATACTGTAACAAGACAAGCCTGCCTGTAAGAAGATAACAGGAACAGATCTAGCTGAACACTGTGAGCAGGACGCACTGCACTAACTGTAAATAGTCTAGCTGCCTGACTGTGGTACTAATAGGATCAAAAGAACACCAGTAATTTTCTTCAGGTAGCTGTAAATACTGTAACAAGACAAGCCTGCCTGTCAGTAGGAAGATAACAGGAACGGATCTAGCTGAACACTGTGAGCAGGACGCACTGCACTAACTGTAAATAGTCTAGCTGCCTGACTGTGGTACTAATAGGATCAAAAGAACACCAGCAATTTTGTTCAGGTAGCTGTATTTACTGTAACAAGACAAGCCTTCCTGTCAGTAGGAAGATAACAGGAACGGATCTAGCTGAACACTGTGAGCAGGACGCACTGCACTAACTGTAAATAGTCTAGCTGCCTGACTGTGGTACTAATAGGATCAAAAGAACACCAGCAATTTTCTTCAGGTAGCTGTAAATACTGTAACAAGACAAGCCTGCCTGTCAGTAGAAAGATAACAGGAACGGATCTAGCTAAACTGAATACAGTGTATATATTATATATGCAACACCTGGGATGCATATATATACACAATACACTGTAAGTGCAGCTAACTGACTGACTGTCCTGCCTAATCTAGCTAACTCAAATGAAATGACACTGTCTCTCTCTCTCTCTCTCTCTCTATCTCTCAGCACACCGGAACACACTGCACAGGGCCGCCGTGCAGGCGGCCTTATATAGTGTGGGGCGTGTTCTAAACCCCCTGAGCCATAATTGGCCAAAGCCACCCTGGCTTTGGCCAATTACAACTCTCTCTACCGACGGCGCTGTGATTGGCCAAGCATGCGGGTCATAGTGCATGCTTGGCCAATCATCAGCCAGCAATGCACTGCGATGCCGCAGTGTATTATGGGCCGTGACGCGCCACACGAATTTGGCACGAACGGCCCATATCGTTCGCAATTCGGCGAACGACCGAACAGCCGATGTTCGAGTCGAACATGGGTTCGACTCGAACACGAAGCTCATCCCTAACCAAGCGTAACTGTGAGGACTTACAGTGTTGTGGCAACACCACCACCACCCCCAAAGGCCCAATTTTTCTGCCCCTATTCAACAGGTGCATGTAATTACAATTCTTGATCATATATTTTACAGCAGGGCCCTTTCCTGCTCCCACCAAGAGTAACTGTGAGGGCTTACAGTGTTGTGGCAATACCAACACCTAAGGCCCCAATTTCTGCAGAGTATATAGGGCAGGCCTCTACTTTCAAACATCCAACTTACAAACGACTCCTACTTGCAAACGGAAGGAGACAACAGGAAGTGAGATGAAATCTACCCCTAGGAAGGGAAATTCTCTCCTGTAAGAGTTAATATGAGAAAAATGTGTCTCCTCTCCACTGATGCTTTATCAACAATCCTTGTTTCACTAAAAACCCCAAATTGTCAAAAAACATTTGTCATTGGGACAGAAAGTGAGGTGAAATCTTCTGAAGAGGTGCACAGACAGCAAAACAAATGTGACAGGGGTAATAACCCTTCCCTATGTTTTCCAAAAAGCTTAAAATAGATTTTTTGGCTGGAGCTACCCTTTAAAAATGTACCAGTTCAAAATTACAAACAGATTCTACTTAACAACAAACCTACAGTCCTTGTCTTGTTTGCACGGCCTGTATACTGCTGTTCAGAGTATATAGGGCCTGAGGGCCCCACGCCTTTCCTTTTTTTAATTTGGGTGCGGGGTTCCCCTTAATATCCATGCAAGACCCAAAAGGCCTGGCAATGGACTGGGGGGGTGGGGGTTACCCATACCGTTTGTCTCACTGATTTTCATCCATATTGCTGGGACCCAACATTACATTAAAGCCGCAAGCAGTTTATAAATGACTTTTATTCCTTTAAAAATGTCATTTTGTGCAGGGACTGTTCTAGGCATGGGAAACATGTGGCACTTTACAGGCATACCATAGACACCCCCCAGGTACAATATTTAAAGTAATATTTCACTTTTTTTTTTCCACTTTAAGCATCATAAAAATCACTGCTCCTGAAAAAAACGTCCGTTTTTAAAACTTTTTTTGCATTGATACATGATACATTGATACTGGGGCAGGACCCCGTTCCCCAAACCCTTTTTAGGACAATACCATGCAAATTAGCCTTTAAAATTAGCACTTTTGATTTTGAACGTTTGAGTCCCATAGACTTCAATGGGGTTCTAAAGTCAGCGCAAATTTTTGGTCCGTTCGCAGGTTCTGGTGTAAACCGAACTGGGGGGTGTTCGGGTCATCCCTAGGCCTGACATTGAAAAGTCAACCTCACTTTGAAGTGAGCCAAGGTAGCTGCTTGCTTTCCTCTGTAAGTAATTGTGCAGTATGCAGCAGCACAACACGACATGCTTGATCTTTTTTATTCGGCCAGGTTAATTGATGTTAGAAACAGCCTGAACCGACTGGATTCCTCACCCCTCAGAGTATTGGTAATGGTTGACTTAGCATTTGGGGGGGAGGGCTCCAAATGAGTTTGTGCCCCAAAAAATGGCCTCTTGCACTCTGCCTGAATTTGAGGACAACAATAGCATTTGTACACATTTTAGGGGGTGTTTAGGGTAAGCACAAAAATGTAGCTGACAAAATACATTGTTAAGTTACTAGGCTAGGTGTGTATGGACCTAGGATAGCATGCTGTGGAGGTTAGAGAAGGAAAATATGCATGAAGGGCAAAAAAGGAGCACTAAAAGCTTACAGCATGCATGAGGACAAAGAGGACATTCACAGCATATTACAATAATGGTAATTATGGAATGAAGAAATTAATACAATACATTAGCAAACATTAAATACAAAGAATGTGATGTTAAAGGCTAAAACTTACCCGAATATAGTCCTTCTGCAGGACTTGGATAATGGCAGAACAGGTCTCTGGAATAATGAGTCCCAGAGCCTGAGGGGAGATCCCAGTTGTGAACTTCAGGTCCTGGAGACTTCTCCCCGTCGCCAAGTACCGCAAGGTGGCTATGAGCCTTTGTGTCACGTACCTTACAGCGGAGCCCAAAATGATGAGGGTGGCCTCTTGCACGGTTCCGGTTCAAGCACCCCTGGTGGGAGTGCAAGGGCAATGAAAGGGTGCAGGTGCCTGCAGGCAGGAGGCTGGAACCTGGAGATACAGCAGCCTCTGCTGAGGAGATGTGGAAACTGATCACCAGACTTGTTTAGCGGGAGCCAGATCAGGATCAACTGCAGAATCAGGAACAGACAGGAGTCGGCAACAGGCTAGCAGCAGGGTACAGAATCAGAAGGCAAAACCGTAGTCAGGAACAGGCTGAGGTTGGCAACAGACTGGCAGCGAGGTACAGAATCAGAAGGCAGAGCCGAAATCATAAGTCCAAGCCAAGGTCAGTATTGCAGGTAGAGGCAGGTTCAGCAGGCAGGGGAAATCCAAGAGAATGGTCAGAAGATAGCTGGGTTTTCAGGAACAAGGTCAATCAGGCAGAGTAACAACAGGAACACAGGGACAAGCTGAAGACGATCCAGCACTGATGCTAGGCAGACTCTCTGTTTATATAAGATGCCGTGTGCCAGGGTTCGAGGCAGCGTACGTGCGTGCATGTGTGCCCATGCACGTTGGCACTCACATTAGCATGAAGGTGCCATTGTGCATGCCCACTCTGGATCTCATTTGTCTCTGGCTAAGGTTCCGTGCATGCACATTGGCATTAGCGGAACAAGGGTTGGCAGCTGCTGCATGGAGACGGGTGCTTGCTGTGTGAGTTCTGACACTTTGCTTGGGAGTAATGGCAAACCGCATGCATGTGTCCTGCTTACTAATATAGGGGGTGAGCAATGCCAATAGACGGTGAAAGCAGGGGTCCGTCATCCAGAGACAATTCCTGAAATCATCAGGATTATTCTCCTGGAGCTCCCGCAGCAAAGGCATATGACAGAATTGGTCACGATTAAGCAACCAATTCTTGGTCCAAGAACTCCTCCTGTTCCTGGACTGGACTTGGGTCAAAGCAATTACTCCAAGCCCAATGACAGCACGATCTCTCCGATGAGAATGCCACATGGCTAGTAGACAAACGGACGTTCAGAAACGAACTGACAAGCACGCACTGAAAATCAGAAATAACCTGACAAACACGACCTGAAAAACAGAAACGAACTGACAAGCACGAGCTGAAAAGTGCGAATCGACACTCAAACTGCTACTAACACAAGATTAGCAGAAGGAGCCCAAAGGTTGGCGCATGACTATTGAACTTCCTTTTTATTGGCTCATAGTACGTCTAGTACGTCACTACATTCGTAATTGTTGGCCAACAAATGTGTGGCCGTGTGTATGCAAGGCAAGTTTGGGCCAACGCCCTTCGGACAAAATTCCACGTTCTTGCTGGCGAACAATCCGATCGTGTGTACGAGGTTTTAGAGTTTCCTCAGGGAGACAGGAGGGTATAGTGACCCTGTGAATTCTGACCATTATAAGGTCCTGTGCTGTCAGCATTGGTACCAAGGTGGAGAACAGGGTGTAGGAGTTGGTTAGGTGGAACAGACTCCGCAATGCCCCTTAGTTTAATATTATTTCTTCTAGACCTGTCCTCGAGGTCTGCGACCTTATCTTTCATGTTATGTCTTCTCCATGTGCTGTGTGGGCCTCCACCATCATGTTGTAGGAAGATGTATATTCTTCCATCTTATTTTCAGCATGATCCACCCTGTGTTCTATGGCTTGGACTTCCCTTTTGTGCTTATTGATCCCTTTGATCATATCTGTTTGTAATGAGGATCACAGGGACAGTAGCATATCTTTCAGCATTGTGTCTGATATGGGTCTGTCTGATGTGGGGAGGTCAGCTATGGGATCTCCCTCCTGTGCATCTTGAGCTGTATTAGGGTTTTGTGGCCCGCTTACCTCCATCTCTGGGTCAGGCTATGGCCTAGCTGGGGAGTCCCTCCTTGGCTTTGATTTTACTAGGTGTCAGGTCACCTTGAGGCTAGGTGACAGATGCACTCTGTAGGAGTCAGAAGTGCACCTCTAGGTAGTGGACCCTAGAACTGACTGCTGCGGATTGAACCCTGGGAGGTTCAGGAAGCAGGTCTACTGGATCACTGACACAGATCCCACTGGGAGCTAGAGCATAGATTCCCCAGGGCGTGGAGTCTAAGAGCCAGCAGGTGTTCACCAGAGCCTTTAGTGGTAAGGATGGACTGCGCTGCAGTCTGGCTCCAGGTCGCGGCCCCCAGGGTCTCACAGCTCACGCTCACGGTAGACTACAGGAGAAGAGGAAGGAGGCAGCAGGCTGGAACAACAAGGAAAGTAAGGGACAAGCCAAGGTCGGGGCCACAAGCAGACAAGGACAACTGAGTTCACGCCAAGGTTCAGGGTCACAGGCAAACAGGGATGGTCGGGGACACGCCAAAGGTCAGGGTCACGAGCAGACAGGAATAGTTAAGAACAGGCCAAAGTCGGTAACTGGAATCAGACGTAGGAAACACAGCAAGTACACACGAAAGCTAACACACAATGGTTGATCAGCACTGCTGGCTTGCAGTGCACAGGTTAATATAGAGGATGACACACTATGCAGCTTGTTTTTGAAGGATGAGGTGGAAGGCATCCTGTGGCTGCTATTATGCGCTGTGGCCTTGTGATCAAGCCGTTGTTCTCGGGCACCGCTGCCATTGTGTTGTAGCCCGTGTGGGGCTGCCATGAAAAAAAATGATAGTTGTGCAGCTGCTGCCTCAGCATTGCTAGGCTTTGCAGCAGTCTGATGGCTGTGTTTAGGGCTGTGCATGGTGCCGGTGGGCTCAGATGGCAGTGGATTATCATTGGTGGACAAGCGGAGCTCCTGTGTTAAGCATCGGAGTATTTAAACTCTTCACATTGTATGTTAAAAATGTAAGTTTAATTATGTTAAATATCTATTACTCTTTATCTCCTCTTTTTCTTCCCTTCTGGGTGGGAGCTAGGGATGAGCTTCGTGTTCGAGTCGAACCCATGTTCGACTCGAACATCGGCTGTTCGACCGTCCGTCGAATTGCGAACGTTATGGGCCGTTCGCGCCAAATTCGTGTGGCGCATCACGGCCCATAATTCACTGCGGCATCGCAGTGCATTGCTGGCTGATGATTGGCCAAGCATGCACTATGACCCGCATGCTTGGCCAATCACAGCGCCGTCAGTAGAGAGAGCTGTAATTGGCCAAAGCCAGGGTGGCTTTGGCCAATTATGGCTCAGGGGATTTAGTACACGCCCCACACTATATAAGGCCGCCTGCACGGCGGCCCTGTGTAGTGTGTTCCGGTGTGCTGATAGAGAGAGAGACAGACAGTGTCATTTGATTTGAGTTAGATAGATTAGGCTAGATCTGTTCCTGCTATTTACATTTAGTGCAGTGCGTCCTGCTCACAGTGTTCAGCTAGATCCATTCCTGCTATTTACATTTAGTGCAGTCAGTGCGTCCTGCTCACAGTGTTCAGCTAGATCCGTTCCTGCTATTTACATTTAGTGCAGTGCGTCCTGCTCACAGTGTTCAGCTAGATCTGTTCCTGCTATTTACATTTAGTGCAGTGCGTCCTGCTCACAGTGTTCAGCTAGATCCGTTCCTGCTATTTACATTTAGTGCAGTGCGTCCTGCTCACAGTGTTCAGCTAGATCCGTTCCTGCTATTTACATTTAGTGCAGTGCGTCCTGCTCACAGTGTTCAGCTAGATCTGTTCCTGCTATTTACATTTAGTGCAGTGCATCCTGCTCACAGTGTTCAGCTAGATCTGTTCCTGCTATTTACATTTAGTGCAGTGCGTCCTGCTCACAGTGTTCAGCTAGATCCGTTCCTGCTATTTACATTTAGTGCAGTAAGTGCGTCCTGCTCACAGTGTTCAGCTAGATCCGTTCCTGCTATTTGCATTTAGTGCAGTGCGTCCTGCTCACAGTGTTCAGCTAGATCTGTTCCTGCTATTTACATTTAGTGCAGTGCGTCCTGCTCACAGTGTTCAGCTAGATCTGTTCCTGCTATTTACATTTAGTGCAGTGCGTCCTGCTCACAGTGTTCAGCTAGATCCATTCCTGCTATTTACATTTAGTGCAGTGCGTCCTGCTCACAGTGTTCAGCTAGATCTGTTCCTGCTATTTACATTTAGTGCAGTGCGTCCTGCTCACAGTGTTCAGCTAGATCCGTTCCTGCTATTTACATTTAGTGCAGTCAGTGCGTCCTGCTCACAGTGTTCAGCTAGATCCGTTCCTGCTATTTACATTTAGTGCAGTGCGCCCTGCTCACAGTGTTCAGCTAGATCTGTTCCTGCTATTTACATTTAGTGCAGTGCGTCCTGCTCACAGTGTTCAGCTAGATCTGTTCCTGCTATTTACATTTAGTGCAGTGCGTCCTGCTCACAGTGTTCAGCTAGATCCGTTCCTGCTATTTACATTTAGTGCAGTGCGTCCTGCTCACAGTGTTCAGCTAGATCTGTTCCTGCTATTTACATTTAGTGCAGTGCGTCCTGCTCACAGTGTTCAGCTAGATCTGTTCCTGCTATTTACATTTAGTGCAGTGCGTCCTGCTCACAGTGTTCAGCTAGATCCGTTCCTGCTATTTACATTTAGTGCAGTCAGTGCGTCCTGCTCACAGTGTTTATCTAGATCCGTTCCTGCTATTTACATTTAGTGCAGTGCGTCCTGCTCACAGTGTTCAGCTAGATCCGTTCCTGTTATCTTCCTACTGACAGGCAGGCTTGTCTGGTTACAGTATATAAAGCTACCTGAAGAAAATTACAGGTGTTCTATCCCAGCTTAGTGCAGCTACAGGCCATTAGTATGTCTGGAAGGCCAAGAAGGAGAGGCAGACAGTCACAAGCCAATAAGAGAGGGCAAGCAGGCTCTGTGTCTAGTGCTGGTCGTGGAGACGGTGCATCCTCATCAGCACGTGGCCATGGGACACGCTTGGCCTTTTTTTCGGCAGCTGGCCGTGTTGAGCCGCAACATGCGGAAGACTTGGTCGAGTGGATGACCAAGCCGTCCTCATCCTCCTCATCCTCTCTCACCCATGCCCAGGGTGCTTTGTCTGGCAAAGCAGCGGCCTCTTCCCTCAGCTCAATGTCATCAGTGACTCCTTCCCTAGCTCCACCATGTCCTCCTGAGGATTCCCTCGAACTGTTTGACCACAGTGTTGGGTACATGCTCCAGGAGGATGCCCAGCGTTTGGAAGGCTCTGATGATGATACTGAGCTCGATGAAGGCAGTAACATGAGCACGGACAGAGGGGGTGCCCAAGAAGGACAGCAATCTGGCAGTCATGCTCCCCCTGCTGCAGCATACTGCCAGGTTTGCTCCAGTGATGAGGAGGGAGGGGATGATGAGGTCACTGACTCAACGTGGGTGCCTGATAGGAGAGAGGAGGAGGAGGAGGAGGAGGAGGAGGCGGCACATCACCAACGAGGCAGGATGCCCTCCAGGGGCCAGCCTAAGGGCAGCACATTGACTGCATCACACCCCAAAGCTCCACATGTGCAGGGCGCTGCAGTCTCTGCGCGTTATTCAAAAAGTTCTTTGGTGTGGGCCTTTTTTGAGACGAGTGCATCAGATCGCACCGCTGCTATTTGCAACATATGTCTCAAGCGTATCTCGCGTGGCCAAAACATCTCCCGCTTGGGTACCACATGCTTGACCAGACATATGTTGACCTGCCATGCAGTTCGTTGGCAAGCATATCTAAAAGACCCACACCAAAGAACAAAGAGGATCTCTCCTTGCTCCTCATCAGCTGAGATTTCCAACCCCACTAGACCTTCAGTCCTCTCTGAGACCTGCAGTGAGAGGAATGAAGGTGTAGAATTAGGTGTGTCACAGCCAAGTACTTGTGGGCAATCTGCTTTTGGTACACCGACGTCAGATTGTACCAGGCAAATTTCCCTGCCCCAGCTGCTGCACCGCCGAAAGAAGTTTGCTCCCAGCCATCCACATGCCCAGCGGTTGAATGCTAGCTTGGCAAAATTGCTAGCACTTCAACTGCTGCCTTTTCAGTTGGTAGACTCTGCCCCCTTCCGTGAGTTTGTGGAATGTGCGGTTCCTCAGTGGCAGGTACCCAAACGCCACTTTTTCTCACGGAAGGCGATTCCGGCTCTCTACCGGCATGTGGAAGGCAATGTCCATGCCTCGCTGGACAGGGCGGTCAGCGGTAAGGTGCATATTACCGCTGACTCATGGTCCAGCAGGCATGGACAGGGACGTTACTTAAGTTTCACGGCGCATTGGGTGACTCTGCTGGCAGCTGGGAAGGATGCAGGACAAGGTGCAGTAGTGTTGGAGGTTGTTCCGCCACCACGCCTCCAAAATGCTGATTGTGACACACCTCTCTCCTCCACCCCCTCCTCTTCTTCTTCCTCCATGGCCTCTTCCTCGGAACCAGCGGTGCTCCGTAGGCGTTCAAGGGGCTACGCAAATACGCAGGCCAAAAGATGCCATGCGGTGCTTGAGCTGGTGTGCTTGGGGGACAGGAGCCACACTGGGGCAGAGGTTCTGTCAGCTCTGCAGGGGCAGGTTCAGAGGTGGTTGACGCCACGCCAACTTAAGGCAGGAATGGTGGTTTGCGACAATGGCACCAACCTCCTCTCTGCCCTCCGACAGGGACAACTGACCCATGTGCCCTGTTTGGCTCACGTCCTTAACTTGGTGGTGCAGCGGTTCTTGGGCAGGTACCCGGGCTTACAGGATGTCCTGAGGCAGGCCAGGAAAGTCTGTGTGCATTTCCGCCGGTCATATAATGCCAGTGCTCGGCTGACGGACCTCCAAAAGGAGTTTAACCTGCCCAAGAACCGCCTAATCTGTGACATGCCCACCAGGTGGAACTCAACGTTGGCCATGCTGCAGCGGCTGCACACGCAGCAGAGGGCCATCAATGAGTACCTGTGCGACTATGGCACCAGGACAGGGTCAGGGGACCTTGGTTTTTTTTCCCCACGCCAGTGGGCCATGATCAGGGATGCATGCACTGTCCTGTCACCATTCGAGGAGGCCACGAGGATGGTGAGCACTGACAGTGCATGCATCAGTGACACTGTCCCCCTTGTCCACCTGTTGGAGCACACGCTGCGTGGAATAATGGACAGGGCACTTGAGGCAGAACAGAGGCAGGAAGAGGAGGACTTCCTTAGCTCTCAAGGCCCCCTTTATCCAGACAGTGTTCCTGCGTGCCCGCCGATCACACAGGAAGAGGACGAGGAGGAGGAGGAGGAAGATTGTGTCAGTATGGAGGTGGAGCCTGGCACTCAGCATCAGCAGTCTTTAAGGGATCAGTCCCAAGGAACACATGGACTTGTACGTGGCTGGGAGGAGGTGGCTGCAGACGTTGTTGTCCTTAGTGACCCAGAGGACTCCGGACCGAATGCCTCAGCAAACCTACGCTGCATGGCCTCCCTGATCCTGCAAAGCCTGCGTAAGGATCCTCGTATTCGTGGTATCAAGGAGAAGGACCAATACTGGCTGGCAACCCTCCTTGATCCACGTTACAAGGGTAAGGTTGCGGACCTTATCTTGCCATCGCAGAGGGAGCAGAGGATGAAACATCTTCGGGAGGCCTTGCAGAAAGGTCTGTGCAACGCGTTCCCAGAGACTGGGAGGTTACAAACTCCTGTTTCTGGACAACGTGTTGCTGAGGCTTCGGTCAGTCAAAGAAGGAGCGGTGGAGAAGGTGGCCGTCTGACCGATGCGTTCAGACAATTTTTTGGTCCGCAGCCCCAAGGTATGATCGGTTCCAGCAACCATCGCCAGCGTCTGTTTTACATGGTGCAGGAATACCTAGGGGCAAGATCAGACTTGGACACCTTTCCCACCGAAAATCCTCTGGGTTACTGGGTCTTGAGGATGGATCACTGGCCAGAGCTTGCACAGTATGCAATTGAGCTACTGGCCTGTCCTGCATCCAGCGTTCTTTCGGAACGCACATTCAGTGCTGCTGGAGGCGTGGTAACCGATCACAGGGTGCGTCTGTCCACTGACTCGGTCGATCGGCTGACCTTCATAAAAATGAATCAGTCTTGGATCACCACCAGCTACCAAGCACCTGATGCTGATGTAACTGAATAATTTTTTTCAGATCCCTTCAAAGACTGCCTATGCTGATGCTGAGTGACTATCCCTGAGTAATTATCCTCTTCCTCCTCAATCATCACGCTGATAGCTTGTAAGAACATTTTTGGTTCTGGGCGCCACCACCAGTGCCTAAGGCACAATTTTTCAGCCCCTGTTTAACAGGGGCGTGTAATTACAATTTTTGATGTAATACTTTGCAGCAGGGCTCGTTCCTGCATTCCAACTAGAGTGTCTGTGAGGGGTTGCAGTGTTGTGGCACCAGCACCAGTGCCTAAGGCCCAATTTTTCTGCCCCTGTCTAACAGGGGCGTGTAATTACAATTTTTGATGCAATACTTTGCAGCAGGGCTCGTTCCTGCGTTCCAACTAGAGTGTCTGTGAGGGGTTGCAGTGTTGTGGCACCAGCACCAGTGCCTAAGGCCTAATTTTTCAGCTCCTGTTCAACAGGGGCATGTAATTACAATTCTTGATCTAATATTTCACAGCAGGGCCCTGTGAGGGCTTACAGTGTTGTGGCCACAGCAACACCTAAGGCCCAAATTTCTGCTGAGTATATAGGGCAGGACCCTACTTTCAAACATCTAACTTACAAACGACTCCTACTTGCAAACGGAAGGAGACAACAGGAAGTGAGATGAAATCTACCCCTAGGAAGGGAAATTCTCTCCTGTAAGAGTTAATATGGGAAAACAATTTCTCCTTTCCACTGATGCTTTCCAATCCTTGTTCCACAAAAAAACCCAAATTTTCAAAAAACATTTTTCATTGGGACAAAAAAGTGAGGTGAAATCTTCTGAAGAGGAGGAAAGACAGCAAAACAAATGTCACAGGGGTGATAACCCTTCCCTATGTTTTCCAAAAAGCTTAAAAAAGATTTTTTGGCTGGAGCTAAACACGTTAAAAATGTACCCGTTCAAAATTACAAAGAGATTCTACTTAACAACAAACCTACAGTCCCTGTCTTGTTTGCACCGCCTGTATACTGCTGTTCAGAGTATATAGGGCCTTTCCTTATTTTAATTTGGGTGCAGGGTTCCCCTTAATATCCATACAGGACCCAAAGGGCCTGGTAATGGACTGGGGGGGTACCCATGCCGTTTGTCTCACTGATTTTCATCCATATTGCCATGACCCGACATGACATTAAACCCGCAAGCAGTTTTAAATGAGATTTTTTCCTTTAAAAATGACATTTGGTGCAGGGACTGTTCTAAACATGGGAAACACGCGTCACTTTACAGGCATACTATAGACACCCCCCAGGTACGATATTTAAAGGAATATTTCACTTTTTTTTTTTTACTTTAAGCATCATTAAAATCACTGCTCCCGAAAAAACGGCCGTTTTTAAAAGGTTTTTTTGCATTGATACATGTCCCCTGGGGTAGGACCCGGGTCCCCAAACCCTTTTTCGGACAATACCATGCAAATTAGCCTTTAAAATGAGCACTTTTGATTTCGAACGTTCGAGTCCCATAGACGTCAATGGGGTTCTAACGTTCGTGCGAACTTTCGGTCCGTTCGCGGGTTCTGGTGCGAACCGAACCGGGGGGTGTTCGGCTCATCCCTAGTGGGAGCATAGAGGGACATAAAAAAAAAAGGAGATGAGATAACAAGTTATCTGAGGTATATTCCCTTTCCTCACCCCCCCTTCCCAATCCACCCCTCCCTCCCCTACTCCTTTCCCAAATTCCTGTCTTCCATATCCTAGGAGTTTATGGCCACATTCTGGCCTTCAAACTGGTAGTGGTCCCAAGTACCTTCAGTCCATCATCGGTTCTTTTATCTCGAGGTAAGACTCTGTCCACGCACGCCCAGTCGACTCTCTCCTCCAAATATGGGGGTTCAGGTGTGCCAGTGGCCCGAGTGTCCTGTCATTTCTAATCTATAATCTATCCTACTTACTTTCCCTCACATTTATTTTCTATTTTTAACTTTCCCTTTCGTAGCCCTAAGATTTACACTAGTTCTCTTTTCACTCTTCTGCCCTCCTTATTTGCTCAGATTTGCGCTTTGTCTTCATAGAACTGGAATCTTACTATTGCATTTCTTGGGGCTTCTGCTGACACACTGAGGTTTTCTGATCCTATGTACTCTATTTTTCAATAGTTCTTCTATTGGTCCATCCAGTAACAGGTTGAACATTTTCTTCATTTTACTTTTCAAGTCTTCCTTTTCCATTTTTGGTAGACCTTAAATCCTTAAGTTATTTCTCCTATTCCGATTTTCTTGATCTTCTACTTTGTATAGCATTCTCATCTGTTCTGTTTGCAAATTCTTCACTTGTTTTTTAAGCTTCGTTATTTCATGGACGTGTTCAACCACTCTCCCCTCTGTATCCTATACTCATGCCAGTATATGACCCAGATCTCCATGTAATGCTGCCATTTCCATTTTTATAGAATGTTCTAATTTTGGAAACATATCTGCCATTTTACATTTTGTTGGCATTTGGGAGCTGGCTCCGTGTTCCTCCTTTCATGTGTCAGCGTCACTGTCAATTCATAAGTCCTCTCTTGATTGCTTTGAGGTTTCTCAGAGCAAGTGCCTTGTATGCTTTTCTTCATTAATTCCTGACCGTTTTATTTTAATAGCTTCTTGTTGTCTCTCTGTTACTAGGCTTCCAGGACTTCCTTCTTGTGCCATATATTTTTTAATTGTGCTAGTATTTGCATTCACTTTTGGCGTTTTCACCTCGCTTCCTTTTACGGCTTTACCTCTCATTTTGAATTCCGGCCCCAGTCTCGTTTAAGCACTTAGAATTTCTTCTTTAATATTTATATGCATCTTTCTTTGTGTAAAGCACTATACGGCACTATATGACTGTCTTTTTTCTCCTCTAGTACAGTTTTGGGTATAAACACCACTGGCACCAGTGTGGCAATCTGTTTCCCTTCAAATGCTCTTCAAATATGATCAGCCCTTCTACAACCGTGTGTTTCCTCTAAATCAGGCTTTAGAAATTAACTGCCCTGTGCAACAATGTATGGCAGTGTATTTCCTCTGAGTAAGGCTTCAAGTATAAACACCATTGTGTGACACTATAGAGCAGTGCATTTCCTCAAAATCAGCTTTTAAGAATAACTGCACTGTGCGACACTGTATGGCAATATATTTCTGTGAGTCAACCTTTAAGTATAGACACCACTTTGTGACTCTATACGGCACTGTGTTATTTCTAAAACAACATTTAGGCATGAACTGCAATGTGCGTCACTATATATTCACATGTTTCCTCTTTCTCAGCCTTTAAATGCAAGCACCGCTGTGCGACATCATCCCAAGTCAGCTTTTAGGTATGGACTGCACCTTGCGACACTGTTTGGCTGTATAATTCCTCTGGGTTAACTTTTAGGTGTAGACTGCACAATGTGACACTGTGCAGCTGTATGTTTCCTCTGAGTCAGCTTTTAAGTATGGACTGCACACTGCGACACTGTATGGCTGTATGTTTCCTCTGAATCAGCTTTTAGAGATTGAACTGCACCATGTGATACTGTGTGGTTGTACGTTTCCTCTGAGTCAGCTTTTAGGTATGGACTGCCTCTTTGCGACACTGTGTGGCTGCATGTTTCCTCTGAGTCAGCTTTTAGGTATGAACTACCCCGTACAGCACTGTGCGACTGTATGTTTACTAGGAGTCAGCTTTTAGGTATGGACTGCACCTTGCAACACTGTGCGACTGAGTATTTCCTCTGAGTCAGCTTTTAGTTGTAAACTGCACAGTGCGACACTGTGTGTTTCCTCTGAATCAGCTTTCAGTTGTGGACTTCACTGTGTGGCTGTGTGTTTTCTTCTGAGTCAACTTTTAACTGTGAACTGCACTGTGTGATTTTAGGTATGTACTGCACTGTTATTATACGGCAATATGTTTCCTTTAAAACAGTCTTTAAATATAGAAAGCACCATGTGGCGCTATACAACAGTTTGTTTCTTCTAAAATGGTCTTTAAACTTGCACTTCAGCTATTATAATACAAAGTTCAGTATATAAATTGTAGAGACTCACCCCCCTCCAATGATTTCTGCTTTTATCTCTCGTGTGGGAGTTTGAGCTTCAAAATCACACATCCATGTGAACAGGTTATTCACTCTCAGCTGCTGCAATCCATTACCTTCCCACCCTGCTCCATTGAAGTGTCTCTTAATCTGCTGCAGTTCAAGCTCATCAGCCACTTCTCCCTATGTGCACAGTCAATCCGTCCACAGGCTGTGTTCCAGTGGGGGTCTCAGGCAGGGGGGCTTGCAGTTTTCCAGAGGGATTGTGGCAAGGATGAGGGCATACAGCTTGTTAGCACTCCATAATGGGGAGCTCCTCGGTTCTCCTAGCAAACACACCTAGTCGGCACCATGTTCAGGCCCCTCCAATGTTGCCACCTCATCCCTTTAAACCCAAACACATATTAATTACACAGGTTCTGGGGCTGATTAAGGTGGTAATTAAACTCATTTAGTGCCTTACTTGCATTCAATGAGCCACAGAACCTGTGTAATTAATATGTGTTCGGGTTTAAAGGGATGGGATGGCAACTCTAGACCCCTCCCTCTGACGGAAAGTCTGGCCTCACTCACTCTTGTGCACCTTTGATCCCTGCATGTTTTACTTGCTCCTGAACTGTGCATTTTGTGTGTTACTTACGCTTGACCTTTAAACGATGTGCATTTGTTTTTCCTGATTCTGCACTATATGCATTACTTTCTCCTGAGCCCAGTAACCTGTACATTATGCACTTCTGACCTCTTCATTGCATGCATTACTTACTCCTGATCCTTAAACTCTGTGTATTACTTACTCCTAAAACCTTCACTCTGTTCAATACTTACTCTTGACCTCAATCTAATATTTAACTGCCATGTCTGTGCATTTAATTTATTCTTTGTTGTTTTTGTCATGGTTCGAGTTTGTTCTATTTTTGTTATGTTTCCCTTTTCCACATTTGTTTTTGCCCTTGCTTAATCTTCTTTGTAAACATATTGGCTGCTATTGCTCTATTTGGCCACTAGGTGGTGCATGGCGTGCTTCTGGGGCTGTGCTACGTATCGTACATGCCCGGTGGGTGGGCTCCTCCTGTGAATGGCTGGCGGGTAACGGAGGTCTTTCCGGTTCCTTTGTGTCGGGCCTTTGTGCAGAGGGGAGGCCCTATGTGTCCCTGCTGCGTGTATTTCTATTACACAAGCAGGGACTTCTTTTCCGCCGGTGACACATTGGCGCATGATGCCATTACGCCCCTTGGGGCGGGGCTACGCCTCGCACCTCCACGTCAGAGAGACACTCTTGGGTTCCTGCCCCAGCTCTTCTGCTTTACAGCTGATGGGGCGGAACAACCATCATCATGCAATCAGCTTGTGCTGATTGGGTTTTCCACATACTGATTCACTATTTAACCACTTCAGCCCATGGAAGAATTTACCCCCTTCCTGACCAGAGCACTTTTTGTGATTCAGCACTGCATCACTTTAACTGACAATTGTGCGGTTGTGCAAAGTTGTACCCAAACAAAATTGAAGTCCTTTTTTCCCACAAATAGAGCTTTCTTTTGGTGGTATTTGATCGCCTCTGCGGTTTTTATTTTTACGCTATGAACAAAAAAAGAGCGACAATTTTGAAAAAAATGCATTATTTTTTACTTTTTGCTATAATAAATATCCCCCAAAAATATATTATTTTTTTTTTCCTCAGTTTAGGCCGATATGTATGCTTCTACATATTTTTGGTAAAAAAAAAAATCGCAATAAGCGTATATTGATTGGTATGCACAAAAGTTATAGCATCTAAAAAATAGGGGATAGATTTATAGCATTTTTATTATTTCTTTTTTTTTTACTAATAATGGCGGTGATCTACGATTTTTTATTGTGACTGCGATATTATGGCAGACACATCGGACAATTTTGACACATTTTTGGAACCATTTTCATTAATACAACGATCAGTGCGATTAAAAATGCATTGATTACTGTAAAAATGTCACTGGCAGTGAAGGGGTTAACACTAGGGGGCGGTGAAGGGGTTAGCTGTGTTCCCTGGGAGGTGATTCTAACTGAAGGGGGAGGGACTAACTACAGGAAGTGACAGATCTTGGTTCCTAGCTAATAGGAACACACGATCTGTCACTCCTGTCAGAACAGAACAGGGAAGTGTGTGTTTACAAAAAAAAACAAAAAACGGCGTAGGGTCCCCCCAAAAATCCATACCAGACCCTTATCTGAGCACGTAACCTGGCAGGCCGCAGGAAAAGAGGGGGGGACGAGAGTGCGGCCCCCACCTCCTGAACCGTACCAGGCCACATGCCCTCAACATTGGGAGGGTGCTTTGGGGTAGCCCCCCAAAACACCTTGTCCCCATGTTGATGAGGACAAGGGCCTCATCCCCACAACCCTGGTCGGTGGTTGTGGGGGTCTGCGGGCGGGGGGCTTATTGGAATCTGGAAGCCCCCTTTAACAAGGGGACCCCCAGATCCCGTCCCCCCCTGTGTGAAATGGTAAGGGGGTACTTACCCCTACCATTTCACTAAAAAACTGTCAAAAATGTTAAAAATGACAAGAGACAGTTTTTGACAATTCTTTTATTTAAATGCTTCTTCTTTCTTCTATCTTCCTTCATCTTCTTCTTCTGGTTCTTCTGGCTCTTCTGGTTCTTCCTCCGACGTTCTCGTCCAGCATCTCCTCCGCAGCGTCTTCTATCTTCTTCTCCTCGGGCCGCTCCGCAGGCCGCCAGGGTTGTGGGGATGAGACCCTTGTCCTCATCAACATGGGGACAAGGTGTTTTGGGGGCTACCCCAAAGCACCCGCCCAATGTTGAGGGCATGTGGCCTGGTACGGTTCAGGAGGGGGGCGCACTCTCGTCCCCCCCCTCTTTTCCTGCGGCCTGCCAGGTTACGTGCTCGGATAAGGGTCTGGTATGGATTTTTGGGGGGACCCTACGCCGTTTTTTTTTTTAAATTTTGGCCGGGGTTCCCCTTAATATCCATACCAGACCTGAAGGGCCTGGTATGGAATTTAGGGGGACCCCCACGTCATTTTTTTTTAAATTTGGTTCGGGGTTCCCCTGTGGGGAATTCCCATGCCGTTTTTATCAATGAACTTTTATGTGTATTGCCGGACGGCAATACACATAAATGGGTTTTTAAATGGGTTTTTTCCTTCGAAATGTCATTTTGCTGTCAGACTGTTCTAAACACAGGAAACATGCGCCCCTTTACAGGCATGCTATAGACACCCCCCAGCTACGAAATTTAAAGGGATATTACACTTTTATTGTTTGACTTTAACCACTTCAATACCAGGCACTTAGACACCTTCCCGCCCAGCCCAATTTTCACCTTTCAGTGCTGTCGCAATTTGAATGACAATTGCGCGGTCATGCTACACTGTACCCAAACTAAATTTTTATCATTTGGTTCCCACAAATAGAGCTTTCTTTTGGTGGTATTTGATCACCTCTGCGGTTTTTATTTTTTGCGCAACAAATAAAAAAAGACCGAAAATTTTGAAAAAAAACAAGTTTTTCTTTGTTTCTGTTAAAACTTTTTGTAAATAAGTACGTTTTCTTCTTCAATGACGGGCACTGATATGGCTGCACTGACGGGCACTGATACAGCGGCACTGATGGGCACCGATGAGGTGGCACCAATGAGGTGGCACTGATGAGGTGGCACTGACGGGAACTGATGATGGGCACTGATAGGTGGCACTGATGGGCACTGATAGGTGGCACTGATGGGCACTGATAGGTGGCACTGGTATGCGGCACTGATGGGCACTCATAGGTGGCACGGATGGGCACTTATAGGCGGTACTAATGGGCACTTATAGGTGGCATTGATGGGCACTCGTAGGTGGCATTGATGGTTACTTATGGGTGGCACTGATAGTTGGCACAGATGGGCACGGGTGGGCACTGATATATGGGCACTGATGGGCACAGATGGGCACTGACAGGTGGCATGAATGGACACTGATGGGTGGCACTGATGGCACTGCTTGTTTGCAGTGATGCCCCTAAGGGTGGCATTGCTGGGCATCACTGCAACAAGATGGTGCCAATCAGTGCCCATTTGTGGGCACTGATTGGCACAGATTTGGCACACTGGGCACATGTGGATGGCCATGGGGTACATACCTGGCCATCCACATGTTGCCCCTTCCCTGGTGGTCCTAGTGGCGATCCCTGGTGGTCCAGTGTGGTGATCTGAGGGGGGCTGCGCTGATAAACAATCAGCGCAGACCCCCCCCTGCCAGGAGAGCCGCCTATCGGCTCTCCTCTACTCGCATCTGTCAGACGCGAGTGAGGAAGAGCCGATCAACGGGAGCCAGAGGCTCTTTACCAAGATCGGTGTAGCGGTGTGTCAGACTGACACACCGCTCCACCGATCGCCGCGATGCGCGCCCCCGGGGGCGCGCTGCGGCATGTTATCCTGCTGGACGTCATATGACGCCCAGTCAGGATAACAGAACCACTTCCCGGACGTCAATCCGCCATAGGGCGGGCGGGAATTGGTTAAGCATTATTAAAATCACTGCTCCTGAAAAAACAGCCGTTTTTAAAACTTTTTTTTGCATTGATCCATGTCCCCTGGGGCAGGACCCAGGTCCCCAAACACTTTTTATGACAATAACTTGCATATAAGCCTTTGAAATTAGCACTTTTGATTTCTCCCATAGACTTTTAAAGGGTGTTCCGTGGCATTCGAATTTGCCGCGAACACCCCAAATTGTTCGCTGTTCGGCGAACTTGCGAACAGCCAATGTTCGAGTCGAACATGAGTTCGACTCGAACTCGAAGCTCATCCCTAGCCTAGACTATTAGCCTTGGATTTGATATATATATATATATATATATATATATATATATATATATATATATACAGTACATCTATGTATAATTAATTCAATTGGTGTATTTTGTATATTTTTAAATATGACTGTTTTTTGACGGTAAAAGTCATTTTTTGTACTTTAATAAAAGTGGCACTTGGTTGCCTTTTATATATTTCATTACTCCTTTTCTGCCTTTAATGTCCAAGGGGGCGGCTCCTATTGCACTAGTTGCATATTCTCTCTTTCTATATTCAAGGATGTTGGCAGTCACTCACATTCAATACCATTACAATTCTTTTTCTCACTCTTGACCTCAGTACACTGTACATTATGCACTCCTGACCTCTGCACTGTGTGGATTACTTACTTGTTGTGACCCATGCGGTTTGTTTGTTACTCCTGACATCTGAACTCTGTGCATTACTTATGCCTGACCCCAACACACTGTTCATTATGCACTCCTGACCTTTGCATTTTGTGTGTTACTTACTCTTGATCCCTGCACTTTCTGTGTTACTTACTGCTGACCCCTGCACTCTGTGCACCATTTAGGGATGGGCCGAATGGACCCCTGTTCGGTTTGGACCAGAACGTCCAAACAACGCAAAAGTTTGGACCCGAATAACGAACCCCATTAAAGTCAATGGGACCCGAACGTCAAATATCAAAAGTGCCCATTTTGAAGACTTAAATGCAAGTAATTAGGCATACAATGGTTATAGGGGTCCGGGTCCTGCCCTGGGGGACATGGATCAATAAAAAAAAAGTTTGCGAAAAACGTAATTTTTAAATGAGAAGTGATTTTTTTTATTTTTAAAGTGAAAGCCTAAAAATGAAAAATTCCTTCCAATATAGTGCCAGGGGGGTCTCCTTAGTCTAACTGTAAATTGGCAGGTCTGTACCATGTATAGAATCTGCTGCAGCAATAATTGAATTTATAAAGCCAAAAAGAAATGACATTTTTCCTGCAAGCTGCCTTTATTTTGCTCAGCAACAGCTGGGGAGCCAGTGTGTATGATGAGGCCACAATGTAGTGCACTGGGAACAAGATTAGAGACTTTTTGGATACATTCTGGTGTTACTTTGGATAGAAGTACGGGTGCGTTAAAAAATTTTTTTTGGTGTCGGTGGCGCCTTCCCATCGTAACCCTATAGAGATAATCTTGATGAAAGCAAGAATTTGCCTTGCTGTAAAAATTGCAATGATATGCACCTGTCAGACAGGTGCAGAAAAATTGGTCTTTGGGTGTTAATTGTGCCCAAACCTATACCAAAAACATTCTTTCAGATGAAATGATTGAACACCCTCAAAGCTAGGCAGAGATTCCACATCCCAAAAAGACTTAATCAGTGACATTGGCATCAGGGACTTCATAGCTGGTAATCCAGGACTGATTTATTTTTATAAAAGTCAAACTGTACACTGAGTCTGTGGACAGACGCATTCTATGATCAGTAACGAAACCTCCTGCAGCACTGAATGCCCATTCTAAAAGCACGCTGGATAGCAGGGGCAAACTCACTAAACAGAGGAAATGATGCCCTGCCTCAGGACTGACCACCACGTCCACCTTTTCCTGTGGACACATTTGTTGCTGGCCCCCTTACAGTGCCAAGGGAACGTCTGCCTCTCCTTGTTGTCCTCCCAGACATTATTGGGAGGGAGGGGGCAGTGCTTATAAGCAAATGTAAAGAAGAAATTAAAATCTGTACGTAGATGCACTTTAATCAATGTAAAGAGGTGTTTGGTGCACTTTAATTTGAGTACTCACACTACACAGACACACTCGATGGATACACTATAATATACTGCAATATAATGCGCCAAACGTACAGTGATGCACAGAACTATATGGCATTAAACTAGCGGTAACGCACGCAAAACTATATGGCGTTAAACAGGTAGTAACGTACGCAAAACGATATGGCGTTAAACTGGCAGTAACGCACGCAAAACTATATGGCGTTAAACTGGCCGTAATGCACGCAAAACTATATGGCGTTAAACTGGCAGTAACGCACGCAAAACTATATGACGTTAAACAAGCAGTAACGCACGCAAACTGATATGGCATTAAACTGGCAGTAACGCACGTAAAACGATATGGCGTTAAACTGGCAGTAACGCATGCAAAACAATATGGCGTTAAACTGGCAGTAACGCACGCAATATGATATGGCGTTATACTGGCAGTAACGCAATCAAATAGACGGTGTTCAACCATCACTACACTGAAGCTATCTGAGCTGTCCCTACTCTAGCTGCACACTATGAAAAGCTGAATGATGGTCCTCCTCACTACACTCACACTATCTCTAGACTGACACTTGAACTAATATTCTACACTGACAATTGAAGCAAAATAGCACAGTATAGCAGACTAACTAGCTAATAGCACTGAACAGAGCCCTTTTCTATCTCTCTCCACTGTGAAATAACACTGAAAATGGCTGCCATTGAAAGAATACTTTCATACTGTGGGGCGGGAATAAGCCATGATTGGATAAAGTCATGATGACAGTGTCCATTCATGACTCTGACAGTGCTCTGTGCCCTGATTGGCTGAAGCTTTCACTGCTTCAGCCAATCAGGGCTTGCAATGCACTGTTCAACACCACAGTGCATTGTGGTCGGTTCGGGGGGCCGAGCAAACGGTCGAACGACCCATTTGTTTGGCTGTTCGCTGAACATCTGAACAACTAAAGTTTGGCCCGAACTTATGCTCGGGCTGAACCGTTCGCCCATCCCTAGCACCATTCACTCTTGACTCTGTTAATTGTGCACTCATGATTTAGATCATAGTATTTTTAGGTTTCATTTACTCATACCCATTTAAGTTATTTTACTGTTATGCCGTGTACACACTGGCGGACTTTTCGACCGGACTGGTCCGACGGACCGATCCCGGCAGACAATCTGACCGTGTATGGGCTCCATTGGACCTGCAGTGGACTTTTTTGGTCAAAAATCTGACGGACTTAAGATTTGAAACATGCGAAAAAACTCGAGTCCGGTCGAAAAATCTGCTCGTCTGTATGCTGGTCTGACGGACGAAAGCCCACGCTAGGGCAGCTATTGGCTACCGGCTATCAACTTCCTTATTTTAGTCCGGTCGTACGTCATCACGTACAAATCCGTCGGACTTTGGTGTGATCATGTGTAGGCAAGTCCGTTCATTCAAAAGTCCGTCGGAAGTCCGTCAAAAGTCCGTCGGACCAGTCCGGTCGAAAAGTCCGCCCGTGTGTACGTGGCGTTAGTGTAACTTGGACTTATCCACTACTTGTCAGTGTGCTACATGGCCATTAATTAGCCCTTGCCCTGCCTTTATTCTATTCCACACCCCTGTTTTGTCGCTATTTGTCGCAAAAGTGGCAACCCTAGGCAGCTGGGTTATATCAGAGCCAGAGAAGTAATACTGTACACCACTGTTTCTCTGGGCTTTGAGTCTAGCTTAGTAGAAGCAAATTAAGCCATTTTCAGTGTTAAGGCACCTTAAAATCTCACAAAGAAAGTGAATTTGATTCTAGTTTAGTGCAGCTCTATCTAGTATAGAAAGTGGTCTATAGGAAAAATGGAATTAAAGATATACATATAGAGAGTTTCCAAATGCATGCCAAAATTGAATTACATTATCCTATGTAAAACAGCAAGAAGCAGAAAAGAATTAGCACTAAAAGCTAAAAAAAAAACAAAAACAAAAAAAGACCGCTGTAGCAACACAAGCAATGTGGGTGCAACAATCTCCTCTGCTGTTCTATTGTATGCTGACAGGGTACCTCTCCCTCCCCAATCAGAATATACTGATCAGCGCTTGCAGCTAATGGCTGTAAGTGCTGACTGGATGCTGCAGCATGTCCCTTCAACAAAAGATGGTTGTTAGACCAGCTTCTGTCTGATATACTGTTGTACACACTGCCTGAAAGTCGGCCTGTTCTAGTTGAACAGTGTGTACCCAGGCTACTCCTCATCTTCATTACACAAAAAAAAACATTCTTTTGTTGTTCACAGAAGATAGCTGAGAAAGTTGATAACATTGTTTTTATATATCAGTTCAATGCACTGGATGTTACAGCGACACTGACATTCTATTAAGATAAATGTTTGCTTACTGTGCTTCCATTAAAGGTACTTAAACAAAAAAGAACACCAGAGTATCCAACACATCTAAGAACTGATAATATATTTTGGATTCTGATATGTTTTTAACTCCCTTCTTTCCCACACTAATATTGTTCTTTCTCTATTTTTCTGGATGCCAGGGATGGGTCCTGTGTCACGTACCTTACAGCAGAGTCTGAATGTTGAGGGAGGCCTCTCGCACGGTTCCAGTCCTGACACCCCTGGTAGTGGGGACAGGGAGTGCCAGGGCACAGAAGGGTGCAGGTGCCTGCGGCTGGAGAACTGGAACTCGGAGATTCGGGATCCTCCGGAGACTGATGGGAGATGGGTCACCAGAACTGTTAGTAGGAGCCGGGCAGATGTAGATTCAGGAACAACTGCAATGTCAGGACAGGCAAAGGTTGGCAACTGGCTGGCAGCGAGGTATCCAAAACAGAAGGCTAGTTCGTGGTCAAGGTCAGGCAGAGATCGGCAACGGGCAGGCAGCGAGGTACAAAGTCAGGAGGCAGAGCCGTAGTAGATAGTCCAAGCCAGAGTCGGTATAATCAGCAAGGTAGATAGCAGACAAGGGAGATCCGAGAGAGTAGTCAGGAAGCCGGGTAGTCAAGGACAAGGTAACAGGTCACAACGATATCAGGAAGTCAGGAACTAGCTGAAGACGATCCAGCACTGGTGTCAGGCAAGGACCTTGTTTATATGTGGCGCCGAACGCCGGGATTGGTGGACGTGAACGTGCGTGCGTGAGAACGTACACCCGCTCGTATGGCTGTGCGGGTGCGTGCACACGTTCGTACGGATGCGCGGGTGTACACGTTCGATCCGGAACTCGCTCGCATCTGTCGGGGACACCGCGCATGGCCGTTAGACGCTGCTGCATGGAGACGGAGGCTAGTGCTGTGAGTTCTCTGACATTGCCCCCTCCTTAAGGGCAGCCTCTGGATGCCTCTAGACACCGAACCCTCTGAACGGGAGCGGTGAAAAGCCCGTATGAGTCTTTGAGCATGGAGATTTGTTTCGGGTTCCCAGGAATTCTCTTCTGGGCCAAAGCCTCTCCATTTGATCAAATACTGATTTTGCCCTTGCCGTTTCCTATGGTCCAAAATGGCTTCAACTTCAAATTCTTCTTCCCCATCCACGATTATAGCTTCAGGGGGTCCTACCTCCCGATCTGGAAAGGAATTTGGTACATCGACCTTGAGTAGTGAAACATGGAAAACAGGGTGGATCCTGAATGAATTGGGAAGTTCGAGTTCGTAGGTGACTGAATTTATCTTCTTCTTGACTGGGAAGGGCCCTAAGTATCTAGGTCCCAGTTTCTTAGAAGGGCATGCCAATTTCAGGTTCTTAGTAGCCAGCCACACACGATCACCAACCTTTAAATCCAACTCTCCCCTTTTTTTTCTGTCGAAGAATCTTTTATTATCTTCCTGAGCCTTAGAGATAGTTTCTTTAAGCAACTGATTGTTTGCAGCAAAGAAATTGAGTCTGTCTTGGACAGCAGGTACAGGAGAGTCTGGTACGAGTACTGGCAAAAAGGAAGGGTGAAACCCGTAGTTGGAGAAGAATGGTGACTGGTTTGTGGTAGAGTGCGTAGCATTATTGAATGCAAATTCCGCCAAGGGTAGCAACGAGGCCCAATCTTCCTGAGAAAAAGAAGAGAAGCAGCGTAGGTTTGGTTGGTGCGTTCAGTCTGCCCGTTGGTCTGGGGGTGATATGCTGAAGAAAAGCTCAGTTTGATGCCTAGTGCCTCACACAATGACTTCCAAAATTTAGATGTGAATTGTACTCCACGATCAGAAACAATGTCACTGGGAATTCCGTGGAGTCTAACAATCTCTTTAATAAAAATTCTGGCAGTCTCGGTTGCCGACGGAGTCCCTTTCATAGGGATAAAATCTGCCATCCTGGAAAAACGGTCAACTACCACAAAGACAGATGAAAATCCATCAGAAGGAGGAAGCTCGACAATGAAGTCCATTGCAATTTTATCCCAAGGTCTCTCAGGGATGGGCAGTGGTCTCAATAGTCCCCATGCTTTGTTCTTGCTACTTTTATTCCTAAGGCAGGTCAAGCAAGAGTTTACATAATTCCTACAGTCCTTTGCAAGGTTGGGCCACCAAAAATGCCTTTGAATTAAGTCCATGGTCTTGTGACCTCCAAAATGGCCCGCTAAGGGATAATCATGACAGACCTGTAGAATGGTGGTACGTAGATCTTGGGGAACAAAAATCTTATTTCCTTGCCAGAAGAGCCCATCTTCTTCCCGGAGATTAGTTCCTGGGGGTATCGTTGTCCCTAAAGATGCCTGACGGATCTGTGATATAACACTGGATTGGGTTAGTAAGAAATTTCCAGCTTGCAGGATCGTATCTGGTGGTGAAGAAACCGCAGTCTCCGTGAACATGCGGGATAGCGCATCGGGTTTGATGTTTTTAGACCCTGGCCGGTAGGTAAGATGAAAATTGAAACGGGAAAAGAAGAGAGCCCATCTCGCCTGTCTGGGTCTGAGGCGCTTGGCAGTCCTGAGATACTCGAGATTTTTATGATCTGTGAAGATCAAGATGGGATGTGCTGCTCCCTCCAGGAGATACCGCCATTCTTCCAAGGCTGCTTTTATCGCCAAGAGCTCTCGGTCCCCAACGTCATAATTTCTCTCGGAGACACCTAATTTCTTGGAGAAGAAAGCCACAGGGTGCATTAAAGATTTTGGCCCTTGGCGCTGAGACAGGATGGCCCCCACAGCGCTTTCTGACGCATCCACTTCCAGGGTATAGGGTAATGCAGGATCAGGGTGTTTCAACACCGGGGCAGAGGTAAATAGCTCCTTTAATTTATCGAACGCAGCTTGGGCTGCTGCGGTCCATTGAAAACGGCTTTGCTTCCTTGTAAGATGTGTGATGGGTGCTATAATACTGGAGAAATTTTTAATAAATTTTCTGTAGAAGTTAGAGAATCCAATAAAACGTTGCACTCCTTTCTTATCGGTTGGGGGTGGCCAGGACATGATGGCTGAGACCTTCTGAGGATCCATTGCCACACCACCAGTTGATATTACCAAGCCGAGAAAGTGAATGGTCTGGCGTTCAAACTCACATTTCTCGGCTTTGGCAAAGAGTCCGTTTTGTCTCAATCTTTGAAGAACTTGTCTCACATGGTCACGATGTGTTTCTAAGGAATTTGAGAATATCAGGATATCATCCAAGTAGACAATTACGAATGAGTCCAGAAAATCTCTAAAAATGTTGTTCACGAAATGTTGGAAGGTAGCTGGTGCATTGCAGAGTCCGAATGGCATAACTAGATACTCGAAGTGGCCAAAGCATGTCCGGAAAGCTGTCTTCCACTCATCCCCCTCACGGATTCGAATCAAATTATAGGCACCTCGCAAATCCAATTTTGTAAATATCCGGGCCGAGCGAAGTCTCTGAAACAGTTCTGGGATCAAGGGAAGAGGATAGCGATTCTTAACTGTTATTTTATTTAAGTCTCTGTAGTCCACACATGGGCGGAGGGAATGATCTTTCTTCTCGACGAAGAATATTCCAGCGCCAGCTGGAGAAGAGGAATGTCTGATGAAACCTTTTTTGAGGTTTTCGTCAATGTACTCCTTAAGGACCAAGAGTTCGGGTTCCGACAGGGGAAAGATTCTTCCAAACGGGATTTCTGCCCCCGGTAACAGTTCAATTGGGCAATCATAAACCCGGTGGGGAGGAAGAGTATCTGCTTTCTGCTTATCAAATACATCCAGGAAATTATGGTACACAGAGGGAACCAGTTCTTGGGATTCTGATGTAGATTTTAAACAGCCGAGGACTGGGGTTACATGGTGGAGGACCTTAAGGCAGTTCTGGAGACAATAGCTGGACTGGAACACTACTTCGCCCGTAACCCAATTGATTTGAGGATTATGGGCTTGCAGCCACGGCATTCCCAGAATAATTGGAAACAATGGGGATGAGATGACGTCCAGACACAATAGTTCCTGATGGTTGGGTAGTATACTGGCGGGCAGTGGTTGGGTTTCGTGAGTAATAGGCCCGGATTTAATACTTGACCCATCTGCTAGTCGTATGGAAAGTTGTTGTTGCTTGGATGTTAACGGAATGTCATGTTGCAGGGCAAAGGCATGATCTATGAAGCAGCTGCAGGCGCCAGAGTCAATTATGGCCCGGACCCGGAGTGTTCCTTCTGGAAGCTGCAAGGAAACAGGAACAGCAATGTGAGCAGATCTTGTTAGTGTTTTAGGTTCATGAGGCAGAGAGTTAAACTTACGAGTTTTATTTGGGCACATATTTGCGTAGTGGCCAGCTTCCCCACAATAGAGGCAGAGGTTGTTCTGACGACGACGCTGTTTTTCTTCGGGTGGCAGTGGTGAGCGGAGAAGCCCTATCTGCATTGGCTCCGGAGCTTCGGAGGTGGCAGCAGGTACGTGGGAGGTGGACATAGGAGGGTTGCTAGGAACCTTGGGCAACATCCACGTGGGTCGCATCTGACTGGTTCTCTCAGATCTCCGTTCTCTTAGACGACGGTCTATCTGGATGGACAATTGGATCAGGTCCTCCAAAGAGTCTGGAAGTCCAACTCGGGCCAACTCATCTTTCAGTGCCTCAGAGAGTCCCATGCGGAACTGATAGCGGAGGGCGGCGGCGTTCCACTGAGTATCGGAACTCCATCGCCTAAAGTCCATTACGTAATCTTCCGCTGGCCTACGTCCTTGCTGGAGAGCATGAAGACTGGCCTCTGCAGTGGTAACACGTTGAGGGTCGTCATACAATTTGGCCATTTCATTCAGGAAAGAGTCCATAGTGTCTAATAGTGGACTGGCTTGCTCCAATAAGCGGTGAGCCCAGGTTTGAGGTTCCCCCTGGAGTAGTGAGACGATGAACCCCACCTTGGTGCTCTCCAAAGAGAAGGTACGGGGCTGTAGCAGGAAGTATAGCTGGCAGGCATTTTTAAAGGCACGGAACTTGCTACGATCTCCGAAAAACCTCTCTGGAGTGGGGACTCGAGGCTCTGGGGGTGGCACCATTATTGCAGGTGCTGCTGCTGAGACCGCTGGACCAGGAGACCGAGATGCTGTGGCCGCCTGGTGAGTTGAGGGGTTTGGAGACAATGACTCCACTCTTTGCTCAAGTTGCCGGTAGCCATCTTGTAGACCCTGGACTGCCTGGGTAAGGGCCGAAATCTGTTGGCACAGAGTGTCTAGAGGTGAGGTCCCCCTTTCAGACTCCATCTTGGCTGGATCGTACTGTCACGTACCTTACAGCAGAGTCTGAATGTTGAGGGAGGTCTCTCGCACGGTTCCAGTCCTGACACCCCTGGTAGTGGGGACAGGGAGTGCCAGGGCACAGAAGGGTGCAGGTGCCTGTGGCTGGAGAACTGGAACTCGGAGATTCGGGATCCTCCAGAGACTGATGGGAGATGGGTCACCAGAACTGTTAGTAGGAGCCGGGCAGATGTAGATTCAGGAACAACTGCAACGTCAGGACAGGCAAAGGTTGGCAACTGGCTGGCAGCGAGGTATCCAAAACAGAAGGCAAGTTCGTGGTCAAGGTCAGGCAGAGATCGGCAACGGGCAGGCAGCGAGGTACAAAGTCAGGAGGCAGAGCCGTAGTAGATAGTCCAAGCCAGAGTCGGTATAATCAGCAAGGTAGATAGCAGACAAGGGAGATCCGAGAGAGTAGTCAGGAAGCTGGGTAGTCAAGGACAAGGTAACAGGTCACAACGATATCAGGAAGTCAGGAACTAGCTGAAGACGATCCAGCACTGGTGTCAGGCAAGGACCTTGTTTATATGTGGCGCCGAACGCCGGGATTGGTGGACGTGAACGTGCGTGCGTGAGAATGTACACCCGCTCGTATGGCTGTGCGGGTGCGTGCACACGTTCGTACGGATGCGCGGGTGTACACGTTCGATCCGGAACTCGCTCGCATCTGTCGGGGACACCACGCATGGCTGTTAGACGCTGCTGCATGGAGACGGAGGCTAGTGCTGTGAGTTCTCTGACATCCTGGAAGGCAGATATACATCACCATTGTATGAGTTGTGGCACGTTTAAGGGTGACAACAAGAGACAGTTTGAGAGATTCTCACCTGTGCAGGGTGAGGGATTCTGGGTGGGATTTTGGGTGCTTTCCCAGGACTGTTAAATCCTGATGTGGGTCCTAGAATTTGGCTCAGAGAGATTTTTGGTGGCCTCCAAATCTGACTACAGGTACTGTGGTTCCAAAATTGTTAACCTGCCTGAGATAGAGGGCTGAAAAGGGCAGGATGTACTCAGCAGGTGTCCATGAGGTGTGTTGTGGAGCAGGACAAACTTATCATGTACCTGGTCCTGAAGCTGAAATGCTAAGAGGGCTCCCCTTGTGGCTGAGTGCTCAATGTCCCTGAAGGTGGGTACAGGGAACACGAAGCCCAAAGAAGCAGGGATTGCTGGCTGTGCCACAGATGAGAGATGTAGGTATGGAGATCTCTCTACAGGTGGATACCAGATAAGGTGAGCAGTAGGACCCAGAAGAGCTGATGGTTGTGCGGGCAGCACAGGTTGCAGTGATAAGTGCAGCAAGCTGGATACAACAGACAAGTGCTTTAAGCTGGAGCAACAGGTGAGTATTGCAGGTTGGTACAGCAGGCTGGGTACAGCAGGTAGGCACCAAGGCGGATCACAGCAGACAGAGCAAAGCAGAAGGTGTAGTCAGGGATGGATGCAGAGGTCAGTGAGCCGGTGGTCAGCAAACAGGAGATCAGAGACGTGGTCAGACCATGTGAGTTCATACACAGGACAAGAGACAAGAGCAGATCAGAGGGCAATTCGAGGTCAGAACCGGGAGAGAGACAAGAGGTATCCAAGGACAAGCCAGGTCGGTAACAGGTAATCAGAAGCATAAGCAAACCAAGGGAACAGGAAGCAGGAAGCTTGAGACCAGTCAACAATGTCCATGTGCAACAGTCACTCTTTTAAAGGCTGGAGGGCGACAGGATACATTGTGTTTTGCGTGTGCTGGAGCACACACACATGTGCCATGCCAAGTATGCTTTTGCAATACGTGTACACATGGGCACAACCATATTGGAAATTGGCCACTGTGCCAGGCCTACGGGAAACTCTCCTCTGGCTAGTCTCTTGACAACACGTGTGAATAGGAGCTGTGTACTGTGTGTGATGACCTTTTCTCTGGACCCCATGAGCAGGCAGGGATGTTAAACGCTGTTATGGGACAAGTTTTTGCAGAAGTTGAGCCGAGGTCTAAATTTATGCCAAAAGTTGAAGTACCGTTTTGTTTTGTTTATGCTGAAGAAAGCCATATTGTTTTGCCTATTTTTAGAGAAAAGAAACACATAGTCATCATTTTCCATCTAATTAATAATTAGGTAATTGACCTTAAGGCTAGGTTCACATTGCTGCGAATTCTATTGCGAATTTGAGCCGTTGCGATCGCTCAAATTCGCAAGTCATTTAAATTACATAGATTAACATTAGTGCCGTTCACATCAACGCGTTGCGAATATAACCTGCGGGAAAAAAAGGTCCTGTGCGAGTTTGAGCCGTGTGCGATGCAAATTCAGCTCCATAGATTGCAAAATTTGCAGTAGAATTGCAAGAACACACAAAGAATTCGCAATGCAAATTCGCAACGCAATCGGATCAAAATCGCGCTAAATTCGCACTGCAGCAGTGTGAACCCAGCCTAAATGCTATTGTTGTTTTTTATCAAGAAAAAAAAGTTTACTTTGTGAATTTGCACACTCATTTTTTATCTTAAATCTTATTCTGAGTCATCAATCCAACACTAGCATGTATTAAAGCCTCAGGTGCTCAAATGCCTTATTAAAGAGACTAATTGTGCAATGTCTATAATTTGGATTGTTCTCCCGAGAGCAGCAAAATCAGTCTATATGAGATACATAATAATTTGTGCTGAAACTAATGGCTCATGAGAGTACCTGTCGTCTCTTTTTGCTTTAGCTGTATAACTGAAGATTGTAATGAAAAATGGTTCTTTTGAAAACAAAATCAAAACAAAAGTTAGTGTAAAAGTAATCAATGACCTTTTAGTTGGGATCTGGTTTCATAGGGGACTTTTTTTTTTCTGTGTACTATATGATATATCGACATAAATATCTGATAAATAAAACAATACACTGTTTGTTTTTTGTTTTTTTGTAATATAAATATAAAAAGTTGAAAAATAAGAAGTACTGTCCACACTGATTAGAATTAGATGTTTGTCCAATTGGATTTTTTTTTTTTGGTTTGCTATTGGACTTTTATTTACCATATTTAGATGGGCAAATGTACTGTTCTTAACATATTTTTCAAATAAAAGAATAAAAATATGTGCCAACTTCATTCCACCTTTCCAAGATATCAACATATATACCTGGCGTACAGGGCTGATATCTTTTGGAGAGTGATAGCAAGAGTGCCACAGCATGAGGGAATGCATGTATAAGGCCCATAAACTCCACAGCAGATATTATACAATCTCTTCAGCATTTCTGTGAAAGGAAGCATGCCGGTTTCTTTCTTGTTTCTGTTCCTAATTATTTTATATATATATATATATATATATATATATATATATATATATATATATATATATATATATACAGTATCTCAGAAAAGTGAGTACACCCCTCACATTTTTGTAAATATTTTATTATATCTTTTCATGTGACAACACTGAAGAAATGACAGTTTGCTACAATGTAAAGTAGTGAGTGTACAGCTTGTATAACAGTGTAAATTTTCTGTCCCTTCAAAATAACTCAACACACAGCCATTAATGTCTAAACCGCTGACAACAAAAATGAGTACACCCCTGAGTGAAAATATACAAATTGGGCCCAATTAGCCATTTTCCCTCCCCCGGTGTCATGTGACTCATTAGTGTTACAAGGTCTCAGGTGTGAATGGGGAGTAGGTTTGTTAAATTTGGTGTTATCACTCTCACTCTCTCATACTGGTCACTGGAAGTTCAACATGATACCTCATGGCAAAGAACTCTCTGAGGATCTGAAAAAATGAATTGTTGCTCTACATAAAGATGGCCTAGGCTTTAAGAAGTTTGCCAAGACCCTAAAACTGAGCTGTAGCACGGTGGCCAAGACCATACAGTGGTTGAACATGACAGGTTCCACTCAGAAAAGGCCTCGCCGTGGTCGACCAAAGAAGTTGAGTGCACATGCTCAGCTTCATGTCCAGAGGTTGTTATTGGGAAATAGACGTATGAGTGCTGCCAGCATTTCTGCAGAGGTTGAAGGGGTGGGGAGTCAGCCTGTCAGTGCTCAGACCATACGCCACACACTGCATCAAATTGGTCTGCATGGCTGTCATTCCAGAAGGAAGCCTCTTCTAAAGATGATGCATAAGAAATCCTGCAAACAGTTTGCTGAAGACAAGCAGACTAATGACATGGATTACTGGAACCATGTCCTGTGGTCTGATGAGACCAAGATAAACTTATTTGGTTCAGATGGTGTCAAGCATGTGTGGTGGCAACCAGGTGAGGAGTACAAAGATAAGTTTGTCTTGCCTGCAGTCAAGCATGGTGGTGGGAGCGTCATCTTCGTGTTGTCACATGAAAAGATAAATAAAATATTTACAAATATGTGAGGGGTGTACTCACTTTTGTGAGATACTGTATGTATATATATATATATATATATATATATATATATATATATATATATATATATATATATATATATATATATATATATATATACAGTGGGGACGGAAAGTATTCAGAATCTAAAATGGTTATTCCTGCGCTACCATGTAGAAGTATAAAATAACACTGGAAAAGCCGCTACACCGAATAGGGTCCGGCTCACCCCTATTGCAACAATAAATTAGGTGTCAAGTATGGTGCTGCGCTAATCCCGAAATAATTAGAAATTATGCTAAGCATCACAATATGGGTAGGTGTAGAACTATCCCTATGGGAGAGTAAGATAAGCTAATTGTGCTTACACTAAATATAAAATAGCTTGCTAATATGCAAAAATAAAGTGCAGGGTGCAATAAGGTGCATACATCCTCCAAAATAACATAACAATACAACTTAATGGATCTTAGTGCAAATATACTCAAAATGCTGGTGGATCCAGCATAACACTAGTGAGAAGTACAAATCATTCAGTGCAAGCCAATACAGTGCTGTGCGTCCAAACACACCTCGGGACGCACTATAATATCAAAGTGTCCAGTGCAAACAGAACCAGTGATGAATCTATAAAGTTAACTGATATATGATATAAAGCAACAAAGAAAATACAAAAACAAAAAAAGTGCCATGTGCAAGAAATCCAGTGACTTAGATAGCAAATCAGTCCATGTAGTGCCAATCAGTGAATTTATATATAAAACAATATTTCTCCATAAGGCATTCCATAGGATAGGTGGAAACCGTGAAGTGTATAGACCAGAGAGGGATAGTGGCTCCTCTTCATGCATCGATCCTACACTACTAAGAAGTGGCCCCTTACTCCATAATACTGAGGTCACAGCATAAAACAAAACCGCCGATAATGGCTCCTTCTCAAGTAGATCCTGGATCCAAGGCTAGATCTCCATATGTCTCAGTCCCTCAGGGGGCACAGGGGCCGTAAATAAAAAGAAGGGGATGCCACATAGTGTAGTAATTTTAAACCAAAGTCGGGTTTATTAAGGTAAACGGTGCTCACATAAAACAAAGCAAAAGATCACAGAACTCCAACGAGCGGCGAGCTCGTACGCATCTTTCAGGGAAAAGTGCCTGTCCCGTCCCTACGCGTGACGTCACCACCTCGTGACTTCATCAGGAGATGCGTACGAGCTTGCCGCTCTTTGGATTTCTGTGATCTTTTGCTGTGTTTTATGTGAGTACCGTTTACCTAAATAAACCCGACTTTGATTTAAAATTACTACACTATGTGGCATCACCTTCTTTTTATTTATGGCCCCTGTGCCCCCTGAGGGACTGAGACATATGGAGATCTAGCCTTGGATCCAGGATCTACGTGAGAAGGAGCCGTTATCAGCAGTTTTGTTTTATGCTGTGACCTCATATACTTCACGGTTTCCACCTATCCTATGGAATGCCTTATGGAGAAATATCATTTTATATATAAATTCACTGATTGGCACTACATGGACTTAATTCTAAGCGGTATGTGTGGAGAAAACCAGGCACTGCTCATCACCTGTCCGATACAGTCCCAACAGTGAGGTATGGCAGTGGCAGCATCATGCTGTGGGGGTGTTTTTCAGCTGCAGGGACAGGACAGCTGGTTGCAATCGAGGGAAAGATGAATGCAGCCAAGTACAGGGATGAAAACCTTCTCCAGAGTGCTCAGGACCTCAGACTGAGCCGAAGGTTTACCTTCCAACAAGACAATGACCCTAAGCACACAGCTAAAATAATGGAGGAGTGGCTTCACAACAACTCTGTGACTGTTCTTGAATGGCCCAGCCAGAGCCCTGACTTAAACCCAATTGAGCATCTCTGGAGAGACCTAAAAATGGCTGTCCACCAACGTTTACCATCCAACCTGACAGAACTGGAAAGGATCTGCAAGGAGGAATGGCAGAGGATCCCCAAATCCAGGTGTGAAAAACTTGTTGCATCTTTCCCAAAAAGACTCATGGCTGTATTAGATCAAAAGGGTGTTTCTACGAAATACTGAGCAAAGGGTCTGAATACTTAGGACTATGTGATATTTCAGTTTTTCTTTTTTAATAAATCTGTAAAAATGTCAACAATTCCGTGTTTTTCTGTCAATATGGGGTGCTGTGTGTACATTAATGAGGAAAAAAGAACTTGATTTTAGCAAATGGCTGCAATATAACAAAGAGTGAAAAATTTAAGGGGTCTGAATACTTTCCGTCCCCACTGTATATATATATATATATATATATATATATATATATATATATATATATATATATATATATATATATAGTAGGGTATGAGTATGAGTACCGATACTTGCACATAAGTACTCGACAATACCCAGTACTGATACCTTTGCGGTGTGATATGAGCTCATACAAACTGAATTGGCTCAAGTCACTGCAAAGAATTTGACCAGGAATGCAGCAGGATTCCTGTTTGCATCGCATGCTGTTTCCCGCACCACTCCTGTGTGAACCCAGGCTGAAGTCACTATGACAAATCTGAGTTCACACAGGACCGGTATGGGAAACCGCATGTGATGTGGACAGGAATCGCACCGCATTCCTGATCAAATCACATGCAATTTTTTGCAGTGAGATTTGAGCTTATTCGTTTTGTATAGGCTCAAATCACACTGCAAAGGTAGTTGTTGTAGGTATCAGCAGTGGTATATTCTGGTTTTGTGCTGCTCTAGGCAAGACTAAAATTGGGTGCCCCTCTATCAAACTTTGTCCCACCTCTTCCTTCTCAAGTGGCTATGTGGGGTCTCTAGTGGCTGTGCAGGTTCTCTGGTGGACTGTGGAGTAGTAAGCCCCCTCTCTGGTCTGCCACAGTGCTCCCCCGCCCCCTCCTGCTAGCCTGCCACAGTGCTTCCCCCCCTAAACCCCTCACTAGCCTGCCACAGTGCTCCCCCCCGCTAGGAGAAGAGATAGGGATAGGTAGGGTAAAGAGATTGGGATATGGAAAAGGAGAGAAATAGAAGAAGGGGAGAGAGGAGGGGGGAAGAGGTGGGGGGAGAGAGTGAGGGAGGGTGAGAGAGACACCCTCAGTGCCCACGCTCACCTCACACCCCAGCCCCCACACTCACCCATACACCCCCAGTCCACATGTCTCCAGAGGAAAATTGTTGGCTAAGAGATGTACAGTAGTTGTTCTATACAAAGTGCTGACCAGCCATCTTCCATAGCACCCAGTAGATCACCTCGGCATCACCCAGCATGATCTCTGCAGCGGAGGTCTGAGGCTGATCCGGATGACAAATAGGGGGTGCCCAGTGTCTGGACTATGTTTCCTCTGCCCTGGCTCTCTGCACTCCCTTTCAGGGATGGATCAGGAAGCCCACAGTGAATGGCTGGGGATCCGCAGGGCCTCTCCTCCTGCTCCCTCCTCTTCCCTCCTTACAGCCACGGCCACAGGTTAGGAAGAAGGATGCAGCTGTGGAAGGGGGGAGGAGGAACCGTGGCTGTGCCCAATCCCAGTGTGAGGCAGGGACCATGCAGGGAAGGAGGGCGGGGTCTCAGGATGATTGACAGCTCCTCTCAGCTTTCTGTCAGGTTCAGCATGAAGTCAGTGGTGAACAATGTTGGGAAAGTTGCACAGATGGCGGGGGACGATAGCGCCCCTCTGAAAAATGCTGCCCTAGCCAAACACCTTGTTTGCCTCATGGTAGGTACGCCCCTGGATATCTGAGCATTTGCACAAGTATAAGCACTCGTGCAAATGCTTAGTATCGGCACTGATACTGATATCAGTATCGGTGCAACCCTAATATAAAGTATAGGAAGCACAATTTTAAGTTTGTGTGCTTAACATAGACAAGCTGGGCAGGGCTATCCTACACAGAGATCTTATACAGCAGGTGAGTAAAAGGGTCTTTCCTGATTGTTGGAAGTCCAGAAAGGACCCAGAGCTAATATATTTGCAGTGAACCAATTAAAGAGATTCTGTCACTTAATTTAAAAAAAGTACAGCTGCTGGCAGGTATAAAGTGCATCAGATTTACATGTTTCTTGCACTCCCAAATGCTGGGCCACTCTAAAACTGCAAAGCGTCAGACCTTTCTGTTAAGAGCTTGCCTGCCCACTTCTAACTCCCTTGCATTTCTATTGGCCAGTGATGCAACTCACTGTTGTGATGGGCCACAAAAAAAAGGGGAGACATGCGTGCCTGTGTGTGTGGTGGTGGGGATGGCAGGAAGAAATGTGCGCTACTTTATACTACTTAGAAATAATGGAGCTTTACCAGTTTACAATAGTCTGGTATATAGGTATGCTTTAGCTAATTGCAGGTCAGAGAATGTTTTCCACTCTTTTGAAGTGTAAGAAGACAATGACTTTCCTGAGCTTTGTCTCTATGAATACCTAACACTGAATTAGGCCGGGTTCACATATGTGCGCCTGCGGTTCCAGTCTGGGGTCTGGGGGTGTCTCTGTTTACTGGTTCAGGTGTGATTAAGTTACAAATTTTTGCCTAAATTCGCACCTGAACAGGATCCAAAAACGCACAGGACCCTTTTGGAATTCACACCACGGCCCCCTTGGCCATGTGTGAATCAGCTCCCTTGAGAGACGGTCACACTTGCGGGTCATGCGAATTGGATGCGGTGAAAACCGCATCCAATTTGCACATATGTGAACCCGACCTCATGGTTTAGCTAAGACTAAACCAACTAGCACTAGACATATGGGAAGGACAGAGGAAAATACCAAAATCACTTAGTAAACAGGTTACAGTGGCCAGAAACTACCACTAGATGTCAGCATACTACATAAACATGATAATCTAATCACTTGCCATCCAGTGATGTACATTGCTGGATTAGAAGGGTGGTATCCTGGTCTTTGCTGCAGCAATGAACGAGATATCATTTTTTAAGGCTGACAATTCCCCTAAATGTAAAAGTAATCATAGTGGCTAAGAAGCTGCTGGATTAATTTTACAGGCAGTGGAATGCGGCCCATCCCTCACCCACCGCTGCCTTTACTGTGCTTTCCCTGTGACTGGGGAGCTGGGTAAGGATACGACTGGTGGCATCAGATTCCTGGGACACAGAGAGCAGAACTGATGTTGTCCTTCCCACTGTGTGACGTCAGAAACCAGAAGCAAGGATTTCAGAACTTACGATATCAATCTCATGTAAACCAGCCTTTACCAGCTAGAACAAGCATCTGATCAAACTGATCTTGGTTTGGTCAGATGTTTTGGTGGGCAGAGGAGAGATCTCCCCATAAAGAGGACCTGTCACAGCCCATGCTATTACAAGGGATGTTGTTCATCCATTCTGATAGCAATAAAAGAGATTTAAAAAAAATTAAAGGCACAGTGTACATTTTTTAAAAATTAAATAAAATAAATAATTTAAAAAAATTAAAGCGCCCCAATTCCCCCCATGCTTGTGGTTAAAGGCGAATACATACATAGGTCATGCATGCATGTGAGGTATCGCCGCAAATGTTATAGTGAGAGCAATAATTCTAGCAACAGACCTCCTGTGTAACTCTAAACTGGTAACCTGTAAAGGCTTATAAATCATCATCTATGGAGATTTTTTAATAACCATAATTTGGCGCTGTGCACAATTTTAAAGCATTACACATTGGGTATCTGTTTACCTCAGGGTAACCTCTTTTTTTAGATTTTACCAAACAATTGGGTATTATATTGTGTTTTTGTGCATTAAAATTCACTAAAGTGTATTTTTTTTTATTAAGTTTGAAAACACGCTATGCAAATAACGTGGCATAAAATATTGCAACACCCACCGTTTTATTATCTAGGGTCTCTGCTTAAAAATATATATAATGTTTAGGGGTTCTAAGAAATTTTCTAGAAACAAAATGTAGATTTTTTTATATACAGATGTTAGAAGTGTCAGAATTGGCCTGGTGTTAAAATTGTTAATGAAGGGCAATACAAGACATACAAATTACATGACAGTGGGGCAGATCAGTATTCTCTTTACTTCGGCCTGACCATTGGCTTGCAGCTCCTTAAAAAAAAAAAAAATCAGAGCCTGAGTATTGCACATGCATAGCTCCTCTGCATGGGCCATCATGGAAAACCTCAAGATCTCTACAATGCTAATATTATTTCAGTTCCACTTTAAATTGCTGTAATTGCTAGATACAAGGGCTAGAGAAAGTTGCATAGTGATCTGAATTGATAGGGATGTTCCTCTTAACGGGAAATTTCTAGACAGGCAAAAAGTATTGGAAAGTTCATATAAAAAAATTGCCATCTTCCAGATGAATGGATATCTGCAGTAAACAGATATGCCACAATGTATAAATATCCAAAGGAACTCAGTCACACTTCCAGTATAAAATTGTATTAGATACAGCTGTAGTTAGCAGATAGTAATTGTTTCAAAGTAGCAGCTAAAGTTAACAGAAAACCCTGTAATTGCAATGGCCTGGCTAAATCACTCAACTGACAAGTTTATAAAGAAACTCTGAAATTAAAAACCCTTGCAATTTTCGACATGCAAACATCATAATAATCTGGGTATTTTAAAATATGTAAATTAGTCATCATTTTTTTTTTTAATAATATGAAATTTAAAGTTCTGCAACATGATTTGCATTATGTGTTGTTCAGCACATAAAATGATAACAAACCAAATTGTGTATTTTCCACCTTCAGTATTTTTAGATTGTACAAGTTTCTTTTCTTGGCATTTTTACTGCAGCTTAGTAGTTTTGCTTTATGTACTGTATGCTTGGCATTTACGATTGTGAAAAAACCCACAGTCAATAAACATGCCTTAGGCTAGGCTCACACTGTAGCGGGTCTATGCGGCCACATTTGAATGGGTTGCTGTACATGCGGGAAACATGGAGAAAAGGCCAAGTCAACAATTTTTAAAAAACGTAGCTGTATGGAACCACATGGTGCTGTGGCACTACGTGGTTGCACACACCCAAAAACACCCAACTGTTTTCCGAAGCATAGGGGTGCCATAAAGACCTAATGGCACCCCCACGCATTTTGCATGTGGGTCGGAGAATGTGTGCGATTTACACACGTTCCTGGACCCACTACAGTGTGAACCTTAGACAAGTTTAAATGACAATATAAGCCCTTTGGTGCATAATACTTATATTTTACTTTGGTAAATATATTCTACTACTAAATAAGTATTTGTTAAATAGTTGAAAGAAAAGTTTTTTATAGATATTAATGACAAATGTAAATGACAGTGAAGCGCTCCACACAAATATTAATAAATACAAGTGTAAATATAAGAGCACAACAGATGCAAAATTAGAAAAAATGTGAAAAGTGCATCAAAGATTGTGTAATGCCGCGTACACATGACCGGACTTTCCGATCATGTGTGGGCTTCATCTGACTTTTTCTTTCAAAAATTCTGATGGACCTAGAAATAGAACATGTTTTAAATCTTTCCGACGGAATCAATTCCTATTGGGAAAACCGTTCGTCTGTATGATTTTCCGACGAACCAAAAACTACGCAAGGGCAGCTATTGGCTACTGGCTATTGAATTTCCTTTCCTAGTCCCATCGTACGTCATCACGTTCTAAACGATCGGACTTTGGTGTGATCGTGTGTAGGCAAGTCCGTTTCAGCGGAACTCCGTTGGAACTCCATCAAAAAAACCATCAAAGTATATTCATACGGAAAAAACGGTCGTGTGTACGCGGCAT
Organism: Lithobates septentrionalis; assembly: GCA_037952835.1. NCBI lineage: Eukaryota > Metazoa > Chordata > Amphibia > Anura > Ranidae > Lithobates > Lithobates septentrionalis. The sequence goes on along the minus strand of JBBDGP010000271.1, from coordinate 5,020,776 downwards.
AAGTGTCCAATATTGTAATAAAGTCCAATACACTGTCCAATTTCACTGTGAAATCAATTCAAGCAAACTTTTTCCATGTTCACATCTCAGTACCTCACCAGAAATTAGATAAAAAATTGGATCCGCGCAATTGAATATAGGTACAAATAGAATGTAGAACTGCTGCCTCCACAGGTACAATTCCACCTAGGTGGGGTGTACTGAAATGAAAATGAGAAAAGTGTAGGTGTGGCGCTGTTCTGGCTAAGTGGGTAATTGATGGTAGGCCCACTTTGTTAGAATTAATTACCAGTGAAATGTAAATGAATAGTGTTGCAGCCTCTGGTGGCTGTTTAGCAATGTGATTACAATTAACAGAGACTGTAATTCATTGAGATACTAGTGTTCCATATGTGAATTATCCCTATGAATATGCTAATATTCAATTAGTATATACAGTGGGGCAAAAAAGTATTTAGTCAGCCACCAATTGTGCAAGTTCTCCCACTTAAAAAGATGAGAGAGGCCTGTAATTGTCATCATAGGTATACCTCAACTCTGAGAGACAAAATGTGGAAACAAATCCAGACAATCACATTGCCTGAATTTTGAAAGAATTTATTTGCAAATTATGGTGGAAAATAAGTATTTGGTCAATATCAAAAGTTCATCTCAATACTTTGCTTTATATCCTTTGTTGGCAATGACAGAGGTCAAACGTTTTCTGTAAGTCTTCACAAGGTTGTCACACACTGTTGCTGGTATGTTGGCCCATTCCTCCATGCAGATCTCCTCTATAGCAGTGATGTTTTGGGGCTGTCACTGGGCAACATGGACTTTCAACTCCCTCCAAAGGTTTTCTATGGGGTTGAGATCTGGAGACTGACTAGGCCACTCCAGGACCTTGAAATGCTTCTTACGAAGCCACTCCTTCGTTGCCTGGGCGGTGTGTTTGGGATCATTGTCATGCTGAAAGACCCAGCCACGTTTCATCTTCAATGCTCTTGCTGATGGTAGGAGGTTTGCACTCAAAATCTCGTGATACATGGCCCCATTAATCCTTTCATGTACACAGATCAGTCATCCTGTTCACATTGCAGAGAAACAGCCCCAAAGCATGATGTTGCCACCCCCACGCTTCACAGTAGGTATGGTGTTCTTTGGTTGCAACTCAGCATTCTCTCTCCTCCAATGATGAGTTGTGTTTCTATCAAACAGTTCTACTTTGGTTTCATCTGACCATATGACATTCTCCCAATCCTCTTCTAGATCATCCAAATGCTCTCTAGCAAACCTCAGACGGGCCCAGACATGTACTGGCTTAAGCAGGGGGACACGTCTGGCACTGCAGGATCTGAGTCCCTGGCGGCGTAGTGTGTTACTGATGGTAGGCTTTGTTACGTTGCTCCCAGCTCTCTGCAGGTAATTCCCTAGGTCCCCCCATGGGGTTCTGGGATTTTTGCTCACCGTTCTTGTGATCATTTTGACCCCACGGGGTGAGATCTTGCATGGAGCCCCAGATCGAGGGAGAGTATCAGTGGTCTTGTATGTCTTCCATTTTCTAATTATTGCTCCCACAGTTGATTTTTTCACACCAAGCTGCTTGCCTATTGCAGATTCAGTCTTCCCAGCCTGGTGCAGTCTACAATTTTGTTTCTGGTGTCCTTCAACAGCTCTTTGGTCTTCACCATAGTAGAGTTTGGAGTGTGACTGTTTGAGGTTGTGGACAGGTGTCTTTTATACTGATAACAAGTTCAAACAGCTGCCATTAATACAGGTAATGAATGGAGGACAGAGGAGCCTCTTAAAGAAGAAGATACAGGTCTGTGAGAGCCAGAAATCTTGCTTGTTTGTAGGTGACCAAATACTTATTTTCCACCATAATTTGCAAATAAAATCTTTCAAAAATCAGACAATGTGATTGTCTGGATTTGTTTCCACATTTTATGTCTCATAGTTGAGGTATACCTATGATGACTATTACAGGCCTCTCTCATCTTTTTAAGTGGGAGAACTTGCACAATTGGTGGCCGACTAAATACTTTTTTGCCCCACTGTAAACATGTGCTCAGTATGATGTGCCGAGCATAAATGAATCTGGTAGAAAGAAAATGTGAATGAATAGTGTTACAGCCTCTGGTGGCTGTTTAGTGAGGTGGTTTGCAGTGACCAAAAAATTTATTCTTTATATTTCTAGTGTTCTAATATGAATATGCTAGTATTCAATTCTCGTTATGCATGGAAAAGTGACTATTATAACATACAATGCAAATATAAATCAGAAAACAAGTGCAAAATGCAAAAAAGTGCTTAGTGAAATATGCTAATTAGCGACAAATAAGCTAGTTAACAAAGTGACTTGTGCTAAAAAAATGCAAAAAAAACAGTCCTTGTTGAGAAAACAATATTGTTTTTGAAGGTCTTATTATGCAAAATGAAAAAATTGAAAAATTAGAATAAAAAAGTAGGATTAGTCCTTCGAAAATAAACAATATTGTTAAAAACAGATATTCTTGTTCAAGTGCTGGCTGGTGATGGTGCTTCTTAATCGTGCTCTTAATGTGCATGCACTCACCAGATAGCCTCACCCCTACAGGGGTATTGCACGATCACAGTATTTGCCACTGTGTAGCAACTTTTGTCAGTTTCTGGTTCACGTCTTTAATGTTGCTTATTGATTGTAAACATGTGGAAGAGAAGGGATGCCCATAGCGTAAAACCGTTTTTAAAAACTTTATTTTGTATATAAGCAGAGTTGTTACTCACATTTTTATAGTTTGAATAAGCATGAAGGAATCAAAGATCAAATGTAAAAGCCGTCAGGGAATATGCTGTGTTTGTCTGGTTGGAGGTGACGCAAGATGTTCATAAGCCACACCCTACGCATTTCATCATTGGACGTCAACAGGAGCGTCCATCTTGCTACACCTCACGTTCTTAAATAGCATGCGGTGTTCTCAAATGTGGTATACTGATACTGCGGACCGGAGCCTATACCGTTAAGTTGTTAGGAATAGCTGTCAGCAATGACCCTGCAAATCCACTCCATCGTAATGGAGTTAGGATAGATATCCTGGTCGGTGACACGGCAAGACTATTATTATCATCTTCCGGCGTTTTTTTTGTGATTAATGTATGCGAATGCACACTATTTGCCAGTGCCGTTCATTTGTTAAGAATGACTGTCAGCAACGACCCTGCAGGTCCGCTCCATCGTAATGAAATTAGGACTGATATCCTGGTCGGTGACACGGCAAGACTGTTGCTACCTTCATCCAGCATTTTTTTGTAATTAATGTATATAAACCCAATAGATAAAAATTAGAAATATAAATATAAATTAATCAACACATGCTATCTTTCAGGTTATATTTTTTTGACGGTGTGTACACAACAACATAATGAATGCCTAGAGAGTATATACTATTTGTAGACCTAGTCTATGGTTAAATAGTTAAAGAGGTATTCTGGGAGTATGTTTCGAAGCAAGATCGCAAGTTTATACTGTAGATTGTGGTTAACATGTTGGAGACTAAGAAGGAAGTTTAAATTATATGGAAATAATTGGATTCCTGAAAAAATATATGTTATTTGTAGACTTAATCCATAATTAAATACTAGATGGAACGTGTTTTGGAGCGGAATTGTCTGGGTCATATAGAAGAAGACATATGTGATTATTAAATCCTATCTTGTATCCAGTATTTCTTGTTGTTAAAAATTATTTTTGCCATAGTTGGCCTATACTTTATATTGAGTTTAAAGTCAGATGTAACACAGACTGCAGGTCTTATTAGGTTGTGAGTCCCACATTATTGTACAGAAATTGGGGTAAAACCTGAATGCAGAAGTTACATCTCATTAAACATATTGTTCCTAGAGGACTTTGCCATGGAGAAAATTATGTATATTTAGGCCGGAAAAGGGGTTATAATGGATTATGATATGTGGATTGGATGTGATGTATTCATAAAAAAACCTCAAAAAGCATTTTCTATATAGAGATGATCTTGATTGTATAAAAACCTCCGAAAGCATTTTCGCATAGATTAGTGCACAACCGCATTTGAGAACACCGCATGCTATTTAAGAACGTGAGGTGTAGCAAGATGGACACTCCTGTTGACATCCAATGACGAAACGAGTAGGGCGTGGCTTACGAACATCTTGCGTCACCTCCAACCAGATGAACACAGGATATTCCCTGATGGCTTTTACATTTGATCTTTGATTCCTTCATGCTTATTCAAACTATAAAAATGTGAGTAACAACTCTGCTTATATACAAAATAAAGTTTTTAAAACAGTTTTACGCTATGGGCATCCCTTCTCTTCCACATGTTTACAATCAATAAGCAACATTAAAGACACGAACCAGAAACTGCCAAAAGTTGCTACACAGTGGCAAATACTGTGATCGCGCAATACCCCTGTAGGGGGGAGGCTATCCGGTGAGTGCACTTTAAGAGCATGATTAAAAAGCACCATCACCAGCCAGCACTTGAACAAGAATATCTGTTTTTAACAATATTGTTTATTTTGGAAGGAATAATCCTCCTTTTTTTTCTAATTTTTCAATTTTTTCATTTTGCATAATAAGACCTTCAAAAACAATATTGTTTTCTCAACAAGGACTGTTTTTTTTTTTTGCATTTTTTTTAGCACAAGTCACTTTGTTAACTAGCATATTTCACTAAGCACTTTTTTGCATTTTGCACCTGTTTTCAGATTTATTTATGCATTGTATGTTATAATAGTCACTTTTCCATGCATAACGAGAATTGAATACTAGCATATTGATAATAGAACACTAGAAATATAAAGAATTAATTTTCTGGTCACTGCAAACCACCTCACTAAACAGCCACCAGAGGCTGTAACACTATTCATTCACATTTTCTTTCTACCAGATTCATTTATTCTTCGGCACATCATACTGAGCACATGTTTATATACTAATTGAATATTAGCATATTCATAGGGATAATTCACATGTGGGACACTAGTATCTCAATAAATTATGGTCTTTGTTAATTGTAATCACATTGCTAAACAGCCACTAGAGGCTGCAACACTATTCATTTACATTTCACTGGTAATTAATTCTAACAAAGTGGGCCTACCATCAATTACCCACTTAGCCAGAACAGCGCCACACCTACACTTTTCTCATTCTCACCAGAAATTAGCACCGATGTGCCCACCACCATACTCCATTGGATATCTCCTCACTTTATACGATGTACCCTACTGCAACAATGGAGGTCAGACAACCCTAATATTGTAAAAAAAGTATATTGTAGCCAGTATACAGGTCCCCTTTAACATTTGCTAGTCCACAGTGGATAATATTCATGTAAAGCATAAAAGAAGCCTCATAGTATAGACCGCAAAATAATTTATTAAATGATAATTGAAATGCACGCACAGGAATGTGGGATAAAAAGCACACATAGAAAACTCAGTAATACTCTCACAGATGCAGATTAAAACTTCAACATGATGATGTCATGTCCCCTCCTGGCGTGAAGACATCATACCGTACCTCCTTGCTGATGTGTTGCGCCTATACAGGTTTTGAGAAAGACAGGCAGATCTTTTTATTTATTTTTTGGTTGACTTCTTCCAGTGTGAGCTCATCTTGATCCACTGAGTTACTAATATGCATAAATATGTGCTATGTTATACAGATCATGATTTGGACTTGGCTTACATTTGCAGTTCCTTGATGATTAGCCACCCTTAGACCTTATTTTTTAACAGCAGCTTGGATTGCTTTTTAGAGGGCGGTAGAGCA